>LR824605.2:13120000-13742500 GCA_902829305.4 Spodoptera exigua
AAATACCTGTGAATTGTCCCATGCGACATAGAGCATTTGCATACAACCGTGATGGTGTGCCTCCTGTTCATGATAATGAAAGAGACATACCTAATTACTATCCTAATTCGTTTCATGGACCTGTTCCTTATAAAGGTATGCATAAAGTTGAATTGATAAAGATAAAAGAGGAGGCTGCAAATAATTACGATCAAGCTCGAGAGTGGTACCTAAACGAAATTAGGCCGTCAGAAAGGAAAAGATTAGTGCAAAACATAGTGGATAGTTTGAGACCTGCTGCGAAATTTTTACATGACCGGGCTCTGGATATATATACTCGTATACATCCAGATCTCGGGGCACAAGTACGGCAAGCTCTGCTAGCAAACAACACTGGTACTGGGGATATGTAAAAAATTAACATTGTATAGTGTTTAACTATTGAAGATAATTTAATTAAGATTCCTGTTTTCGTAATATAAAGTGTAAGTTATTTAAAATTATTACGAATTATACTGAACTATATTTTATTTATTTTCACCTAGCGGGTTGGCTGTGCTTCGCACGCTTGCCCAATTACCTCGCTGACGAAAAGGCCGCGTTTCCCAATGTTCCCCTCTACTTTTCTTAAGATTTTTGTTCATAATCACCATCTCCCGACAACAACCAAAAAAAAACAAGACAGTAAATCACAAAATTTCTCCAGGCATTGTTGACTTATGTGCTAACTAACAAACTTTGAGATTTTTTTCTATTATGTTTTGTGTCTCGTGATTATTTTATATTTTTTTCTGCAAAACCTTTTCTAGGTATACGTGACAACAATACAGACAATATTGACCTTATACAATATGAGAACACCGAAAAAATTCAAACAATTTACCGTATCAATAAATTTTTGTAATTAGATGATATTTACATACTAATTACTGCAATTGGGTCGACGGAAGAAATAAAATGAATAATGCATAATTACACAATTAGTGTAATTACACACTGGTAAGTGTCATGAATTTCAATATTGCGAGTTCAGTAATGAACGTCCCGGCCTGGAGCAGGAGAAGGAACGGGTTGATGGAAATATAGAAGCGCTGTGACTTAGTCGCGGCTGTTGGTGCTGCGGGAAATCCTTCACTCCTGGCTGTTGTATCTATCATGATCGGTAGCGAGTCAGGATGAAGTGACGTCTCCACGCGGTTACGTAATAGTCGAGAGAACTGGCTCCTCTCTCCCTTCCTGCAGCAGACGCATTAGATGTAGTAGGGTGGACGACCATGGCGCGGCCTGTCGTCGACAAACTCGGGGAATCTTCTACTCCAGTCGGCAGCAGGCCTCGAGGCAGCTGCATAGTGTTCTTCTTGGAAATTTGCGGCCGAGATGACGGTCGCAATGGGTGACGGGGCTCTGATCTGGCAAGCCAATAACCGTCGGAGGGTGCGACTAATGTTTCGGCGATGCCTGCCCCGAATACCGGGTTGGTTTTTAGTCAGTAAGAGTTTGGCTGTCCCCTTTGCCCTTACCGCAGGGCGGACGGACTCTATGAGGGTTTTCCAAACCGACAATAAAAAAAACTCCACAATAAAGAGATATATATTTTTTTATTATTTTCCTCATGTTAGGTATACCTAGTTTTTATGTTTATTTAGTAGTATTTAGTAGGTAGTTTCAAACATCAAGTTCGATTCCCGAGATGAATATAATCTTCACTTTTTGTTTCTAAAATAAGTAATTCGATGCAGTGATTATTAGCCAACTATTCAGTACATTATCGGCGGATGTTGCGTGTATCCCCTCACTCCATTGTAGCATTATTGTAGTTAAGGTTATTAAGCAGATGACCAGAGGGAAGTCACCGGGTCACGATGGTCTCAGCATCGAGCATTTGCAACATGCAGGTGTTCATCTGCCCAGAGTCCTATCCATGCTGTTTACCTTCTGTCTTCGTCATAACTACCTACCAGACGATTTCATGAAAATCATAGTAAGGTAAAAGCACCTATTACGGAGGTATTTCGCATCATTTGAAAGTAAGAAACAAAAATAAGCATTTGTAGGTATTTCTAAAGGCGGAAAAAAATTCGATCGTTAAAAGTGGAATTTATATTTTGTATTTCTGTTGAGACTAAGTTTCTGTTAATGATTTTTCTTATTTAAAAAAAATATTTAAATAGTCTGGTCGATTTTCCCTAATACGGAGGTACAATTCTGGTCTGATCCAATTACAGCGGTAGACGGCTCCTAATACGGAGGGTCTGAAATTATATTCATTAAAGTCCCGTAAATAATATTATTTATTAAATAATATTAATGTGTCAGTAACGTAATTCGTAAATTTTTCATTTATTGACCATTGATTTTCTTACATTGCGTTATCAAATTAATGGTGAATGAATTATTTTTAGAATTACTTTAATCACATTTTTAGTAATTATTTAATAAATATTATTTGTACGAAACTTCAATAAAATAAAAATAAAACTTTAGGTTGTGAAAAACAAACAGTAAAATTTAAAAAATGACCGAAACAGACAGAACAGACCGAAATCGCTTCGCTCATATTTTCTGTATTGTGAGAAAATCTACTAGGATTCTCTCATGTTAAAATAAAATAATTTTTATTCCCAAACTTGGGCATTAGTATAACACTTGCGTTTCTTTCTGTCCATAATATCTATAAAAACAAAAATAAAAATTATGTAGGTTGGATTAATTTAAATAAAACAATTACATAAATTAAAAGTTTTCATCGCTTTTGATTTTATCAAAAAACACATGCATGTCAAACAAGAATCCAAAACTTTTACGAAACCCTAAAAACGTGTAATTATATGTTGTATGAATAGAGCCGTAATAGGAGATCTTAGAACCCTACACAGAGTTACCTGGAAATAATTACCGCCGTAATAGGAAAACTACTCATGTTTTTGATAATTCTAATTCTGACCCATAAATATTTCCATAAACGAAAGAGTAAAAATGCCTAATCAAACATTAAGAGATTTTGGATCAGATTTGAAAAATTCAAGTCAAAATTTATACAAAAAATGTTTTGTGATAAATTAAAATACACCTTCCCTAATAAGTTCCCTAAGAAACTAACATTTTGTACTCGACAGTTTTCATATTTAACTAGATTTCTAATAAGAACACATACCACAGAATATGGTTTCTAAGTTATGCGATTAATAATTATTTCAACTAAACTTGAAACTAATTCAATAAGTTAATCAATTGAAAGTTATAAACAATTAAACATGTTCAGTACTTTTCCTATTTCGGAGGCATACCACCGTATTAGGATTAATCTACAAAATTTGTATCGTATTACGGCGATATTTTATTTTTAATTTTTTTGGTAAAAAATGACTTACAAGTATAAAATAAGCTATTTAAATAGTGAGTGTAACAATAAGAAAATGCTAGAAATAACAAATGAACAAACTTAAACGGCATATTAATACGAAAAACTTAGTTTCTAAATATTTGTGTGCTTACTTTTGTAGTCCCGCGTTTGTATGGAAACACCTCTCACGTCGATGACGTTACACAGATTGATTGATCTTATTGTGTTGACTATGTGCTATACTTGCAAACGTCAGTTAAGTCATAAAGTAATAGATTTAGAATAAATAGTTTCGGTTTTGGTGTATCTACACTGAATAAAACGGGAATAAAACGCAAAAATTGAAATACCACCGTAATAGGAAGCGATTTTGACTACCGCCGTATTAGGAGCGTTTACCTTAGTGCCTATTATTAAAAATAAAACCGGTGACGCATCGGATAAGGGGAATTATAGACCTATATCTCTGGCTACGACCATGGGTAAAGTGCTGGACGCTGTGCTTAACAGACGTTTAAGCCAACATGTCTCTCTGCATGACGCTCAGTTTGGTTTTCGACCTGGCTTGCCCACTGAATCTGCAGTACTTTGTCTAAAGCATACTGTCCGGTACTATACTGTCAGAGGAATACCAGTATACGCCTGTTTCCTGGACCTGTCAAAAGCGTTTGACATGGTGTCTTACAATGTTCTGTGGAGAAAGATGAGGCTAAACACCAGTCTGCCTGTGGAAGTCATTAATTTAAGTATTGATATGATAACCGAAGCAATTTTGTCAGATGGATGGGCGAATGCTCAGATGAATATAGGATGAAGTGTGGAGTACGGCAGGGGGGTTTGATCTCACCTACTTTATTTAATCTATATGTAAACGGACTGATTAAGGAGCTCAGCAGTGCCGGTGTCAGATGTTCAGTAGATGGTATTTTTATGAATAACATAAGCTACGCTGATGACATGGTGCCCTCAATCAGTTCTGTTAGGACACTATTGACGATATGTGAACGGTATGCATTGGCCCATGAGCTCAAGTACAATGTTGAGAAGAGTGAGCTGCTACTTTTTAAGGCAGGTACTAAAACTTACACTGTTCCTCCAATCACACTTAATGGAAAAATCCTACAGCAAGTGTTTAAGTTTGAGAACTGGGGTCACTGGGTCAATGAGAAACTAACCGATGATATGGACATGGATAGGGAGCGCAGGGCATTGTCGGTAAGGGGTAACATGCTTTCGTGACGTTAAAGTCACACTATTTAAAAGCTACTGCCAAACGTTATACACGTGTAACCTGTGGAGCTGTTACACTAAAAAAGAATACAATGCTCTGCGCATCCAGTATAACAACGCGTTCAGGAGTCTGTTGGGTCTCCCATGGTGGTGTAGTGCTTCCGGAATGATCGTTGAGCACAGCGCGGACGGCTTTCAGGCGGTGCTGCGTAAAAGAACGGCCTCCTTGTGGTCACGCTTAAAGGGTAGCACCAACACGCTGTTGAATGTGGTGTGGAACAGAGTGGACAGCGAAATCCTTAGACAGTGGTCACTCATGCATGTCCAAAGCAATAAACATTTTAAATTTTACTAACGTGTATCTATCATTACTAACATATAAGTTTTCATCTACTAACAAAAATGAACGTGTATAATCTCTATGTGCATAGTCTGAAATAAATATTTTTTTTCATTTCAATTCAATTGTATCTATCATCAATCTTTGGGCCAATTAGTCATTTTACGTTTTTATTATCGACTTTATATCTGCCGAAATATTTTACAGAATACTCTATTCGACATTCACTAGCAAACATTGTATTGTATTTGAAATCGTAATTTAGCGAATTTTAAGTGTGGAGAGCCAAGTTTCAGCACGCATGGGTCGGCTCGACCGAAGTGATACCAAGGCCTTAGAGAAAACTGGCGTGAAATTACAGTTAGGTTACCGGAGGTCCAATACTTCTCCTGCTCCAATTCCAAAAGCGTAACGCACTCGTAACTCCTCCGGTGCTGAGGGTGTCCAAGGGCGGCGCCATTTGCCTACGAAACACAAACAAATAACGCAAACAAATTAGGGATATCGATCACCAATGTAATAGAAAATAATAAGTACGTAGGTAAGCATTATACAAAGTGCAATAAAATACCAGTATAGATCCTGTACTTGATATAGTCTAGTGCAAGGATGTAATGCTTGCTCAGTGCCTATAAAACTGTGGAGCTGTTAGGCAGTCATTATCGTTCAATCGTGTAACCACAATGAAGGTAGAATGGTGTTTACTATCGTTCATCGGTCTCATTATGGCGACAGAACATTATGATTTCGCTGCAAATCAAATTGAGACATTCCGTGATAACGTTTCTGTAAGTTACCTTTCAATAATTTATCCAAACTAATATTATAAATTGCGAAAGTAATCCTGTCTGTCTGTCTGTCTGGTTGTGTCTTTCTGTCTTTTCTTCACGCCTAAACTACTGAACCTGTTTGTATGAAATTTGGTACAGACATATTTTGGAACTCGAAGAAGGATATAGGATAGTTTTCGACAGGCGGCGGCCGACCTGATGTCGCAAGCGGTCGCGACAGAAATAAACGACGGTCGCGACAGTCGTTGCAAGGATCCGGCAGTTGGGACTTGAGGTGGCACTCCACAAGTCCGAGGCCATGTGTTTTTATGGCCGTCGGAACGCGCCACCTCCAGATGGGTCCCATATAACGGTAGGAGGAGTAACCATTGGCGTCGAGTCGGCGATGAAGTACCTGGGTCTCGTCCTCGACAGCCGGTGTAATGGCTATCCGGATAATCCGCGGATATCGCACGATCTCCGGTGAGGTGGCGAACCACCGCTGTGGGATTTGGCGCGCGTCGCCGGGGCGAAGATCCTCTGCGGCGCCAAATTAGTGCGTGGCGGAATGAGCTCCGGCGAGATCTCATGGCTGAGTGGAAGCAGCGACTGTCGCAACCGAGGGCCGGGCACGCTGCTATAGCAGCGGTAAGACCCCTCTTTAAGGAGTGGCTTGTGAGACGCCACGGCGTCCTCACCTTCCGCCTGACGCAGGTGCTTACCGGGCACGGCAGCTTCGGTAGGTTCCTGTTTCGGATCCAGCAGGAGGAAACGCCCGAGTGTCGTCACTGTGAGGACCACTTAGAGGATACGGTGGAGCATACGGTGGCGGTATTCCCTGCCTGGGCTGAGCACCGCCGTGTCCTCAGGGAAGTGATCGGCGGCGGCGACCTCTTAGTCGAGGCCATGGTGCGGAGCGAGAGGAACTGGGACACCGTGTCCTCCTTCTGTGAAGCAATTATGCTCGCAAAGAAGGTGGCGGCCCGCGTGAGGGAGCAATCTTCCTCCTCACGCCCCAGCTGCCGCAAGAGGCGACACTACGGGGGTCGGGGATTAAGGGACGATCTCTGGCCACCGTAAGCGCGGGTCTGCGGTCGGCGAGTAAGGGCAGCTTGCCGCCCGAACAGAACCAGGCCCGAGCATACGGCGCGTAGCGTTCCGCGTGCGCCTCAAAGAGCCAATAGACCACTACAGACGGGACCCTATAGGGCTGATGTTCAGCCGGGGTTGCGGGGTAAGCGCAATGAGGCACCGCGACCTCGGCCCAGAGCAGGAGAAGAAACAAGGGGGTTTTTAGTCAGTGACACACCCTGACTTCTCCCGCCCGGCCCTGGGCGGGAGTAGTCATTTGATGATTTTCCTCACAAAAAAAAGGATAGTTTTCGAACCAAAAACCTGCGGGAAGTCACTATTCCACGCGAACAAACTCGCGGGCAAAAGCTAGTTGTTAATATGATCACCAATACCTGCTTATGTGGCTCAGTCAGTGATACACAAACATCACTTTCTTTATCAATACTTATATTATAAAGAAGTATTGTAAGTTTGTATGTAATTGGTAATTTGATTGCACAATTGACGGTTTGATTCCCGCACGAAACAACTCTTTGGGTGATCCACTAATTGTTGTTACGTGTCTGGGTGTAATGTGTATATGAAATTGTATGTATGTAAACGCAACTACAAGATAGAAAAAAGTCTTAGTGTGGGGCTTTTCCAAAAGTATTTCACTGATAGATAACTACAATTTTCCTGAGTGCCATAGGTTATAAAACGTCTCCCTGCTGCTAAAAGGAGCCGAGCAGCGGGTGAAATCGCGCGGCAGTAGCCAGTTGTATAAATTAGTGTAACTTGTAAAGTTTAGGAGCTTGTTTGTTTGCATCTGTGTAACTGTGCCTGTATCTGATTCCTAATAATTAGGTATATAAGGGGAGACGCTGCTTTTTTATGGCGGGGATTAACACGTAAAGAGCTACAGGTACCGACTTCATGATGGCCAGACAATACTGTACTTACAATTAGCTCAAATAGTTCTTTATATGGTAAAATAAGTATATATATTATTGACCGCAATGTATATGTAGTTATGTATACTAACTAGTATTCTTTGATTGTAAAATCTTATTCAAGAGTTTTTTATTTGTATGTTCATTAAGTTACTTGTAAGAATATACCTAGTAACAAAAATATTTATCAATACTTTTTATTTCATAAAATTTGTTCGATTTACGATTAAGTTTTCACGGAAGTGGTCAATGGTTCCTAATGAAGCCTCTGCGAACAATCAAGTATTACACAGATAAATCAGGGTGCTAATAGTAGTGCCAGAGGAAATCATTTATCAGATAAGGGTAGTCATGTTTTAGAATGTTGAGTAATTTTATGTTGCAAACAATTAGAGGGAATTCAAAGATGTTAAGCGATGCGTATCCTTATTAGTTTTGTAATCTAACACTTTTAATTATATCCGCCAAATGCTAAGAATAATTTGAAATCTGTTGATAAATTACCAACAAAACGCGTGACTATAAATTGTAATGTAAAAATGGACGTTTCATTGTATTAAATTAATATTAAGTACAATAAATAATTAAAATTGTTTTCAGCATCCCGTTGGAATATTGACGACTTCAGTCGGTAAACCGATCAACCATGAAGAAGCAGATTCAACCTTAAACAAACGCCTGATTTTTCATGAATTCTTTATGGACACTGTTACAAAATTCAACAGGGAAAGGATTCCTTCGAGAGTTATCCACGCTAAGGGAGCAGGAGCTTTCGGTTACTTTGAAGTGACACATGACCTTAATGATATTTGCAAAGCAAAAGTTTTTAACAACGTTGGAAAGAAAACCTCAGTCGTTCGGTGGCATCGGTGGTTCGGTTCAGTTCGGTGGCATAGACACTTCAAGAGACGCGAGGGGTTTTTCTGTAAAGTTTTACACAGAAGATGGTAACTTCGATATAGTTGGTTTAAACATGCCCGTTTTCGGGGTGCATGATCCTCTATTTTTCCCCATGTTTGTCCATTCAAGGAAAAAGAATCCACAAACAAACCAGTACGACTTCAACATGTTCTGGGATTTCGTTGTGCGCCGTCCCGAATCTGTACATAATACTTTATATATTTTTAGTGATGCCGGCATATCCGACGGTTACAGACATATGCCTGGCTTTAGTATTCACACATATCAAGTTGTAAACAGTAAGGGAGAAAAATTCTTTGTTAGATTTACTTTTAAACCTGACGAAGGTATAAAGAATTTAGATTCATTGACAGCCCAGAAATTAGCAGCTGTTGAACCAGACTATGCAACTCGAGATTTGTTTAATGCCATAAGCGCAGGAAATTTTCCCAGTTGGACAGTTTATGTCCAAGTGTTAGATCTCTACGATATCCAACATGCTGACTTTGATGTATTTGATTCAACAAAAATTTTACCAGAAGAGAAATACCCGCTAAGACCGTTAGGGCGACTTGTTTTGAATCAGAATCAAATAAACTATTTCGCTGAAATTGAGCAGCTGGCTTTCTGCCCTAATAATCTTGTGCCTGGGATTCTTGGAGCGCCTGATAAACTTTTTGAAGCGCGTCGTTTCGCATATAGAGATGCTCAAGACTATCGTTTGGGAAGAAATTTCGAGAACATTAATGTTAATAAACCTATTGTAGAAACTTTTACGTATAATCGAGATGGAAGAGCACCTGTTGAAGATAATCAGGGTAACGTGCCGAATTATTATCCTAATTCGTATAATGGTCCTGTGCCGTATAAAGAAAGTAATAAAGTTGATGTAATTGAAATTCACGAGATAGCAGGGGATGATTTTCGGCAAGCACGGGAATATTATATTAATACATTGACGCCTGCTGAAAGAAATAGACTTACAAAGAATATTGTAGACAGTTTAGCTGCTGTTACGGATCCAATTTTAAAAGATAAAAGTATAAAAGTTCTAGAAGCAGTGCATTTAGATCTGGGTTTAAAAGTTTTTGAAGGTTTACTAGAGAGACAAAGTAACTATCAAGAAAAATTAAGGCATATAGAATATTAAACTCGATTGCTATTCTTAATTTCTCAGGTACCAATTGTTTGTGAGCAATAAGCTTCCATGGAATAAGAAGACATTTTATATTCAGGCGCTTATATTTGGATTATACTAAAATTAGATCCTTGTTTCATTAAATTGATAATTTGAACCTTATATAGTTAATTATAGGTACGTTTGACTGCTTCATTGGTTTGTTAGGACAGAGTAGGTGGCTATAGGAGGAATTTTCGGTTTTTGAAAATGTCTTATGTATAGAACGAAGTTTTTGTTTACACGAATATTGTGCTCGGCATGACTGGCGATAGGCAATTTTTTTATTTAATAAATAAGGAAAAAATACTCTCAATTCAATGTTTACGCCTTTAATAAAAGCTTGCCTAGTAATACGATAAGTAAAAGTTGCAAATTTTTATAATATTTTAATAAAAATAAGTTTGTGGTTGTGGGAATGTAGTTTTATTCTATAAAAACTCAAAATTTTCAATAGAAAGAAAACTTGTGTAAAAAAAGATGGCAGATAATGCTTTTCCTTTTATTAAACTAAAAAAATCGTTTCAAACGCTTCTTCGTAGATGCTTAACATGCTGTTAGCTATACCATGGACCCTAAATGTAAAATCGAGGGTAATAAAATTAATAAACAAGACTGCAAATTCGGTTTCAGTGAAATGGAAAATAACAAGTTCGCCAATAAAATCAGTGATTTAGCACCTGAGTAAAAAGCCTAGCTATATTAGGTTTTACCTTCAGTAAACATTTTTGCAAGAAATTTCAAACTTCACAAATTGCTTATTGTGTTTTGAAATTGTTATGACGCACTGCCCAGGTTTACAGAGTGGAATTCAGATGCGAACTTTTGGGGGCAAAAAATGCTTGGGCACTGGGGCCCTATTTTTGAGGAAGAAATCCATTAAATCCCGATCTTAGTGGGGCGAGAGGAAATGTTAGACACTTACTGACTTAAAGTCACTCCGATTCATCTCCTGCTTCAGATTGGTCGCCATACACGACATTTCAAAAAGTAGGTGATGGATCAATTGATAAGCTTAAGTCGACTGGCTTAATTCGAAGAAGTACTGGGTAAATGACAGCTATCCTGCTGGTTGGATTTTTGGATAGGTCATTAAAGCGATAATGTATTTTTTTTTATTCAAGATTACTATATGGGCTGATAATCGTTAGACTAAAGTACCGAAACTCCATACTTCGAAGAGTTTCCCCTGGATCCTTAGAGAGTCGTTAAATCATCGATGTTGGATGACATATAAACTCTACGAGAGTTGTCACGGCTAGTCATTAGTTTGAGAATACCTCAAATAGTTTAAATTTGTTCAGGACCCCATATGTTATCAGTCCCTCCCTGGCTAACTTGAGCAGTCGACACTTTTAAACAGTACATAGCTCAAACAAATCACTAACAAATACGAACAAGGTGTAGCAGTTCACCAGTATATTGTTTACACTGTGGATATTTATGGAAACTAGGCACAAATGCTGGGTGAAGTAACCTGAGTAGGCCGTAAAGTGCCCTTTCAATCGTCGTTCGTGGGAAAGTGCTCGCTTGGTTGTGTTTAAAAGTGGTTCGCGGTGACCTGTTAGGTTCGGAATGTCAGTCTAACAATACACTTTATGTGGAACTTGATTAGAAATACCTGGAAAGTTTGCCTAACTTTAAATATGTTGATGGAGAGCGAAAAGATTTACTTGCACTGAAGGCATAAGAAGTGAGAATGCCATGAAACGCTGCCACTTATTTTAAAAATATGTAAAGGTCTTGTAGAAGTTCGTGAAGAATGTAAAACGAATTCTACGAGTGTTTAGTTAAGATTTAATTTTAAATAGATTCTAGAATAGGGTGAATTATTTGAAATCTGTTACACAGACTGTAATTAACATCCAATAGTGCTTACTAATGAACATAATCCTAATTAAACCACTACAACACCCATTTCAACACCTCTTACTTCACATTTTACCGCTCCAACGAACTCAATTGCAAAAAATCTGATACCGTGAGAACTGAACTAAGAACTCTTCACAAATTAAAAAGTTAACTGTCCACTGGCCAACTAGAGTTGTAACTTGTATCGATACTCGTGAAAGTTCGTAGGTATCGATTTATCGAGTGCGTGGTGTCGAATGTCAGAGGCGACTCGAGACGCTCTGATTGACAATGGAATAGGAACGACTGTGTCCACATTGGTATTGTGTCCGCTATGTAGCAAACATCGATGTCAGCTGTATCTTGCAGGTTTAACGATTTGTATTAGGTACTTGTTTAATAATACATATATAGAGATGCTGAAAGAAGCGCTATAGGTCGTAAACATTTTAAAACATATGTAGAAATTATTTTTAGTAACTAATGAATCTATTACACTACCAGTTAAAGGATTATGGGGATTGGGTGGTTTAGGTGGTTGGAGAGGGCATACGCATTACCTAACACTTATAGTGCTTTTTTAACTATGTATGTTGGTTTGGATGAAAAAGAATAAAAAAATATACTTATTAGAAAAACCAAGCAAACAAGTACCTACTAACATTTTAAGAATATTGGAGAAATCCATAAAGCTTAAGATTTATGGTTATGGAAACTAAACCTGTAGGTATACAAAATTGCAGCTCATCATCATCATCATCATCAGCCTATAAGTGCCCACTGCTGAACAAAGGCCTCTACTCATACGGAGAAGGTTAGAGCATTGATCACCACGCTTGCTTAATAGGGGTTGGCGATTTCAAACTTGTAATTAGAAATTACAAGTCCAGGTTTCCTCACGATGTTTACCTTCACCGTATATCAGTGGTGTCTAAATAATCATAGAAAGTACATATAACTCGGAAAAAGTCACATTGGTACTTGCCAGGTTTCGAACGCCCTCATGCATAAGAAACGGGTTCCTGAACCTCCGGGCCACCACGACGAAATTGCAGGTCAATCAGTTGAAAATATCAGCTTCAAAATTAAGTTAAAAGATGCCACTGTACAAATAAACATACACGCATTACCTACAAGTTAACAAAAAATAAAACCTCGTATAACTAAACATAACTATATAAGCCACCATTCCACATTTTGTATTCAGTTTCAGACCTACACATTTTATCCCTCTCTATGCTCATTGCGTATGAGTTGTAATGACAATATGGTTCCTTGCTTCGTACGCGTACACCATCAACTAGTGTTTCAGTTAATTTGCCTCATAATTTATGTACTTAAAGGCCTCGCTAATGGTGTATATTGTTAATGCTTCTAGGAAATATTGCAAGCTTTCTTCTAATGAATATTGACTTCGAACCAGGCGTAATGTTTCAAAGGGAACCGCTTTCCACGTTTACTTATTAAATAGTGTTATTTTATTTTGTAAATAGGCTCGTCCCCTATTACGTGGGATTTATGGTTGGTAAAAGTTGGGTATTGCGTTTAAAATGTGCAAATAATATGTATGTATCTGAAGGACAACCTCACCAAGAGCCTGCTTGCATCACTGCGACACCAGGGCGGTTTTAGTTAGGTACCTAAGTAAGAATAGGTACTGCACTTCCTAGACTTTCCCGACGACGTGTTCCCCCGAAATAAAAAAACCTATCCCTTAGGAAATTTGAATTTTAATTATCTACCGGGCCAACTGTTTATTTTTCACATGTTATCAGCCTTAAAAAAGGTTACCAAAACTGACAAAAAGTAGGAATTTTATAAGCTAAGCAAAACTAAACCTTTCTATAGGTAAATAAAAGGCAAATACATAAATAATGCATACTCACTATCCAATCACGTAATGAACCTAAGAACACAATTAAGAATATAGGTATCTAAAAAAAAACTTTGAACTTATCACTAGTCAAAATCAACGTACAACAATAAGTATCAAGAACATGTTATATAACAGATATTGAATAAGTATTAGTTCCGAGTCAGTGCGGGTACAACTCGACGCGTATCCTTATTGGAACAGGTACTATAGAGACACAAAGATACTTTTACGCCAGACCTTTCCCACGGCATACAGACAGCACTATTTAAATTAATCTATCCATAGGACTGTTTAAGTTCAGTTCGATAAATAATGGTTATTTAATGATTGTCAAATGTCAGTGACAGTTTACACGTCCATTGTTTGATTATTGACCTCTTTTGATGGACAGAAAAACGTTTTTCCATACATAAATATTTTCAGACGGGGTTGCGGGGAAAGCGCAATAAGATTTGCTGGGCTCTGGCCTAGAGCAGGAGAAGGAATGGGGGGTTTTTAGTCAGTAAAAGTCTGACACTCCTTCTCGCCTCACCCTGAGCGAAAAAAGCCATTCAATGAGTTTGAACCCTCAAAATTTCTGAGAATAGGCTTATTACTCCGCGCGCCAACAACACCTATGACGATCGAACTACCGCTTATATTGTACTCAGGTGTATAAACAGCTTGCCCTCAAAAAATAATAAAAATATTAATACGCCAAAAACATAAAATGTAAACTTAAGCAATATTATATAATTATAATTTAGGAATGTGTTAGTCTGTGCAGGGACCTTTTATTTTCAGTTTTCCATAATTGTTAGCATACATTAACGTACCTATATACCAATTTTAAGATACAGATTCATGACAGCAAAAGTTGAAATCTTAGTTTTTGGTTACTATTTTAAATGATAATCCTGTATTTACTGTTAATATGGTAAATAAAAAACAAAACAGTAACCTCCTTGGTTGGCCTCTATATAGTTGCCTTGCTTTTATAAATCGTAATGGAAAAGATTACGTTTCAACACTGCAGGCCAGTATACCCAAAAAGGAAACTGACCCATGACCAAAAAAATCCATTACTCATATAATTAACAATTTGAAACATAATACTGCAATTATCTAACACCAAAAGAATAAGATAGCGATCAGTAAACGTAAGGAAGTGAACACGATTGAGCTAATCCTTCGGACCGCAATGAATTAGGCGCCATGTTCATTCAAGTGAAGTGAAGTAAACTAAAAGCGACACATCGGTAATGTATCGCTACCAAATTAGAAACTATTACATGACTTGAGAGATCATTAAAAACCACTTGTGATAATTAAGGAGTATTTTACTCTTGATACAATGAACTGGGTGACGGCAGTTTAAAATGATTTTGTTACCAACCAAGTGAGCTATCTCAGAAAGGGTGTCGTCAAAGTCAATTCAAATTCAGAATTGTAGTACTTTTGAACATCAAACAAAGATAAAGATGAAAATAATCAGGCTGCCGGCTACTGATCCAGTGAAGCTATTTGACACAGAAAACCGGCGTGAAACACACAGCGTTGTGTTTCGTAGTGTGAGTGAAGAAAGTTACCGGAGGCCAAATCCTTCCCCTTCTCAATCCCTAAATACCCAAAACCCTATTCCCCATAAAATCGGCAAAGCACTCGTAACTCCGTTGGTGCAAATGTTCTTGGGCGGCACTGATGGTTTACCATTGGGTAATCCGTCCGCTCGTTGGACATATAAAAAAGTAGATTCCGATGGGGAAAAACGGGCAAGAAACTTCATGGTTACTCATTTCATGAGTTTTAACACTTTTGCAGTTCTAGAATGTTGTTTCATATCCCTAAAACACTAATCCTTAAAATGTCAGCAACGAACACATAACTCTTCCGTTGGTGCGGATGTTCTTGGAAGAACGAGCAAGAAATTTCATGGGTACTCATTTCATGAGTTTTGACTCTTTTGCAGTTCTAGAATGTTGTTTCATATATATATTAAACAACGCCTGCACGGTCGGCGCGGTGGCTGGGCAACTGGTTGCCGCGCAACGTGTCGCAGGTTAAATTCCCGCACGGAACAACTCTTTGTATGATCTACAAATTGTTGTTCCGGGTCTGTAAACGCAAAAAGAAATAAATTGAGTAACGAAATAGGAAAATCTAAATTCCAATGATCAATGCATATTTTCAAAATCAAAACTCCTCTACGTACGTCTCTACTGGGTAAGACCATGTTGACAATTTCAAGACACCTTTTAGCTTCATTTGGTCAACAAGACAGCCGATTACAACTTATCATGTAATAATTGGTAGCCACTATTTATCACTTGAGAAGATGAAAGACGTTGGATTTCACATCGCTATGCCTCACTTAACCGCCATTAAAAGATCTAATCGGAAGTATGCAAATAAGCATGGTTTAACAGCTTGTATCCGTTTGTAACAGTCATAATGATATTACATGGGTTCACATGCGTAATGATCCAGTTTTAGATCTATCAATCAACGGTTTTGTACAATACTTTTACTTGTCGACGTGTTTTGTTAGAAGGTGAAATAATGCAATTACTGCGTTATCCGTGGCTGGGTTTGCCGGTTTCTGTACTACGCGTTGGTTTTGGTTCCCGCATGGAGCGATTTTTTGCGTGATCTAGAGGTCATTTGCATGTTATATTGTTTGTTTGCAAAACTTGACACCGGAGAAATTAGTAGTGTAATACAAAGTTAAAAATAAAACAAATAACTTACGATATTTTCGCCGTTTCCCTATTTTGTACTTTAATAGCGAGTGGAGAGTTACCTACATAATATAACTCGTCTACAATACATTAATAAGTACAGGAATAAAGTTTAATGTGGGACAAAGTAAGAGAAACACAAATAACTTACGACTTTTTTTGCTAATTTAATATTTTTTACTTTAATAGCGAGTGGAAAGTTACCTATATGTGTATATGCTGAGTGAGTACCTATTAAAAGTTGGAAGTCCCTTCAAGACAGTATGAGAATGTGGTACAAGTACCACTTTATTTATCTTTCTGTAATATCTTTAATGCGGGATAGAGTTAGAAATACTGTCAAAAATAAGTCACACCCTAATAATCTAACAATACCTAGATACCTATTGACATTATTTTGTAGTCGTTCTTTCAGGGTGAAAATTGGCAAGTACGAGGTCGTTGTCTATAAGTACCTATTACCATAGATTACGAAAAACTTTTGAATAACAATAACATATAGTTTTATCAAATGTTACAATCTGTGATATCAAAAGTTTCTAAGTACTTAACTAATGTTTTAATGACCAAGGGCTAAATATTGGAATGTTACACACGCTTACATAATTATTATCTTATTATTGCGTAACATATGAACATTATTATATAATAATTTCAACCATTTATATTATCAGCAATCATATTAACGCTATTGTAATAAACGGTCATTCAAAACAAACATATTGTAGGTTATGTTTTAACAAAGTTTCCTATGCAGCTGACGACGGTGCTAGTAGCTTCGCGGACTTTAACAAATCGCATACAATTTTTTAGTTCATAATTTCACCACACGCAAAATAAAGTTGGTTAGCGGTAAGGAAGTTGATACCGACCAGACAGTTTAGCATTATCAAAAAATAGATCTGTAATTATTCATTGTTCGTACTTTGGCTTCGGTCCATTTTATAGCGAAAGTAATTACTGTGATTTAGGTAATTAGATTAAGATATCGATATGTGATTGTTAAACACTGTGATTATTGATTTATTGGTTCATTTGTCTCTGTGTTTGGTATTTTAGAGAGTTTAATTGCATCATTTACGATGTAGCCCCGAGGTATGTGTTGTAAGAGGAACTTAAGACTATTGGGTCGTTTGGAATGGGTTTAGTGGGAATAAAAAAAACTAAGATAGCTGAGCTATCGAAACTTGAGGAACCAATAGGTAATATGTAGTATATTAATGAATTATATAAAACAAAGTAGCTTTATCTGACGCTATATCCGTATGTATGCTTAAATCTTTAAAACTACTCAACGGTTTTTGATACGGTTTTATAATCGATAGAGTGATCGAAGAGGAAGATGTATCCATTAAATAGTGGAGAATTTTGGGATCAGCATTTAATTTGTGCGCTAGTTTAAAATAATTTAAGTGTTTAAATTGAATTAAATTTTGAATCCCCATTGTGGAAACCTTAGAATCAGAGTTTTTTAATAATCTCTAAAATACTCTCAATCATGGAGATTATGGCAAATAAACTAATGAAGAGGAAACCCAAGCCCAGAAGCTATCACGGAAACCAAATTTTTATAAAAGCTTCATAGTGTAAAATATCTTATTCTTTCAAAATACCACTAAAACTATCGTGAATTTCTTTCTCTTCACACTGAATGGCTACAAAACAATAGCTAAGTACTCGATGCAAGATATTATTGCGAGATTGTATACATACCGTGTTCACCAGCACATCAACGTACACCAACAATTTCCTTCAAAAGACTACCTTCTTTATTATAAAATAGTAAAGTTGAAAGTAACTTAAAGCATGGTATACGTTGACCTGCTTGTACCATGTGTGTATCGACCTGGAACAAATAACCTGATTCAACGTAAGTTGAGATTATGGGAGTAACTCATTGATGACTCTTTGTGATGTCGTATTGAATGAATTCAGAGCGTTAAAGGTATATTCAGTTTGTAGTAATAAGCAATTACCTACTACTGTTATCTCGAAAGAGGGATTTAGCACTTAGGAACTATTCCTGTCGTGAAGCAAAAGAAGATCACGTATTTTGGACTCATAAACAAAAAAGAGTATAACATATGAAAAGGTACAGTATTATGTATAGATATGTATTAACATCGAAATCAGTACGATTTTGATGATCGGAAAATAAACGGAGGGATCCATAGTCAAGTTTAATAGCTTAGCAATATCAGTTAAATTACGAATTAGGAAAAAGCATACTAATAATATACATAATCTCTTTTTACGTCCAGTGTCCAGTCAAACTATGAAACAAAAACAAGAAAACAACCTAAGGTTTTAATAGCCAACTTCAAATCCATCATAAAACCAGCTCAATGGTACCATAATATTGTATGGTCATCTAATCTACGTTTAATTATTTTTAATTTTCGGAATTAAATTAATCACTATATCAATAAATGAACGTACCTATGATTATATTTTAATAATTCATTATATTGAAAAGCACAAAATAATATAAATTATTTTGACGTTTCAATACCATTAAATTTTGAAAAATAACTATACTTTTATTCGTCGATCGATCGTTGCACTAAATTTTAGATATTTTTTAGCTAATTTTTAAGAAATAAGTAAGCTATTTAACTCTTTAATACTATGACGTCATAACTCAGTGTTTCATACAAATTTGGACATTTTGACATTGACAATTTGGAAATGGACGTGAAAAGTGTTGAATTTGACTTGTTGGAAACTACCGTATTGCGTGCCATTCAATTTTTAAATTCTATCACACAGTCCATCACAAGGCGACCAAATACAAAAAGTATTAAAAAAGAACCAATTAAAACATACCATGAAAACGAATGACAAACAAAATAAAACAGCCCATGTCAAAAATTGAGAAAAAATTCCGAGAAACTCCCATTGTAGGAACATTCTCATGTCGGACTGTGCTTTCCATAGTAGATGTTATGTCACAATGTGTCTCCCACATCCTATCACCTGTTAGGTAGCAATTAGCTGCGCAATTATCATATTTCCGTCTACATAGTTGACTGTTTAATGTTCTTTAGTGACAGTTTGCGCTACTGATTGTAATTGAGGATATCGCTGCTTAATTGTGACCGCTCCATTGCTCTGATGTTGATTGATCTAGTTTTGGAGCTCCTTTTTCTTAGTTAGCTCTGTTGTATGTGATTTCTATGGTCTCTCGAAAAGTAAACAATCTTAGGACGTATTTTTATATTCAAGAGATCGTATAAATTACATTACATGCAAAGATTATTTAAATTAAATTTGTTAGTTAGCATCGATTTAGGTATAAAAAAACATGCCAAAATTGTTAACATTTAGCTATTTAATTACCAAAACCGATAGATCATATTTATAGTGTAGACTGTTATAGGGGACTAGAACTTGTAGATCAGTAGATAGATTGGTAACATGTTTAGATTTTTCGCCTGAAAAGGAAACTAGTTATATTTTCCAAGTTACAAAATAAAGTGTGTGTAACCAAGTTTCCTTTTAACAACTCATCTGTAATTTTATCACAAATTAATATTTTTCCTGTCCTTTTAAAATTATTTAAATCAGCCTCATATATTAAACGTCAAATTGAAACAATCTTTAACTGTTCCTTATGTATTGGACATGCCTAGCGAAAATTGTATGTTCAAACTCTTGCAATGCAATAAGAAGTAAGCAAACTAATATAAAATGAAAACACAACTCTTTTTGCAGTTAGATACATTTAATCTGCAATAACTTTCATTAGTATTAACATTTAGTATTATGAATACCCACTATCCAGAGGTTAAGATAGCCCAATCGTCTAGTGTTACACATATTGGTTACAGCTTTCTAGAGAAAACAGATCGTTTGTGGCGGGTTGTGCAATGCACCGGAAGGCCGTACATACACTTGGTAGAAATGTCTTGGTACATTCAGATACAGTGGTACCAGCAAATTCAACACAATGGACATTAAAATTATTTTAAATGTAGTTACATTTGGGGCTTGTTCCTCTTAAACAGCTTGACCGATTTTTGATAAAAGAATAATTTAATACTTAAAAAACATAGAGTCAGAGTACAATTCTTTTTCGCAATATGATATTTTGTCGTTATGTGGAATTACTGTAATTCCAAAATGAAAAGTTGAAGATGTTTGTTGTATAGAATAAGACCATTAAAAATTATGAGGATTTCGTTGCCTATATAAATAAGTATCTAATATTTATTGTACACTAGCGCGGTTCGCCCCTGTTTCGCACGGAGCTCCAGCTATGTGTATTGCTTATGACAATCGAGGGAGGAGCCTTTATTTCCCAATTCTCTCCTCTACTGTTTTAAAATTTTCTTTCATAAGAATCTTCTCTCGGCACTGAATATTTAAGATAAGACTTTAAGTTAGTTAGTTCACAATGCATTTTACTTTTATATTCTTTTTAGCACTTATTAATTAGTTAGTTTTATAACTCGTTAACCAGTAACGACTGTGTAAGTCGTCATATGACTAATTATTAATATTCACAATCTATATTATACTCAGAAGTTGTGGGTACGCCTTAATAAATAAATAAAAAAATAACAAAAAAAAAAAATTGGTAAAGGCAGATGCTTACCAACAAAAGGCTTAACAACACATTTCGCGATTCATTTTTATATCATAGACATTTCGCTATTCTAGTAATAGAGTGGTATTACTTAAGAAAACTGTAAGCAAGTGTACCAAAGAGCTTTACAAGAACAAAATGTTTTTTGCAATAATATCTAAGAAATATTTAAAGTCAATGTAAGTCAATGTTGGAGTTTTATTTATCTAATGTAATTCTCGACTAGTTTTTGTAGTCTTCAAGTTTTATATCATCTGTGTTAATGAACTTTAAAGCGGGTTAATGATCTGTCTTTTCTATCTATGTATCATAATTATTGAGATTATAATCTTACCTAAGTCTTTTTATATCTAGATATTATTATTAAAATTTTGAATTGTCTCGTTGGGTTCACTTGCAAGTGCTATTGCAGTGTATAAGTTTATTTATTTAATTTTATTTATTGGTGTTCATTTATTTTTAGAGATTACCATCGTGACTCTACGTACATACACATTCATATACATATTATTATTCCTGCTTTTGTTTCATTGGGGTATGCACTAGTGCGACACCATAGAATGCTAATTATTTATAACCTTGCGTTACTTTATTGCTTCACTTTACAGTTGTTCGTTTTTAAGGGGGATTAGTCGCCTAAAAAACACTCTGTTCTTTCCCGGCTGGAAAGAGCGCTCCAGCCTGGAACGGCAGCCCGGAAGAAACCAACTGCGTAGTAGGTACCATCATTGCTCTTTATTACAAACATCGCGTTTTTGTTTTTAGAATTAATCTAAGAGTCACTTAGTCTGTTGATTGTTTATCTGTATTCTTTGAGGGATGGTAGACGGCCCTTACTTCATCTTGAAATTACATACATATATGTAGGTACATACAGACATTTGTTTTTAAGTGTTATGTATTCTGTATCTTCCGGAAATCTTTAAGCTCGGAAACGCGGTCGGTTACGTTGTTTATACGGTTTAAAGAAATCACTTACTATCGTATTCCCAAGCATCTAACTCTATTGTTTTAATGACAGACTTTATTTACAGCCGCCCCCTATTATCTAAGCACACTGAGATACTGCGGCCTTTGTTTTTGTATATAACACTTTATATGTACTGCGTAATTAAGACTGTTTTGTTGTAGGGACGTGTGAGGCTTTTCGATTGGCGATTTTTTTATATAGATTTCTTTTTTTAAATCGATTCTGGTTTTTCTGAAGTTTTTGTGAAATTGCTGGCTGTATTTTTTGGCAATATTGTACGTTGTTCTTAATTTAAAATTTAAAAGTGAACATGTAAAATGTAATGGTACGATTTTTCTACTCATATTTAAAAGTAAAACTACGTTTTTGGGTTATTTATGTCTTTACTATATTTACAAATATATATTATTACTGGGTCTCCACTTTAAAACATTCTCTCAATGACTTCTAAATCAGTTATTTATATGCCGATTTTTATGGGAATTCTCGGCAAACGTGCTAATCTATCACCCGATAGGCTTGCACGTTTGCCACGTTTGCCCCTATGGGTACCCTTTTTTTTTGTGAGGGGAAAATCATCAAATGACTTCTCCCGTCCAGGGCCGGGCAGGAGGGAGTGTCAGACTCTTACTGACTAAAAACCCCCTGTTCCTTCTCCTGCTCTGTGCCGAGGTCGCGGTACCTCATTGCGCTTACCCCGCAACCCCGGCTGAACATCAGCCCTTTAGGGCCCCGTCTGTGGTGGTCGAATGGCTATATGAGGCGCGCGCGGAACGCTACGCGCCGTACGCTCGGGCCTGGTTCTGGTCGGGCGGCGAGCTGCCCTTACTCGCCGACCGCAGGCCCGTGCTTACGGTGGCCGGAGATCGTCCCTCGATCCCCGACGCCCGTAGTGTCGCCAGTTGCGGCTGCTGGGGCGTGAGGAGGAGGATTGCTCCCTCACGCGGGCCGCCTCTCTCTTTGCGAGCATGACTGCTTCACAAAAGGAGGAGACGGCGTCCCAGTTCCTCTCACTCCGCACCATGGCCTCGACTAAGGCCGGGCGCGAGAGGTCGCCACCGCCGATCACTTCCCTGAGGATACGGCGGTGCTCAGCCCAGGCAGGGCATACCGCTACCGTATGCTCCACCGTATCCTCTAGGTGGTCCTCACAATGACGACACTCGGGCGTTTCCTCCCGCTGGATCCGAAACAGGAACATACCGAAGCTGCCGTGCCCGGTAAGCACCTGCGTCAGGCGGAAGGTGAGGACGCCGTGGCGTCTCTCAAGCCACTCCTCAAAGAGGGGTCTTACCGCTGCTATAGTAGCGTGCCCGGCCCTCGGTTGCAAATGGGTACCCTGCATGGTAAAAAAAAGCGCCTATGCTTCTTTTCTCTGCAGCAAGCGCGTTGTTAACCTTTTGGGGGTATTCGGGATAGAAGCAAAGGGGCACAATTGGACCTCCTATAACTTTTTTTTTTGCGAATAGGTGATAATCTTATCCCTCCCCCCGCTCTAAGTTGGGCGAAAGGAAGTGTTATAGTATTAGGGTACGTAATAAAAACCGTTCCTTCAACTCCAAGCCGGTACCGAAAGGGCCATCACTACTCACACCCACAACCTCATACCTTCGATAACCCCTGGTAACGATTAAGATAATTCCGTATTTAATAATAATCACAAATGAACAGCAGTCGTAACACGAATTCTATTAAGAATTTCTTAAGATTATCCACATTGCAACTAAAATAAAAATAATAAATGTACTTACATTGCATATTTACCCTAAGGTCTCAGTACACTATAGTATTCAGTATTATGTGTACGACAATGATGTAAAAAGAGCGGAGCCCCCTAATACAGGCATTGTTTGCTTAAATGGGAGCTCCAAACACGTTAACATGTAATGTATTTCCTTATTGGCACAATAAAAAAAAATGTATTTATATTAAGGAGGCGTTTCATAGGCGGAGTTTGGAAAGACACGCGTAAATCTTGTAATGAATAGACAAAGAAATTTCCCCTTTCAACGTAGAGGTATTTAAGTATAACTATTTGTGTGATTCCATTCCGCACTGTGTTAGTTTTTTTATATAAGTAATTTAGGTCTGCAATCGAGCAGATAGATTACCTGATGGTAAGCAATCAGCGTCGCCCATGGACACCCAAAATAACGGAGGAGCTACGAGTGCGTTGTCGACCTTTTGTGGATTAGAGTTTCGGAGATTTAATGATTGAGGAGGGACGTAGGGCAAGGATTGAGATTTCGGTAATCTCACTCACACGGCTAAACACAATTCTGTGGCTGTTTCACGCCGGTTTTCTGTAAGGCCGTGGTCCATCACTCAGGTCGAGCTGACCCATTCGGGCCGAAGCTCTCCCAAATTTAAACGTATTTGTAGCTACATATAACTTAATGTCACGCCTATTAATTGAGGAGGCTGTCGGCAGAAGTGAAGAAAGTGAAGAAGAAACTTATGATCTATGTAATAGTAGTTGACTGTGACGAAAATGGTCACAATCTTAGACTCAGTAAGTAGTAGGCACTGAGAAATATTTGTAAAACCGAAAAATCCTTTATGGAATTGTAAACCTCCACCCCTTAATCGGCAGTCACGCTTCCCACTACTCGACTTATATTGCATCGCTTAGATTGCATACAATGTAAGGTGAATTCTTTACGATATATAATCTGTAAGTTTGTACAGCGCCATCTAGCGACGGGGGTCAGCAATTAACGGAGGCTAATTTGTACAACGTGTAGGAAATGTTCTGGTATGGGTTCGTGCGGATCAAAATGCAGGTGCTTAGTGCTTGGGTGAGGCGAAAGGGCCAGATGTTGACCCGCGCGGCTTATTCTGGATATTGTAGTGTTTTTATTTAATGTTTTTAGTAGCCACCTATGAATTTTTGTAAATATCCAACGTTCTATAACCAATCAGCAGTATTTGTTGTCTAAGCGGGTAAATTTTTTTTTAGTTTTAGCTTATGATTCCTACAACCTGAGATTGAAAGCAATGAACCTTCTCAAGTTCACGCAAGTCCTCAATTACAAAGGCTCAAGTTTATCGGAGTATACAGTTGCTCAGTCAGTTCTAACAATAATTTTCAAATAGATATTCAAAATATGATTAAAGACCGTAATATAAAAACCATAACTCTAAAATTTCAACAAGGTGTCAAATGTAGTAAATGAGCTGGACATCGTAAAACTTATTATGATCACAATAATAATAACTTAATTAACCAAACCGTTGTGTCTTGTAGTATGAGTCAGGCCACTGGAGGTCCAATTGTATCCCCAATTTACAATCCCCAAATCTCCAACCCAAATCTACAGCCCTCACAACTCCCAAACACCCGCCCCTCAAATCCCCACCACTCAAAACCCCAAACCCAAATCTCTAACCCCCAAATCTCCAACCCCCAAATCCACAACCTTCAAATCCCTAACCTCCCAAAGGCCGAAAACGCACACAGATGTTGCTGATAATCAGTGATGGGTAGGCTGGTTTGCCGTACCTAAAAAAAAATTGTATGTGCTCTATGATCCAGAATAGTGGCATGTTAAATAAAAACAGTTCGTGCGTGCTTTAAAGGCTTTGTCGCTGGTAAGTGATTTCATGCCGAGTGGGTAGGCAATACCTGTATTTACCAACGTACTACTTAATGGAAGTCGCATTACCTATGTATCAGCTGCGAAACACTTTCAACTCTATCACAAACGAAATAAAGTTGATCATTGATAAAAAATTGGTATTAGGATTATATTTAATAGAAATTGTTAAATATCTATTATGTGTAATTTGATTATGCTTTTTGTAACAAAGCGGATAGAGTTTAGGATCCATTGAGTTGAGATTGACTTGCAAAAAAAGTATTCACACTCATTAGATGTCAAATACAACCAATTAATTCATACTTATATGCATATTCATTTATACTGATATGTATATTTCGATGTATGTATATCACTGGAACCCGCCGGCTATACATAAAAGCACACGAAACATTTTTCGTTTTTTAACAATAGCCAAGCAATTGACTTGGCTATCAAAGAATCTTAGTTCAAAAACATGGCATGGCAAAGAACTTGACCTCTAAAGGTCACACTATTATTTGCATATCACAACATGGTAAAAGATAAAAGAACTTTGATATTAAAAAGCATATCAAAGTACAACATCCAACATAAGATGACCTCTATTGCATAAACAACCTATACCAGACAAGATCAACTTATGCTGGGTATCTTGATGTGCAGGGTCTAACCTAGCCTTCGAATTGATCAATAGTTGTCATTGTTTTCATATTATTTGCCAAGTCATTGAGCACACGATTTTGAAAGCTATCAACGTTATTATAGAGATCATGTTTGTGCTAAATAGTGGTATGTATTCAGATTTTCATCACCTCGGGCAATGTGAGTGGGTTTAAAGTAAAAGCTAGAAGCGATAAAGTACTGAAATGAAGTAATTTTTTATATAGCTACATAAATGGCTTAGTGAGCCATGTAGGTCAGCCAGAAAATGCCAATAGCTAAGTTCAAAAAGATTCAAATCATTCATAATAAGATTAAGGGAATTCCGTCCTAGATTTATTATATATCCAAAATTCAACAATATTCAAAAAACAAGCAACATAGTTTTACTATGCTAGATTTTGACACATTTGGTATACTTAGAGTTTATGTAAAAAGTCAAAGTCAAAATCATTTATTTCAATTACAGGAACTTTTGAACGTCAAATCTAAATGTTAAACTTAACAGTGTCAGTAGATATGATATGATTATTTTATTAAAACTGACAGACAATCAAGTTTTAGCAACACAATCGCTATCGCCTTTATCGTGTGCCATCGACGGACTGACATGCATCGAACTTCAGCAACGGAATGCTGCCCTTTCTCGAGGTCAAGTTGAGGGTCCCACACGGGACCACCATCAAACTGGTTCCCATTGACAATCATAAATACATTTTATGGTTTGCAAATCGATTATCGCATTGATTGCTAGTTTCTATGTCTCGCTTAGTCTGTGAAAATCATTGTGGGATTAGTGCAAAGCTTTCTACGTGGGAATTAATGGCGTTCCATCGGCCTTCACTACAATTTTAAACATGTGTTGTTGGTGTAAAGGCATGGAACGGCTGGACTGGATTTGATTGTTTGCTAATATTGCTAGGTTCCGACAGCAACTGGTTCTTCATATGTTAAGATTAAAATAATTTTCCTAAAATGTTTGAAAAGTTTTGAATAAATAGATTATTTTTGAGAGCTAGTAAAGTTCAATCCTTTTATGAATAATTGTTATCAATATTTGAATTTTGTACTTGATTCTGTGTTGTCAAATAGCCTTATATAGGTAGGTACTACTAACTCAACTTAACAACTGTCTCAAAAGTTTTATATAGATATTAAAGAATCGTGGGAAGCCAACAACCAAAAAAAAAACAGTATTACATAATTGAATTTTTATCAGATAACGTCACGTTTAAACTAAAATGTCGAATACATGACAATAAGCCACGAACACTAGACAGGTTTAAAATTATCCTTTTACTTTACTATAGCAACTTTAGCTGGGGCTGTAGGTGCTGGCTTAATGATAGAGATGGAACGGGAAGGTTTATTATCTCCCACTCCAAAAAAAGACATATGAAGATGTTAATCCATTCAAACATAAAATCAGTATCATCAGTCTATAAGTGCCCACTGCTGAGCAAAGGCCTCTTCTCACACAGAGAAGGTTTGAGCATTAATCACCAGGCTTGCTCAAGGCGGAGTAGTGATTTCAAGCTTATAATTTGAAATTATAAGTCCTGGTTTCCTCACGATGTTTTCCTTCACCGTATATCAATCATAGAAAGTACATATAACTCGAAAAAAGTTACATTAGGACTTGCCAGGTTTTGAACCCGCACCTTCATGCATGAGAAGCGGGCGCCTTAACCTCAGGGCCAGTACGACATACTAAATATCATATACATCATATATTATAATTCACAATCAAAAAAATAAAAACTTATTTTCTTAGAAATTTTCTCACACGAACGCCGCCATTGTCCACTTAGATAAGGTTTTAGCATCGCTTTTACTTTACAAACCATTTCACCAAGGTATCGGCGTTTGCGCATGTGTGGGAGAATGTTACTCTCATAAGTCGATGGTACAAGTGGTCTCTTGCAAGTGGATAAGATTCTTGACTGCACGATCGGTGAAATGTCTGGCTGACAGCTAGCTGCTATGCAACGTGACGCGGGTTGAATTCCCGCTCGGAGCTATTGTTTTTATAATCCACAAATCGTTGTTCCCGGTCTAGGCGTGACGTGTTTGTATGTAAACAAAGCCACAACTAAAGATAATATACTAGTGAACGGACTAGCTAAAACATATCGCGCGTGTCAATCAACCTTTAGGATTTGTTGTCAATCTTGGAGAAATGTTTAAGATAAATTACTTATAAAGGAAAGTGATACGGACAAAAAGAATTCAGATCCTTCAGATCCAGTTTGGAAGTAATATACAAGACATTTTTATATATTGATTATTTTAAGTTTTTTTTTATTTCACCTATACAAAGATATTAATACACATCATACAATAACACATATCCTACAATATAAATTATAATATGCGACATAGTATAAAGAAGACATAACATATCTGTTGAAGCATATTACATAATGAAATCGGTACTCCTCAGCTTTACCCTTCGGGGGATAAACGCCATTAAGTTACATTGTAAATACACACTTTAAGAGTCAAATTCCCACGCTCTAGTTTAGCAAGACAGCCCAAGGATATTATCCTTCATATGACACTACACCTTTACTTATCCGTCAGTCAGTCTCGGAGACCCTTAGGTGCCGTCTTGTTGGTCGACTACGAGCTTGTCATCATCAATAAGGAATACGTGGTGACCATAGACCCGCATTAGGTATTAAAGAACTTACAAGAGCGTAAACTGTCTTTTCAGGGTTAAAACAATTAAATTTATTTAATTTTGGGTTTCGAATTTAACTTACTTCCAATTTAATTTTGTATTTTTAATTTAATTTATTTTTTATTTGTAATTTGAATTATTATTCTACATTTTTACATATTGGCCACTATGTTGCTGGGGGAGCCTAACAGGGTCCATGACTGGCCTTTAGCTCACATCAAAGCTCAAAGGCTCTAAGCCTAATAAGATCATTTATACATGTGTATAAATGATCTTATTAGGCTACTGAATGGTACGCAAATAAATTAATATGGATTTGTTAGGGTTTTGAGTATCTGGAATCCAATACGTAATATTATTGGTTAGAGTTCCTAACCAATAATATTACGTTTTGGATGTGAACCCGTTATACTGAATTAAAATCTATTTAAAATTGATGCAAACGTTTGTATATTATTAACTTTATGATAGGCTAGTAAGCATATTGTCAAATGCATCATGCAATGCTTTTTCTGGTGACAAAAATCATATTGCCTATGTTATATGTATGTATATGTGTATATGAGTATGTATGTAAGTTTATACGTTATTTATATTGTTTTTTTTCGTATTTATTGTACACTAGACTACCCATTTACAGTTCACCTTTTAATTTCCATCCAAAGGTTGTCTGGAAGAAATCACCGTGCGTGATAAGACCACCTTGCATTCTTGCCGCTTTCTCAGCGCTATGATCCGAAAACCGTTAATTTTACAGAAAAACTATAAGAGACATTTTTTGTAGACAATTTTATGAGGAACAATTTTTATAATTACCTCTATTGACATCCGAGTAATAGGTCGCGAAATATTTGCAAAAAACTGATTTTCGTGACCTTTTGACCTCTGTAATTTTTTTTAGCCGACACGATATCGATGTCGATTTTTCACAACTTCATAATAACGCCGTAGTAAAGGTGTATACAAAAATTCAGCTCACTAGGAATTTTTCCCCAGATGAAACCTAAAATGACTGGACTATTATATATATATACACTTGACACGTTGCCGGCCTTTTAAGGGTTTGGGATTCTAGGTTTGAGAGTGTTGGAAATAGAGGGGGACGAGGGTAAGTACTAGGTCTCCATAAAAGAGAAAAGGCTTAAGAATAAGTAATTTGTTATATATAAATAATTTAAAAGATAAAAATAAATGTAATGTTTAAGTCTATTAATTGTTTCCTATTACATTCTGAAACCAGCCATTATGAAATGAAACTCACGATCTTTGACATATTCTATCTCGGTCCCTCATCAATATACATCAAGTAACATTTGTTCAACTAAATGAACGTTTTAATAACTATATCGTTCGCGTCGTTCAATCTGAATGAATGATTTATTCGTGAGAACGAACTGCTGTGACACGTTCGCTCATAACTGATGAGAAAACAGCTAATGATTGCTGTGAAGCGCAATGCATTGCAGGGATTGACAACAATCTTGTTTAGGTGTTTGTTTTTTAGATGAACGTATAAAATGGCGACGGGGTGGTTATGAATTGAATGGAAATTTATGACTAAAGTATTAAGATATAGGCTAAATTAAATATTGAAAGGTGACATAAAATAAAAAAAGGCAAAGAGCTCAATGAAAAGAGGCTTGAATAGAAAAAAAAAAACATTCTGCGCTGACCGATACTTAGTGCCTGTCTATAAGTCTCTCTTTTCTCTTAAGTAACCGTTACAAAAATACAATACTAAATACACACCCAGACCCGAAACAAAAATGGACGATCACACAAAGAGTTGTTACGCGCGGGAATCGAGCCGACAACACGACAGCGGATTGCTGTCAAGTGAAATTAGCAAGCAGTAAGTACGTCCTTGGTCTAGACGATTAACCACAACCGAATAATATTTTTACAAAATGATAAATATAAACTGAAAAAAAATTAGGAAAGTTTAAAAAGGTCCACGAGTTGACGATCCCTTCTTTATGCAAATAGATGAGGTTTTTTTCGCAATGGGTCAACTTCGGTCACGTTTGACAAGATATCTTCGCATGAGATCCTATGTTTTATTGTTTAATATTCAACTGGAATATAATATACGTAATAATTTATATAATAATGAAAATAGCAGAGGTTAATTAATGCTTCCTTTTAAACAATGATCGGTTCAGCAATAAATTTCTGACGAAAATCATAGAATTCTTAATAGAAATGTAGCAATTTTCTGTGTTAAATAACTTGAAAAATTGTTTGAAAATACCGTGTAGGAACTACGCAAGACTTGTTTTGTGTTAGTTGAAATCTATGCATTTTTGTTTTAATATAAAAATGTACAAAAGATGTGTTGTAAATAAAATTTAATGCACAAAATTCTTTTGTGTATAAAGTTTTTAGGAGGTATCTCGTAATATTCGCCACCATATATAGCATGCATTTATTTGATAGGATATGTCGGCGAAGGAGCAGACGGACTACCTGATGATAAGCAATCGGCGCAATCGATGAACATCCGCAATACCAAAGGAGTTATAAGTGCGCAGCAAAAGGAATTTGGAGATTGGATGGGAAGTATATAGTTTCTGATTATAAGTTTGAAATAGCCAACTCTTTTTAGGCAAGCGTGATAATTTATGCTCAAACCTTCTCCATATGAGAAGAAGCCTTTGCTCAGCAGTGGGCATTAGAGCCTAGTGATGATGATCAATGATTCCCATAGCTCAGAGATCCACTCTCACGCGTTGTTGATTTGTACCAATGGCGGCCATGTTCCCATGATAATATAACGTTTAATTGTCAGTGTTAAAGTCTCGTGTAGTTTTCACTTTTTATTTTATATTTTTCTTTCGTTTTCGTTTTTATTGTTATTGGATTATTTGTTGTTATGTTATTGTTTTTATTTTTGATGTAATTTGAATGTTTGGGAAAGCCTTTCTTTTGTTTATAGCTATTGAAATTTATTAGATCTTTGGTTGATGGATTGTTTTTAGTTCGGTATATTGTTTATGAATTTTATTAATGTCATAATTTATACCCAACCTTCAGGAATTGGGCACATAGACTCATATACGTTTATACGGCTTTTTTTCTTTTTTTTTAACGAAAAAAAAAAAAACGTTGCCCCACTCTAGGATTTTCACCTGTGTTGTGGGTGCATTTGCAAACATACAATTTCACATGTACATCACACCTAGACACGGGACAACAATTTTTGGATCACACAAAGAGTTGTTCCGTGCGAGAATCGAACCTGCGACACGTTGCGCGGCAGCCAGTTGCCTAGCCACCGCGCCAACCGTGCAGTCATTTTTTGTATAACAGAATGGTGAAATAGGTCCTTAACATACACCTTCCTAAACCAGTCATGCTCGCAAAGAAGGAGGTACTCCGAGCGTTAGGGATTGCGCATCAATCTCCGATCACGTGTGGACAGCAAGCGAGGGGACAGTCATGGTCAGGTGTCTCGGTCCGTCAGCGCTTCATGACACACAAATCACAGATGGGGATTAAGGCTATTGTCCAGCCGGGTTTACAGGGAGAAGATGGCAAAGTTTGGTTTTCATTCAGTCACAGTCTGAAGCTCTCGCCTTGCTCAGTAAGAGAGAAGGCATTAGATGATGTTCCTCTTAAAAGAACATCTTTCACCATTACCCCAAGAACAAGACCTAATATAATGTTACACAATAATAATGTCGATAGGTATCTCAGCCATATTTTTTACAATATCCGACAACAACAACATAATGTATCGCTATCATTAACTTTGCTATCTGTTTATTATTCATACTATCTAACGTAGGAGTTAGGACATCGTATGGGCGTCACTATATTAGATGGACAAGCTTTCATGCCTTAGAACAGTCACAGAAAGCTGACCATCCGTATGGCAAATGTCATGACACTTGATTGCCAATCTTCCACAATACAACATGCTTCAATATCTTCGTGACTTTTAAATTAAGATTGTTCTTAGACCCCAAGATGTTGTTATACAATATTAGTTTTTGTCTGCAAGTTGTATAAGTATGAGTATGGACACACATATGTAAGGAAATTCAGTTATAGCAAGGAGTTTTGGAACTATTCCTGATGTATGGTAATGGACTCATTCATGCCCCTATGAAAAGCGGTCGTAATAATTATTATATTTAAGGCGTGTCCATCTCCAGGGTTGCGGGGCAAGCGCAATAAGATACCGTGGCCTCTGCCTAGATCAGGAGCAGCAACAGTATTTTTAGTCAGTAAGAGTCTGACACTCCCTGCCGCCTCATCGCCACTCACGTTCATAAAAAACGTTGTGTCCTTCTAGATCCACTTTGAAGGTTATATTAGTTAAATAAATGTTCCATATTTCGCGCTTGCTGTCCTAAATTCTTTTAAATCCATCTTTCCCAAAAATATACTATTTTTAAAATACTTTATAAATAGCAGGTTTAGGGGTTCACGTTATAAAATGTACTAATAAACATCTGCTCGTAAAAAGTATACCAGTTCGTGTAACCAATGATGTTTTAATTTGGATAAAAAATGCATAAAGGATGCAAGTTGACCTCTCTTACACACAACTACATCTTTCAGTTAACATATTGTGTAACGTAAAATAAAACCAATCTATCATTATGTCGAGTAAGTACATACATCGGAAATTAAATTCAGTTACATATCGATCAATCGATATTTTTCATCGAGAAACACTTTCGATTTTATATCGAATCAATTCGAAGAAGGACACATCCTTATCTAACTGCATAATATATTTCATAACGGTCTAACATCAATTACTCTGGAATGCAGACTACCGATTGGAATATTATTCTAAACCAACGAAAGTCGATTTCATAATCGAGAACACTGGTACATCACGACTAAAAAATCATTCGCACCCATTAATAAATCGATTCAATTAAAATTGTATAAAATTTTCACCTATTCGAGCGGACAACGTGATATGCGTAAAGTTTATAGTAAAAAAAGATTTGAAAAGTAAAAGTGAATCACTTGCGTACAGCATTCGATACAGTGAATTGAGATATCGTTATATTTATGTATAAATTATAATGATGGAGTGGTCGGATGCTCAATGAGTTGGTAGATAATTGGGCAGTGAAAACTGTAACTAGATAAGTATAGGCACTCCTTCGTTGGGAGTGTCACGGTTGGTATTAACGTTGGAAGAAAGAGCAAGAGCAAAGAATGGATTGGTATTATAATAGCTTTAACTAGGAACAACAAGGTTAGCTTCTAGTGACTGCAAAAAAAGGCACGCTTGAGACATATATAGACATATATAGAGGGGTTAAAGACACTGTGTTGAGAAAAGACGAACGAAATTCTAGACCAGAAAGAAAATAAGGAACATGTTTATACCATAATGTTTAAGGGATTCAAAAGAAATTACAAATAATTATCAAGAGTAAACAAAGACTAGTTAAAGTCAAATGTATGGAAGAAAATAGTTTTTTAATACACATATCATATTTGAGGCTTCAAAAAAAACGAAATTTTTAAACTTTACATTAATTACATGATTACCTAAGGATAGTGCTTTATTTTTAACATCGTGGGAGAGCCAAACTTGGGCAAGAATGGGTTGGATCGACGGGAGATAATATGGCCTCTCAGAAAACCGGCATAAAACAATCACATTATGTTTCGTCGGGTGAGTGAAGTTACCGGACCTCCAGTGCTTCAGCCTGAGCTCCAATACTTCCTCCATCCAATAACGAGTCCATCCCTCCTCAATCCCTTAACCCAAATCTTCAAAAAACGAGCAACCCACTCGTAACTCCTTTGGTGTGGCGCCGATTGCTGACTATTAGGTATACCGTATGCTCGTTTGCCGACAGTCACATAAAAAAATGATATTTGGAGATCAAAATAATGTGTTATGTGTTACTATTAAATCGCCGCCTATTACAGAATAATGATGCAATATAACATAACTGGTGAAAAGTGCTATGTTCTCACCAATCCAGAGTATTTCGTTCATTATGTAGACATCATCATCACATTCCGCAGCTAACGAAGACATCCGAAGCTGCCGGCTGTGGCTGTCCAGTTTCTAACAATTACGGGACCATTATCGAATTATGTTCTTCTATGTAATAGCGGTCAGAAAAAGTTACTAAGGCAAAGATTAAGAATGTTTACGGAGATCCGTTGTACGCGTTTTAGGCATTTTACTTACGTGTGAGCTTTTGATTTTTCGGGTAAGGTATAATATTGTTAGATTTTTGTTTTTTTTTTAAACTTTGCCCCACACAAGGATTTTCTCCTGTGTCGTGGGTGCATTCACAAACATACAATTTCACACATACATCACACAATTTGTGGATCACACACAAAGAGTTGTTCCGTGCGGGATAACTCGCGACACGTTGCGCGGCAGCCAGGTGCCCAGCCTCCAAGCCAATCGTGCAGTCAAACTGATAACTTGGACTTTAATTAGAATACTAAGTAAAGTTTAAGAAGGGACTTCATTTTTAAGTTTTCAGTCTTAACATTCTATAACATCGTTATTACTTTGCAATGGTAATGAAATCCTTATATTCTAAAACTTATAAAAATGAAATCTCTTACATGTCTACGTAACTTATAAACTTTAATAAACATGTATTGTTCTATATTTCTCTGAAATCTAGATACATATATTAGAAAATGTACCTTCAATGACTAAATTACTCAAAGTCGTTTCTGCGTTTAATTAATAATCTTTGGGTCAAGGTTGGCACTGCGCAGCGCGAATTGATTTCATATAACGAAGACAGATGACGATTGTTTATCGAATTTATTGCGCGGCGAAAGTAAAGTACTTCATTTTCTACCATATGTCCAGGGGCGGAGTAAGGAGCAAATCTGGGGACCACAAACAAAAATAATTAATTGGAGTACCTACCGTTAGAAGAGTCATGCATAACACTTGAGTAACTTTTTTCTTTTTTCTTATGTTACGAAAATACGTATGAATTGACATCCAATACAAAGTAAATAGCGAACATTTTGGCATACTAATCATTTTTTAGTGCAACAATTTTTCCCTTCAATTAACTAAAAATTTAATTTAATATTAGAATAACAAAACTCAATTAGATATCGAACAGCTCTCGTTCGGCAATCATGGATAGACTTAGATCTACTTACTACTTAAGACCTTTAAAAATTATGGGCCCCTACGATATTCCGGGGCCCATACAAACCGAACCAAATACATCCCTGCATATCTCAACTCAACTATATTTTTATTGCCACATATGAACAATAAAAACTGAGTAAGTAAAAGTATTTTCGTTTTTTTATTTCAATCACTCGCTTCTATACGATAACTAGTCGTTGAGTAAGATTTATATGTTTAGGAAGGAAGTACTAGACGGATCGAATTGATTATTTCATATACACATAACAGTACTAATCTAATATTGTGTCAATAAAAACTTTAGGAGCAAATGTTTGAACATTTCCTGGATGTAATTGGGTACCGTAGCGTTTATTGGTTTGTCCGCATAAGGCGTATTGTTATGTAATGTTTGATTGATTTGATATTTGTACGTTGATTATTTATTGGTTTTTAATTAGTTTACATTGATAACTATTGATGTATGTGAGAAATATGTTATTTGAAATGATTACATACATTTACTTGATAGCTAGCCACATTTAAGATAACAAATTAAATATGATACTTACACAATAATTTAATCTTTCGTATTATTCAGTTTTTTTATGTGAAACGCCAAACGAGCAGACGGGTTACCTCATGGTAAGCAATCAGCGCCGCTCATGGACACCCGCAACAACACAGGAGTAACGAGTGCGTCGCCGAGTTTTTGGGGATTAGGGATTCGCTGTGGTTGTTTCACGCCGGTTTTCTGTGAGGTCATCACTCCGGTCGAGCCGACTCATTCGTGCCAAAGCATTCGATCTCCCACACTTAAACTAACATTACAATAATCTTAATATCTATAAAAGGATATAAAAATCGAAGAAGCTACGTGAAGAGAAAATCTTAGTGATTAGTTCGTTAGAGTTTGAGATGTCTTCACGCCTCCCTCCCTTTCAACTAGGGGACCAGTAGGTTGATATTTCCCTCACGTGTTCCTCATGTATATTTCGCAGAAAGAGGAGACGGCTTCCCAGTTCCTCAAGACCTGACCTGGTTAGGCCAACTTAAAACCATAAGTGTGGGAGAGCCATGCTTCGGCACGAATGGGTCGGCTCGACCGGAGAGATACCACGGCCTCACAGAAAACCGGCGTGAAACAACCACAGCGTTGTGTTTCGCCGTGTGAGTGAGGTTACCGGAGGCCCAATCTTTCCCCTATTCCAATCCCTCCCCCATCCCTAAAACTCCGAATCCCTGATCCCTAAAGGGTCGGCAACGCACTCGTAACTCCTCCGTTCATGGGCGGCGCTGATTGCTTACCATCAGGTAATCCGTCTGCTCGTTTGCCGACATATTATATACCTATAAAAAAACAAAATTGGATAGACACCCAACATACATCTAATAATGGACACATAAGGAAACAAAGTTTACCTAGGAAATGTCAACCATATTATTAGAGTAGTAAGAAATAATTGTTAAGTAGTGTTCTCACTATGTTATTAGTGTTGCCAGTCTGCCAGCCGGTGTGTCCCGGGGCTAATAAAACATATAGTTTAGTGATCCATGCCTGTTTGTGGGCAACACTTTCAATTATGTATTTTGTTTCTGCTTTTACGATGTGATTTCAATTGCTTTCTAGTCTTTGCTTAAGTTTTGTAAAAGGAATTATATATAAGAAACTGTATTTACAGTCTATAGTCTAAAAAGGATTGTAAAATGAGTTTTAAGCTTAGGTTAGTACTACAATAGGTTTGATGCTCATAAGTGCCTTCAATGGTCGAATTGAAATAAATGATTTTGACTTTGACTTTGATTGATGAATACAGAAGAGTTTTAAAAATTTGTTTTCCTAATAATTTCGGTGTCATAAATTTCATTTCCATTTTTCATGATCCGTCTAAAAGTTAAATAGTAATAAACATCCATCGAACTATCGCGCTTATAATAGTATTTGTAACGTTTAAGTAACAATCTTTCACTTGCGCAGGCGCCGGTACTCGTCAGAATTCATATTCAAAAACAAATCACAAAATCTCATTTAACAAAACAAACAGACTAAATCAAAAGATGAATCTAAAACAATTACAATTTGCCATCTCTTATGACATGTAGACAATATGATATCAAACTATTGTTTTATGCAAGCATCGCCGCGGGGCGAAACTAGCTCACGATTCAATATTGTAGATAGGGCATCGTGTGAGCGTTTTGTACATGGGATTATGTTTGATAATCATATGGGTTTTGTTTTATAGGAAGGGCTATATTGCTTTAAGTGGTTTTTTGTAAGCAAGACAGGATTGTTCCGTGTGTGATAGCGAATGGAACTTATGTTTACCAATTTATATGACTTGTGGTTACAATGTCTACATGCCCATGTTTAAGACTATTAAATGCCGCCCAATGTCGATGCGTTTACAAACACGATTTTTTTTCCTTTTTTTTACCCAATAAAAAAAGTAAAAATATTTACCGTATGAATTGTAATAAATGGCAACGTTGCGATAAAATTATGTCTTTTTAGTATTAAATTAAATAAATACCTACGTTAATTGGTTTTCCTAAACGAATAATTGAAAACCACTCCAGCTTACATTACATAAGAAAAACATTATAGAAAAAAAGAAACAATATTTATATACACTTCGGCTAATTAAATACAGTATTGTAGTACATGGAGCTAATTATATTTTGGCGCTCGATAATCTTTGTTATGTCATCGTGTATGCTCAGTATGTTGTGTAAGGCTTAGTTCACATCTACGACTCGATGTAAATCTGTCGTTGAATGTGAAACAAGACTTACAGGAGAACAATGTCTCTGGGGTTGCGGTGCAAGCACAATAAAATGACGTGATCCAGGACTTGGAGCAGGAAAAGGAATGGGATTTTTTTTTCGAGAGGGGAAAATCGTCGAATGACTTCTCCCGCCCAAGGTCGGGTGGGAGGGAGTGTCAGACTCTTACTGATTAAAAACCCCCGTTCCTTCTCCTGCTCCGTGCAGAGGTCGCGGTGCCTCATTGCGCTTACCCCGCAACGCTGAACATCAGCCCTATAGGGCCCCGTCTGTGGTGGTCTATTGGCTCTTGGAGACGCGCGCGGAACGCAACGCGCCGTACGCTCGGGTCTGGTTCTGGGACCCGCGAAAGGAATGGGATGGAAGATAAGTATGGCAGAGCCATGCTTCAGCACGAATGGGTCGGCTTGACCGGAGTGATACAACGGCGCCTCAAAAAACCGGCGTAAAATAACCACAGCTTTGTGTTTCGCTGTGTAAGTGAGGTTACCGGAGGCCCAATCATTCCCTTCCCCTAATCTCAAAATCCTGAGATCGGTTATCCCCATAAGGTCGGCAACGCACCTGTGACTCCTCTGTTGTTGCGTCCTTGGGAGGTGCTGATTGCTTACCATCAGGTAATCCGCTAGTTTGCCGATCTATCACGTAAAAAAAAAAACACTCCATTTCGCCTTACCGAGGCTGGGAGAAGGATAGGGACGATGGTCAAATCTATATAGTATACTATTGTATGAATGACTCCTAACGTTTAATTGTGATTTTCGCTATGTATTGTTGGTGTTCAATCAAGGATTTCCGGACCTAATCAAGGCACCACATACTTGTATTCATTCACTTGTAATATCTTCATGAGTAAGCGAAAATTATACCGAATAGTTATTGCTCATAATGATTACAATGTAATTAATAATTATATAAAATGAGATGTGTCTGTAGGTCAGGTGGATGAGATTACTTTACTTTAGATAACTTCCTTTAAGTTATGTCATATTTTTTTTGTGAGGGGCAAAATTTCACATGGGGCGGGAGAGACTGACATACTCTTTTAGACTAAAAACCCCCTTTCCTTCGCCTGACTGCGACCGCGGTGCCTTATTGCGCTTGCCCCGCAACCCCGGCTGAACATCAGCACTATAGGAAACTTCTTGTGGTGGTTAATTGGCTGCAGGTGCACGCGGAACGCATAGCGCCGTGAGCTCGCAGGTCTGCAGTGTGATTCTGTAAGACTTCATTCTAAACTTCGAATCTGAATCCGGTGTGAGTAGTAGTACACTAGTGCTACACTTGCGAGTTGAACTAAATTGACAGCAACATTTTGATAGATAAATTATGAGATGACGTTAAAACTGGCATTCTAAAATTTAATTTCCTCGTCACTTCGACGCTCACTTCGCACTCGAACACGATTCAAAAACAAACAAATTTTATAGAATCGACGTGCTGGTTCTGGTCGGGCGACAATCTACCCTTACTCGCCGTACGCAGGCTCGTGCTTGGATCTTAAATCTTGTAACTTTTTGTTTTTGGTCAAAGGTCGGGGTCAAAGGGGTTGTAGGGTAAGCGCATTGAGGCTCCGCGGCGTCGGCTTAAAGCAGGAGAATGAACGAGGGGTGAGTCAGTAAGGGTTTGACACTCTCTCCCACCCTACCCTGGGCGGGAGAAGCCATTTGTTGCTGTTACCCTCACAAAAAAAAAAAAACACTCAAAGGTTCCCAGCGAACCATGGAGAGTAGTGTCTAAGGAGTTTGATTATCCGACATAAGGAACATCACACTGGGCTCCAATACTAACCGCTGACGTTGAGCAGAAAGCTTGAAGTGAAATAGTGTTGGATGTCTGCCGCATATTAGCGTACTAACTTCTTAATGGTTTCCATTTAACGTGTAAGAAGTCACGTTAGGCCCAAAAGAAATGGCGGAATTAATTTTGAAACCATCGACAAGGATTCGTCACAGAAAGCTTTGAGCATAGGCTCTGCTCCGCAGTGGGAGAATGAATGGCAATTAGTAATATATTAATTGATGTAGCCTAGTCTATATTTAAAACACTTTGTGCCCACAATATTTTCCAAAATAGGCTTTCTTTATCCAGTATTTAAGATTATTAATTTCTTTTATATGTCTAAATTGTTCAATGCTAGTCTGAAAATGGGCGGTAAAGTAAAAAATACTTAAAAAGTACTTTTGTACCATGATATTAAATTATAGGTACGACCAAAATGAGAAACGAACTTTATAAAAAGCTGGAGAAATATAGGTAAAATTATAAACATGTATTCTGTTTGTCATTTTAACTATATTTCTCTAAACACATAACTAAAACCCATCTATCGTAATCAGTACAGTAGCCAGCCCATGTAACCACTTACCTCAACCGCTACTAAATATTACAACACGACTTAACAGCAATAGAAAACATGTACGAAAAAAATTAGTGTCAATCTCTTAATCTGTTTGACATAATCTTTTAACCATAATATAATAAACGGTTACCGTAATTCGCGAACTTAGTTAACTGATTACAACTGATGACTTAACAAAATGTTAATCCTGGTTAACTACTCTTACATAACCTGCAGATATTAACGTTGATAGTTAAATATACATAAAAAAGGCGGGATATATTACTTGATGGTCCACAGAGTATAACAACGATGGTTATGTACCTAGTCATATTTATTGTTTATTGGTAAATGTAAATCGTGTTTGAGTATGAAGTTTATAGAGCGCTAGTGTACGGAACATTAAATAAATATGAAAAATAAAATAAAATTTATTAACAACATACATTATATAATATTTATTACAACAATCGCTAAAGCTAACTTATCTAGCCATAACATAGAGACAGCAATAAAATAAAAAAGTGCATTCCTTTAACAATCGAACGTCGAATCGGCATTGCCAACCGAAAATGTTGGAATTTTTGTCTACGACAATGGAGACATTTCCTCTAGGTGGACCGACGACATCGTCAGAGTCGCGAGGAGCAAATAGGTGCAAGTGGCGAGTTGTCGTTCGATTTGGACGACTAAGGGCCTTTGTTGAGCAGTAGACGTTCTCCAGCTTATGATGATAGAGGCAGTCAGCGGCAAAGACATCTCATCGATATTACATAGACATGCACATGACGCATCTGTAGTAAAAACCAATGCAATAACGGGTGTAAGCTCAATATTATTATCAGATGTGCATTTACTTTTTCTTTTATACAATGTTCGTCGACTTAACTAGGCAATTAGAAGAAAAAACAATTTAGTGATCTCACACAGACTTAGGCAATTAAGATATTCGAAAATATCAGACATTCTCATAAAATACGCTGAAAATCCACAAACCGCAAAGTGAAAGTTCGCCAAATTTGTTAACGTACTCAGTCATTTGTGTCACAAGCCTATTGTCTTAAGACTTAGATGAAAAAGACTTCACTAATTAATCTTTGGAGATCTCAATGATAGATAAACTACATATAATATCAACAAAAGCAAATTTTCTTTCGGAAACGTAGATACAATTTCATTTCTATAAAGACTAGTTTGTGTGTGTGTGTGTGTGTGTTTTAAATTGGGAGACTTTAAAATACTTGATATATTAACGGAGTCATCATAATGTTAGCGTTAGTATGGAAAGGAAACAGATAAAGCAAGAAAATAAATAAGATTACACAATTTTACTATCGCCGAAAGTGTTGGTTGTAATAAACAATTAATTAGTCAGAGATTAAATGTGCCAAACAAATGTTTATAACGTCTCTTAATGCTATCACGTCTAGTTTCGAGAACGCTGGCAAATTTTTCTTTCTTTCATCCTACTCGTAAACGTAAAATAGTTATCATTTTTGTAGATATACTTATTTTTTCGTTTTGTTTAGTAGCCATTTTTATTCGTAACGTTTAATAATATCTCATAATTATTAGATACTTCGTCACATTCATACTCCAAGTTCAAATACTAGAAGTTAAGCCAGACTGATTAAAGTTAGTATTCGCGACTAATAATAGACAATTTGTAAGTAGGCGTATTCTTACATGTTAGCGAAACAATTTAATCATAATTAAAATGGATCTTTGGACTTGAGAGACAAATAGAGTGGCCATAAGGAAGGAAAAGACGAGATTGAATGTACTGTGTCTTATGTAAGGAATTTCTCTATAGACGGACAGGCATAAAATAGTGTTGTAATTTAGAATCGAATCGGAATCTGTGGGTTGTAGATTAGGGTATTTAACTTAGATGGTTGTGAATTTAATAACTTTGACTTGTCAGGAGCGGCTGGTATAGTATTAGGAGTTTGTTATTTATTTCAAGTAGGAGTAAGCACTTTTCCAATGAGGATAAAACTCATGAAATGAATTCTGTCGCCCTGGATGGGGACGACTGAGATACTGTCTGTATCAGACTCTTAATGAATAAAAAATACGCCGTTCCTTCTTATTTCACCGGGCCAGGGCCGCGGTACATTAGCCCTGTTGGGCTTAGCCGAAATTGTGGGGTAAGCACAATGAGGGAGCGCGGCTTCTGCCTAGAGAAAGAAACGGGAGGGTTTAGTCAATAAGAGTTTGTCACTTCCTTTCGCCTCGCCCTGGGCGGGAGAAGGCATTTGATGATTACCCCTGACAAAAAAGCCCTGTTGGGCCCCATCTGTGATGGACTATTGTATCTTTGAGGTGCGTGGGGAACACTACTCTACGCTAGGATTGGATGGTGAGCTTCCCTTGCTTACCGCGCAAAGCCTTCTTGTGGGTTCGAACGTAACAATTCTTTGTGCGATCCAAAATTTATCATTTGCGTGAAATTGTACGTTTGAAGATGCTCCCAGGACTCAGGAGATATCCCTAAAGGAAGGCTCTCAACTTACAACAGGACTCTAATATTTCTTTCAATAACATGTTTAATGTCATAAGAAACAAGAATAAAATCCGAAAACCAATATTGATTTTATTATTACAATATTAAAACGATTAACTCAGGTCAATAGCTCAGGACCCTCTGGCATTACCTAGGTACGCAGCGTGACCTATCGTAAAGTTCTTAGTAATCAGTTTTAGCCGGAATGGGTAAAGCATTTGATACCAAAATGTCAATAGATTCGTTCTCAATGTAATAGCAAAACAAAGATGAAGAAATTCGTTTGATTGTCTGTCTGTATGTTTTTATGCTTGTCTGGTACGTTATTTTGCTTTATGGTTAACGATGATGCGGCCGCAAAGGTAGCCTTTTGCTTTTGCAGTTTTTCAAATATAGAATTTAATAATTTCCATAAATACTTTTTGTTTTTTTTTTGTTTTGTGACTGTCTTGACACTTAATTTAAAACCAGTAGAGCTTTTCTCAGTTAAGTAAGGGCTTATTTTTCAATGTTTAGATAAAAGTTACCTTTGAAATAATTATGATGCTGTCGCGTCAGAATGTTTGTATAAGACAGTGAAAGCAACAATTTTATTCCTCAGATAACTATTATCTGACTATGGAAAATTAATCGTTATTTTCAACAAATCCTTAACCTTCTTGCGTCTTATATCTCCTTGATATCTATTATTAAGAATTGAAAAACGATTATATTGTCGTTATCTTAAAATATTTAAAATGACACTGCGTTATTCAGAAAATGAACATGCGAGTAAAGCCACGGGAAAAGTGCAGGTTGAATCTATAGAACTATAAAGTAAATGTTAAAACTTTTTGAGAGGATTCCTAGGAGATTGTTTTAGCATTTTATTATCAAGGACGATAATATTGTTTGATTATATGTAAGGTTACCCTTTCTAGAGGTTAATCTGCAGTTCAATCTCTTAGGTTACCTTTAGAAAAGTAATCAGAAATACAATCATATCTTTTTTTGATGGGATAAAATCGTAACTTTTGAACCTCCACAAATAGCTCTAAGCAATATTTTTTAGAGCTTACTAATGGAATAATCTATATGTAGACTGCACAGTTGATGCGGTAGCTGAGCAACCTGCTGCCGTGGTACATGTGGCTAGTTCGATTCCCACACGGAACAACTCTTTGTGTGATCCACAGATTTTTGATACCGGCTTGGGTGTGATGTATGTCATGTTCTAAACACACAGGAGAAAATCTTAATGTGGGGCAACATATATGTATTTATGAACTACTTAGCAAATTAATACTACTTAATAAACGTACCCTACACCATTATAACCTAAGCTTTATTTATCTGAAAGTAATATACACAATAATACATATAATAATAAGCTATAAACCGTCAACACAATACAAGGATGTCAGAGGCCACGGTAGCATTGTGAGAAAATATGAAAAGGTACAGATAAAAAATGAAAGTGTAGTATAGTTGCCAGCAGGTCAACATATACCAATCTCTTTGTTTTTTCATTGGATTTTCGACTTTAATTCAAGGCTATTAAGTTAAAAATGTATTGAATGATAGAGTAGGGTAGGTTGATTTGCTGTTGTCTGCACAATTGTGTCCGATGTCTGACATAAGTGGAGGCACCCACGTCGCTTAGCAGTCGATTGTAATAAGTGAAATAATCTTATCTTCTCTTATAAGACAAATATGAACTCCTGTGACAATTTAAGGTGAAGCTTTCTTTTTTTTATTTTTTTTTTATGTAATAGATCGGCAAACGAGCAGATGGATCCGCAACGTAGGAGTTACGAGTGCGTTGTCGACCTTTTAGGGATTAGGGATTTGGAGATTTAGGGATTGAGGAGGGATTGGGGGTGGAGAAGGATTGGGCCTCCGGTAACCTCACTCACACGGCGAAACACAACGCTGTGGTTGTTTCACGCCGGTTTTCTGTGAGGCCGTGGTATCACTCCGGTCGAGCCGACCCATTCGTGCCGAAGCATGGCTCTCCCACACTTAAGCTTTCTAGTTTTGATTTATTGTACTAGATTTGTCTGTGAATATCATGTTAATTGTAAAGGTGTACATTTCACGAAATAGGTCTATTTTATAAGAAGAGTCATCTAATAGAAAAAAGAGTTTGGTTATAATTGAGTATCGTCAAATGTTTTCATAAGTATAAGCCCCGAAAATGGCTTGAAAGTAGTCGGGTTTCTCTTCAGTTAAGTGAGTTTTAGTTGTTGATAGCTTTAGCCATAATAGCCCGGCTAATATGTATGAACGGAACAATTTGTAAGCATGGGTGGATGGACACCATGGTCGGTGCTTTTTAATTAAAAAAATGTTGTCGTTTGAATGTTGGACTCTTTCTGACTAAAAACGACTGAGTTCCTTCTCATCTCCTACTCGTTCGCTCCTCATCTTCAAAGACCATCAACGACCTTGCAACTCCTCTAGTGCTGGTATACAACCGTGCTGATATCTTATCATCAGGTGCTTAGTCCATTCACAAAAAAGTTAAACGAGAGGAAAATGACACCTAATACTTTGTAATACAATTTAAATTCCTTTATATTCTCAAAGCACACTTCTTCACAAGAATAACTAAGTAGTTATTCTATGTGGGTGGTCTGCCTAGTTCCCATATAAAGGCAGCCTATGTGTGACCACGCATTAATATTAGATAATACATAGAAATGATAAAACAACGGAACCCGAACGTATTAGGAAATGTTTACCGTATTCCAAGACCTACATAATTGAGTTTACAGTTCTGATTGTATTTTTTTTATGTGACTAATAAGTGCACGGATTGATGATGGTAAGCAATCAGCGTCGCCCATCGAAACCCGCAACAACGGAGGAGTTACGAGTGCGTTGCCGATCTTTTGGGGATTAGGGTTTTGGGGATACAGGGATTGGGATTTGGGGAAGAATGAGGCCTTCGGTGACGTGTGACTCACATGGCGAAATAATGCTGTGTTTGTTTCACGCAAAATTTCTGTAAGGCCGTGGTTTCCCTCTTGTCGAGTCGACCAATTCGTGCCGAAGCATGGCTCTCTCACATTTGATTGTATAGAAATATCGAAGTACCTAGTACAGAATAGAAATTTGGAAAATATAGTGATGTGTTTTTTTTTCTTATATAGTACAATGAACAATAAATTTATTTCTGTATTAAGCCATAAAACAACACTTTTACACGTCAACAAAAACAATACTTTACGCTTCAACTTTCACACGTCGTAAAGTTGTTTAGTTGGTTTCATAGCTTAACCTATCTCATTGTTTTGAAAATTATCTTACTTAACTTTGTTTTTATGTGATACAGGTGGCAAAAGAAAATACGAATTACCTGATGGTGGAAGCAATCGGCGCCGCCTATTGGCACCCACGACACCAGAGGAGCTGCTAGCTCGATTCGAATAACTGTATATTAAAATGAGAAGTAGAATATATTATTATTGAATAGGTAAGCGTGGGAGACCCATGCTTCGATATGGATGGGCTGGTTGAGTTTCTACCATGTACCTAAGCTACTATACCAAAGGCCCAATTCTTCACCTTCCCATCCCTCCCAACAACCTCACTCACACTATGAAACACAACGCTGTGGTTGTTGTACGCTGGTTTTCTGTAAGACCGTGGTATAACTCCGGTCGAGCGGCCCTATTCGTGCCGACACCTGCATGAATACGAAAAATTCCTATATTACATACTAGCTTCTCTCGCGCGGTTTCACCCGCTGCACGGCTCCATTTAATCGTAGCGTGATGTTTTATACTTTATTTTCACTCAGCAAACTTGTAGCTATCTATCAGTGAAAGAATTTTGGAAATCCGACCAGCGGTTCCAAAGATTACCCCCTACATACAAACTTACAAATCCTTATAATATCAGTATATTACATACTAATTCCCCCTTTATTATATTAGTATATTACATACTAATTCTAACAAAGATTATATGACTTTTATAAAGAACTTCGCCTTAAACAAACCAAATATCAATCACCAATGTCCGTAATATGTAGATAAATAGTAATGGCCATTTATCGAGCACTCGTCATTAATTGAGAATGCCTTCGATATCCAACAGTGGTTACGTCGTCATATTAAATTTGTCATATTGCGGATAAGATTACGCGTGATTGATTATTGTAGGCTTTGCATATTATTAAAGAATGTTGCGTAAATCTGTTCCAAGCAATTTGGGCTCGTAATCAATTATTATAAGGCACTCATTGTTTCTTAAGTAGCAGATTTATATGCAAATTTTTTCGTTCACGTTCTCCGTGGCCTAGAGGGGTTTGCTAAAATCTGTACCTCTACCTTCGGTGGATAGGTTGGGGAAAGCCAGTTCAAAAGTTGTGTGCTCATTAGCGACATGGACTGCGTGCTTTCTGTAATATACGCGGTTTCACGTCTCATGGAAAGAGTTGAGGCGGTGACTAAGAATGGAAATAAAGATACTTTTTTGAAATGTTGAAAACCTTTTCTGGTAATCTTAAAATTTTCTTTTTCTACAAATTTCTGCAAATGGTCATCCATTTGCTCGTTTGCCACCCGTAAGTCCCGTATCATAAAGAAATGGTTTTGACATTTCAAAAAAGTATCTTTATTTCCATTCTTAGTCACCGCCATCTGATGTTAAGCAATCGATGCCACTCATGGGGTGTCCATGAGTGCCACTCATGGACACCCGCAAAACTAGAGGAGTTACGAGTGCATTGCGCCCTTTAGGTGATTAGAGATACATCGGAGATTAAGGGGTTGGGGAAGGAAAGAAGGATAGGAGATTTTAAATTCTAGTTTCATTTCACAATCTCCAAGCTTGGCGGACAGATCGGGGATAGCCTTTTACTTTTAATGATTTGAGCTTATTAAACATAGCTGCCTCACTTTCTGTAGATCACGCAGTTACTCGGACGCAACGTAGGTACCTACTTCAAGTTATTCATAAATATAGGAAATTTATGCAGACTTATGTCATGTTTAACTTGACTATAAATTTATCTTTATTCTGTATTATAATTAGGTTTATAATTCAACAGCAGCGGCACCTCACACGTGTGTCATGTCAGTAAATACCATATACGACCGGTCATGATGTATCGACTAGAGAGCCTTAAGGGTTATGCTGACTTAGAACTAGAAATTATAATCATCATTTGGTTAACAAACCGTGGTTTTTGGACCAAAAACTTCACAATATTTTGTGTAATAATTTTCATTTGTTTTAATCTTCCAACATAGCAATTTTCTTTTTTATCAAAATACATTTTTTATATATTTTTTTATCATGGAAAATCATCAAATAACTTCTCCCGCCGCGTAAGGCGAAAGGGAGTGACAGACTCTTACTGACTAAAAACCCGTCGTTCCTTCTCCTGCTTTAGGCCGTGGCCGCGGTGACTCATTGCGCTTGCCCCGCAACCCCGGCGACCTTCGCAGATGTCGCTACAGATTTTTAGGAGTTTCAAACTCTATTAGCCCCAGCACTGTAACTGTGTTTACCTTACCATAAAGCATTTATTGATGTATTTTATCCTCATTCTTAGACTGGACAAGTCAAGCTGCACGTTTAAAACTTGAAAATTCCAAGAATCAACAAAATCTAAGGATATTGCGCGTCTTCTGCTAATTGTGTGATTAAGAATGTTAAAAGGGGCGTATCAAAATTTTCTGTAATTTTTTAATGTAATAGGTCGATGAACGAGCAGACGGACGCTATAGGGAACTGCAAGTCTGCAACACCAAACGAGCTACGAGTGCGTTGGCCTTATGGGGACTAGAGTTTCGGAGATTTAGGAATTGAGGGATTAGGAGAAAGGAGGAGGATTGAGCCTCCAACAACCTCATTCATAAGGCGAAACACAAAACTGTGTTCGTTTCAGTTCTGGTTTATATAAGGCCGTGGTATCACTCCGGTCGCGCCGATTCATACGTGTTGAAGCTTGGCTCCACCACGTCTAACTTTATCACGAATAATAAGTTTTGTAATAAAAACTAACTTATTAAATATTAATATAATTATATTTATATTAATATTTATATTTTATATATTTGTATATTTACACTTAAATATATTAATTAGTATAGATAAATAAAGTTAGTATTAAGATGTAGCCTTAAGTCTTCTAATATTAAGATGAACGTGTAATGTGTCACGTAAACACATTATGGCGTGTGTCTTCATTTAAGTATGTTAGCGACTTGCTTATTGAAATTGATTCGTGTTTCATATATAGTACTATGTTATTTATAGTTACTAGTTCTGAATGATAGATTAAGTTAGTTTATGCGTTAGTTTTGGTGTTTATTTTATTTATGACTTACTATAAGTTATGAATATTGAGACTTGGTTTAGTTGCGATGCTTCTGGTTTTTTCGACGTGAGGATTATCATCATCATCATCATCATCATTAGGAATGGTACGAAGAGGGATGTTCTAAGACAGGGAAAGAATGAGCATTGATCACCATGCTTGCTTAAAGCAGGTTGGCGATGCATGATTGCTCACGAAATTTTCCTTCGCCATCTGTCAGGGATCGAAAACTAAATATAATAATTTTCTTTGTGTAAAATTCAATGTGTAAGAGTGTATTGTGTGAGTATATGTACGTGTGTACGGGTAATTTCTGACGATATGATAAATGTAATAGAAATGGAGAGCAATATTTATAATGTTCTTAGAGGGAACGATAGAGTTGTCTGTTTTTCTTTTAAAGTGTAAGGCAGTGATATAGTTATCAGCGTCGACATACAAAACACTACCCAGATGAATAACCAAGTATATTTCGGGCTTTTTGGTGTTACAGATTTGACGATTGAGGGTTTTTATTTATTTTAACCCTTTATGTACTTTCTAAATAGGTACAAAGGCGGACTAAATGCTCGGAGGCATTCTCTACCAGTCAGATTTTCTGGGGCGGGAGAGGGGATGGGACGGATTAGGTCTCATATTATTATAATTATAATTCTTATGATACTCAATATAATTTACCTAACCCGAAAATTCGTGCAGTCTAATCGACCAGACTCTATGCATATTGGCATACTTGAACATAAAGTTCCACATAAAGCACGTTATCCTATAATTAATCACTTATCTCTCATTTGAATGTCGCTCATCAATCAATTCGTAATAATATTTACTTCTACATAACTTGACTCCGATGTAATTGATACTTTTAATCTTATGTACGCGAACTGTCGGTTTGTTTAATATGACATTTCCTGTTATATAATTCTATAGTATATATATATATATATATAATTCTAAGTGTTATTATAACTACACAAGCCAGCGCGAGCGTATCAAACTACCCTAGATTGCAAAAAATCTTCAATACAATTTTAACTTTATTGTTTTGACAATAAGTCAAAAATCTAAAGTAAAGGTATATCAAATTGTCAGATGTTGTCAATGAATTTTGGTCTTTGTAACAATTCGTTAAGGTTAATAATCTATTAAAGAATTAAGTGACTATAGTTTAGTGTTTATTTAAGCACAGGATGTTAACTGTGTGTCTTGACATAAGCTTTCGATATCTATTAAAATGTAAAGATCTGTTATTTTGTAATGAAAAATTTGTAGCGTCCCACTACATTATTTATTCTGTATTAAAATACTTATTTAATATTTTTTATCTATGGTATAAACGTCGTGATGGCCCAAAGGTTCAAACGCCCGCTTCTCATGCATGAGGATGCGAGTTTGAAACCTGGCAAGTACCAATGTCACTAGTTCCAAGTTATGTACTTTCTATGATTATTTGGACACCACCGACATACGGTGAAGGAAAACCATGTGAGGAAAACTGGACTTATAATGTCTAATTATAAGTTTGAAATCGCCAATTCGCCTTGACCATACCAAACCATATACCACTTCCTCTTTATAGAGCAGGAGCAATAAGCAAACGGAGAAGTTTGAGTCAGTAACAAATACTCCTATCGTATCAAAGGCCTTCCCGTCCTAACCACGACTTACATTACATATACAGGAGAAAGAAAATAGTGGTTTTTAATCAGTAGGTAAGGCTCTAGACAGATGGACTGCATTTCAACGGCAATCCAACTGCAAATTAGCAGTTCGGATGCAGTTGATACGACTGCAATAGAACTGTAAAACAACTAACCAACCAATAAACACACGACTGCAATTGAACTGCAATCGGACTACTCAGTTGATTTGCCATTGAAATGCAGTCCGTCTATCTAGAGCCTGAGTCTGACACTCCCCTTTGCCCCATCTAGAACGGGCAAAGAAATTGGATTATCATCCTCAAAAAAGGCCGTTCTCATGTATATTTTTTTTAATGTAATAGGTCGGCAAACGAGCATACGGATTACCTGATGGTAAGCAATCAGCGCCGCCCATGGACACTCGCAACGGAGGAGTTACGAGTGAGTCGGCAACCTTAGGATTAGGGATTTGGAGATTTAGGGATTGAGGAGGGATTGGGGGAGGGGAAGGATTGGGCCTCCGGTAACCTCACTCACACGGCGAAGCACAACGCTGTGGTTATTTCACGCCAGTTTTCTGTGAGGCCGTGGTATCACTCCTTGTCGAGCAGACGCATTCGTGCCGAAGCATGGCTCTCCCACACTTATCAGTGAACTAATACAAGCTGAAGTTTTGATGTCGACTTAACACCTTTACAAGTTTTTTTTTTAATTTTCTCCATACACAAACCTTCTTTGGACTACCACGAATAATTCAAGATCAAAATTATCCAAATCGGTAAAGGCATTGTTGAGTTATAACATTACAACGAAAAGCGGCATAGATTTTTATATATATAGATAGATATATATGTAACTATGTGTGAAAAGATTTCCCACAAAATGTCACAAGTATAATGCTAATTAGCTAATAAATATTCCAATACATAATGTTCTGTGCTTAAGGTTACGATTCCCTATAGAAAAGGGAAAACATTCAATTCAATGAATAACGAGGAAATCTTAATAGAAATTGTAAGTGTGTGGTAATTAATTACTGCTATTCTATTCCGCTAATTAGTGCTTAATGAGGTTTCTTTAGGTTATGTGAATATGGTTATGTTTTTGTTTTTAGATGACCAGTTTTATAGAGTGAAATGTAAGGGACAAAATTAAATTTTGAAAGCCAGCTTGGTAGCCTTTGCTCAGCGACTTTTAAATATTGTTTAACTTCAAACAACTAAGTTATCTTTTTATTAGTACTCCGTATTCCGTAACGTTGATACTCCTTTAATAAAATAAAAAATCGAAGTTCGTATAATTTGCTAATTCAATTTTAAGTGACAAACGCATAAACCCTGTCACTTTAAATATAAAGTTCAACCATTGCCTGCTAGATGGCGCTGTTCTAAATTTACGACTTCGCTGGTAATTGGCGTGCCTTTTACAGAATCGTACCATTCACTGTAAGAGTTACGGACATGATAGCTCGTGTTCACCCATCAATTTAGCCCATGTTATGTGCCATAATGACATGTCCGTCTTGTGAAAAATGTCCCGCGATAAAAATTCTTAATACGCTACCGCTAGAGGCGATTTACTACAGCAATTTAACTTTCTGATGATTGTATGTCATTTGTTTAAATTTATTGTATTAGGTCATTTATATGAAGACACGTTTTGGATTCATAAGAGATTGATTTGTTAAGAACTCGTAAATTAATAATAACTCCCAGTACCTAATTATATTGGTGGCCCTGCTTGAGCTGAGCATCGCCTTGTCTTCAGAATTAATCAAATGGTTTCTCTCGCCCAGTGTGCGGAGAGAGGGAGTGTCAGACTCTTACTGACTAATAACCACCAGTGTTCCAGACCTAGGCCACGGTATCTTATTGCGCTTGCCCCGCAACTCCGGCTCCGGCTGAACATGGTGGTGCTGGAATAGTTCTTTGAGGCGCGCACGGAACGCTATGCGCCTTACGTTGGGGTTTGGTTCTGGTTGCTGTTGCGAGCTGTTGTGAACAATTTAAGTATTTGTAAATCGCTGCATTAGCTATAAAAGCCCAGCTGCATATGCATATAAAGCCATCATGCACGGGTTATCCCTTTGTTAAAACTAATTCAAACTTAGGTAGTCGTCTCTCGGATGTAGTTAGTCGCAATCGAAGAGATAATAATAAACTGTGTATAGTTCGGTCAAATACAGCATTAATGCACAATAGCATTTTATGTTTGGCACCAGTAATTTATAACAAAGTACTTTAAAGAAATAAAGACTTTAAATATAAAACATTTTAAAGTGCACCTAAAAAATATTTGATTGAGAGGTGCTACTATAATTTGACAGAATTTCTAACAGATTCCTAACATTATGACATTTTTATCCATCTGTTATTCAACTGGTTCCTTTAGGTTTTTTCTTTGTGTTTATCTTTGTAATGCCATGTAAAAATAATTATATTAATTTTAATTAACTTAATACATTTGTACTCTGTTAGCCACAGCAAAACATGAAGGTTATTGTACTCTTTTTAACATCCTACATTACAACATATAAATATGTATCTTGTTCTGTATACTCGTGTTTTACAAATAAATTATCTTTATCTTTATCTTTAACGCCCATCATTTTCATATTTGTACAAAATTATAAAAGAGGTAAATCGTGCATTGTATAGCTCAGTTCAATTTCAGTTTAGACCAAGTTTGAATCAATTCCAGGTCTAGTTAAATTCTGTTTCAGATTAGTATCAGTCTCATTATTGTGAAGTGTATTGTTTATAAAAGTGTTTTTTTAAAAGGACTCATGGCTCACCATCCTAATAGAGCAGAGCGAGTGATCCTTTTTTGCCGTCCGCAGACCCTCGGATATTCGAAGCCTTGTGTCATAGGAAAGCGATAGGCGGCGGACTCTGTTCAGGCCTCTGGAGTGGAGCAAGCAGTCCTTGTAGGTAAGGAAAATGTCATAAAAAGTATGTATACCTGCCCGTACAAAAACAATATTCCTGGTCTACCAGGATCAGACAAAACACGTCATTGAAGGCCGTGTTTTCACCTACTAGAGTAACCAGTGTATACATATAGTTACTTATAGAGACAAAACAAAATGCCAATTACTCAATAAATTACCGTCGTTATGTTTAGTTATATCGCTCTATTAACGTCATGCTTATCTTAATGGTTACTAATGGGATCTGCTGATACTCCAACACTGAGAGCGGTGAAATATATTCATCTGTTCGTTATAACAAGTGCAGTTGAACAAGATATTTTGTATTTATTCGATACTAGCGCTGCACAGTCCGAGCCTTTTTATTTTGTACTTTATTTTTCTGTTTTTTTTTTTTACTCATATGTGGATTATTTTTGTAGTAGTATATTATCCAAACAATTATAAAAAACATATTTTTGAATACTTATTTTCTTGGTTTAAGTTTCTGCACAGATTGGCGTCATGCGTTAGTGTCGGCCATCGCTGAAAATCAGCGCCGCGACCCCGTCTCGTACGGGGTCGCTGCATTATGCTGAGCGTGGGCCATTTCGCGCCATTTTTCTCCTACCTTCCTACTTTTGTTATAATTATTGTTTTTACCATGCTTAATGTATTTTTACTCTTAACTTTATTTTATTATCTTGTTTTGTGTCTTTTATGCGTCCCAGACGCGAATAAATACTTTTTCTTTCTTTCTTCTTTCTTTCTTTTTTTGTAAACAACATTGCCTCACCTTACTTAGTATTCTCTCCTGTGTCGTGTTTGCCATAGGATTCAATTAGCGTTGTGATACCTACAGCAATATGTATATTAGTTTAATACTGACGTACTTAACACTAATACAATAGCTATACCACAAATAAACCAGCCTCATATGATTTTAGTACTAAGTACTCTACATACTAGGTACATAACATTATATATAATTCAACTTTTTAAATATTTAAGTAACAAAAGTGCATTTTAATTTCTACATTATTGTTATGTTATCGTGAACTTACTCCGTAAGATAATAGATGAAAATTAATAACTTTGGATCCGACAGACGAACTATGTGTAAGAATAGTTTAGTCGTAGATATGTAAACTTAAAATGTACCTGTTACATCAATAAATAAATAATTCCTATTTATTAGAAGTTCTAAGTCCAGGTTTCCTCACGATATTTTCCCTTACCGTATGTCAGTGGTATCTAAATAATCATAGAAAGTACTAAGGGTGACAAAAATGCATGGAGAGCTTAAGGTCGACTATTGACTGACAGGTTTTGCATAACGCTACCATTGATAACTAGATGGCGCTGCTTTTAAATGAATATAAACCTGCAAAGCTTGAATACTTTATACTGCAGAGGCACACAATAAGGTTTTTAATGGTTCAAATAATTATTAAGAAACAATAATATATGTATATTCAAATACACATTAATTATGTTAATTTTCTTATTTCCGAGGACTTAATACAGCGGCATCTATGTCAAGTCAAGCAAACCAATTAAAAGATGGCGTCAATAATGAATAATAGACAATAATAAAAGTTATAAACTAACCCGCATTTTCGACATCATAAAAAATGCGATCGGTAGCTCAGATAAATAAGAATGGTAGATTAGTGAAGTCGAAGGGCTCCGGTTCAATTCCAGGTTATCAATTTTAAGTTCAGGTTTTTTAACAATGGTTTTTTTTATATTTTTTTATATAAAATCAATAATAATAATATATAAATAAAATATTTGACGTTTAATATTTATAAAGGCAACAAGAATAAATATATATATTATTTTAGAATTAAATTATATTAATAAATATATAAAAATAACTTTTATAATATGTGCTAACTGTTAATGTAAAAATAACATATCTTTCTTACAGATTAAGACTAATACTAAGTTTAATTCTCATAAAGGATAACAAATAAAACTATTTTAGTGACATTATAATTTCAGACACATTTATTTCTTTAAACATAATATTTATTTCTTTCTTATATAGTGTAAACCTTGACCTAATAACTTTTCAGCTAACTGACACATTATTTAATTCACTTTTCATAAGATTAATAAGTATTTTAAGATAAAATTGTCGAAGTGCTAGTCATTTATTAGTTAGCTTTAAACACAATGTTATAATACGTTTCTATATAATATGCAACCTTACTTCTGTAACTATTTTACATACCCATAAAATTTAATTAAAGTAGTGACTAAAGTGATTCATTTTGTGCATCGTGTTATGACAAAGGCTCATAGCTTAAGTATTCGTTCCAGAACAAGGAAGAAATTGAAGCTAGACCTTAAATCAATAACATTTGTAAGACCGGGATATAGCAGTCATTAGATATGGGACGAATTGTTTATAGTAATAATAAATAAATAATTGATTATTTTGGAATAGCATCTTTAGATATTAATATTGCTTTTATTTTTATTTCTCATATTTAGTAAAACATTAAAATCATTACTGTAAATAACAGTTGCTGGTTATAAAGTAGTCAATAAATTTATCCTGCTAACACTAAGTTTGAACATTTATCCATTAAATAAATTATAGCTACCCCGGTCTTGTAATTGCTTAATCCTATAGTCAACAATATCTTTTCTTCTACGAACTAGTGTAGCCGCCATTTTTATCAATCCTATTTCTCCTATCTCGCTGGCCAAGGAATAATCCGTATGTTTGATTGCTGACTAAACACTTGCACAATTATGGAACATTACACATAGGACAAATTGTCCTGCACGAACGTTATCACTAACACATCTTCATGACGTCATTCAGCACATCTATGTAGTTTTCACTGTTTGCATCACTGAAGATGACAATGCTCCAGTAATTTTCCTCATAACCTTGCCCCATAAATTGAAGCTGGTCTGAGTCAATATCAGGTCTTCTGCCAGATCCACTACGGTGCTCCAATGAACCCTCTTCTTGAAACAGCTTTAGATATCCATAAAGTGGCAGTCTTTACCTGTAAGGGACGTGTATTATTTATTATTTTCATGTATCGATAACCATGGATAATAAAATAAATAACGAACGGTCATTTTGAAAGAATACTTACGTTTAAGCCAGTTTCTCTCGAAATTTCAGTATAATTTAAGCTTTGATTATGCAATGCTATTATTTGGGCCCTCGTAGCCATATCAATATTTGGACGCAAACTCATGATAAAAATAAATATTCAAAACTTGTTAAACAAATCGTAACTGAACTCACTCAAAGATAGTAAAGAATGTTATGATTGAACAAAAAGGTTTAATTTTTATACAGTTAATATTAAATTACCCTCAACTGTTTTGAGATTTATGATCGTGTTATAGTTGCTAAACAACTTCAATATAATAAACAGTAGGATAATTTCAATCGATTTCAAGGTTACGCAATGGCCTAATGGCTAGTGGCATCGGTAAATTTTATGCTACCGAGTTCGAATCCTGGTTATTGCGTGCTTTGCTTTAAAAAGGTTAGGAATATCGTAGGATTAATTTGTGTAAAAATTTATTAAGTTAATAACATTGTATCTGATAAAAACTATAAATGTATATTTTTCAATACCACTAGTATACTAGCGCCATCTATGTCGTCCATGGTATATTTAATTAAGGCGATGAAACGCCGTACAAACGATTTTGATTTGGAATCCTCCATGCACTTATGACACTGATAGTACATGTAACTCTGAAAAAGTCATATTGATACTATGCTTGCCAAGTTTCAAACCCGTCATTCATGAGAAGCGGACGCCTTAACCTCCGGGCCACTACAACGTTAAATACATTAACACTGTTCAGTTAATATCACGCCATCTTTAAATAAATTTCACGTAACTTAAAACGAAGTATTTAGTAATTTGATTTAAGACTTTATTCACACCCCCGCGGCTCGCTTATACAATATTTTAAATGTACCACAAACTTACATTTACAGTCCAAAAACTCCCTTTTAAAACATTATCAGCCGTCAAGTTCTGTGTTAAAGCGATATTTAAAGCTAATTGAAGTTTTTGAACGGTAAAATTAACTTTGTCATTGGTAGATACAATAAAATATATTAGTTTTGCGCGTGCGCAGCCATTGGGCGTCATCCATCATTCTAATGATGGTCATTTAGAGTTATGTCATTTGCTGAGATGTTTTTGGCAAATATTTCTAGTACAGTCACTTGCAAATAGAGGTACTCACATACTCTTTATATTTTTTTATTACTATTAGATAGATTAAGATGCAATAGTTATGTAAGGTTAGAATATTGGTTTTTATTACAGTCTGTTTCTAAATATGTTTCCGAAAAATTTATAGATTTCTAAATTGTATTTTTAGACATCAATTAGTTATTATAGTTAATAATTTAATGTATTATTTACTTTTGATGTAGGTACATTAAAAGTTTGGCGTAAGAAATATATAAAATACCGTGTCGTCCTCACTTCTCCCCAGCCGGCGACACAAACACCTCCAGTGGAAAATGCCACACTCGCCACTCCTGGTGCTGCCGTGGAGGACGATAAGGTTGAACAAGTGAGTACTCAGTGCAATGAAATATTGAGGAACGCTTTGGAGGATGCGATACATGAGTATAGATTTGCTCCTAGTGAATTAAGACCCAGATTACCACGTTTGCCCACGTGTGGAAAAAATAGAGCGCTGGTGTGTGCCTTGGATTCGCTACTCGAAAATTATTTTGAAAGTAGCGAAAATCTCTATGATACACACTCGATCCTGTATTGTGGGGCGATAGCAGCTTGTCGAGTAGCTAACGTCAGATTCCCAAATCATGACGCAGCAGTCCGACCGAAACCAGCTGCTCCTGCCTGGCAGTGCAGGATTGAGCGTCGTATCGATGAGGCCAGGGTACTCATCGGCAAACTAACCTGCTTCAGGGAGGGGAACAACCGCCCTAGAGTGATGCGCTTTGTAAGGCGTGCATTTGTGGGGACTGAAACTAGTCCTCATGAATACCTTACACGTGTTACAGAGCGCATCGACTTCCTGAAGCAGAAAATCTATGCATGGGCAAACCGTATTAGAAGATATAAAAAAAGGGTAGAGCGCTATACTCAGAATCGTATGTTCCAAAGTGATCAGAGGTGGGTGTACAGAGACTGAGAATGGTCCAGCCAAGATGTGGTTAACGGACAGCGTCCGGACGATGAAACTACCAACTCGTTTTGGCGCAACATCTGGTCGGTGCCTGTTAACCACACGGAGGCTGACTGGATGTGCGATGTTAAGCGGGAGTGTGAAACTTTACCAGAGATGGAGGAGGTAGTCATTACCTCCTCTGATGTAGCCAATGCAGCCTGTTCGGTCCCCAATTGGAAATCACCGGGGCCGGACGGACTGCACAACTTTTGGCTGAAATCATTTACCAGTTCACACGGTCGCTTAGCGTCGCAGTTCCAGATGGCCTTAGAAGCTGGATCGTTGCCTCAGTTTCTGACTACAGGAATTACCCACCTGCTCCATAAATCGGGTAGTTACACTGAACCCAAAAATTATAGACCGATTACGTGTTTACCAACGGTCTATAAACTTTTTACATCCATTTTGAGAGCAAAAATTACAAAACATATAGAAAAAAATGCCATCATGTCTGTCTCTCAGAATGGATGTAGAAAGGGGTCACGTGGAACTAAGGAGCTACTCCTCATTGATATGGTCATTAGCCAGCAGGTTCGTCGATCCCGAAAGGATTTGTCTACATGCTGGATAGATTATAAAAAGGCTTATGACTCCGTACCACATACATGGCTTATGAGGGTGCTGGAGTTGTATAAAATTAATACAACTCTGCGCACCTTCTTACAGTCATGTATGAGGCAGTGGAGCACGGTGCTTTCCTACCCAGGATGTAAGCAAATCCAAAGGAGTGAAGAACCTGTAAGGATAGTGCGAGGAATATTCCAGGGTAATAGTCTGAGCCCACTATGGTTCTGTTTGGCCTTGAATCCTCTCAGTACTTTACTTGAGGCTTCAGGGCTGGGCTATCGTTTGCGGAGAAAAGGTCATGTTATTTCTCACTTACTTTACATGGATGACCTCAAGTTGTTTGCACCAAACAAGGAGGAGCTGATGGAACTACTAAAAATAACTAAAAATTTTAGTAGTTCCATCAGAATGGAGTTTGGTGTTGATAAGTGTGCGGTCATGCATGTAAAGCGAGGCGGGATAGTGGAATCTGAAAGTCTAGAGCTGTCAGATTTCACAAAACTGAGATCACTCTCCGCAAATGATACCTACAAGTATTTGGGTATGTCGGAAGGATTGGGTATTAATGGGCCGCACATGAAACAATCTTTACAGGAGCGCTTCTTTGGCCGCCTGAATAAGGTACTGAAAAGTTCGTTATCAGGCGGCAACAAAGTACGCGCCTTTAACGGTTGGGTCATGCCGGTCCTGATGTATTCTTTTGGCATACTCAAATGGACTCAGACTGAACTTGACACCCTGGATAGACGAGTCCGGACGCTGCTGACTGCAAATCGAATGCATCATCCTCGTTCATCAGTCATGAGGTTGTACATCCCGCGGAAGTGTGGGGGTCGAGGCTTTCTAAACGCTAAGACCCTTCACAACCGTGAGGTGTGCAATCTCAGGGAACATTTCCTGAAAGTGGACGAGGATATGCATCGAGAAGTAGTCACAGTGGACAAGGGATTCACACCACTATCCTTGGCTAAAGAGAACTGGTGCAAACCCGTAGTACTGAGCGTCAATGACCGCAAGGCGGTATGGAGTAGCAAGGAGCTCCACGGACGCTTCTTTCGGGCTCTCCACGGGCCCGATATAGATTTTCTAGCGTCCGTAGCTTGGCTACGATTCAGTAACCTCTTCGGAGAAACTGAAGGATTTGTATGTGCAATTATGGACGAAGTTATCCTCACGAATAACTACCGGAAATATATTATGAAGGATGGGACGGTTGACATATGTCGGGCATGTCATAGCTCCGGTGAATCCATCAGACATATTATATCATACATACAGACATAATCAGGTGGCCAAGATTATCCATCAGCAACTTGCTTTGAAATACCGGCTTGTTGAGTCTGAGGTCCCGTACTACAAGTATGTGCCCGACCCAGTTCTCGAAAAAGACCATATCACATTGTACTGGGATCGGTCTATCATCACAGACAGGACTATTGTAGCCAATAAGCCTGACATAGTGGTGGTAGACCGACTAGCGCGTCGCACGACGATAATCGATGTTGCCATTCCTCATGACGAGAACCTCGTGAAAGCTGAGAAAGATAAACAATTGAAATATCTTGACTTAGCTCACGAGGTTGTTGACATGTGGAATGTGGACTCGGCCATCGTTGTGCCGATAGTTGTGTCGGCAAACGGGTTAGTCCCCAAAAGCCTCGACAACCACCTTAAGAGGCTGACGTTAGGCGGATGGATCAAGGGCCTCATACAGAAGGCAGTCCTCCTTGAAACGGCACGTATTGTGAGGAGGTTCTTGTCTCTGAAGCCCTAACCGCCGGCAGCTTGGACCTTGCTCCCGCTGCCAGCTGGCTCCTACTTTTATATTTTTAAATATTATTTTATTTTATAGTAATATTTAAAAATGTAATTTTAGAGCGATTTTAATAAATATATGTAAATATAAAATAAAGTAAAATAAAAAAAGATTATGTTGTTAGATTATAAATGATTTATTGAAAATAACGACTTACTCACGTGAACTTTTCTCGGTTAAATCACGTGATTTAGGCGTTTGTATGTAGGGGGTAATCTTTGAAACCGCTGGTAGGCTTTCCAAAATACTTTCACTGATAGATCACTACAATGTTCTTGAGTGCTATAGACTATACTTTATTCGTGTACGGAAAGTAGTTCCCTCGGGAGGCCGGTGAAGCTGCGCGAAACAGCTAGTTTTCAATACTTACATTAAGAATCTCACGAAAGTTCTTAAAGTTACAAGTGTTATAACATAATTTTACATATTCCCTGCCTCCTTTAAAGAGATGGTACCCTTTGATACCACAGAGTGACTTGTTTGCTCCATTTATCTTCCTTGCACCTCAGCATGTGACCCGTCCATTGGAGGTGGTCTATCCGTGTCAGTATCTCTACCAGCTTAGTTCTCGATCTTATTTCCGAATGTCTTATTTTGTCATTAACCCTGACCTGGAGCGTACTTCTTTCCATTGCCCTTTCACAAGGTGCCAGTCTTTCTCTGTATTTATCTGTTAGAGCCCGAGTTTCGCACCCATATGTCAAGCACGGGAGTATACATTTATTTCAAGTCTTTTGCTTTAGATGCATGTCTTTGTTTTTCATAATTTCTTTGAAAGACCAGTATTTATTCCGACCACTAGCTATTCTTTTGTTTACTTCCTTTGACATTAAGTTTTAAGGATAGTTTATTTGTCCAAGGCAAACATCTCACAAAAGTTACAGTCCAAAAAAATATTCTCATTAAATTGTGTATCTATGGTATATATCTAATGTTTGCAAGTACCTAAATGTCATTAGAACAAATTATGGAACACTGTCCAACTGCTTCAAAACTGGGGCGGAACTAAACGTGTACTTCAAAATGCGCGTGAGTGTACAAGACAAATCGTTCCGCAACCTAATGTTCCATTACGATTCTTACGTTCGAAGTTAGTGCGTACAGTCGCTGCGTTTTTTTGTCGTGTCTTGATATTTTAGTCGTTAAAGAGAAAGGATTCAATTAGCGTTGTGATACCCACAGTAAAATGTACTAGTTGTATAATTACTAGAATTCATCAAGACACAGCTACCTTGGTAGTGAAAATTATTTTTGCGCAGTTGTTGTGTAATGTGTTATTGTTACTTGTACTTTCGTTATTATTTCAAGTCTTGTGATAGTATTAGTATTGTGGAAAATACGTCTTTAAATTTAAACACTTGGAAATTGACTCTGCCTGCCGTCGCAGATGAAAAGTGGCTTATGTGTTATTTCAGACTTTTCGAAATCAAATTTCTTTCAAAATCCATTATGCAGTTTTTACGTGAAAGAGTTACCAATACCACTACTAAACGTCTCACCTAGACCCGAAACGAAAATCTGTGAATCACACATCATCATCATCATCATCATCAGCCTATAAGTGCCCACTGCTGAGCAAAGGCCTCTTCTCACACGGAAAAGGTTTGCGTATTAATCATCACGCTTGCTTAATGCGGGTTGGCGATTTCAAACTTATAATTAGAAATTATCAGTCCAGGTTTCCTCACGATGTTTTCCTTCACCGTATGTTAGTGGTGTCTAAATAATCATAAAAGTACATGTAACTCGGCAAAAGTCACATTGGTACTTGTCAGGTTTCGAACCTACACCCTCATGCATGAGAAGCGCCTTGACCCCCGGGCCACCACGAAGCTGAATCACACAAAGAGTTATTTTAAGAGGGATTCAGTTGCAACAACAGCAGCGTGTTTACCAGCCACTCTAATAACTATGCAGAGTCAACTTCGAACTGATAGCATAACTTGGAACAAAAATATACCTCGAATCTTCTAATAATGTTGGTTTTTAAATATTACAATTCTCAGAACAAGCCATCTTTCTCTTTAACCAGTTTGGTATTATTTGCCAAGTTTTACCATTAACGGTTTTTTTTTTTTTTTTTTGTGAGGGGAAAATCATCAAATGACTTCTCCCGCCCAGGGCCGGGCAGGAGGGAGTGTCAGACTCTTACTGACTAAAAACCCCCCTGTTCCTTCTCCTGCTCTGTGCCGAGGTCGCGGTACCTTATTGCGCTTACCCCGCAACCCCGGCTGAAACAACCATTAACGGTCATTCAAGAAATTCAAGAATGGGAGTAGAAAGATGAATGGAGCGGTTTGACAAGGTCTGTGTTATTTCGTTATTTCTGGGACAAACGTAGTTTTAGGTATTTTAACAAAATTTTTGTGTAGTAAAGTTGTATGTCCTCACAATAGTTACTTTCCTCATGCAATTGTGTGATAGTAGTAGATTATAATCTATGCTATTGCTGAGAGAATCGAAATCGAAAAGCTTAATAACGTTTTGCTCGACCTGGGGGTCAAGCCCGGGATCTTAAGTGCCACCACTCAGCTAACGAGACAGTCACTAAATAACCAAGCCGTAGATCAAATGCTTGACGCTGTAGTTCATCAGAGTGACTACGGTATCTATTTTCATGTTAATTACTATAATATTATAACGAGCCATTTTGGAAGTCAAGTCTTCTAATATAATGGGCTTTTAGTGTGAATGATTTCAATGACTAAATTACAACCACATGTAATTAATACAAAAACAGATCTTCATTGGCTGGAACTCGAGGAACTTAGCCCGTTAACAATAATTCACGTACTTCGTGAATTTAAAAAACCGGTATAGGCGAGAGGAATAATAAACACAACGAACTTTAAAGTGTATTTGGCAGATGATTAACAGGTAGGTATAACCTGGGTGTCTTCAATGCTTGAGTGAATAGGTTGCTTATGGGTAGGCTCCATCGTAGTTCACATCATCGCTTCCCACCAGGCGTGATAGCGGCCAAATGTCTGCAAATTACGAAATACCTTACAAAACAAAGGATTTGCCTTCATAGGTCTTCTTGTGATCTTAGATCCATTTTCCACAACGAATTTCCACTTTCACGGGACTACAAACATTGACCCATTAACTCGCTAATGATAGGCATTTTGAAAAAATCTCAAAACAAGACTAATTGCCGTCCTTCGAGTTAAGCAAACGAGTCTAAGCAAGTTCGGGAACTAGGTAATAAATCTCACATCCAAAGAAAGATATAATCAGTAGTCTGCCTTTACCATACTGAGAAGCGTAACGGCTCATTCATACGTATTATATAAAATTTTAATTTCATTAAATTCAACTATAATATTCAACTTCTAACACTTTAATGTCGTGGTGGTCCGGAGGTTAAGGAGCCCGCTTCTTATTCATAAGGGTGTGGGTTCGAAACCTGGCAAGTACCAATGTGACTTTTTCCGAGTTATTTGTACTTTCTGTAATTATTCAGACACTACTGACATACGGTGAAGGTTAACATCGTGAGGAAACCTAGACTTATAATTTCTAATTATAAGTTTGAAATCGCCAACACGCATTGAGCAAGCGTGGTGATTAATGCCTCTAACCTTCTCCGTATGAGAAGAGGCCTTTGCTCAGCAGGGGGCACATATAGGCTGATGATGATGATTAAACTTCAGGATTAGCAAATTGAAGTGGCAGTGGGCTGGTTACATTCGTCGCAGAAACGATGATCGTTGGGGTAAACATGTTCTAGAGTGGAGACCACGTCTAGGCAAACGTAGTGTAGGGCGCCCTCCAGCTAGGTGGACTGACGATATCTGCAGAGGGGCTGGCAGTGGTTGGATGAGAAGAGCTGAACATCGAGCCCAATGGCGTGCAATTGAGAAGGCCTATGTCCAGCAGTGGAAGACATCAGGCTAAAAGAAAGAAGAAAGAAAAAAAAGAAATATATCAATCTATACTAATAATATAAAGACATTAAGAACATTTGTAAAGTAAGTTTCTATGTAGGGGGTAATCTTTGGAACCGCTGGTCGGATTTCCAAAATTCTTTCACCGATAGATAGCTACAAGGTTCCTCAGTGCTGTAGGCTATGAAACGCTACGATTAAATGGAGCCGAGCCGGTGAAACCGCGCAAGAGTAGCTAGCACTAAATGTAATAGTTACAAAATCTTCTAAACCATACAAATTAATGGTGGTAAAATAATATTACATATAGGAGATTGCTCTATGAATTTGTAGGTATTTATAATTCTAATATTCACTGACTTACTGACTTCAAACGAAAGTATGAGTACATACTCAAACAACCATAGCGTTGTTTAATCCTAATCCCTAAATCTCCTAAACCCTTATCCCTAAGAGGTCGGCAACGCACTCGTAACCCTACCGATACCCGAACATACGGCGCGTAGCGTTCCGCGCGTGCCTCAAAGAGCCAATAGACCACCACAGACGGGGCCCAATATTATAGGGCTGATGTTCAGCCGGGATTGTGGGGTAAGCGTAATGAGGCACCGCGACTTCGGCCCAGAGCAGGAGAAGGAACGGGGGGTTTTTAGTCAGTAAGAGACTGACACTCTCTCTCGCCTTACCCTGGGCGAGAGAAGTCATTGGATGATTATCCCCTGACAAAAAACCCTACACCGTTGTTGCGGTTTTCGGGCGGCGTTAATTGTTTGCCATCAAGCGAAAAGTTGCTCGATTGCCGTTTAAAAACAATCAAGAGACTCTAAATATAACCTTACGAAACTTAGCTGTAAAGTTTTACAAGGGATAATAAGCTCACGTGGGATAATAAGTGTGGGAGAACCATGCTTCGGCACGAATGGGTCGGCTCAACCGGAGTGATACCACGGCCTCACAGAATACCGGCGTGAAACAACTCACAGCGTTGTGTTTTGCCGTGTGAGTGAGGTTACCGGAGGCCCAATCCCTCCCCTTCCCGATCCTTATATCCGCAACCCCTATCCCCGAAAGGCCGGCAACGCACTCGTAACTCCTTTGGTGTTGCGGGTGTCCATGGGCGGCGCTGATTGCTTACCATCAGGTAATCCGTCTGCTCGTTTGCCGACTTATACCATAAAAAAAACGTCCTAACAATGCAGCACTGACTCTAGTAAATAAAGGTCAGAATAAACCAAATTATACTACTTATTTAGATTAAAGTAGTTGTCTGTGTGAACAACGCGTTACTAAGTTTATTTTTAAATGGTTTTCTAAATGAGGCATCGAAAGTATTGGTTTAATAAGCGGTTGCTTTGGTGACGACATGTAAGTTGTACGATACATAAGGGCAGTGTGTTTGCGAGCGGCCCGACCCACTAAACCTGCCGAGCCGCTTGACGTGCGGTGACTATGGCTTTGAGAATTTCATATACTAACACCAGAATCGACACTACATCATTTATGCTGACCTTTAAATTGTTGTTATGTGTGTTAAAACTCTTTCTTATTGTGTAAAGAAGGCTATGAGCCCTCTAGACCCAGTCTAGTCCAGCCCAAGTAGCCCAGATTAATCTTAAAAACCTTTTGCTAAAAGATTTACCATAGAGTTTCTTACTCGTTTTTCGCCACATAAATCTAGTCTGGAAGGAAGAAATACAACAAACTTTACAGTTTCTGTGAAGGAGTGACAGACAAATACATTTTTATTGGAAGACGTTTGAGAGAGCTTTTGTTATCTTGTTGATACAATAAATACTATTTTTTTGACGGGGAAATATCATCAATTTATTTGATCTAAGTGACCCGAAAGGGGGGGTCAATTATAAGTTTGAAATCGCCAACCCGCATTGAGTAAGCGTGGTGATTAAAGCTTTAACCTTCTCCTTATGAGAAGAGGCCTTTGCTCAGTAGTGGGCACTTATAGGCTGATGATGATGATGGGGTGTCAGTATTTTACTGACTAAAACCTACCTCTTTCATCTCCTGTGTCGAGCTGAGCTGCCGTGGTACAAAACTACGCTAGCCCTACAGGACTAATTTAAAATCCACAGGACTAAAAGTTTTGAACGATAAAAACATATTATTAACCTGATCAGGTACTGAAGGTGATGTCATAATGATATCATGTGTTATCCCATCATTAGTTTATTTCGTTATGTGGTTAAGTCATGCTTTTGGATCGGCTTAAATTTTGAAATATGTTATTTGGAAAGTGACTCACTTCTGAGCTTTGATTTGGTTTTAAAAAAAAAATAATTATTTCAAGTCCTGAACGATTTTTTCTAAATCTAGAAGATGAGTGAGGTCAGAGGCCCAATCCCTACTCTCCCCTAATCCCTAATCCCCAAAAGGTCGGCAACGCACTCATAACTCATCCGTTGTTACAGGTGCCAATGGGCGGCGCCTATTGCTTACCATCAGGTTTTTTATGTAATAAATCGTTTTATTACATAAAAAAGGATAGTCATACGTCAATGAAATTTTTTAATTGGTAAGGTTTTTTTTTGTATGACGTTTTTTAATGAACAATTGAGATATTTATTTTATTGTATAATCCAGAATCATTAATAATATGTACACCCTACAATGAAACAAGTGCAGGCGGTTCGCCTTGCACGGACGTTTCACTGCGTGCACACACACACACAGCGCGCACACAAACACTCACACACAGCTGTCATGCGCACACGCCGCCACTTGCAACTTATGTCCGATTGATATTGATTTCTCTCCATAATCAATATTGGATATTTCTACGTTTATGACAAGTTATTATAATTATTAGCATAATATTTTTTTTTATTAATTTTGAGCTTAAGTTTATAAGTGAAAATTTAATGGCTTCCACGTGTTTTCAATCTGATGTTTTTCTCACTTCTTGATTGAATAATGTTGTGATATTGAATAGCCGATAACTTAGTAATATTATAATAAAAGTTGATAGATGGATGTTTGTTACTCTTTTACGTAAAAACTACTTTGATGGCTTTTGATGATTATTGGAACAGAGAATGAGACATAGGCTAATTTTAGTCTGGGTAACGAGGGCGAAGATTCTGTCAGAAGCTAGGTACATTATAAATAGACTTTAAAATACAAAACACTATTTTAAAACTGACTGCTATTATGCTACACAATTACATTGACATTCTTCAGCGTTAAGTCAATATATTAAAGATGATTTTTACGTTGCCTAATTCATTTCTGTTCTATTGGCAAAGTATGAAACGGTTTACCATCACTTTATTGACCTTACATATCAAATGAGATTCAAAATTAGTCTTCAAACAACCTGCAGATACATATTAAATAAATTAGTAGTTACCGAATGTATGTCAGTGCATAATTTTGGAATGGCAACGCTTACTTAATAGGCGAATTTGGTTTTTTCTCAAAGCTTTTGTATATTCTAACAAGATTTTTAAATTTGAGAAACAGGACACGCTTTACTAACATAACTCTATTTGACAAATAAATTTTTTTTTTTTTTTTTATGTAATATCTCGGCATACGAGCAGACGGATTACCTGATGGTAAGCAATCAGCGCCGCCCATGGACACTCGCAACGGAGGAGTTACGAGTGCGTTGCCGACCTTTTAGGGATTAGGGATTTGGAGATTTAGGGATTGAGGAGGGATTGGGGAAGGGGAAGGATTGGGCCTCCGGTAACCTCACTCACACGGCGAAACACAACGCAGTGGTTATTTCACGCCGGTTTTCTGTGAGGCCGTGGTATCACTCCGGTCGAGCCGACCCATTCGTGCCGAAGCATGGCTCTCCCACACTTAAGTTAATAAAATTTATAAAGACTTTTAATGACTTTAGTCAGATTTTGCAAAAGCTATTCGTTTTAAATAGTCTTAATGTTGGAGAAGGTCACGGGGTTATCTAGACCATCACCTATAAAACCTAGTACCGAGTAAAATAGCGGTCAGAGCTAGTATATAAATAAAATATGAGCTCCTTAGCCTTGAAAGTAAGTTAGAGTCAAAGGTTTCAATACATCACGATTCAGATCTTAACCGATACACTAGACTATCTACATAAATCTTTCGTGATTGCTGTAATAGTGTTGCAGTTTTATTTACAATAATAAATTATTGTTTTAGAGCTACCTGTCACTTAGATTATAGGTCGTGTGAACAATTCGATAGGTCTAGTGCTTGTATTTGTTTGAAGGTGGTAGAAAAAAGGTTTGTTGTCTTTTTATTATAATTGACTTAAGCAAGCGTTGTGATTAATTTTGACTGTAACCTATAAATTAATCCTCATTTCTTCTACGTGTGATAAAAAGTGTTTAAACCAATAGTATAGTTACAGTTTGATAATAAATATTTAAAAAAATGTAGTGGTGTTCCAGAAGTTAAGCTCCTCATGCATGATGGTGGTACTTTTTCAGGCAAATTTTTTGAACTTACTGTGGTAGCAGTATTAATTGTTTATACATTGTCCCCTTAACACAATGTCAGTACATCTTTATATATAAAAATGGATCGCAAAATGTGTTGGTAAGCGCATAACTCAACAACGCCTTGACCAATATTGCTAATTCTTTTTTTGTTGTGTTTGTTATTGTCAGGAGAAGGTTTTTATCAAAGAAATTATTAGAAAAGAAGAGGGAAAGATTGGCAAAAAGTGAGCCTTTGATAGCGAGATAGTTGGACCCGTGCGAAGCGGAGTCGGGCCGCTAGTAGCTTATAAAAAGTGAGCTTAAAACGTCAGAGAAATAGGCATTATAAGGGTATGTCAAGAACTAAGGAGCGTTTACATAATGGAAAAGCTTTTGATAGAATAACCTCATGACAAATTTACAGGAAAACGCGGGCGCTTCTTAAATTGTAGTAGCTTACTCGTTTCTACCTGTAACTTTGTCGACGTATAATACTAAAATTTGGCTGATATTTTTTTTTGCTATACAACATCGAGATTTTTTTTTCTAATTTTCTCCTTATTAGGTACTGATTCTTAACTACTTGTGTGTTTTATTGATAAATAACTAATGTAAAAGCACACCTGTTACTATTTTATATCTATCTAAACTGCCCTTAGCTATCACAACTGATTTTTAAACAATGACAATGAAAACTTCAACTAAAAGAAATAAGTAATAGCCACTCCAAATCCATATCTTGAAGCATTCATCCTAAACCTTTATCCCGATAAGTAAACCACACCCTAACAATTTACAAATATGGGTAAAAACAATAATAATAAATCTACCACCTCCTACAAAACACAACAGAATAAACACCGTATTACAAGAATTTCACAATAGGCCATGTAACTGAGGATTTACATCAAAATGTAAGGCAGGGCCGCGCGATATCGCTTGTTATAATTTCAACAAAGATTATGAATATTTATCAGGAGTTGTGAGGAATTTGAATTGAAGTGTTTGGATTGTAATCGATTTAGATGTTAATTGTAATGTAGTATTGTAGATATCAGCGGTATTGCAGTCCTTTTCTGTAGTGCAGATAAGTGCATAAGGTGAAGCCGTGGTTATTTAATAAATACTGTAAGTTGTGGGAACGTCTGTCTGACAGTAAGAGTTTCAAGGAACTAAATCGTAAAATATAATATTTTTTTAGGTACAACAAAAAAGAAAAATACATATGTGGTCAGAAAAATATTAATGCTTCACAGATACCAACAGTAATATTAGAAAATTGACTGAATTCTGCCATTTAAAACAACATTTTTTTTATTTTTAACAATTAAAAATTTATTTATTTTCCATGTATTCTTAAAACACTTTTTACAATATTTTCTTGTTTGATGAGAACAAGATGTAGTTGGATTTGATAAAAAGTATTTATATTTTCATTGATTGAGTTTTCTTCTTCGTCATCACGATAGTTTTTAACTAGGTATTTCCACAAATAAGATAGATTAGCTATGAAAGGTTTGGGGAAATCTGAGGGATCACGTCATCCCGCGCCCGAGTGAGATATAAAGCTGGGCATTGACTCACCCATCACGAATGAATCACAAAAACTTCACTCCATAACCGAAGCCCTGACTCAGAAACACACAACCGTCTGGGAATACTAATATATTTAGAATTTCGACGGATTACTAACGAAATGAAATGGTTGATTTAAGAAACGAGATGCTTTAAGTTCACGGTGTCGTAACAAATTTTGTGCTGGGATCGAATTTCTTTTGATTATTATTTTTTTATTCTAACACTACTAGATCAATTTTGGTTATTCGCCATAAATTGCAATTGCTTCTCAATGCTACATAAATTATTTATTAATTTTAAATACTCCAATGATTTTAATAAATAGTTTTTAAAATTATTTAAGACATGTTCACTTTTAATATGTTTATACGCTTTATGATGTATTATGTATCGCATTAGCTATGTTTTTAATAAATTACTTTGCCTTTGAATTTGCGCATTTGCAACAATAAATATACCGACAAACCTCTAAAGAAACTTAGCAGCTTCAGTGATTACAAAAAAAAAAAATGTTGTCTATTTAAAACAAAAACAAGAATAAAAAAAACCAATTATTATTCGTTTACTATATTCTTCATTACTTTTATTAGCACTATTATCCACCAAATCCTTAAACAAACCACTCAACATTCTAAAGCACGTACATATATCCAGCCCTAAGATTGTCATAATCCGAAGTCCTGTTTTACAAGCAGTCTGCTATCTGCGTGTTCTTTGGTTGACAAAGGTCAGGAGCTACGTCACGACTTGATCCCCAGCAGACAGTGCATGGGAAAAGGACCTAGACGGCCATACCATTTGTCTAGCCATTATTAACATGCTTTTATAAGGTGAGAAGTTAATGCCACCACCATTCTGTTCACTTAGGTAATTTGTAAGGGATGATCGACGTAAAATAAAGTTTGCAACGATGTTTTCCCGGGTTCTTATGTAAGTTTTGAGTTGTTATACAATTTTGTTTTGACGGTGTTGGGTTTGTGTAAAGCTTTCGACGAAATACCTAGTTATTCCGTTTAACAAAAATGTTTCATTTCACTATTTTTATTGAAATAAATATAATTATCTTGTTGAATTAAATCTATGCCTTCTATAATTTATTGTATTATCTATGGTCATTTTTATAAAACGAATGTTGATTGTTTTTTGTTTATACTCTGTGGTCATCATTTCTTAGTGCCGGTGTATTTTATTTCAATAAAAAGATTTTCCATATTTTGAACAGTCTACAAATTGATTTGATTATCCTATAACAACATATCTACTAGAGATTTTATCATTTACCACATTTGCACCTAATAACTTCTTGTTATTGACTAGTTAAATTTCATCATAATTACTCGTTTTATCGTCCCGTACTACGTACCAGGAGGTCTACTCTCTTTCTTCGAAACGAACGAAACTCGAACGAAAGAACGTTGACGACCCTACTCTGTTTTATTTTCGGACACGCATACGAAGTTCGATCCAGAGATAATTTTCGTGAACGAATGTAATTGTGTAGGTTCTTTATAATGTGATTTGTGGTAAATTACGGTTTTTACATAAAGTTAAAATTACAAATTCTCTGGCTGTTTTTTTGAATTCCAGATTATCTATGTGGTTTGTAAAACTATTACTTATAATATTCCACGCAGAAAATAAAAATATATTTATTTTTGACGGAATTGTAATTTATCGTGTTATTTATCATCATTACTTTATAAAACACTCTTTTACAGACATTTATAACCGACTAATTTAAAGAGTACTATTTCATGCCAAGAAAGGGTTGTTATGTATGACGACCAAAAATGGCTGTATTCGGACCGTGCACGACATTTGTAAAAAAAGTAATGTCAACAGATTGTTTATTTTTATCAACACGAGTAAATAAAATATACTATTTATAAAAGACAATAAATATATGTGGAGAAAGGAATTTTATTGAATTGTATAAAAAATGGATATTATTATAAAAACAGGTTTTGAGTGTTATAAACACGCAATCATTTTCCAACCCCAGACTGTGCTAAAATGTAAAATTCGTGTTAGCAGAACATGTGAGGGATGTGGAAGAACAAAGAATTAATGCGAATAATAAATATGGCTGTGCGTTAATATTGATTGTGTAGTGGTGGAAGAAGACTGTGTGACAAAGCGAGTCGAAGCTAAATGTCCAATTATCTACATTTGAAAAGAAAACTGTTGTTGAATTTGATACAAATGTATACAATGTTAATTATTTAATATTTTTATAAAATAATGTAATAGAGTTAAAACAAAGCCATTCATATTACACTCATGTTCAGTAACAAATTTATGTAACTAGGATGACAATGTGTGATATTTTTATTTTGAGCAGTATATGGTAAATAATGCTCATTTATGTTAACTTCATATAAGTACTTTGATGTGTTACAGTAACAATATTGTTTTAATGTTATATAAAATGCTAATAAGTTGTTTAAAATAATACTCCTTGTTATATTTGTTCTATTAGAAAATTGAAATTTATTTTAAAAGGATAATAAGTTTTTAATTTTTGTTTAATAAATGCAGAACTTTAGGAAATAAAAATCAGTTATTTTTTTAAGTGTGTTTTTATTTACTTGCCCTTTTTATTTACATATTTGTGCCGCGATCGGTTTCTCCACCCTTTCCACCCACTTCGCACGTTCCGAAGAATCGAAGTCCATGCAAACATCATAACAATAAATTATTATTAATTTTTTTGTTTGAAAACTTTTCTAAAAGTTAGTTTCTCACAGCTCCTCAAATAATAGGCGACTGTCCTACAAACTCTAAGTCCGGAATTTGACTTAGGTATATTATGTAGATTGCGCAGGCAGCGCCGGTTCCTTCTACGCTCTACACGTTCTTCACGTAAAAGAGCTTCGATTTAGAGCATTCTTGTAGCCACTTCAAACAATTTTCATACAAAATCCACACTAAACGAAAATGAAAAGGTAACACTTTTGGTTTCGTCAATTTGAAGTAAAAAATCCGAAAAATCGTCTGTCAAATTCAAAAGTTTGTTCGGAGCTAATAAGGATTAGAGTAGGTTCTAAATGTCAAACGTCTTCGTTCGAACAAAATTTCGGAACGAATTGAAACCGTGGTAGGAAACACGCGAAGTTTCGATCGAAAGTTCGTTTTTCGTAGAATAAGAGTAGACCCCCAGGTGTTATATTTAGTTCTATGGTTGTCATGTTTTACAAATTGCGTTCAGAATTATCTTATCAAACGATTAATGAAATTGGTTAATACATTTGCTGTCTAAACAAAAAACTATTCCACCATTATTTGTTTCTCCAAATTCTTTTACTCTCTTCTTTTTTCTGTTTCTTCGTTTATTTTATTATAAACAAAGCTACAATCACATATTCGCATTGATCTAGAAAAAGCCGCACGATAGTTCGACATTTCAAATAGTACGAATATTGAATAAACAATAAATACTATTGCGCCTGATATATTTATTCGCTCACAGATACAAACAAAGTCATCGTCCTTGTTAGACTTGTAACCTATTCTAAAAACATTAATATTATTTATCTTATCATGTGTTTTCAGTGAAATTGCACCAATAGTAGGGTGCAAGGCGTGGCGCCGGCCAACCACTGAAGATAAACTCGGTTTACTAATGTACAGACCGAATCACATCAAGCTACTCCAAACACTCACATCGGTAGTTCATTTTAGACTTTACATCCAAAGTTTAAGGCTTGAATTTGATTAAGGATGTTCTATAGATTGGGCTATGTTAACGTGCTTTTGTCTACAAGATAGTATTGAATTATGACGTGAAACAAAGATATTGTTCTGTGTGAAATTTAGCGAAAGTTTTGTATATCGCGCAAATGTTTGTTTGATGTGTTTATTTGCCTGATATCCTGGTGTGCGGTCGTGGTGGTCTGTCTAAGGAGTTCGTTATTTGATGTAATATTCTCAGGTTATTTTGAAACCTTTAGCTTTGAGTTTCTTTGTGTTTAATTACATAGTGTTTGTTAATCACACGCTTTTGATTTTGTGTCACTTGCTTGATTGATTGTGATAGCAGGACACAAATGTGGGAGAGCCAAGTTGAGCCAATAATGGGTCAACTCGACCGAATTAATACCACGGCCTCACAGAAAACTGGCGTGAAACAACCACAGCATTGTGAGTGAAGTTACTGGAGGCCCAATTCTTCCCCTCCCCCATCCCTAAATCCCCGAAATCCTACTCCCGATAAAACCAGCAATACACTATATTTCTTATGGTCTTACAAGTCTACCTGACGGTAAGCAACTGACGCTGCTGATGGAGATTGTGGCTTTGACGTTGTAAGTGACTGTAGGGGTCTAATTAAAATAAATGACTTTTGACTTTTTGTGAGAAATCCAGTTTCTAGTAATTAGGTAAAACCCAGCTCATAAGTCGTATCTCATTTCTCCAACTCACTATTGTTGTCGGAAGCACTTAAAAACAATAAGATATAACAATTCTTCACGGTTCAAAGAATTTTGAGCCTAAAACGTATGATGTGTGAATGATTTTGTCCTAAATATTTATGTGCGTGCGTAACCTACTTGGTCGGTTTAGATACGGTTGAGTTTCGCGTGATTAGTTTATAACTAAGATGACTGACTTCCTGACTTCGTTTTAATTTCTTATTGTAATGTTTTTGCTTGTATACATGGGAGTGTGTTGGTAGCTGATGATGAGAGGTTAACATTAAGGCAATGTTTGTGTAAAATTGACACTATGGCTACAAGAACTAACCTATGGTAATTGAAGAGAAGACGTTACCAAAAACGCGATACTTTTTGAAGCTGTCCAATGAATCACAAAAAAAATTAAGTGTGTGAGAGCTATGCTTCGGCACGAATGGGTCGGCTCGACCGGAGCGATACCACGGCCTCACAAAAAACCGGCGTGAAACAACCACAGCATTGTGTTTCGCCGTGTGAGTGAGGAGGCTGGATCCGGAGGCCTAATCCTTCTCCTTCCCCAATCCCACCGCAGTCCCTAATTCCTAAAAGGTCAGCAACGCACTCGTAACTCCTCCGTTGCGGGTGTCCATCAGGTAATCCGTCTGCTCGTTTGCTGACCTATTACTTGAAAAAAACTGTAATCAATTACCAATTGCGAATACCTTGGATACTTCTTAATACAAAGATTGTTACTTAGATTAACAGAATTTAGGCATCCTATTGGTAAATATAATGAACATTTTGTAGTACACCTAATTCCCCGCCCTACATCAAGCACCGCAGTAAAATGCCATATAACCGCCCACTTAATCAATAACATAACCACTATTACATAATAAAAACAAAATGGCCGCACGTTTAGCGAATTAGATCAGAATCGTGCGCAGGCGCAGATCATGTGCCGCATCTTCCTATAGCTGTCGTGAACAAGGAACTGTGACTAATTGCAGCGGATAACCTCAGGCTAATTAGATTGTTCTTATTATTTGTTACATACATACGGATAAAATTACTAACTAATGTTTGAGTAAATAGTGTGTATAGGAATGGGAAGGAAACGAGGTTGAATCCATAGATTGAGTTATTAGTTACGTAATTTGTAGGCTGAGAAAAATTGTTTTTTACTTTAAAATGTTTGATTATAAAGAGTTGGATATCGAGCTAAGCGACGGCGATAAATATACAATTGTGGATATAGAACATAATCTACTATCAGTTCATAATTTGAAGTGATAGCAGGTTATATTCTGATTCTCTCTGATAGTTTGTATCTCTATATGATTCTAAACTAAATCTATATATTCATGAAAAGTCAATATTTGTAAGATATTATCATCATTTTTGAGAGAGATACTAAATTTATTGAAATTATAACGAACTAAAAATCAAGTTTGCTGCGCGGCGTTACCGCGACGCGCTCGCTGCTCATAAGTACGAGTCCCGTTGTGAACTGAAACTAGCAGAGCTTTTCTCAGTTAATTCACGTGAATCAGTTGTTATTTTCAAGAAATCACCATAATCATTGTCACATCTGCAATCAATACGACCACTGCTGAACATAGGCCTCCTTAATGATTTTTATAAAGGCCGACTGAAAGCTACTACTACTACTCCTTGGCAATTCTGCGCAGCGCTTGCTGGTACGTAGTCTCCATCCGAGAACCTTCCTGCTCCAGTAGCCGCCGCTTCTCAGAATTTCAGGTGTAATAAGTGTCCAAATCTAGGGTGTATTTGTTGTGTATTGAAAAGCCAAAAATATAAATTTTTTGTATTTATTATATGACTGACATATTATTTATTCAGAATGAAATCATGCTAGCAACCACGTCAACAACAACAGTTTGCAACATAATTCGGATTGCTTCCCCATATGCCATAACAGTATGTCACAAAGAATGCTTTCAACAATTAACACACGACTTCAATTGTCTGAGAACAGACGAACATTACGGGGCACCGAGCAATAGTTTGCCAACGAGACTACGGATGCATTGTTATTGTGCACGCGTTTCTCAATGCTCGACGCACTACACTGCCGTTTGTCGCAATTATGGTTGATTGTAGATATAATAAAATAGCTTGGGTTAGTTTTTGGCAATATTGTTGCTTATAATTGTTTCAAGATGCTTTTCGATGTCGTTAAAATTGGTCACTTGGCTTTAAGACTCCGATGCTCTACAGGCCCAACAGGGCTGATGTTCAGAGGTTACGTATCAATAGGTAGTATCATTATGCACTGCAACACCCGGCCTGGTGCAGGAGAAGGAACGGGGTAGATTTTAGTCAATAACAGTCTGACTTGCCCCACCCTGGGCGAGAGAAGTAATTATGCCATAATCCCTTCAATTGCTTTTATGTTTTGCTGTCATCTCTTCGCTTAGCTTGATTGAAGATCGTAGTTAAGAAGATTTAGATTTGTCTGGTGCTCTATTTCTTTGAAATATGTAGTCACTTAGGCGACTTTTGCCACACCATAGGGAAGAGACACCCTAGACAATATCAGGGTTAGTGTCAAATGAATTTAATTCTGCCCTAGGAGTAATACATATCTATCTCCACATAGCTTCTATAACCACCACAAAAAAAAAAAACAGCTTATAAACCTATTACGTAGGTTTCAAACATATTGACGTGACCTAGATCTAGATCGAGCAGGTTTATAATACTGGCTAAAAATGCGCCACACTGCAGGAGTATTACCTAAGATGACAGAGATGGATGACCTAAGTACTATAGCAAAGAAAGAGGATGGAATTATTATTGATCATAGAAGCTGTCTTGTGTTTAGTTTGAACTAGTTGAGGAAAACTTTATACATTGTATGGGAAAGTACAAAGTGGGAATTACACGATCTCTTTACTTATTTTACCTTGAAGAATAACCAAAACCAGGTATTTCTTAAGACACATTAGCCTAAAATTCTTCTTTTTTTGTGAGGTAAGCAATCAGCGCCACTTATGGACACCCACAGCAACGAAAGAGTTACGAGTGCATTATCGACCTTTTGGGGATTATGGATTTGGAGATTTTGAGATTGGGGAAAGATTGGGAGAGGGGAAGGATTGGGCCTCCAGTAGTCTCACTCACACGTTTTTCACGCCGATTTTCTGTGAGGCCGTGGGCCGCGATAACTCCGGTCGATCCGAACCATTCGTGCCAAGCATGGCTCTCCCACCCACAACAACAACACACGTCAAATGGAAGTTCAAGCGTTCAAGTTTCTTTTAAAATTGTTATAAGTAAATTAAAAATATAATGCCAGAATTGAAAATATCTTCTTCTTGCAGAAAAAGGTTAAAGTCTATCAAATGCACAGTTAAGGAAATACATCTAAGTACTCAATTGTAAGGCCATGTATATGGGCCACAGTAAGTACAGAGAAAAGTGTTACTATACTGGTAGTCCATAATGAAGATAGACGAAACCAGAGCGAACGTAATAACCTAGAACACGGCACATAATCAGACGTCAGTACGGGAGTAGGTGTTACAGTACCTGGCGATAAATCTTGCACATTGGCCTTTGGAAAATTGCGTATGTTATCGAATAATTCTATTCGTTTTAGACTTGCATTTTTTTTTTCATTAGAAGTTTTCAAATTATCCTTCAGAATTTAATCACGTATAGTTTTTTAAATGTCTTTTTCGGGACTGGAGGGATCTGACTGACTCAACCGGAGTGATATTTCGGCCTCACATAACACCGACAGGAAAAAACATTTACGTTGTGTCTCGCCGTGTGAGTGAGGTTGCTGAAGGCCCAATTCACCATTTTCAATCTCCAAATCTCCTATCATTAAGTTCTTAACAACCCAAAAAAAATTTAACAACACATTCATAACTCCTTTGGTGTTACGAGTGGCTATGGGCAGTGTTTACCATCAGGTGATCTGTCTGAAAAGAAGAGCAATCTCATTAATATTATAAAAGTAAAAGTTTGCTAAATGTATGTATGTATGTTTGTTATTCTTTCATGCAAAAACAGCTGGACCGATTTGGTTGAAATAGATAGATAGGTGATACCCTAGATTAACGCATAGACAAGACACGCGAGCGAAGCCACAATGAAAAACAGTGAAAATGAATTTATCATTGTAAATAGGCCATAAAACAGCAATTTTACTCGTCAAAACAGCGGGTGGAAGTTAGTTGTGAGTAAATGTGAACCGATGTACAATATTTATTGGCGGGTACTGTATTTAAGATAACCTTGTTGTGGTTGCGACTCACTTGTCTCACCAGCTTTCCTATCTGCTAAACTATTTGTTAGGACAGGCTGTTTAAGATGTTTTGGAATAGGTGTCTAAGTGCTGAACAGCTCGTCAAGCTATCTCATTCTGAGTTTATTTCAAAGATTTGCAACTTTACCACAAGAACAGAAGGTATAAATTTAATTATTGTTTGACAGATTTAGTAAGCTAAATTGGGTTGGTATCTTGTTAGTGTAAGCCCTGATCTAGAAGGGTGGTGAATTTTCATGGACATTGTCAACGATATATTCATCATTATCAGGTTGAAGACTACTGTAAAAAAAAACTTATACTTTGAATTATATGGGGGAGTGTTCAGCAGTGGCGTCCTCTCACGCCCAGCCTAAGTCGACGTCATGGTGAGGAGCGAAAGGAACTGAGAACTCTCCTCAAGCTTTGCTGCCGCCGCAGAAATGAGAAACTTAGGGCGTCAGGGTTGCGGGGAAAGCGCAATGAGGCACCGCGACCTCGTCCCAGAGCAGGAGAAGGATGGGGGGATTTTTAGTCAGTAAGAGTCTGACACTCACTCTCGCCTTACCCTGGGCGGGAGAAGTTATTGGACGATTTTCCCCTGACAAAGTCGGGGATCGTGCGATAATCTCCGGCCACCGCAAGTGGTACCAGAAACAGATCCGAACGTCCAAGTTTTGGCGAGCGTTTCAAAGACCTAACTGACCATCATAAATAGGGGCCCAAAAAGGCTGATTTTCAGCTAGGGTTGTAAGTAAAGCGGAATAATGTACCACTATCTTGGCCTGAAGCAGGAGAAGGAATGGCGTTTGTAGTAAGTGATAGTCTAATACTCCCTCTCGCCACGTCCAAGGTGAGAAAAGTTTCTTCCCGTCCAAAATATATAATTGTACAATAAATTTAAATACAAGACAATACATATCGAAAACCTTCATAAATAGATTGCAACAATTGCATATCAAAGTTCAATGACTTCTTCCATTCTCACAAAAGGCATTTAACATTAATAGCTGCAATAGATTTCAATCCCATTGCTTACGCATGTCAATAACCTAATTTCTTCAATTGGTATTCAATTTGGTTTGAATTGATTTATACTTTGACTAAATCAGATCAATTCATAGTTTATAAAGGGGAAATTGGGACTATTTTAAATCTGATGTAGTTTAAGATCATTAGCCGTTGGTAGGCAGTTAATACTTAAATAAATATTGCCATCTTTTGCAAAATATTTTTTGAATTTGTGAATAATGAATGGCAATTATCCTTTAATTTACTAGCCCAAAATTATAACTAACCTACAGTTTTAGTTCAGCTATAGATCATTAAGAAATAATAAGGCTTACCTAATACCAATTACCAAAATACCTCAAAGCGCTGATAGAACTCGTCGCCCAAACATGATTTATTATTGATGCAGTCCCCGAAACGAATCGAGGGATGGCCAATGTTAAATGCTAGATGCCTGTCTGAGTTCTATTTGATGGAAACTCTTGAATAAATAATATCGAAGAGAAATTCTCGAGAGATATGCAGTCTAATATATCTATCGCCAGAAAATTCCCAATTGATGATTTTTCAAAAGAATAGTTTGGTATAAACGCTCTATGACAACTAAAGACTACTGTTTTAATTTTAAGATCAGATTTGAAATGGTGATGAGTGATTCCAAAGAAGCCATAGTGGACGTAGTGGTCCATCCTCTAGCTTAAGCATTTGACTGCTGACAAAACCTGTTGAAGGCAAACCCTCCGCTAGCGTCGGACACCATTGTCTGACATGGCGTTCTAAGTGTTAATGTTTAAATTCCAGCTCAGATCTCAAATGCTGATAAGTGATTTGAAAGAAGTTAGAGTGATCTATCTTTTAGAATGAGAAGAAAGTTCCTTGCCCTGGACGTCACCGCTATATGTAACAGTTCTTTATTATAATCCAAAATTAGGCACAAAGAAACCGCGTCAGTTACTTTGGAAGACATAAAGCGAGGTTACTATGCTACTGTTCTCCACAAGGGAAGTGTACTGTCAGACAATGAGCTCCGCATAATTTACCATTGTAGTGTAATCTGCTAATTTATATTGTTTTTGTTTATCCCCCTAATTATGCGAATTTGAGAAGGTACCGTGTGAATGATGAAGTGGGACGTTTCGTCACAGCACTGAATGGACTTACTCGCCGAGTGAAGGGGCCCGAACGACTTTGTTTTTCACTTTTTGCTCCCAAAACTTATTGGTATACTTACTCATCAAATTAAGTCTTTGATGAATAACGGATTCTTAATAAAGAGTTCATTGACAATAGAAACTTTTTGATTATATTATAGATTGATAAGCGAATTGATGAAAGGCTTTCTGTGTGTTCGAATGAAATAATAAAGAGGTAATTTTGTATTTAAATGAATAAGTGTGAAATGCATTTGTGTCGGTTATAATGTTTGTTTTCATTTTGATTTGTATTGTTTGTTTGCTTTACTTTAAAGCTTAAGTGTTTGCAACTGTAGAAACATATGTACATACATACAACAACCAACGATTATAATTTTAAGGATTCTTTTATTACCTATTTCATTAATATTTAATAGCACAATTTTCCCTATATGATGATAGATACTTCAGTTGTAACACCAAGAAATCTTTATTACGTTATTAGTCAGATTTAATAGAGACAAGCCAGAGGCGGGTCTTCATTATATCCTGCTACTGCTTCCATTGGAGATATTCAATAACAACAAAACTAAAGCGATATCGCATAATGATTTTGTTGACTTTCCCGCTAACAGGTTAAGAACCAAACACCAAGCTATGAAAGGACAGTTATAATCCACTAAACAAGTTCCAAATTTTTTTCGTGTTACATATAAATTTGTGACTTATAAAATAAATTATTATGTTTAACTCGACTAGTTTCAAGCCACGCCTGGGGCTTATATTCATGAGCAGCATTGTGCACACAACGTGGCAAACGTCACACATGTAACTGAACAAATCGGCGTCACCAATGGACACCGAATACCAATAGAGTTACTAGTACGTTGCCGGTCTTTTAACGATAAGGTTTCGAATATTTAAGGATTGGGGAGGGATAGGGGAGGAGAAGGATTGGGCTTCAGGTAACCTCACTTACACAATGCTGTGGTTGTTTCACGTCGGTTTTCTGTGAGGCCTGTCTGTATCGCTCCGATACGATCACACACTAAAACATAAAAAAATAATTACCAAAATTTACTTGAAAATAAATAAAAAACTTTGAAAGAAGAAGAGTGATCATACAGTTTCGCAAGTAAATTTATAAAGTTAAATAGCTAAGTAGATCATGGTTTAGCAAGAGCTGCAATGTTTGGCTTGAGGCTTAACTACAACGAGGGATTGTCCGGCTGAGCTAATATTCAGTAAATGTTAAAATAAATCAGCCTAGCCCAGCCCACTATATTAATACGAAATTCCTGTTTATTTTATTATGCATTGGAACAATTTGGAGCGTGGGACACTTAGAACATTTTCGTGTAATAGATGTTTTGTCCCCGCCTAGTGTCGCTGGATAAGGTAACCCATTATGTTTTAAATGTTTTCCTCGTGCGAATTTTCTTACGCAAATGTCCACAGTAGGAAAGTTGGGCTAGATTGCTGTTGTCATGTGTTTTGGCCTATGTTCTAGTAATGGGTTTGTGACGTCATAAAGTAGGTTAGTTGCATAATTTTGTGTTTCGTTTTAAGTAGTTTTCTTGTTCGTTGATTTTCTGTGCGTAGCTTTGGTGATGTTGAAGTGATATAACGTATGTAGGCACCTACTTGTAAATGGATTGAGGTAGGTTCAGTAAAATCCAATTTTTGAAATGTGCCGATAATACCTCAGGTATAATACTTCAAACGAAATAGAATTAAGTATATTCAATATTTTGAAGAGATGGATAAGCAAACACTAAAAAAGTTAAGTAAATTACATAAGGTAAAACCAAGTTTGCGCCGTGCTGATACTAGATGGCGCTAGTGGTGCGTGCAGCTGTTATAGCGGTATGCGGCACTACATTGAAATCTAAAAATAAGTTACGAAAATAATGTGCTTCTTGATTAAATAAAGAATACGTTTTACAAATTCTAGAGTTTGTTACGAATAAAGATGAAAAAAAAAACACGTTAACGTAACTTTCGAGTCTGAAAAATTAAAGGATTTGAAACGAAAACTATAATACAGCTTGTAATACAAACATTTTTAATTTATCTTAGTGAAGTCAACAGCCAGATAATATAAAAGGAAAAATAAAACAAAACAAAGATGTCTTAAAAGGAGGTTATTAATAAACCAGGCAAGAGGAAATCCATACATCACCAAATACAGAACGCTTCGTAAATGTTGCTAATTGGCAGAATGTGAATGGCATATGACAATGTCGTTCAACCAAGTTTATTATAATCCTTCGATCATCGGAAGGTATCCATAAAAGGCCCACTTTTCCTACTTCTGTCATAACATAGTCTTTTAAAAGTAATGTTTCCTTTTTCCTGGAGCATTTTTTTCTAAGTTTACTTTGCTCTTTTAGTGTCGTTTGCTTCGATATTCGCATTATTTAAAGCAGTTTTTTTTTAATATCATCTGTCTGCTTTGGTATTTCTTATGTAGCTTATGCTATTAAAGTTATAAATATGTTACATCAAAAAACCAACATTAATAATGTAACAAAGAATCTGTATGTGAAACTGATTGAAAAAGAGTAACCATGAAGTTACTTACTCGTTCTTCTCCATTGGAATCTACAGTTTGGAACGAGCATATAGATTCACTAAGAGGACTGACTGACAGACTGACATTATTTACTATCTTTAATCTTTTGAAGATTTTCAATTTAATGTTTATTTTGGTTTTAAAATATTGCATAACGCAAAAAAGTGCATCCCTGCTTGTCCATTACATGATTGCTTTTTTCCTATTTTTTTTTATTTTTTAACAAGCATAATTCGTTTTGTTCTCCAACAAAATCCATTCTAAGTTCCAGATATTCAGAACTCTCGATTTTATAGTGGCGTCTACGCACATAATCAAATTTGCTACATTTTCGAGTGGGCGTTAAACATAACTAGCGACCTTCAAGGCCCTTGTTAGATGCTTAGGGCAGGTAGACTACGATATACAATTACAATTTAGGGTTGCACTAAAGTTTTGTAAGATAATCAGCGCTATAATTGCAAATTTCAAATATTATTGTCTCTGAAATAATGAGGGGCATAAATATATTGAAATATTACAATTTATTAATTCAATGATGTCTCTCATGGCAAACCTGTAGTAATAAATTAATCTGTCTTTAATATGAAAATTAATTAACTAAATTGTTTCTCCACTTAACGTTCTCGATACTTTAAATTAAAACGTGTTAATGAAAATACGAGTAAAGTTCAGTGGCCGGTAAACCTAATGCGTCTTTACGACGCAGCCCAGAGGGACCTGCCAGCCAGACGGTACGAACAAAAAGCCAATTTCATAAAACTATGCACCCGACTGCGGCCCATAACAATAAATGAGCAAACCTCCAGAACCTGATACCTCGCCCGGATATACTTTTCACATGTCCTGTGTAAACGAACACGAAATATTCGTTTTCCATTCCGAGAATCACTCAACCGCAAATCTGAACTGCGTTCTCTGGAGGAGCAATGGATTAACACCTAAAGCAACGATCGCAACGGTCGAGTACAGTGGTAGAGGAATCTGCAAGTCTACCGCACACATGACTGTCCGTGTCGAGACGCGGAGGCTTCGAGTGCACACTAGTACAGTTTTACATCGCGCGCCAGTCTGCACCGTGCTGCCGCTCGCGACGCTCGTGTCGTGAGGCGCGACGACGCCGAACCTCCGACATCGCGAAAAAAGTTTTCGCCCGACACACGAAACTTTCCTAGACTTTCCTTTCAACCCGCACATTGTTGAATTGGAACAGTCTATTTTGAACCCGGCGAACGCGAAAAGTGACCTTCTCAAACCGGAATTCGGTATCCTCCGGAACGGGTTTAGTCTCGGACCCCGCCGTGCCAGGACTTTCGTGAAGTGCTAACTTGATTTTCATAGTGGTGTGTTCAGTGTGAGTGACTGGATTCTACGCTTACCACGGAAGGCCGGACGTTGTCCCAACTCTTTTTAGGTTGGCTTCAAGTAAAAGTGCTGTTAAAAATTTCAGTAAGTATTGTTTTAAGTTACAGTTCAAAGACCTCGAAAGTAACTAAAACTATACTGAGCAGAAAATGTTATTAAGGCAAAAAATTACAAATTGGAACATAATGTTATTATTTGACAAAATGTTGTAACAGTCCTTGCCCTTGTCAAAACAAAAAGTGCACTAATATTTCCAGCGGACACCAGATTAATTCGACCTGTAGACAGCAAAAAATAAGTCGGTCACAAAGCAAATAATATTATTTTATGTTTTGGAAGTAATCAGCAATAAAATTGACATGCTTTTAATCTTGAACTGACAATCGAGAAAATTACGAAAGCCATTTAATTCGTTGGAACTATATTCAATTTCAATACTTTCTGCGGTTCTCATAGCTGCAGAATAAAAAAAAAATATTTAGAAAAGATAAATAAGAAGTTTTCAATTACATATAAGTAATTGGTAAACGAGCAAAAGTTTGGAGTCAGTGCCCCTTTACCGGATCTGTGGTGGTGCGTTAGACTTGTGCAGCTTTTTTCCATGTTTGTATATTCAGGAGGCTCATTCGACCTCAGAGTGTTTTGCATCAATCGAAAGTGCCATGTGTCTGTTAGTCTATTTTGGAGCAAACAGATGTGCAAAAAGTAAACCAAAAAACGACTATTGAGCTCTTTTTGAAGTAAAAAACATTGCAGCGTTAACTTTGTTATTTTTTTCTTCGATACCAAATTCGCTCTCGGCACTGCGTTAGTAATGTGCTCTTGTTTTATTTTTAAGTGTAGTGAAATTATTTTTGGCGTCTTTAGATTCAATGAATGGCAATTCTTTGACCTCAGGCAGAGAGCTTTGACTTTTGTAGAGTTGCCATTCTTATCGAGATTTGAGTTTTGTTTCATCGGAATCGAGATTAGTCAAGACATCCAAGCACATTTTAGCGTTTCACAAAGTAACATTTTCACAGGTCGTAATGCCAAGGCCGAACCTAGCAACGAATAACTTTAGAAATTCTGCGGCACCTGCCGGTTGTGACTGCATCCAATTACTTCTTGAAGTCGTTATAAAATGCGTTATCATTCGTATTTTGATTTTACGAATACAATTACCACTTACAATAGACTTGTTTATTATTGGTTTCTGAACTAAAAAAGTACACCTAAGTTCTAATTTTGTTGACTCTACAATAATCTACGATTGGTATTTTTTGAGCTAACTAGACTCGTTTTATTTTTAGCGACTCTGGACACGCTGAATGTTTATTTGTACTTATTTTTATTATTATTATCAACCAATTGAGTTGTATTAGCCAACACTCTTCACATAGTATTACGAAGGCAGAAAAAATGGTGACCGCAGGCCGAGCCAGTCGTGCGTCTCCTTAACCCAGGTGGTCGAGTTACAGACAACAAAAAACCAATATCTTATTTACTTTAGTTAGTCAGATAAACCTTACAATAGATATTTCATCTTCTTTATCTGTATAATCTTATTATTTTACGTTTGTAGAACTAATACCTTGATGTAATAAGTGGTTATCGACTTAAAAAATTAAAAGTCATCGCATTGCACTTTTTTTTCATCTGTCTTAAGACCTAGCGCAAACTTAATAAAATTACGTTTCTTTTTAGGCATTGCGTCTAGTAACGAAGTAATCTTTATGGAATAAATCGCTAAACAAATGCTTTTAGTTGATACGAAATGTGAGATGGTACTTTTTACATTAACAGTTGAAGCCGACAGTAATCCAGACTCTTGGACACGTGTGCCGTGTAAGACGTTGAACCCACAGACGGCATAAATATTGACTCTTTGGATGAACGTTGGGTGCAAAACGAAAAAGCAAGCAATCTTACCGCCTTTTTTCATACAGATGCTGTATGTTTTGATTGAATATTTGACCTCAAATGTTTAACTTCAATTTTAGAAACACTTTCACGGCTAGCCAATAGAGAGATCGTTTGCATAGGTTCATTGACAATGTATTTTGTGGTCTTGTCAATACAATGTAGATACAAGTTATCTTGGTTTAGTACCTTAACTGTTCCTGGAAACTTTCTATTGATAATCTTGATATGAACTAGATTGTTCTTGTTATTTGTTAGAAGGACATAGTAAACTAGTTGTAGACAAGAGTTGTACGCAAGGATCGTATTTTGATTTTTTTTTCTGTTATTAAGAAAAAAAATTACTATTTTTGTTATTAAAGTTTTCAGTACTACCTACCTAATATTTTAAGAAGTAAAATTTGTTAGTTTCATTGAAGGGAAGGAAATCTTTGAGACTTTGAGGTCTGAAATTCTTTCACTGATAAGATTAATAATTAATACTAACTACTACTTATTAATACTTGATTTGCGTATTTTAGTCGAGGTATCGCTTTAAATGCTTCTGTTGTCAAAATAAAGGGATACATTACTTTTATTCGAATCTGCGGGCGGAAGTTTTAGAATAAAATGATTCAGATTCTTAAGCTTAAGCTGGAGCGTCAAATTCTAAGTTTGTTCAACTAATAATCAATGACCTTCGATGAGCATCTTGACAGAATTCATCAAAAACTTGTTTGTGTGAAAAATCGAAGCTTCCTGGTGACAGTACAAGTACGGCCATGTCGATATGTGTAAATACGTATGTTTATTCATTAGTTCGTATTACATGAAGGTCGTCCATATTGTCGGCCTGTTATACTAAACGTGATTTGACTTTGTAACCGTATAGTGTTACGTTATTAAGTTTTATTTTATTAACATCTGTTAAGTTAGGAGGCAAAAAGTGACAAATTTTAACAGAGGGTTTTTTAAGGTTAGGTTTTAGAGTATCAAATTTTAACACACTGTGTGGTCATAGGTTGATGTTGCCATGTGATTTTTTTGCACTTTTGACAGGTTTTTGGAGCAACCAACTTTAAGTTGGAAAAAGCCGACTCTATCAATATCGTAAATCTGACTTGAAATATTTTTAGGAGCATTTTGACGATGACGCATCATATAATTTTTGAGTGAAAACTGTTTAATGTAAGAAAGAGAAAAAATTTGATTTAAAGGACAAAGTTACCAGACTTAAAATAATATCTTAGCAACACAGCACCACGCCAAAAGAAATAATTTATAGTGACACTATTAGTAATATCTATACTTTAATATCATCTAGTAATATCTTCATAACTAAACCAAGAGATCAAGATGTATCAATAAAACATAATACAGTAGTAGATTCGATCCCAAAGTTTTTGCCGTAACAAATTTTTTGGGAGGGTCAAATCTGGTTTCTTTGTACTTGTGAACTCCAGTCAGGAGTTGCGGTCGTTGACCTTAGTTCTACAATAATACATAATAATAATGTGGCAAAAATATCTTATACCAATTACTGGTTATAACCAATGTTTAAGGTGCGTTATGGTGTAAAAGTCACGTCATTTTAATGGCATTATGGGACAAGAAAAAATTATGCATAATGGTAACGGTGCCAGCCGACTCGATTTGGTCGTCGTGAGTACTATTGCTAAGCACGAGTTTTTTGGTTTCGGGGTCAAGCGATGACATTTTGGACGCTTCAATCTTTTTATTTATTTAGTTGGTTTCAGTTTTATACAGATAGATTGAGATACATACGTCAGACATTATTTTATCGATGATATTTTTTATGGGATTTCTGCATAAACCAGAAATTATCACACGAAATTATACAGTTAAGTCAGTAAGCCGTTAGATGTATTTAATAAATTAGAAATATAGTGGTGACAAGTTAACGGAACATGACATTTGACATCACACACTTTTTACAATAACGTCACAGTACTGAATTTCAAAGCGCATATTCAAATTACTCATAAAATTATTTATGTTTATCACTTAATCTCTCTCCATCTATATCACAAAATTCTTCAGTCACGTCAATTACATTGACATGTAAAAAGTTTGCAATTTTTTTATGTGTCACTCTACATTTTTAATTAAAGTAAAACATTACTCACATCATAAACATTCTGGTTTACAATCACATTCATCACATTGGTTATTTTAATCAACATTTGCAAGACCCAAAACACTTTCATTTCATATTCATTTTATTCCATCAACATTTTTAATATAATTTGCTTTACATTTGAATCGAGATAAACATCGTCTTATATGTCATTCTGACAAGATTATCTGTGATGTAACGATAGTGTTCAGTACAGGTGTCTTGATTTATAGATAAATTCATACTTGCTACTTGAACGTGAAATTTCACGGCTGGTTTTAAGAATTTCTAAGATAAAGTTGAACTGAATGTTATTTGAATTACTGATGGGAATGCTAATTTGTTTGAAGCTTTTGTGACTGCTTGCCTCGTGAAGCTAAAAGATAAAAGAAAGGTAGATCTATGAGATACATGAAATCTGTGGAGTTCAAAGTGAGCTGGCAACCTGTTGACCATTGCGATTTTAAATCAATACATTAACGTGACCTGAAGCTGGCAACACCTCTCACCATATCTCACGAGTAGTATCAATACCTCTCGAGATGTAAGTACTATTCAAGTTTCTTTATATTTGAATACTGTTACGTACTCATCAATTACAGCCGCAAGTTAGCCACAGGTCATGGACATGGGAACAACAAACAATGCTTCTGTTACAGATGAAACCATTTTCGGAATATTAGCTTTTAAATATTGCAAAATCAGTGTTGCAACTATACTAGACAAACTGTTTGTCTAATAAACGTTTATTAAGACGAGATCAAACACGCGGCCTTGAGGCAAGACCTGCCTATATGTTGTGAAACATGCGTTGTCAACATTATTACAGCTTATTACTTCGTCATAGAGATCATATGTCGTCAAATTGTCTGCAACACCTTGACACATAGGTAACTGTCAACCTTCAATACAGGCATTTTACCATCAATTACTAATCATTCCTTATCATTAATAACTGCCGATCGTGTTCCAACAGATCATTCATCGAATTCTCACAGTAATTTAGTTCGTATGTGATCTCACGTAATAATTTCATCGCATTAGATAAACATACAGAGTTTGGCAATAACCAAATTGTATACAGTCAATAAATCATCGGTTTTGTCAAAATCGTGAACAGTTTTGTTGCGAGCGAATTTTTTGAATGCAAGGTTCATGTAGATTAATGTGTATTTGTATCTAGTGTATTCACTATCAGATAGTTGTACATTAAGATTATATTCAGCGTGTGTGGCCTTCACTGCATCGTTTGTGGTCCTATTTGAATAGCTAGTAAATATTGACCCACAGACATCTGTTTACGGACTATTGAAGTGGCTTGAGTATTATTACAATTTTGAAGAATTATGTCGAGGCCTCCATTGTACAAGGTGATCGATGGTCCCTATGATAGCTCGGTAGTGCGTTTCTGTTATTTTCTCTATATGTAATCGGTGAAAGTGTTAAATCGATTTATTTGTCGCTTACATCTTTATGGATTTGAGATTTCCATCTGTTTTGAAACTAAATGTTGGGAGAAATTTTACCTTTATGGGATCTATTTGGATAGTAATCTCATATTTGTTGCGGTCATATAGGAATGGGCATACATCGTAAGTTATAACATTTTGGTTGTAAGTTCTATGTAACAGTTTATTGATAATTCAAATACGCCACTGTTTGCAACGATGTTTAATTAAACTGTTTTCAAATTAGATTCTGCATTAATGTCAATGGTATCAGACAATTACTCGTTGACCCGTAGCCGGTTAATCGATAGAATCTCACACCTTTTCATTCAATTAAGATCACGGTAACGATAATGATTTGCAGGGTTTAATTAAAGGCCTGCAAGCGCTAATTGTGAATGCACTTCTGTGCCATTGTTCCAATTGTGTGGAGGTACAATTATTCAGATTTCCGTTCTTAACTTGTTTAGCACCTCCCTGACCGAGATGCGAGAAGAAGGTCATGAAAGGGCCGCCCTGATTCTAAAAGTAAACATTTTAAGTTTTTGTCGATTTGTACTTAGAAGTAACTTGGTATGGAAACTTTAGGAGCACGATATTAATATGTACGCTTCGCTTTTTCTCACAGATGCGAGCCTCTAAGTGGTAGTAAAGTGTGAATTTGTATTGTTTGCAATGCTTCCATTATACATAAGGAATACTAAGTATCATGACTAACTAAACGACTTCAATTTACAAATACTCATCTGTCCTCTCGTTTCTCATCCCACAAGATCTGTGAGAGTTGAAAGCAATGATCTTTATGAGATGTAGGCTATCATCTATCACTAATGATACATAATTATGAGCTTTTAATCTCACATTTTGTTTGAAAGTTGCTTGAAGCAATAAAAAACCAACCATATTTCATCTTAGACATACAAGTTCAAGGAAACTGAAATGTATTCGCTTAGAAATAGACGCTAATGATAGTCGCAGAGGAAGTTATATTTGGACAAGTGTAATTATGGTGACGACGAGTTACCAAATTCGTAAAATCTAGGCAAGTAGAGCACAGGAATTATTGTTGTGTGAAACTAAATATGGAAGATTTTATTTGTATTTGAGTTCAAAAAGGAGAACGTTATGAGAATAGAGCTTTTTCTTTTTTTTTCTAAAATGGGATATGTTTAAGAAAGGTAATTTATAACAATGAATGTATTGAACTGGATTTGTTGATGATGAAACCGAAAGCTACCAACTTGAGTTGGTACTAGTTACCATACGTATAAGAACGTATGGTAACTAGTGGACTATATGGATTTTAAAAAAAGGAAGTTAACGGAATTGACCAATAGTTTTTACAGTATGGTTTGAAAACTGGCCTAGATTACATGTGTTAATTGTTATCCTAAGACTAATTGAAATTTACTAAATATTAACAAAGTTAAACATAATCGTTATTTTCAAAATTTTTCAGTAGTTTCACATTCATTGCACGTAGTCTATCAATGCAGCTAGTGTCTGGAAAGAGGATCTACTTTGTAAACTAAAAAGACAGACGTTATCGTTAAACTGTCAAAAAATTTGGAGAGGTTATTATCTTAATACCCCATTACATAATGTAGTAGTGACATCAGGACCAAAACATGAACAAAATTGACCACCAAGGTCATAAGCAGAATGAAAGCTGGTGCATAGAATACAATGGTTATTGTTTTCACTTAGTTTGCAGGTAATAACAATGCTACTCATCTAATAGACAATGTTGATAGGCCATCTGAATTAATATGATTTTGATTCATTATTCGGTTATATCTTTAATCTTAATACAGCTATATCGTGACCGATTGTGACCAAGTTACGAAGTTGGAAAGTATTTGAGTGTAACACTTATTTTTATTGAAACCTTCAATCATTGATCTGATGATAAAAGAAATTTGCTCGTCATTTGTCTGGTGAAGAGTACGAGAATGTAGGTAACTGTGTAGGTCAGGTGGTATTGATTTTGGTGAATATTGAGAAATATTCAAGTTTAATCAAATATTTCGTTGCTAATCTTTTATTACTCAGTGTATAAACAAATGATAAGACAGTATAAGTGATTGGTTTATTAATAAAGATGTCTGTACGTGTACCTACTTACTAGTAGAAAAGGATAGAGTGTTAATGTTGTTTCTTTCTCTAATTTTCTTCTTTCTATCTTTGTCTACAACTGAATTACGGAAGTGTTGAAAAAGTTATCATAATACAGATTGAACGTATGGTTTACACACAGTTTCGATTAGGCGTTTAACGTGTTGATGCATTACTCCTATGTTTGCTTCCTTTCCAACTATTTATACCGCGCCACTTGGAAGAACTTTTCTAAGCTCAATGCAAGCATTTGGTAGCACTTACTATTTTTAGGTTAGACAAACACTCTTAGGTAGTTCTAAACAAACTTGTTTACAGCTGCTGCTAAAGACAACACTAAAACCCGATGAATGTACCTAATGTTCCGATGTTCGTAACCGATGATTCTTTAAAAAAAATACTAATCGATTACATCATTGAGAGGCAGCCGCACAATTGATTCGCCGCTTTTTGTTCATAAATTCGAATAATAATTATATTTTTATGAACTATCTGATCTCTTTCGTAATATCAGATATAAAAATTCTATGAAGTATAAAATCGTTTTATTAGAAGGAAACTCGGTTGATCTGTAGTAAGCTGGTGGCTTGAATTAGATGGTATTAGTTAAGTCATCAGAGACGTAACCGTTAAAAGAGAAAACAAATCTGTTTCACTTTCATTTTTGGCTTGTCGCGTTTTCAATATCAAGGTCGTTGCATGGTTAGCGCCAAATCTTTGAAGAGGTGCAGCATCTATTGCGTGTACAACGTTTATTTTTATATCTTCGTACTTATCTGTCTTGAGTCGTGTGTTTATTATCATATTGTTTTACATTTTCATAAGCATCTTCTAATAGAAATGTTTTGGTATTACCGACTTATTATACTGGCAGTTTTTTAAGCCTAATTTTTTGTTCTAATATGTAAATTTGTATGATTAGTTAGTAAATATTTTTTTTTAATACTTGCACAATATTCTGGAAAACTGGGTATTCGTGAATACTATGCGGTGTAGTATATTGAAATATAATATAATATTCTTTCCTAGTTACGTATCCATATGTAAATTTATGTTTCACGATTCCATCTCTGTTTTTCTTTGTTCATTATTAGAAAAGCATGTCACGATTGACCTGTTATGTTATGGTACAATATTGTTTTTAAAAATGCTAACAAATAATTTTTTTAAATTAATATGTGAAGAGAAAATTATCTTACATTATATTTTAGCTGTTAATATACATAACAATAAATAGACAGACAGTACGAGACTAACAATAGACAATGTTTTATAGAAAAATGGATAAACCATGACCTACACTAACAATTTTAAGACAGTTTTCACTCAATCCAATGACGTGCGCTGAGGATTCGTTGAATTAAATACATTAGTAGATGATATTAAAAATAGAGATCTATTACCTAAAGTATTTAGACTTAAAGATTTATTTTCCAGACATAGAAGAATATAACTTTATTGCTGATCTTAAGCAGTGCCTCTACCATCAAGAACACATAGCTGGTTCAATAAAATATGTCCTGATTAAATCTCCCGAAGCAATAACGACGCATTGTATCGAAATATCACTATTAGTTCCGCTCGGATTTGCTGCAGGCGACACAAGCAATGCCCTTTCCCTTTCTCCGATTGTTAACACTTCTCTAATGTACATTGCTTCTTTTACACGATCAGTTTTATCTACATCTTTATCAATAACGTAATGTACTTGATATGATTGATTGTTACTTTGATCTTTTCTTTCAAACGTATATGTGTGAGTGTATTTGTTGTAGAGTTTATTGCTTTGTCTTTGACGTTACTATTAAATTAACTGTTCTAGGATTAACTTTTAAGAGCCTGACACTCGCTTTAAAATTTCTCCCCTCACCATGGGTGCGAGAAGATTTTGGTGGCTTTCGATCCTCAAAAAAACATTATCTACAGACTTGAGACTTAAACCTGGTACAAACTAATCAACAAGATGGTTACATTACACGATTTACATATTAATTCCTATCATCTGTTTAAGGTATACAAACATGATGTAGAATAATCTAAATAAAAACATAGCACTTTCGTTTGTCAAGGTACAATTAAGTACTGTTTTTGCATTTACTATCTGAGAGCCACTGAATGAGCATTTGTTATTTATATCTATTGTTACATCATGGCGTTTATGTGAAGCTTGTGATTTCAAACCATTGATTTTCAGAGAAACGTTGATTGGGCCATTGATAGCGGCTACTTGTGTTCCGTTTAGAATATTGTTAGCGAATAGTTTATGTGTTCAAGTATTTGTGGTTGTGCCGATACTAATCTTATATTAAATGTCACTTTATCTTACTTGACATCAATATTTGATGGGCATATTTTATTGATCAGTAAGTTTCTCTTTTTGACCACACCTTGAGTGATGGTAAGTCGTATAGGAAAAGCTAATCATCCGTGCACTGTGATGTCATCTGGATTTGGTTTACTGTCTATCCCTTTCTTTCTTTCTGCCAGCCTATTCTTTGTGAGTTTGGTATTAACGCGAAGTATGGGATTGGATTTTATTTGGACGATTGCGATATGTCCTCAACAGTTTGCTAGGGGTGATACGATACCCCTGATAAGGCCCGTAGTCAGAGACATGGATTTTGGATATATATATACTATTTATATTATTATAGAAGAGCATAGTCAGACATCTTTACGTGTTTTCAAACTCAGAGAAAGAACAACTCTTGGTGCTTCCTTGAACGAAAGCAATATATGTATGGGATACTTAAAAAGTAATTTCTATTTAAGTCAATTACTATGTAAGAATCACTCTTTCTGAATGAATGTACATTGTATAACCTATATGTTTTATTTTCGACGTTCACAAAAGAGATTTAATAGTCCCCAAAAATCTTCGCTCAATTTTACTAAAGCTTTTGTTCGCGTAATTATTTTCTGCGTTCTTTTGTTTCAACATTTTTTTAATCACTCTTTAGTCGAGTCTGTGAGGGTCGAAAATTCCAATTTGCATACAGAGGGTGAAGATATTAAAGTCATTGCATATATAATAGTAAGTTATGGGCAGGTGGCATTAGTTTTATTACGTGTTGAAGGTAAATTTAAATTTATACAATATTTCTCTTAATTAAGGTGTTGTTTAACACTGAACAGTTTGTGTGGCGTTTTATAAATAGTCGTAGTTTATTATGTGATTTGTGATGAAATAATAAAAGAGTTTATTGTATTTTCTATTAAAATTAGCTGTAAATAATAAACCGAAATGATTTGCAGATGTAAAGTAAAATAAATTACGTCCAAATTTCACCTTTTTATTATTTTATCTTCTTGATTAAGCAAACTGATTATGAATCTCTATTAAAATGTTATTAATTCATCAAACCCCAAGCTAACGCTTGCGTTCGAGCACCTATGTTTTGTCTTACTTTTATGTCTCAAATTACCACAATTGAAGGTTAAACAGTAACCAATACAAACATTCACATCAATTCTTTAATACACTAACATAAGAAAAACTATTATCTGTATCTCAGCATGTCTAAATATCAGACTAAACAAAAAAAAAATAAACAACATAAAAGGTATTAAACCAATGTCCTAGTCTAACAACTATCACGACCACACTAGGTACATACCCAGTGACTTGAATGGTACATTTGGGAATGCCCAAAAGAATTGACCTTTCTCTAAGGGACATAAAACGAAATGGTCTAAGCTCCTAATAAGGGAACCCAAAATTGTATGGAACGAACAATACTAACATGGCACGTTGAATAGGTATATCACCATAATATATACATATTATACAAGAGAGATCTGTCTGTATTTTTGGACGAAAGAAGACAATGGTGCAATAAAGAGAGCATTTTTGGTCGAAATAGGTAAAACACTTATTCCTAATAGTATTACTTGTGTAAGCCAAGATTACAATAATGAAGAACCAAAAAAGCATTGAAATAATAAAGGTTGTTGCATCACATGACTCAGGACATATAAATCTGTTTTGAATACCGCAATGTAGGTAATTAATGAATTAATGGCGTAATGCCCGAAGGTATAAGCGCCCGCTTCCCTGGCTTGAGGGAGCGGGCTAGAAGCCTGGCAAGTACCAATGTGAATTTTCCAAGTAGTTTCCATGATTATTTAGACACCACTGACAAACAAACAAAGAAAAACATCGAGAGATAACCTGGCCTTAAAAATTCTAATTATAATTTAGAAATCGCCAATCTGCCTTGACCAAGCTTGATGGTTAATGCTCAAACCTTCTCTGTGTGTAAGTAATTACTAATTAAATGAATAGATGTATCTCTATTAGTTTTATGTCACAACAAAACACAATGAATGTGAGGAAGTCGTAACAAACTCACGATAGTAATATCTATACAAAAAAGATGTTTTCAAAGGTTGATCGTTTCTGAGATTAATACTGATATTATAAGAGTTGGAAGTGGATCATGGTTATGCTAAGTTCCTCTAATCATACTTATAATTGAATCAGATTTCCGTAGTTATAAATATACAAGTGTAATGTAAACTCCTTTATTAAAGAGGTTATAAACATTAACAGTTACTCACATCTCCTCAGCAGTTAGCAGCAGTGCAGTTCATTGATAGAAATTGAAAGTGTTTTCTCTATAAAATGCTATCGCCATTCGTCTTGCTGTGTGTCGGAAATTAAACCATTGATAGACAGTTCCAGTGGACACTCTAATTGGTAGTTTTTTTGGTTCCATTTCCTCAAGTAATCGGAAGAAAGCCGGGGTTTTGATGTGGTGTTTATTTTTCGTTTGGTAATTGGTATGATTTGGTTTGGTAAGTGTGCTTCCAACTAATAGATTTGAATTTCAACTGGCCTTTAATTGGTAGTAATTGAAATGATATGTAATTATAATGATGATGATGAGTTGATGACATTGAATTATGTTCTTCTTTTTCTTTAAAAACATTGTTCCACACTAGGATTTCCTTATGAATCGTAAAATTTTGCATACAAATCACAGCCACCCTGGAAGAAAAATTTGTCGATCACACTTGTAGACTTTATAGTAATATAAGTATTGATTTTATCAAGCAAACACAACAAGGTTTTCTTTTAAAGGTAGTAAAAGAGGTAGCATGATTATTTAAAACTAAGTAACTTTTATCACACCTGGAATTTTCTCTTCTCTAGCGTGCGCTCTAGGCGTGTTTACAAACGCCTTTTTCACACTCATCTACGATACAAGTTTCAGTACTTAGCTTGGTGTATTCACAAATATTTGTTATTTGTTAAATAGCGACACGTAACGTAGTAACTGATTTTCGCTGCAGATGTCCGACAGCTTGTTTATCTTCTACAGTTGCATTTGAAACCCAACCTTGAGAGAGTCATTGAAAGTCGATTTTCTTTTTTATGTGTTTGGATGGCAAACGATCTGATGAATTGCCTGGCGGTAAGCAATTAGCGCCGCTCATGGATACCCACAGAAACATAGGAGCTACGAGTACATTGCCGACCTGTTAGGTTTTGGAAATTTAGGGATTGACTGGAACTGGAACTTGAAAAGTTGACTTTTTTCAGCTGGCTCCTGTAGTAGAAGATCTGCACGTATCTACGTGTGAGTTTATGCATGTGTATTGTTCAAAAAGTCAAATTTGAATATTAAATATTAAATTTAAATATTATCGATACAAAAATATTGCAAGAACATAATCTAACCTGAGCGTATGTACAGAAAGACCCATCAGACCACCACACTACAGGTGGCACCCTCTAGGGCTGATGTCCGAGGTTGCTCGCTTGCGTTTTTCAGTCAGTTAGAGTCTGACACTCTAGCTCCGACCACGGCTGGAAAAAAATTACAAAATTATTATAATTTTATATTATTATTACATGTCGTGGTGGCCTGGAGGTACGTGTCGTGGTGGCCTGGAGGTTAAGGAGCCCGCTTCTCATGCATGAGGGTGTGGGTTTGAAACCTGGCAAGTACCAATGCGACTTTTTCCGAGTTATATGTACTTTCTATGATTATTTAGAGACCACTGACATACGGTGAAGGTAAACATCGTGAGGAAACCTGGACTTATAATTTCTAATTGTAAGTTTGAAATCGCCAACCCGCATTGAGCCAGCGTGGTGATTAATGCTCAAACCTTCTCCTTGTGAGAAGAGGCCTTTGCTCAGCAGTGGGCACTTATAGGCTGATGATGATGATGATGATGATATATTATTATGATTTATATATAAAATAAAGATTAATAATCTTTATTTTTATTATTGAGGGACAAATACACAACCTAAATAAAACTAATTAAGGCAAAACAGATATTGAATTCAGACTACTTGGTCAAGACTATTGAAATCTCATGCGTAGGTACCGTCGACCTGTTAGATACTGTATCAGTTACTTCTGAGAAATGTACTAGATAAGCTATCAGAAATGTTGATACGAACCTGTATAATAAAAACGTTGCTTTAGCTGAGACACTTGATATCTTGCTGATGATGAAGAATTGTTCTCCTGTGAGGTCTAAACGGTATAGGTAATATTATGATGTAAACATCCTGTTTAATCAACATAACTATATCCATATCAATGCCACTTTTCGTCGTAATGTTATAACGCAAGAACTCCTTTACCGATTTGCCTAATTTTGGTCTTGAATTATTCATGGAAGTCTATAGCAGGTTTGTACGTAGAGAAAATTCAAACAAAGAACTATCTTAAAAGTATAAAATCGGGATCACTAGTCTTAATATAAATGAATCGCAAAATGTGTTGGTAATCGAATAACTCAAAAACGCCTGGACTAATGTCGACAAATCTTTTTTCGTTGTATTTCTTATAGTCAGTAGAAGGTTCTTATAAAAGAAAATCTTATCAAAGTAGAGGAGAACATTTGTAAAATGTATCCCTTTCGTTTTTAATATAAAAGAATCGCAAAATGTGTTGGTGTACGCATACCTAAACAAAGCCTGGATCAAAGCCTTTCTCTCCTTTTATTTCAAAAGTTTTGTATTTAGTAACTTCTCATGTGTTGCAGATGTCTAAAGATGGCGGTGATCGCTTGTCTTAAGGAGTTCCATAAACACGTTTGGCGTCCTATCACATGAAAGAAACAAATGAATCTGTTCCGAAGTTTAAAATGATAAAATATGATTATAAATAAACAAGTAAAGCATTGAGTTATGGCAGGTTATCTAAAACGTTAGACTGCTAGACAGTACGGCCGGCGCCAGCTTTCGCCCCTTGTATGCGCTTATCCGTTTAGTAGCGGCGATTTGTTTACCGATTACACCATCGATTGCCATCTAATTGAAGACTTTATTACTTAACTCAATATCTGTAATAGATTTTAAGGTCTTTTATATATATTTTTAAGTTCAATTTTGTATATCTCTATTTCTTTCGGGGTTTGTGTAGCTAAGTATCTTTTCATGTGTAGTAGCCTAGTATGTCACACTATTTTTGATAGTTCCATTCTTCATCAGTCATGAACTTCTATCTACCGTACTATTAACTTTTGTCATAATTGTAGACTGACTGGTTTATCAAATGATGTAGCAAATGAGTTGAGGCAGTCAAGCTGGATAACAATAGGTGATACTACGGCCTTACAGTCCGGTTCAGCCTCCTTACATCCTCGATCCCCAAATCTTCAATCCTTAATGCTCTAACAAAAAGAAGGCTACGCACTTATGTTTATCACCATTCTAGCTATACTGGTTGCAAACTGACACTTGCGTGCCTGTCTTCAGAACGGGTCCACTTAAACTGGTGTGGTTCTTTCCTCAAAAGACCACTACAGAATGAACTTTCACGGTTATCTCACATTATGTTATTTTTAGATTGTCTGGACTTGAAAAGAGACTGACCTAAGAGTTTGTTTCGGCATTTCTTCTCACAGTAGTCAGATAGGAAATGCCGGCTTCATCTAGTTTTTCACATATAAATTGACGTGTAAAAGTGCCAAAAATAAATTCATTGTTTCATTGTTCCATGTGATGCACGGGCTAATATGTCGATTCCATAAAAATACACTACTTCACTGAATGAAATCTTAGTTTTCGGCACAAACAGGTTTACGATGCGATACTCAATATACGAGTGGTAGTCAATCGTTGAGCAAGCGACGCAGCGGTCGGTTGTCGCCGGTTTATTACTCAATAACTTAAAATTACACATTGCAAACAATTCCGCTCAAGTGATAACTGACAACTTCAAGTGGGACTGTGCAAACATTCTGTATTAAAAACACATATACGCAAACTCCTTGTACCAATGCTAATGTAAGTTTATACTTTAAGTGTCTTGGAATAGAATTGAAAACGTCTTTTGATGACTTGGTGTAGCTTCATGTGCTGTTGTAAAAGTGTTTGTATGGGGCTATGACATTGGTGGTATGTAATTTTGCAATATGTTTATAAATCAGAACGATTGGTTTTTGCAATATTAATATGAAACACTGACCTACACAAAATACCTTTCAGTGTGGTCAACATTATTTTGAAGTAGCTTTTGGCCGCGTCTCCGTTTGCGTGGAATAGTGACTTCCCGCAGATGTTTTGTATAAAAACTATCCTATATCCTTTCTCGAGTTCTCTCTGTGCCAAATTTCACAGAAATCGGTTCAGTAGTTTAGGCGCGAAGAAAAGACAGACAGACAGACTGAGTTACTTTCTTCTTCTTTTTAATATGATAAAAAATCTCCTTATATTTTGTAAAAGAACATTCTCCTGTAGTAGGTATAAACAGACAATGCAGTTCTAAAACAAACAAGTACAATTAATTTTTTGTAAGGGAAGGAAATGATCAATAATTTCTGCAGCCACAAGAGAGAGTGACAAACTCTTCTTAAACAGACTAAAAACCATTCCGTACCTTTTCCTGCTGAAGGTCATAGACACGGTATATATTATCATCGCGCTTGCATCGACAACCCTGCTGGTCATCCGCCCTTGTGAGCTCCATCAGGGTACTATTTTGACTTAACATCAAATATACAACTAGTTCTTGATAATATTTATAAAGCAGTTTATTTATTTCACATAAATTATTATCTAATCAATAACAAGGTGCAACTGTGATAACAAGATGTCCTTGAGATTATTGATATAGATAGACAACACACTGTTTACAATATTTTCAATACACAACTGATCAAACATGGCAACTCTCTTGTCTGAAGAAACGTGTTCTTAAAGTAAAGAAGGCGAAAATTCTTTAGATGTAGACAATATGACTTATACCGTAGTATGACTTCAGTTCAGATATACAACAGCAAAAATTTCAAACATATTCAGTTATAGATAATCAATGCTTAAAGGCTCCAAACAGAGCACAACAAGCATGTGTAAAAAATTAAGTATTTTTCATGTTTTTTTTATTTTATAACAACTAAGGAAAATTGAAAACGCCATTACACCTATTGTTTAAACTTTTGTCGTCTCATACTAATGGTACAGAAGCTAAAATTGATACATAACATTTCCCTACAAAAACCAACAAAAACACCCTAAACAAACGACGTACGAATTTAGTAAATTTCAATTCAATAGATAATTAACTTCCTTTGTCTATTTTACAAAGACAAAATCCGTATATTCTCACAAATATTCAATACAATTTGCATACAATTTCCCACGTGAATCTACCTAATTTAGTGCTTAGGTGAAAAACCTAGGCTGTTCATATTCTACTCACGTACCTAATATCTGAAACTGGAATGGTTCTTGGCTTTCCTCAGTCCGCAGTCTTTCTAAGGGAAACGATGCTTTGAATTTTACGGTGTAAGTTATGGGCGGGAAGCGATTTCAATATTATTTAGTTTAAAAGGTCTAGACAAGAATTTTATTGGAATATATATATTCACATTATTTTTTATCAAACTTACCACTATCAAGACAAACGTATTTGCTTTAAAACCCACTAAAGGGCATGTGATGTAAATCAGAAAAAAAGCCGACATCTTAAATCATTCAACATAAAAACCCTTGATTAAGCATACCTAAATATTATGGATCTCTAGACAATTATTATTTTAAGAAATATTCAAAATTTCATAAAAAGAAGTAAAAATAAAAAGGCCAAATAGGACTTATACATGTTTAGGGTTATTTGATGGATTCCTACTTAAAAAGCACCTACTACTAAAACATAATTTTCTTAAAGCATATCGATCCCAACTTGACCCACCCCTTAAGCCCTAGGCTGAGTTGATGTGGTGTCCTCTCACTTTCACCACTAGCTTGGTATCACTCAAATCTGCCATCTCATTAGAATAACCCTCGAAGGGACAGCGACATGGTGTTTTAATCTGTTCCGATACTATCCAATGGTTTATGGAACAAATATTAGCTTTTAATAAGGAAACCGATACAGCAGACACTAGTTGCTAATGTCTAACTTTCTCGGGCTAAACGATAATGGGATATTCTTGGCATGGTATGGATGACATTATTTTAATTAATTGGTATTGGACGTAGACTCTTGGAAGAAAGTGAAGTTTAAGTTAAAGCTTAAACGGGGTCTTATAATATCAAATATGAACCATTCTACATAGTTAAATGAATACTCAGTGTTTTAGATTTGTAATGTTATGAAAAGATATAGAAACGAATAGAGACATAACAGTTCACATAGTGGAAACTTTTGCTTTCAACTTGTTAATGTATAACGCATTCTCATCACTTTGTCTTTTTGCCTTCATCCTTGCCTATAGGCGTGTCTACACTAAGCTTAATGTCAGCCACTGATGACTTGATGACAGCGAATGGGAGCTGTGTCGTATCGCTTTCCATACATTAACGTAATGGGATATCGTCGGTCCATTGTCAATGCGAATACTAAAATGTATGGGAAACCGTTTCTAGATGCGAGTCTAGACAACTCTAGGAAATCTAATGGCGTTCTCTTAAGTGAAATGTTTAAGGGAAAAGTCTCAAGGATAAGATGTATGTTTACTTTTTATGATACCTTTTTTTTGATACCTAATCATGTAAAGAAAATGCTTATTCTAAAGGTCGATCAACATTAAAACAATCTTGACGAAAGAAAATTGAATCTTATTACATGATAATAAAGTTATAACCAAATTGATTTTGTTACACTTAAAAATTAAGTGAAACTTGTACCTCACAAGGCTTTGAAGCCTTGACAAAACCAATTAGCAATGTCAACCTTCTAATTTTTCATTGACAAGTCGTCGACGCGACGGCCAAAACTATTATGTCGACATCGTTTAGATGAATATCTTGTTGGCGGTAACAGGCGTTACATGACGACAGTAAGGGACATCAAGATTGACAGAAATGTCACGGGCTGATGGGCCTCTATAAAGGTTCTGACAAAAATATAAAGGTATTCTACTGGCTGGAAAAGTTACAATGTACGTGTAAGTAGGTAGTAAAAGAATTAAAAAGTTTATTTAAAGAAAGTTTGCGTTTTTGAAATAAGAACGAAACGACCAAATTAGATCATCCTATTACGGCTGGATTCATTAAAACACTTTTTATGTCATTTGTCAGCAAATGAGCAGACGGATTAGCTGATGGTAAGCAATCAGCGCCGCCCATGGACACTCTTAATACCAAAGGAGTTTCTAGAAGAACGGTACGGCCTCATATGTTACTAGGGATTTAATGATAGGAGATTTGAGGATTGAGGAAGAGGGAGGGATTAAGTCTCTGGCTCCGGTAACCTCACCCACATGGTGAAACGCAACGTAAATGTCGCTTCACGTCGGTTTTCTGTGAGACCGTGGTATCACTCCGCCGGTCGAGACGGCCCATTCGTGCCGGAGCATGGCTCTTCCACAAATGGATAAATTACTGAATCCGACTTGTTATTTTGGTCATGTAAGTGAAGAGTCACAATGTAGACTATAAACTAAGAGATTTTTAAATAAACCAATACTAAAGAAGTAAAAAAAACTTTTATTAAAATATAAGTACTTACTATTATAGAACCTTCAAAACGAAAAAAATCTCTGTGTAATGGTATTTAATTTAAGATGTATTGTCATCAAAAGGTCGTGTTTACCAGAAATAAGTAAAGTACTCAAACCAGGAGGTATTGTTTAAAATACTTACCATTTGAATACGGAAATTATCATAAACTGTGTACAGTTTTTGTACTTAAAATGTTGACGTAACAGTGTGACAAATGATATTTATTCTGTTAGTTAGATGGGAATAATATACTCGTATATACGCTAAACAAATCTTGACGGTTTTTTCTGTTTACTTTTCTTTAGCAACATGTCGTCTTCCTTGTAGAGTAACGAATAAACCTAGACTTGTCTTGATTATTTGGTCGATGAGATGAAATTTTACTTAAAAATAATTTCACTTCCGAAAAAGTATACTTAGAGCATATTTTTTTGAAATAGATGTCGTTAGAAAAAGGAAAGTGCAGAGTTAAGTTTAAACAAAACTAGAGTTTTCAACTGCATTAGATGTAAAGTTAGATTTTATATTTAAATCTTTTTAAATTGGTTCAAAGTGCGTGCCAATCAAAATGTTCTCAATATTAATAGGAGTACCTACACACATTGTTATTTTCATTGCGGTTAATAACGCAAATTTTTTTTTTTTTACTTTTGAACAAGAGCTTAAATAATCAGATAACAAAATAATTAAATCATTAATGAATTAATAAAATCTAATAATAATATAACCTTTTTATTGCTTGTCTTACTTGAGCGGTTGACAACGAAGGGTTTGACATAACCTTGTCAACAACTATGACGTCATAATACATATGTCAAACAAACTTGTGTCATTATTATTTCGACCTTGCAAGTATTATAATTATATCTTGTTGATTTTTTTTTTATTGTATGAATGAATGACAAACTGATTGACTAAGCAGCTCTTGTTGTTTCAAGTGTTCAGTCCACCGCATGTAAATAATGACAAGTTCAATTTAATATAACCTTTAATTTTCAAGTGTTAAAGTTGAAATTTGCAGTTTGTACAAGTGTTGTTGATTTGTGGTTTACTGTTTTTCGATTTTGTTTGAGGTCGTTTTAAGTATATTTTTCATTTGATTTGTTTGTTGGTTCATTTCATTTGTATTGAAGATTACGTCATGACATTTGAAATCATCGTTTTTAAAGACTAACCTTCATAATTACATTTTATAATGTAAAAGATAGATAAATAAAAATTTTAATGTACTAACCGTATTACTATGCTTATTAGAGCAGTAAGTGATACCTTAAATACAAATAAATATAAACATTGTAATATGGATGAGTACTGCTTTACATCACGGCCTCACAGAATAGCCACGTGAAACTACGTTTCAATCGTACACTCTTGTCAGAGAGAGTGGTCGTGGTCATGTAATGTCCTTGGTGGCAACGCACTTCTGACTCCCTTTGTACTGCAACTGTCGACGAACGACATCGATTGCTTACCATCTGGTGAACCACTGCACTACCGCGTTTGCTGGACCTATTCTACAAAAAAAAAAAAAAAAACAAAAAAGCTTATAAACCAAATCATAGAAGGAAATTACCTATGTTAACTTTTAATTCAAACAATGAAGGCTTATGTCATATACGTAAGTTTAGGGAGAAAATAACGAAAAAAAAAACATTTTCGGCCATGTTTACAGTTCATAAGCATTGAGGGAAGAAAAAAAAACTAAACTTCACGGGTTACCCTTTCCCTTAATAATCAGTACGGAATATCTAAAACCCATGGCTAGCCCTATAAAAGTTCGTTTTACTACGTTTCTACCTCGACCTTGAAAGCACTCCCTTGCCGTGTCGACAACCCCATAGTACGCGCCTTGGGATTACTGCACCATGCTACTCTTTATAGCTCACGATACGACCACGATCCGAGATTATGATCACGACATTTTATTTATCAAATATCGTGAACAAAATGTACTTTTACGGTCAATAAGAAAATGTAATAAAAAATTTATTAATTAAATAATAATAAAATAGTTTTTAGGGCAGCGTAATAAAATAAGGTGCATTATTGTTTTGAAACAAATGTGAAATGTTTAAAAAAAAATTTTTTTTCACTTCTCTTTTTCATAGGAATTGTTTTGCTAATCATATAAAATGAGCCTAAATATTTTTTATCGCCTACCACAGCGTAATCTTTTCTCAGTAACTTAGTGACACAAAACACCAAACGACGGCAAAAAAGAACTATTAGATTAGCATACGCAAAAAATTTGAACACAGTTACTCGATTTATATTATAATACCTAAACTTACTACTCTAGTATCATATGACGCAGTTGACATTCCCACGAGTATTTTTAGTTAATCGACTAAACTAACAAAGTAAGTAACTTACTAACTATATTTATTAGTAAGAGCACTTATTACAGATAAACAATATAGAATTCGTGACATTGACAATTGATAAACAAAATAGTTTCAGAATCAGGCAATAAAAAGACTGCAACAAGACACGTGCATGCGTGCGTGACTTTTTAAAAACTATTGACTGACAAGGCATGTTTTATTCAGCATGTCTAGTAATTCTAATTTTTAACCGGTTTTCTAGCCTAGAAAGCTAGATTATCTACTTATTAAGAATTTTTTCAAATCTCTTTCCTGGCAGTATGGTAAACTGAGCAACATTTTCTCACTGAGTTGTCACTAACAAAAATACGTAAAATATTACAATTTTTATCTCAAAAACTATGTACATCTAAGTATAATTTTCATTTGAAATAATCACAATTCAAAAAATCATTCAAATCAAAATCATTTATTCCAACTAAACCTTAGATAAGTACTTTTGAAACGTCAAAATAGAATAGTAGTCTGTCAGTCTGTTCGTCAGTGAAGCTAGGTGACACACATTCACAACAAAAAAGGCATTCCAATTTTAAATTCAATTTATGGCATTATTTTCTTCATCAGCCGTTTGAAAGTGATTCATAAAACTATACTCCATAAGGTATTAAATTGATAAAAGTTGTCAATAATATGAATTCTCTAATCGATGTTTTTTTTTTTAATATCAACCAGAATGTTAGACTGTGACTTTTTAATATTATTAATCAAGTATAGCGTTCCACGTTTAAATTCTATAAACATTGATTGGCAGTTTTTATATGGTTTTAGAGAAAAAACTAAATGGTCGTTAGAACTGGTTTTGACTGTAAAAAACAGGCTATGAAAATGCGATCGGTTTCGTAAAGTTCGTGTTACAAATCTTTACCAATATATTGCTTAGGCTATATAGAAAGAATACCATGTTTTTACGATGAAGTCTAATATAAACGAACACATTTCTAAAGGTATGGTTACTTAAACGCTTAGTCTTAGAAATTACTGTCTCAGAAACTAATTTTAAATTAGGATGTTAGCTGTGTGCAGTCAGCTAACTGCATCGACTGATTTACATCCAATCGCTGAATATCAATAACACTCATTTTTTGGGCAGTCATGTAAAATAAAAATTGATCTTAAAAACCTATATAGACCGTAGGAATCGACATCAAAGTTTCCGCACAGATTATTAAAACCACAGACATTTAAAAAAATATTCCAAACACTAATAAAAAACAAAACGAAAAACGAACAAGTCGAAATAAATTCAAATTCAATAATAGAATACGAAGTATAATCGTGCGTTGTAAAGTACACAACAGACGGGAGGCACAGACGCGGGATGCGATCGATACTCCCGTCTGCAACCCCGCACTGCGGCCTGACCTTGCACCCGCGTTACTATCGCAGCTTTGCGTAAACTGCAGTTACGGACCGTCTGAGTTTGCTTTAGTAATAGGTACGTAGGTAAAAGAAACTGTTCGTTTATTTGGAAAGGTGGTGTAGAACAAAATTAGCTTGGATTAAGATGGTTAAGTTAAAAGTATGTTGGCGATGATATTGTCTGTTTATGGCGGGTAGCTTTATGGTTAAGAATTTTTGACTACCAAAACTTTTTAATTGTATTCAGTAGGTATTCCACTGATGTTAGAAGAAGTTCTAATAATTATGTCACATTAAATATGTTTATATAGGTATTAATTGCTTTTTGATTAAATTTCAAAATTATTATATACTAGTGTCGATCCGCGGCTTTGCCCACCTGGTATGTTGATAAAAACCGCCTATGTGTGTTGATCAAGGGTCCATCCAGCCTATCTACATACCTAATATCAACTCATTCTTACAGTAGGATAGTAGGATATAGAAGGTTCGGATTATTTCAGTTTGTCATTGTATTCTCCCATCTTCTACTTACAATTGGCGTAAACATGGTGTTCATTCAAGTAAGAACAAAATGAATAAGTACTTGAACCTGCATTTGGCACAAACAATATGCTAGTCAAGGTAAACGTTGACTTGTTTAGATTTTCAAAACTGTACCTTAAAACAAATTTCACAAAGACACATTTTGTATAGCTAGTGTGTAGTTAACGAAATTGGGCGCAGTACTATATTACCCGTTTTGGGCTTTTTGGAGTCTAGCATGTCAGTTTTGGGAACATATAAAATATATCATTTGTAAAGTAACTACCTGATAAAGAAAATTAGGCTTTATTTAAATAATTATACGTTAAGAAATAAATTCATTAGACAATTGCAATAAAAATGCTGATGATGATGATTAAATCTTAAAAATCAATTACACTTTCGTTAACGTAAATTCGAACCGAAGACCGTTCACACGTGTGAAATAATGAGGCAGATCATAGTGGCCACCATTGTAGGTTTACAATACTACATCAAAATACCACGGCACCATGAAAAAGCAAACATTTTAATAGAAGAAAAAACGATTTTGTTAAAAGCCGTGACTTTTAAAGTACATACATAGGTAAACTAGGTTTGTTTTCTCAAACTTTCGAGGTTGACACACTTAGTATGCTGTCGCTGTACCATCATAGACACCGTAAAACTAATTACTATGGCAATCGTACAAATTACATCGAATCACTTGGAAAGAGTGCCCAGGGCAAGTTTTCTTTATGTAAACGCAGTTGGGACGTTACCGCGTTTTGTCCTCTGATTGGTTAACAATTTTAGAGCTGGCCAATCAGAGCGCGCAACGTCATCAATAATAGTCGATCGCCTTAACGCAAAGCAAGTTCACAAACCTACTTATTTATTGGGAAGTGGGTAAAATATTGAGAAAAATGGCGTTAAGTTTAAAGTCGAATGTGACACACTTAGGTAGGAAGCTTGTGAATTGAGAAACGTTGAGAAACTTGGCTTGTCATAAAGTTTGATAACTTTATAACAGTGGAAGGTTTTGTCTTGGCAATTTTACCAACATGAAATTTCGCTGTGTGTGTTCTTAACACCGATAAACATTGTTATTTGCTTTGAAAAACGAATTGTATTGTTTTTCTTAACATACGATATCTTAATAGTAGTCATAATTGTATGCTGAATTTTCTGGCTACGGTACATAAAAAAATTTTGAAAATATGAGTATCGACAATTTTTTAATTGATATTTCAATTAGTTTTAACTACATAATTGCCTTAAGGCAAAAGGACTAAATTAAAAGTGGTCCTGACCTGCATGACTTCTAATAGACTTGGAGCAGTGCAAAGACAAGTAATAGTTATGAAGTCAACCTCTTTGGAGTAGCGAGGGTCTGTATTATATTATTACTAGAATGAAGGTACTTAAAGAAAAATAGCATTACATAATAACATTACATAACAAGTACTTTTGAGTGAAAAACGTAATTTTTGTCGGAAAAATTATAATCAAGTACAAGTTGACAATTAACTTATTATAACATGCATATCTCCTACTATTACAAATTTACAATTTACAATCGAATGTTTCGTAACCCTACAATTTCATTCTAAGGTATTAAGAGAATAGAAAAATGGTATAAAAAAACTGCGATTGTCCTGCTAAAACAATGGTTGGTCGCGCGTCGTTGGATGCGACTAAACGACCTTGGCCATCGACGTTTCCGTAGCATGAGTCATGTCGTGCGATTTTTTGTAGCAAAGTCGACGTGGTGTCGATTACTTGAAATGTGTCTTTTAACCGATTATTTTTGTATTTCCGTTGTTATCTTGGATTTAATGAGTTTTTATTTAAATTAGCAGGTACTTAAGTGTTTTGATTGTTCATGCTTTTGTGACAGTGTAGTTGTTATTTTATTTGAATTTGAATAATTTGCTACACTACACACGGAATTATTCAGTTGTCCTAATCGTTCTTTGCTTTTATAAGGTCTAGACGGTCATATCTTTTCGGAAACATAGCCGCTCAAAGATCATTCCAAAGTTTTTCTGTGTGAAGCAGAAAGTTGTATTTGCCTAGTAAGGCTATCTGAAAGAAAATAAAAAAGAAGATGGCTCTTAATAACATAAAATAGATATATACTTTACATCTTATTAAACAATCTTTTGTTTTATAACAGTATTCACTAAATAGGTACCTATTATTCTAACCAGACAGACAAGCCACTTTTAATCGAGTTTTCATTCATTGAAATCTATGAATGAGTCTGGTGAGAGATTTAATTGTATAGGTATGTATTATCATAATTTATTAGTCGCTTTCTTTTTATTTTATTAGATACTTTAAAGCTTGAATAAACTTCGTTTAATCAAAGAGGATTTTATATTTTAATAAAACTTTTTGTAAGGGTCTCGTTTATGATTTTTTATTTGTGAATTTGTGTCTAAGAGCTTATGTTTCAACAATTTGAATATCTTCAGGTTCTTTTTTTGATGATCAAAATAGCAGATGGATGGATGGATGGATGGATGGACAAGTGCGTTATCGGCTTTTTGAGCGATAATGGATTTTAGGATTAGAGGATTTAGGGATTGAGTATTGGATAGGAAGGCTTAGATCTTCAGTAACCTCGACCACATGACGAAACGTAACACAAGCGGGTCTTAGTGAATAGCTTGCATTCGTATGCAAATCAAATCCATCGGTATGGATTGGTAGGCTTACTAAAGTGTTGATCAATTATTTCTTTTTTTTATTATAATAGGAACTTTGCCCCACATTAGGATTTTCTCCTGTGTCGTGGGTACGGTTACAAACATTCAATTTCACATTCAGATGACACCCAGACCCGATAATGATAATACTATGTATAATAGTTAATGAACCTTCACCCAAACTACGTGTTTGTTAGCAAACTTCAATGATGTCCTAAGTCCTTACACAACGATCATAATTTTAGTCAAACACTGCCATTTGCAGCTCAGTACATTACATACTTCGCTTTACGAAATTCTATAGCTAATCAAAAATTTATAGCTGTTGCGACAAATTGTTTGAAGGTCCTACTTATTTAGTACAAAAACACATAAACCTGAATAACTAATTGTCGTACTCAGAGACATTTAATTATATCTTAAACTATTACTTAGTAAAGATTTTGTTTTGAATTGTTACGGTACTTCTTAATCATTTTAGGTATGTGAAAAAAACTATCTGTATATTTGTTGATCACCATCTTTTGGCATTATTGTAGACAATAGCCCGAAAGAAGTTATACCTATACATAGTCATAATGTCATCAATCAAATTTTAATTCCCTTGCAATAAAAACTGCAACTGCAACGCCCAGTGCATTATAAACGCGCAAAAACATTTAAACACTGCCAAGTTCCAAACTTGGCTGTTTAATCCGTCAAGTAAAATGCCAAGTTTAAACTTATATCGGGCAATAAACTTGGTCCTTTTATTAAGTTAAACTATGTTTGGTATGGAATGTTCACTACTGCCAACTTAAATTGCAGCCATGTCAGTTTGAGACTTTATTACAGTTTTTTTTGTGTGTGTGGTAGACGATAGGATTGGCTGCGCTAGACAGCATGATGGATGTCGATGGGAGTTTGTAGATAGGCGCCATTTGTTACAACTGTATTTAGACTTTATGCTCCTTTTTCACTAATTGGATATCGTTTGATGGTGTCGTTTAGTTGGTAATGTATGGCTAAAGCTAAGGTCTTTTAGAACAGTTTAAGTTAGACTCAATAGTATTTTTTTATTACATATGCTGTGTGTTGGACGAAAAGTTATGCTCGATCAGTAGTTTGTATTTATAACATTTCATTATTTTGTTAGGTACTAGTAAAAAGGTAAGGACTGTAAGTAGTATTTTACATTTTATAATGGGAGCTTTTCCGACGAATAGGTTGATGAGATATTATTCTATTTTTAGCGTTTCAAAAATTTCAAAAATACAAACAAACAAACGGAACAAAACAAAAAGTATTTATTCGCGTCTATACATAATTTAGTTGTCTAGTGATCTTTCATCATTTTATTAGTATTATTCCTATAAATTAATTAGTTTAACAAGTACATAGAGTGTCGCCATATCTTTATTTTGTGTATCCCAAAATCAAGGTTATGTATAGAAGGCTACATTTATCAACTATATACACTATTTAAATGCAAAATGTCCATTTACAACAAAAACAATCTTATATTACTTGGAAAATACGAATAAATTTCACCATTTTCATATCAAAATTGCTATCAAAATCAGTCATAACAAAACTGGACGTACAGTCAATCTTCGTATGCATCACTACAAAGAACATAAACTTTTGTGAATGTGTGCGAAACTTTATAGGTAGGGTGTACGACAGTTATTAAATTCCCTGCAATTCTATGCAGAGAGGGGCGTTTTGGCGGCAGCCACGAAAATAGTTGGGATTTATAGGAAGCCTTGTGTTACTGTAATTAAATTTATTTAAATTAAATAATGGAACGGTTTATCAAGTGATAAAGCAGTGTCTTATGAATACCAGTAATAATTAAATATTTTTATTAATTCAATTTATCAAAGGATAGGATCCAACGGTTTTGCACGCGTATATGAGAAATGTATACCAGGATTTTATAAGCGATAGTCTGAATTAAATTTAAAAATCAGATGTAATAATAAATAGCCTATAGCACTCAAGAACATTGTACCTATCTATCAGTGAAGAATTTCGGAAATTCGACCAGCGGTTTCAAAGATTACCCCCTACAAACAAACTTACAAATAGTATAGATACATTTTACCTACGATAAGTAACTATAATATATATTGGAATTTAAGAAAATTTGATGTACATTTTCGTCTTGTCAAGATACCTATAAAATCTTTTCATGCCAAACTGTAAAGAGCAAAACTTGTGATGCAATATATTTTTTTATTTTATTTTAAATGGTCATATCACGATCTTATTTTCCTTGCAGTTAATAAACATTCACTTCAAACAATTTCATGTTTGTATAATTAATAATAAAAACATTAAAACAAATGATTTGTAAGAAATAATTATTATCAATCTTAATCGTGAGACTTATCGCGCAATTTTAGCTCATTATGCTTAAAAATAATTTATTTTATAAATAACTTGTTATAATTATCTCAGTCCGAATATAAAGTTTCTACAGCTTAATCAATATTTTGTTTATAAAAAGTTTATGAACACGTTCTTGTTATGTAAGCTTGCGTTTTCTCATTTAGCAGGTGGCGCCACTTACGAATTAGGTCTTCTTAGTCTTATAATGATTAGATTTTAAAACCTTATTCATTTTTTATTTCTGTTTAAATTGTGAGAAACAATCAATTAATTACCCCTTTTTCTATGCAAGTATCACAATTAATTGTAAATAAATTAAAATGGCGTCGATTGCCAATTAATAGCAAAGTTATAGGTTATAATGATTTGTGTTTAGAAATATTAAAAAGAGTTTTATGGTATAGTCGATAAAGTTCATAATTTTATGATTGATGAAAACTGGTGTCGTAAGTAAAATAATTTACAGTTAGCTAAAACATACATTAATGAATGAACACGATGTTTTGCGAAAAGATATTCTTAATATTGATGTCAATGTCAGTCAATACGATTACACTAGCCGTAGTTGCTTCTCAAAAGTAATATCCTTATCGATTCAGCATATTTCGACTTTCACTTGTCACATTAGGTGATAGAATAGTAATGATAAAGTCAGACAAGTGTAGTGATATATCTTTTTCAAGGTTGTCGACTTTCTTTAAGAATGAATTGATAAAATGAAATTTCGGCGTTCTGGCGGCGCGGGCGGTTGGATGCAAAGAAGAAGCTCTCGAGTGGTTTATTTTAAAGAAAACAAAAATAGTTTTATTATCAGAACTGACAAGACTTGATTAACCAGAGTCTGTATTTCTCAAAGAATGGAGTCTTCAAGTATAGCAATATCTCACAAAGAGAGCACGCACGCACATTCAAGATATTATGCATTTTTTTATAAAATTTCAATATTATACACGTTAGGAGGTTTTGGTATGTAAGTGCGTGCAGTAATGGAATGTTAATAATGTAAGTAGATATTTTATTTATTATATTACATCGTGTATTTCTTTATATATATGTTATAATAATATATGTATATGTAAATGAAACGTAAAATATGTCGGTAAGCTCACAACGCCTCGACCGATTTTGCAATTTTTTTATTGTGTTTGTTATTGTCATGGAAAGTTATTATGAAAGAAAATTTTAAAAGGCTATAGAACGAATCGGGAACTTGCAACCCTTCCACATTTACATTTACATAGTCTTACATATTTTGATATTTCTGCACTTATCTTAATTAAAATCCATATAAAATAAATTAAATGACTAAAACCAAAAGTGCAACGTTAAACTTTAAACCACTACAATAAGGTTTCATTTTAAATAAAATTTATAAAGCAATACCTACACAACAACACACACACACACACACACACTTTAAAAGACTAAACAGGTCTAATGAACAGGTATTACGAACTTTTTCTATTAATTAATTAAAATATTCACGCTAGAACTGTGTCGTCGTGTTGCAGTAGATCAAGTCCTTGTGTTTGCCATTGACATTCAGAGCGCCACCGTCGGATGTAGCGGTTTTATATCCGGTTGCGCAGGAGCATACACACACACACACACGTATACACACATAGAGCAACGATCTAAACGCTCATTGGTTGCACATGTATGTGTTTGTATGTCTTAAAGTGTATTTTATTTATTTTTGCCATATTTAGGTCATGTTATTGTAATTTTTGAGGAAGTTTTATGTTCAAGGGATGTGACGTGTAGACGTTTGATGTGGTTCTGTGTAGTTGGTATATCACCTACATTGTGTTTGATTGTGTGAGTGATATGATGTGGTGACTCATGACACTGCTCTGTTTTAATCGAGTGTGAAATAAGCTATGGAGAAATTAAAGGTTAAAGTTAGGTTATATCGACTTGAAAATGTTTGAATGTCTTTCAGATCTTTCATAATTCTCCGTTTAAAAATGGACTTTTAATGCACTTCTATCAGCCGGGGTTTCGAGGTATTTTCGTGCAGTGTAACGTCACTTACACACGAAAATGAATTTAGTAATTTTAGAGATCATCATCATCAGCCTATAAGTGCCCACTGCTAAGCAAAGGCCTCTTCTCACACAGAGAAGGTTAGAGCATTGATCACCACGCTTGCTCAATGCGGGTTGGCGATTTCAAACTTATAATTAGAAATTATAAGTTCAGGTTTCCTCACGATGTTTACCTTCACCGTATGTCAGTGGTGTCTAAATAATCATTGAAAGTACATATAACTTTGAAAAAGTCACATTGGTACTTGCCAGGTTTCGAATCCACACCCTCATGCATGAGAAGCGGGCTCCTTAACCTCCGGGCCACCACGACATTTTTTATTTTTATTTTAGAGAATCGCGCATCTAAACAACTTGCAGAGTCAACGTTTCATTTTCAATATAGGTATGTATAAAGTTATGTAGGTACTGTTATGCAAACATACAGGGACTCCAGGTGTTTATATTAAATAGATAAGGATTTTATGGTAATTACCTAACGGTATTCTGTTTATGTTAATATTAGTATTCTAGACTTAACCTAGTGCTCATTTAATATCCGCTTATTAGTGTAGCGATGAATACCTAAGCTAGGCTTTATATTGAAGCTAGATTATTGACACGTGAGTGGAATTGTGAAGTGGTATGTAATAACAACAGCAGCTGCAAAATGTAAGCGGCTAAATAAGTTTGATCTTTACTTACATACATTTTCTATTGTGACAGAGGTCTATAAATCCATCCACGGATATCCATATTAAATTGAACCTTGTTTGCGAACATTTTGTTTATTGACAGGGGTCTACGAAGCTAGTTTCTATTATTGCAAGCTATGCAAAAGAAAAAGCGGGGAATACAAATAGCAGATAGCGAATACAGTAAATTGACACGATTTTATTCATTCTTTATGAATGGTTACACCTACGGAGTTCGTTCACATGCCGAGGCAGTTGTACCTATAGTGGAAGTGTTTGTGATCACTATAAGACACGATACGGTTTCACACTTTCACTTGTTTTTTTGACGGTTGTGTTAAAATTAAATGAGAAAAAATATAAGTTACTACACGTATAGAGGTGGATAATGGTGATTTGGAGGTTAAAGCTCTCGAAGGTGCGGAACCTGGCACTACCAATGTGACTATTTCTATTATTGTATATAGATACTGGCATAAAAAGAAGGAAAACATCTTAAAGAAATCTGGACTTATAATATCAAATTATAAGTTTTGACCAATGACCAATTCTTGTGCAAACGTGGTGATGAATGCTCAGACCTTCTTGGCTTAAGAGAGGCCTTTGCTCAGCAATAGACACTTAGAGGCTGATGATGATCACATAAAAGCTTCCTCTCTCGTGTTTGCCTTATCTTGCTGTGCCCTACAGGGTCCATAATTGATCTCAAACAAATTGTTACCACCTTTAAATGTACTCATGGAAAAGCAATAAAGATATTGAGTATTGAGTAAAAACTATAATAAAAGAACTTATAATATGCATAGAAGAAATATGGTAGATCAAAAATTAATGTCTACATGAGATAATCGTACTTTGTCAATGGAATCAAACATTAGTAGTTAATAAACGGAACGATATCTGTCGCCCACGACACAGCTGATTTACCGCTGACTCTGATCTAGTTAGGAACGATCCTATTACCGGTCATACTACTCTTATTATTTTAGTATGATCAAACATATATGTTTCAAGTCTTTCGCCTCTACTGTAGAACTTGTATGTAGGTAGACAAGATGTTTTCGCAGAATGTTTTGATTGCTAATGAAAGTTTTGAATAGAAATAGTTTCAAGTAGTACGGAATCTACAAATATGAGTTATGTGATTTCATTATAATCATCAAAACAAGTCCGTATCAGTTCACAGATAGATTTTAGGCCTCCGCGATAGAACTCTTCTTCTCTTCTTCGAAAAATAGGTTGATGATAATTGTTTAAAAGATTCAGAGATCGTTGCTTCTTGGCCAGCTTGGCCACAACACGATAAAACAAATGAGCGCTATAACTGTTTTAGTATAAGGTCACTATGATAAATATTATAAACATATAATTTTTTTGGATAAATATAACAAGAATTTTCTTAATTCACATTACTTGATGCCATCTGTAGTGTTTAGGCAGGCTAATAACTTGTCTCGTTTTAATAAGACTTTTAACATTTATCGTTTAAGTCAATCTTGGCTTCATCATCTCTTCCATCTGAATTTGTTTAGTATTTTACCTAAGTTAAACTTAAAAAATGCAGTTTGTGTGGGAATTTGAACAAGTCCACCAAGTAAGCATTAACCTGAATCTACGAAAAATACTACTTTTCTAGTAGAACATATTTCATATCTACATGCTAAAAAAGCTTACAACGACAAATTGCCAAACATGCACAGGCAAATAAGTTCTTTATTTCAAGTGGACATAAATATCATTTTCCGTCACTGCAGATGGCGCCTACGATTGCTATCAAGTAAGCTGATTCTATCATTTGACTCCAACAACCCGTGTGGGCAGGACTAGGTAGATAAGTCAGCTGATTCCGACAAATTCCAGTTCCATTCCCACGTAGTGTAGTAGGAAAACACAGAACACCGTTATTTGATTCTTTTTTCTACTTTTGTGCGAAGTTTTTTGGTGTCAGATTACTTAGAATAATTTAATGTATATATACATATATATTTGTTAAAGTAAAGGCCTGGAGCAAGATGTCAATGGGCGAGAGAAGTGATATGAAGATGTTTCCCCACAAAACGGGTCGTTAGCAATAGTTTTCAAAATAAAATATTTAGTTTAAATTCCGCGACAAAAATCCAGGCTTGTTGCAGGATGCAATCCCACTCCTATGCAATCATGCATAATTATGCACATGCAGCAAGAATCCTACCCTCACGCCACAAAATGTTCACGCAATCAAACCTAAACGTGTTTAGATTTGATTGCGTGGCCAGTCTTCTCTCATTCTTACTACTTTTTCTTTAGAACTATTTTGTTCTTCACAATATTTGTTACTTCCTAACCTTGTTTTTCTTCTTCTGTTCTGTTTATGTTATTTACGTAGATACAGTTATTTGCGAATGATTAAAAAGCGGATAATTTCCATACATAATGTGTTTTTTTGTGGGTAAATATTGAACTTTAATTTGTAAATAGGTGTTGTATTTAAATGTTTATACGGGTAGATATATTTACATTATCTATGGGCAGGTTAATGTTTTTCTATCTATACATAAAACGATGTACAGTTTTATTTGTACTGATAAAATTTTAGAAAACCTACGATTTTTTTAAACAGTGCCAAACATGTTTCTTTAATTGGCGATTGATATTTATTCTTACTGAGTAAATCGAGACAATTCTGCAGAAATTTTGTTTGAAAGAAATTGATCAACTGAATGAAAATATAATGCAAATGAAACATAAGTGTAGTTTCATATCACTAGAGATAAAACCCAATTACCTAAATAATAATGTTGTTTTTCTGTACTTTCTTTATTTGGACCTCAACCCCTAATTTTCTCGTTCCCAAAAGGCTGGCAACGCAGTTGTAACTCTTGCATTACGAACATCCCAGGATTGCGGATGCAAATGCACATGCGGCCCTGATCCAGCAGGAGAAAGAACGTGGTGGTTTTTATTCAGCAAGAGTCATAAACATTCTGTATCGTCTTACCCAGGGCGGGAGAAGCCAATTGATGATTTTTTCTACACCAAAAATAAGTATTTGCGAGTATTCATTTGACTATTACTTAACACCAGGTGATCCATCTGTGTGTTTTGCCGCTCTATACCAAAAAACAACCTCATATACAAAACCTCTGATTGTCTCACAGGAACATTATCGATATACCATTGTGACACAAACTTTTACGGAAGCCACGATCAGTTAAAACATTTCGGGGTCCCCTTAATACGGAGATGAAAGTGCATAGAGCATAAAATTCATGGTGTAACAATTTAACTATCAACATATATGCGTAGTGAAAGTTATCTGAATGAAAGCTTGAAGATTTATGGGTTCTGATGTACTTCTGTGGTGTGGAACCAGAGCGGTTTTGTACTGTGTGGGATGGATATGGGATCTTGGATGTCGGATATTTGAGACATAGATTTATGTATAAGTTATGGGCTGTCGAAATCGCGGGTTTTAGCTGATGAAATTCTGATTCTGGTGACCTATTTTATTATATGGTTGGCAAGCCTGAAGGTTTACTAAGGACCATGAAGAGAATTTTGGAATCACAATTTTACAATAAATCCTTAGCTAAAAATTGACAGCGAGAGTTTTAATAAAATAAATAGCTTTAATTAAGTTTTTTTTTCATGAAATAGAGTTTAGTATTGGGACACTTGTGCTTCTTCTTAAGCAAACGCTGCCTTTTTATGTGATTTTTACTTGATGGTTAGCCTGATTAAGGAGGGATTAGGGGAGGAGAAGAAGGATTGTGTCTCTGGTAAGTTCAAAATCATGGTGAAACAAAATCCTGTGGTTGTTTCATGCAGGTTTTTTGTGAGGCATGTATAACTCCGGTCAAGCCGACCCATTTATGCTCAAGCATCGCTCTCCCACACTCGGCTCACTTTTCTTATAGCTACTTATAACAGGCATAACTATACATATAGTTAAGAATATAGATATAAAATATTATTAGCTTGCCCCAATGACCTAAAAATAATTAATAAAAACCCACTTAATTTTGAAGTGACATCGTAATATGCATAAAAAACTGCCATTACAATTCTTCATGCCAACTTGTCAAGTAAGATATTACTTGTCATAATGAGTTTAAAGAAAGTACACACATACATACAGAAGTACAAACATTTTATTTTTGGCGCACCGTACTCAAAGTGAAAATATGGGATTTGAAACCTGGTACCAATGTGACTTTTTCCAAGTTATATGGCATTTTTAAGTTATTTAGACCACTGACTCATGATGAAGGAGGAGATCGTGAGGAAACCTGGACTTATAATTTCTAATTAGAAGTTTGAAATCACCAATCTGCGTTGAGCAAGCGTGGTGATTAATGCTTTAATGCGCTTCTCCGTATGAGAAGAGGCCTTGCTCAGCTGTGGGCACTTATAGCTTGATGAAGTGTTTTCGTACGGGTCTTTTCGAGCTCGTTTTCGGGTCACACTTGGCCGATGATTTTGTATATTTTCGCTAAAGTATATAAAAGTGGGTGAGTGTTGTATGTGTGAAATAAAGTCATACATGTCACTTTATATTCGTAAAGTAGGTCCGTAAACCGGTTAATTTATTTGACATTGACCGCCTTGTGCCACTGAGCTTAAGGCTTTATTTAGGTGTTAGGTTTGATTCCCGTGTCGTAGATATATAGAAATATTCAAGTATAAAGTAGTCATAATTTTGTATGTTTGGATGGATTTCCTTATCGTCTATATTCTGGAAGTGTATTGTGTAAAAAAATTTCAGGTTTTCTGTACTTTGCAGGCCTCCGGTAACATAACGAAGTGTTGAAGCCCATTCGCACCGAAGCATGGCTCTACCACACTTGATTATTTTAAAAATAATATCTTCCACTTTTAGACACAATAACTCCATTATTTAGTAATAATACAGCTACAGTATATTTCACACTTCGAAGACGTTTCTGTGTTCTATGACGTAAAATAACATTCGTAACAAAAAGTACGTTACACAACATTTAAATTGGCACTGATGCCGTTATAATGGCGCCTACGGACAGTGTAGCACGGCCTTAATATTCAAAATGGAGTCGCGATTCGTTCGGTGTGATACAGACACGCGAACTGAAGGAAATAGAGGTACCTACATACCTATTTGTATTACTTCAATGGGTTTTTAAGAATTTTTGTGAAAAGAAAATTTTGTGGCAACCAGCCCCGCTTTGCACAATCATTAGTTTTCAAGATTTGACCATGCATAGGGATAGAGGGACAGAGAAAGCGAGCTAATCAACTTTGAGATGAGTAAAAAGCATGGAATAGAAAAAGGGAATAAATACAAAGCGTACGCTAAAGAAGATTATAAATATTTGGCGTTAGTTTATCTTAGGAAGATATCAAAGAGTCGTTTTTGTGTATTACTTAGAGGGCTTGATAAATGAATTATAGAAAATTTGGGACTAATTTTACTTCTGTAAAATGAAGATAATTGTAATACAAGACACATACAGTTTTTTGACGAGCGCCTTGTCCCATCTTTTGCTCCAGGCTGAGGCCGCGAAACCTTATTGCCTAAGCTTATTACCCGCATCTTAACTTAAGGTTCAAAAAACAAGTCAACACACAAATGTAAAACTGGATTGAGTTATTACAATAAAAATAAAGTGTACTGCAACACAGGAGACCCATAAACAGCTCATATTTAGCAGGAAATTGAACCACTTTTCCATTATTCATATCAAAACAAATATTTCAAATAATTTACAAGGAATCGAGTAAAAACATTTAAATTATAGGTATTATGTCTTCCCGGCGCGGTAAATCATTTACATAATATGATGTAAACTTATTGTACTAGCCTCTGAGTTTATCATACACTTAACTTTATACCAAATTACAGAAAACAAAAACAGACAAATATAACCTTTAAGTCTTTGTACAAAAGTGCTGTTGAAATGCAAAATATGTTTGCTTGCAGCTGAATGAATATGGTAATGCTTTCGCTAAAAGCTGTTAGTTTAGATGTTGAGAATTACTTCGCTTATATAATTACTCCAGTTCTCGTTAGTGACAATTTCAGAACGTAACTCAACACTTTATTGTTAATATTGGTATATATTTATAGTTTTGTGTAACTTGATGAAATCTGTACGCAGTTTATGACGATATTAGCGTGAACAGGTAGTGTTCTTGTAAAACTAATTTACATAGATCTGTCTTCTACTATAACTGACTATATTTCAAACATAAAATTCACTATTTTTATATCCCTCTCAAAAACTCAAACAGTATTCACCCGATACCCTATTACGTATCCGCTAAAGACAACCGCAAACGCTATTCAAAGGACATTGTAAACAATACCTAATGTCACCTTGTTCTAAAACTGTCATGTCAAGGGTCTCCCACTGGCGATCTGCGTTTAGTTAATAGTACTTACTCAATTTATTTAGTTTAACATTCTTTTGTTAGACCATTGTTACATTAAGACGATTAGATATGGTGTTTTAAAAGACAAATTACTAATATTTGAAGGTCATTTTTGACGTTTATGGATAAATTATTCTCCAAATTTTTTGTCATTGATCTGTCGTTTCGACATCCGTTTAGAGTTATCATCAGTATTAGATGTAATCTCTAAAAAAATATTTTTGGGCCTCAGATAAATAATCCTGTGTCAATTTATCTTGAATTTGATCGACTGCCGGGATTTTTCAATGTCAGTGACACATCGTACCAGAGTCTATTGCGTTGTAAAAACTATTTGCGTGTAAACTTAATACGTAATTGAGGCGTTTTATTTTTTAAATCTTTTCTTTAGGTAAAGGAAGCGATTTTGTGTTCCTTTCTTGGAACTTTTTGTTTGATATTGTTAGAAAATGGATGAGACATTCTCTTTAGATGTTGAAATTAGTTAGACGAAACGATTGAGACAGAATTTAAAATAAACAAGCTAAGGACGTAAAGTTTTGGTCGCTTTGACAGCGGAAACTGCTGTATTGAACACCAAACAGTAATAGAATAGGTATAGGCTTTCATTCCATTACGACTCTTACACTATTTTTTTTAAACCTATTGCACTATTCGATGGCAGATTATCTATCTATTATCTATATTACCTATAATATTACCTAGAAAAGCCGATTTCTTTATAAAAAAGAAACTCGTGACGGGGATTTTATTTTGAAGATTATAATATTTGCCATTTAGTTTTCCTCCTTTCTTTTTAAATACTAAGTACAAATTTAATAGGTATTTTAAGACTGCATAAAGAAATCATAACGCTGTTCCTTTTGAACCAATTCTTCCATCATATTATATAGAGTATTTTTATATTTCTGAGGTATATAAGGTTTAAAATGAGTTTAAAATGTTTACAAAAGAACACTTTAGTCGGTTCTTTGTATCAATCTCTGTCAATGTCAATCAAATACAATGTATTCAATAATTCTATTCTTACTAGATTTTTAAGACCATCTTAGAGAAGTAGATATGGTTACAAATATATTCCATAATACAGTTAAGGTTGTCAAATACAAAATCGACGTCCCTTAATTTTTTTTATTTTGTCTTGTCAACAGAGCATGCCACCGCCTGTGTAAGGCATGAGCGGTCGCGGAGTGGGGGGGCAGCGCTGCCAGCTGATACTGCAGCGTTGCCTCGCGATACAACTCAGCAAGCCTGGCAACGCGCCCGATGACTTCTGGATGTATGAGTCTGGATATCTGCTGTTCCAGGTATGTATAAAGTAATTAGATAATTTTATTGTTAGGGGAAAATCATCGAATTCTTTCTCCTGCTCTAGGTCGTGGCAATTAGTTAGATGGTGTTTATAAGACTCATTTTCGATTTAGGAGCTAATAATTTTGTATTTATGATATGTTTTTTTTAGGATGATTTTGATGGTAGGATTTTCAAATACAACCTTAGACTTTATAGAGAATATTTCATTGGTAGTTAATAAAATCCTAGATCAATAGAAAAAAATCACTAATAATGACAAATTTAAAATAAGCTGTTGATTTTACAATACTAAACATATAAATAAATATTCTGTTTAATGTAAGTCTGAGTACTTTTCAACGCAAAATCAAACCAAGCACCTACAATTACCTAAAATAACAAGCACCTAATTTTCTCTTCATACCCGCTAATACTGTGACCACAGCCTAACAGCTGGGTGTAACAACAAATCTCTTTGTTTACTTTGTTCAGTTCACAGGGTGATGCGACGCGAGCCGCTATAACTCATACAGGGCCGCCATGGTTGGATTACGAATGGCCACCATGCTTTAAAGCTGGGATTTAATCTGTTATACGTGCTTAATGTCGGTTTCATCCTAGATTTTTCAAAACATCGCTTTTCGGAGAGGGATGCTGTGGTATTATTAGATTTATTGTATAAAAGATATAAAATAGTTGTTGTACTCTAAACTTTTTTAATAGTATTTTCGCGTTAGTTATGATTAGATTCAAAATGAGGACACGTTAATGTATTTTATAAACATAATCAGTACCTAAGTCAAATGCGAACGCATTCCCAGTATTTGCTTGATATAACTTTACCGGTAGCAGTAAATTCCTACCACCTATAAAAAATAACATTAAAAACCGCTCATAAAATAAGAAAAATACATAAAAATTACATACAACATGCATTAAACATAAACCATAGAGGCGCCAGTTTAAGGATTAATAAATAACGGTTAATTACACTACATTGTGGTTAAATCGCTTCCTTATCTGTGGATCAAAGCATAGACTAAAATACCAGGCCTTTTAGGGCAGAGGCATAGACAAACATTAATTTAGTTCGAGTGAACTAAACTAATTCAGCTAGTCCACTTTGATGTCAAGTTACGAGCGGTGGCGGGCTCTTGGACAATGAGCAATTTATGGAGCCATTTTCAATGGCTCATGCCGGATACAGGTCAATGGCCGTTACTGGATTTGTCTTTACTAATTCTTTATTTGGATATTGAAGTCAAAGCTTTGTTTATGTGGTAGATCTGTGAACTGCTATTCAATTCAGCTAAGTAAGTTGAACGTATATTTTCTCGCTGAATGTTCTACTAAAATGGTTTTCTGGTGTTGAACAAGAATTAATCGTGTTCTTATTTCACATTAATTGATAACAGTAAATGAGGTAATAGCAGGAGATTTTTCTAATCTTCTTTTCATTTTTTATTGCAATCGAAACAAAAGAACTTAATTATCCAGAAAGTAAACCTTGGGATTTGTATGCATATTTTAATACAGCGAGATTTTTTTGAAGTACTTCCAGCAACTTTTCTTTAAAATAGTTATTAAATTGTCTTTAGTGACGGACTCGTATATTTATGCGCATTAAAACCTCTTGAACAATGAAAGCCCTTAAAATGACTCCCGCTTTCGCCTATGTCTTAAAACCGCATGTAATCGAATGCAACGCCGTAATGCAATACTGCCCGGTCAGCCACGACAAAGTTCGCACAGTCGCACTTATCATTAGACTTTATATCATGTAACTGTTAGTATTGAGTCTAGTTTCCATTGTGTTTTGTATGTGGTATCAAGTGATAGGATTACTAGCCTACATACAACGATAGTTTACTGACCCTGCGTAGGAGTTGTTTTTTGCAATTCTTTCTTTGGAGAAATCTTTGTGTGATTAGTTTATTATTGCTAGTACTTATTAGACTAATTAAGACGTTTTATATACATGCTAAGACTTATAGTTTTGGCTAGTCTCGTCATGTCTTAAATTTCCGATATTTGCAATCAAGACCGTGGTAACAGATAGTTATTAATCTGAAATCGCAACGAATAAAAGAAGGTTTTTGTACAGTTAGAAACATGAGACAGACATACAAACGTCGACGCGACGTACCGCGCACGCTGCTCATGAATGAGAGTCCCGTTTTGACTTGAAACGAGTTGAGCTTTAATATTTTGTTTTTTTTACAATTTTTTTTTTAATAATCACCGTTGCTGTACTCGATTTGGGATTCAAAGATAGGATATTATAGAATTATGTTGTCTGCTAACCCTTTTCTAGGAGGCTGGTCGTAGTAACAATATATATGTAGTTCTAGTCTGACAGATGATAAAATGAGATAGCAGGTAAAAAAAACTTTAAAAACAAAATAAAAAAAGCTGAAACTAGAACGCCAACATTAGATTTGGATCTAAAAGTGGATGTCAAACTTTGAGAAAAGTTGAGACTACCAGATAAACAGAATATTTTGCAAAAATCTCTCTAAAGAAAGTAGGCGCCTAGAAAACTGCGCGTGGGCAGCCATGGCTCATCTTAAGTTAGTTTAAAACACGTACTCAAACATCCCACATACACATTCATATCAACCACGATAACCATCGCAGGCAGTAGTTTTTAATTTGGCCCATAAATAATAGGTAAACCACGTGACCTCACGTCCGTAGCTACTTCATAGAAAGTTCAACGGGCGCAGTTCAGCGGCGCGTGCGTCGGTTCCTTTGTGAATCTTAGACCATAGTGACCCGCGGAAGAATGGTTGTCTTGGCTTTGTTTTTGAGATGTATATGTATGGGGAAATTATTTTGATTTAAGTAATTAATTTATGTTGTATATTGGATTGTTCTGAGTTAAGATGTAATAACTGCTTTTAAAGTAAAATGGGGTTATTTGTGAGGTGAAACAATCAGTAATGTCTATGTCGTTGCCAAATCCTAAAGCGCATGGAGTGCTTAGCATTTAAAAAGTCTTCCTTGATGATTTTTCAATCTCAAAGCAGACTTGACTTTTTTACATAGTTAAACTTGAATGACAAAATCAATAAATGTGAATGAAAAGTAGATTAACGATTAAATTATCATTTTATGGAATCGGTACTCAGGCATTTCATTCGAAGATGTTTCCAAGATATCCATAAAATGATAGGCCATTTAATTAAGCTTTAAGGTCGAAAATTATTATATTTTAGTGGTTAAAATGTTCATACTACTTGTTGTAAACACATAATTTACCAGTGACCATAAAATCCATTCCTATATCAAGTACTAGGTACTCGTAGTAACATATTATTTGGATTTCGTCCAATTCGTTAAACCGAAGAGCACTGGCCAGCTCTATGCGTTACATAACCGAAATATCCCTACAATTTACCCTAGAATCATAAAAAAATATATTTCGTATTTTGATCAAGGTCAATGATATGAATAGATTGGGTTCCCATTTTCATAGGGATTTATAGGGTCGCTGTATAAAAGTATTAGAATGATTCGGGATGAATTCTTTTTTTGAAAATAGTTTATAAAAAAAGCTAGTTTATAAATTGAAAATAAGTGTAAGATTTATATAAAAGTAAGGTTCGTGGAATACGATCAGACTATTTGTGATAAAAGTAATATAAACTAAATACACATGTGAGATTTAACACCGCATTAGCTCTTGTTTTAATTGAAGTTGGTGGTGTCTACAAGGAAACAAAATGAAAATCACAATTTGCGGAATAATCGCTGAAACTTTTATGGAAAAAAAGAAACCGAACATTTTGTCTCTTCTTCTTTGCTTTAAACCTATAGTCGGTCCTAATATTAGGTACTTACTAGTATTAAAGCTAAAAATGAACGTAGAAAATCTCTTTGGTTTTAAATGATTCTATTTTTAAAATTATAATACGGAATTGGAACTAGTCATAGCGAAGAATATTATCACTGCCCGAAGAGTTAATTTCCTTTACAGGCTTATGTGCAGTTCTTGTCATATGAACATTGGATATTGATGATTTACATTTTGTACTCTTATTACTTTCGGATCCCTGCACGGATAAATGGATAAAGCCTACTGCTGAGCAAAAGCCTCTTCTCACACAGAGAAGATTTAAGCATTATATAACCACCACGCTGCGTGCACGCAGCACCAGCGTGGCACGCTTAATGGAGGCGGATTGGCGAGTTCAAACTTAAAATTAGAATTTTTAAAGTCCAGCCTTCCTCAAGATGTTTCCTACTCCGTATGTCAGTGATGTCTTTATAAACTTAAAAAGTATATAATTATGATTCGGAAAAAGTCACATTGGTACATGCCAGGTTTTCAACCCACCTCCTTATGCATGAGAAGCAGACGGCTTAACCTTCGGGCCACCACGACATTTGGCATTCATCATAAGGTTTGAAACCTGGCATTTTCTAATGTAATTTTTTCCGAGTTATATTGACTTTCTAAATTTATTTGAACACCACTGAAATTCCAACTTCGATTCTCCCTGAGACATGAGGGCATTGCGCAGCAGTGGGCACTTACATATAGGCTTTTTTTTGTGAGGGGAAAATCATCAAATGACTTCTCCCGGCCAGGGCCTGGCGGGAGGGAGTGTCAGGCTCTTACTGACTAAAAACCCCTCTGTTCCTTCTTCTACTCTAAGCCCAGGTCGCGGTACATGATTGCGCTTATGCGCGCAAAAAAAAAAGTTGTAAGACATACATGGTTATCTAAAAAATAGTTTGTTGTTTTATAAATATCTATTATTGTCTATGGAAATAGTAACTTTACTTTTATCTTAAGCCCTTTTATATTAATTTGTTACACCGTTCTCATAGCAACCTTTCCAAACAGTGTTGTCATTAAGTATGGTCCCTTTTGAAATTTCATCACGGTAAGTACCCTTTCGAAGCAATTTTAAGTCCAAGTTCACACGTAATTTTACTAAATTCGAGTGACACTTTCCGCTGTCAAGGACGTATGGCAGCCATTTTTGACAAATTAACAACATTCATTTGGAGACAATTAAATAATTTTACGTTAATGAGAACGTTTAAGTGTTACGGTTATCGAATTATAATTTTGTAATGTTTCGTGATAAAGCCGCCATTGACATTGGTGAAACGAAGTGAAAATTTTTAAGTTTAGTTAATAGATTTATTGTTAATTAACTTAATTTGTTTAAAGTGTGAAGGACTTTTTGAGTAATTAGAAGTTTTAAGAGATAATATTTTAGTTATTTCATTATTACAGTAACTTAGGTACCTACCTAATAAAATACCCTCAAAACAATTGTTAATAGGTACTAAGTTGTTGTATCACTATTATCCATATTTGTTTAATAATTAGACATTAGACCTTATTCGTTAATATTCAACAATTACTTTCGTATAAAAATAATTTTACTCATTGAGTACTACAACTAATCTTGAAACTCGTTAAACTCAATAACGAATGCTTTCCGCAATCAATGGAAAACTTCAATATTAGTTATATTATTTCAAAAATGTAAACAATTTTGCGTACAAATCTACTTCTCTATTTATTTCTAAACACACGAAATTACTCATTATAAATAATTAAATATAAAAAGTCATCATACGCATAGACAATTTTATTATTATATCATCGATTACAAACTTCCACAGACACCATAACCTCTTTCACTTTTATTCAAGCAAAGATATTATCGTATACAGCCTCTGATTATAATCGACTATGACAATTATATATAGGTACCTACTTTTCTTTTAATTCTAAATTTTACTATTTTAAAAATGGAAACTTGATTATAATCTCGATCAAAGGTTAAACCAAAGTTATTGTTAAAGAAGTTAGTATCGATTTGTCATAGTTTCAGTTAAATTAACCGTGGTTAATGACATATTGTGTGAACGTCTGAACGTGTGCTCTTTTATAAGTAACTGGCACTTTCCAATGTTTTATGCGTGAGAATTTAAGCGTATTTTTGTAGAGGTTGACAACTCTATTAGTGTTGTTTGACAGCAATATTAATGTGTTAAGTGATGTGTCAGATTAAGAATTTTGTGTTAGTACCGGTTTTTATAGATATTCGGTTTTTTTATTTTGTTGACTGCTTGTCGGTAAAAATGTTGCATAATTATTAAAACAAAGCGACATTACAATACGATATTGAACGCTTAGAATAAATAAAAATAGGGGATTAGGATTTGTTTTTCCAAAATTTAATTACTTAGTCAATATTTCATAATTTCTAATGTATTACAAAAAAAAAATGTTTTTAATTCTACTAAAATATGAAAAGCTTAAAAGAAGTCTATGGAAAAGCTAGCAAACAACTTTATTAAGAAGTGTGAACTATGAGAAAACTGGACATTACCTAGACACAGAATGTAAACAAACAAGCTTAAGCAATTAAATATATTTTTAAATTATTTTAATGTACATACCACAGACAATTTAAAGAGGTGTCCGCTTTTACTGTACACCTTAAACGGCAAGTATGTAGGCAAAGATAAACTCCATGCAGCCTCTACGTCTACAACTGGTCACACTATAATCGATTTAAACTATCGATACACAATCTCTAGAGATATTACTTTCATTACACATTTTACTCTCCATATTAATATTAATAAAATCTTTCCAGACCCTATTTATCATTATGCAACTCCGATAATATCGATTCTGATTTAATCGGTTCCATTAAAATCGATAATAATCGATTATTTCTCGCCTTAAGCACACACTGCACCGGGGTTTGTTAAGGGTATTTGATTACTCGTTATAAAATTGTAATCGATATTTATTAATCACGCCCATCTTCCGTCGATTCATTCACTTTAAACTTTTTGTATTGCTACTCGATTTTGAATTTTATATCTTTGCTGTTCTAGTTCATATTTTTTTATTTTTCTAATTAAAACGTTTCCGTTGATACCTTTCATCGCAATTAATGTGGTCTCAATTACGTATTTAGCGTTTAATACCTATCAATTCGTGTTTTTGACAATAGAAATTATGTAAGATGGCCCTTTCTAATGAATGTTACGAAGAATAACTCGTTTTGGTAATTTTGACGGTCGTTAGTATGTTCTGGGAACTAAATCTATTTGATATTTAAGAAGATTTATGTGTTTTTATAATTATATTAATCGGCATCCATTTCCTTCCTTATCGTATCAGTCGAAGAAAATGCGAGTTTTCACATCGATTTCTTTAATTTATTTGATGGTTTTTAAGGAAATCACATTAATTTCATTTTTTAAATTTGATTAACAGTATTTTGGCTACGCATAAGATCTTTTTTTGAGTACATGGAAAGAGTATATTCTACATTGATATTCGACGACAACGTTCATATTAGCTTAGCACACTTTGTAGATCGTAACCATTCAAAATTTGACTTATTTTAACTTTAAACATAGACTTTACCTCTGCTTAAATTTGTTTATTCCTCCGAGTGAATAACACAAGGAATTTTTAAACATACGTCATTGTTCATTAGGTGCGGTCCACACCTGTAGGTTAGGCGATAACGTCAGCCTACATATCGCCTGAGATTAACTCCATATTATAAACATGGCTATATTTAACACTTCTTGGCCTTGGAAGAGAGAGAAAGAAAATGATACCTAGAAAAAAAACATATAAGTTATGTGTTGTGTTATGTAAACTTATGATTATTATGAAGAACTCTGTTTCTTACTTAATAAAAAAACATTCTAATCAGATCATTTCTGTTACTACAAAGTTAATTTAATTAAAAAATCGTTATAAATAATATTGAGTTCAATCTGTTCGGAAACTTATCGCTTCTGAATCTCTCTCTTACTAAAACTCTAATAGTATCAGCAAGATTATTGAAACACATCATTTAAAACAAATTAAAAATGCAATTTAATATTGAGCACAAGTGCACTTTTCTATACCAAATCTGTATTCTTAATTATCTCGTCTAAATAATGCCGAGGCGGGAAGAGTAGGCTAGGTACCCATAGTATTGGTACTTTGCTATTGTAAAAAACAAAAGAAAAACAATTCTATGAAAACAGGAACTGCAATTCATGTGTTTGAGAGTAAAATTAAAATACGAGCCGACAGGTAAAAGAATGTTCGATAATGACTATTAGACGGGTAGGGTTGCCACTAGTTTATTTTATTTTGTTCAATTATAAACAGGGTTGTATCTGGTATTGTCAGACATATTATAAATTATTCTAAAAGAAAATGTTGTGTACTTAAGTAAGTTAAGCTCTGTCTCAGCTTTTTTACGCTGCTTCAAAAGTAGTCGAGGGTCCGATTCCGTGTAATGTGTATGTGATAAACAAAACACAGACGGGGTACCTATTCCGGTTAGACAAAAAAAAAAAACTCAAGTCACTATTTTCCCTTGATTACGTGCGTGAAGTTGGTTGCAAAAGATAGGCTACTCTAATACAGTACTGATAAAGACTGTTAGTATGATTATAGTTTACCTTACTTAAGGGGTATTCAGACCATATCCAGACTGCCAGAGTTGCCCGGCACCGTCCAGCTTGGAGCAGAAGAAGGAGGTTATGGATGTCTAATACTCCCTTTCTCCGCGCCCAAGGCGAGAGAAGCCATTTAGCCATTTAGCCATTTTAGGATTGGGCCTCCGGTAACCTCACTCACACGGCGAAACACAACGCTGTGGGTTGTTTCACGTCGGTATTCTGTGAGGCCGTGGTATCACTCCGGTCGAGCCGACCCATTCGTGCCGAAGCTTGGCTTTCCCACACTTAACATTGAGTACATCCATTACATCGATGTATGAATGTATCTACTTCCTTCCTCTTCATGACAACCCTATACTAATATCTCCTTATCTATCATGGGAAGACAATTAAAAACGTTTACAATCATAATTAACAAAGTTAAATAACAAACACATAACTGAACTGTTAGAATTGGTCAATTATTGTACGATTCAATAGAAAGCAAATGCCGCCGCTGGTCACGAACCAACGTGATACAGTCGGTGGTAGTACATTAACGACTGTATCACGTTGATTCAAAGTTGAGAATCTATTAAAAATATTGGGTGTAGCTTGATCTGCGGTCGTTTCTATCTATAACGTATTAAACTAATGTTAATCTAGTGTGGAATGGTTTTAATCTTATTTATAGTGGTTTTTTATTACTGAAGTTAAAAAAGAGGTTGTAAGCAATCTGTCGAACAAAGGTTTTAACATGCATCTGCCGTGTATTTGGTATGATGTTGGTATGTCATACCAGACATTTTCAATTTTTGATAAATTCACTAATAAATTAGGGTATTTCAAAATTAAACCTTATTATTACAAAAATAATTTTGAAGATTGAAATAGCTTCTTTTTCAATTTACGGCTCTTTTCGATTAAGCTTATCTAAGTCTTTATGGTGCTTCAGCTAATATTATATAGGTTCGCTACCTAATGACAAAGATCTCCTAATTGCCAAAAATATTCCTATTCCTATTAAACGATAATTACTATTTTAAATAGAATCTTTAGAGACCAAAAGGCGTGATGTTACATTTATAAGTAGTTTAAATAGTTATTAAGTTGCAAATAACGATGAGATTATGAAGATTGTTATCTCACGAGTGGATAGCAAATAGTAATAGAATCGCAATTATTTGGAAGCTTAATAAGATCGTGGTTAATTAGAGGTATGGGTATGTTATCTTGTTAACTATTTGTAGTAAAAGTAGTTGTTAAGTAATTATATAAACAGTAGAAGGTTTTAGTGGTTGCCTACTAGTGTTGAATAGATAATTGGTTGAGCATAGTTTTTTAAAGGGTTTTTTTATAGTAGGGTAATTTGAGGTGGACCGTAAGTGGACCATTATACCTAAGAATTAATGATCATTAAAGCTAGGCGAAATACAAATGCTTAACTTAATTTCAAGGATACATTCAGTTTTCCGTCCCTCAAAATTTCTCGATGGAATAAAATATTAACTTAAGTTTTGTTTAGGTATTAGTTACTTGCTTTTGCTAGCCACTCCGTTCGCGTGATATGGGGACTTCCTGCAGATTTTTGGTATTCAAATTATCCTATGTCCTTTCTCGAGTTCCAAACTATGTCTGTACCATATTTAACAGCAAACAGTTCAGTGTGAAGAATCGTCTTTCTCTCTTTCTGAAGAAAAGACAGACAAACAGACAGAGTTACTTTCGCATTTCTAATATTAGTTCAGATTGCCTAACACATGAATGAAATAATCCTAAACTTAACTAAAAATCGCGTCGACGTCGCGCAGCTGTAGGCTAGCAGCAGTGGGCAGCTGTAGGTAGGGTCCGCGCACGTTGCTCATGAGGAAGAACCCCTCTGTGGTTCGAAACTAGTAGAGCTTTTCTCAACATTTACACGTGAGTAACCCGCGATTTTTAGTTAATTTAGTATGCCTCACGATAGTTATTATAAAAACAATCCTAAACTTTTTTCGAAAAACCCCAAAATGAAACTTTGCTTGAACCTTTTCCTTCGTGTTTAGAAGTCATACTTGAGTCCGCTTTACTACTCATTCACTGTTTCCAATCCATTATTATTATTTCCTCTTACCATCCAATTCCCAAGATGACGTAACTTACATAACTCCACACTACGATATCGGTTTCATCTGACATTTGACACATTCGACCAAACGTCAACCGTGACAAATCTCAATTACCAATAGAATGTTATGTAGTTATGATTAAAGGTTGTTATTTTATAAAATCACACATTTTAAGGTTAATAAATTACTTGCTGCCGTAATACTAAAGGTGTTTAATTCAATTATTTTTTAAGTCACTTGCTACTAGGTTCCCTCCAAAATTTGCAATATGGCGTCTGACAGTGACCGCTTATGTCAGAAAGCGGAGATCATTCTTTTGCTTATATTTAGTATCGTGCAAAGTTATGCTAGTTTTATTGTTACATTTAAACAAACAAAATGTTTTAACATTTCAAAAATTTTAGTGCATAATGCCTTAAAAGTAGATTGCGAGTTTATTTAATGTTTATCTACCTAATATAAATTTCACCTTCTATCATTTACTTACTTGTCTTTAATAACACATTTACTATTACTTGTACATTTACAAATGGCGGATATCTTTTTCGTAACGCTAACTGACATAATATTAAAATCTTGGCAATATTTCTCAGTAACACATCCATCTACTGTTTCATTGAAGCATGCCGCCATCCATTGCCCCCCACCAAAAATTGGCACGAGTCTAACAAAAAAGAACCAAGAAGTATCGTTATTAATCATCATCATTTAGAGAACTGATCACTTTCATGTGAAAGGCGTTATGCAAGAGCGTTTATTTGTAAGTAATTATAGCGAGAATTTCAATTCTTTGGTCATAGGTCAGTTGCTTGGTTCTTTTTTGTTTATATTGTTTTTGTCGGCGAGTAATGTTGATGAAATACTGTTTTTAATTTATTGTTTTGTGTTTTAGTAGTTGGTGAGTAAGTAATGATTATTACTCAAGTGATAAATTGTTTGTAAACTTGGGTGAAAATACAAAGTACCTACTAGTAGTTTTAATTAATAATCCTAACTTCGGTGTGTATTTAAATTCCTACATAAGTAATTGAAAAGTTTCCCATTCGTAAATGATTGAATGTAAATTTCTTGCGTCATTAAGTACCTATAACATAAAAATATAAATTATATGTTGTATGGCTCAAACCTCACATAAATACACCCTAAAATAAGTTTGTAAGGTTTTAATTAGTCCATATTATTATTCAATCAAAACCCGCCTGAACATAAAACAACATTTTAGCAAATAACTACTTCTCAGTATGTTCCCAAAGATTAGCAAACGCAAAACAATACACGTTTCCTTAAATTAAAATATAGAAAAGTACACAGGGTGTACCTATATTTTAATGCACTAAGATTTGCACATGCAACCTCCATTATCCGAACTTACAATGCAACTTATTGTTACCGTGTGAAGTGGGCATAACAAGTTACATGTTGTTACATGGCTTAAGGCTTAGACTGCACTATGCTAAAACTGCAGTGATTTGTAGCGATGTGATCATGTGAAAGATCATCATCGACTGATGAACATAGACCACTTCCAATGACTATCAGAAGACATGTTGGACAAGAAAACAAAAGAAAAGCGGTTGTACTCATTAGTTTATCCAGCGACTCGCAGAAAAAAACTGCCGCTTAGTGTCACGGTTGCAACTATGGTGATTAGTTTCGCGGTACAACCGTAGTGCGTGCGTCTCGGGCTAGGCGGTTTCGACCTTTGCAGGAGTTGCAGGTGCAAATGTTATAATGTACAAAGGTCCCAGCTCGAAGCAGGAGAAGGAACGGGGCGGTTTTAGTCAGTAAAACCTGACAGTCCCTCTCGTCCCAAGCAAGGTAGAGATTCATTTAACCGCTAGTCTGCCGGTATATGAGACACAATAGAAAACACATTGTGTCTCGCGTATATCTGCGCTCTGGCATTCCACGGGTTAATGATTTGTTCTCCTCAAAGAAGAGTTTTAGAATTGAATTCTATTATCATGCAGTGAATCTTCTTTTTTCCGAGAAAAATTGATTGATTGAAAACGTTCCATCTTCTGCTCTGAGCCGGACTCACATGATTACGGTCTGCCCGCAACACCGGATGGACTCTAGTGTGTCCTTACCTTAAGTTACTCACAGAGCCTAATTATAAACTTAATCTAAGTTTAAGTGAGGATTAAGTAAATGTTTGCAATGCTCTAAGTTGAGTTTAATTGAGTGTGGAGTCTCTTGTTATTTAATTATATTTAATTTGAATGTGACAATGTTACATACAATGGACATTATTGTGGTAATTTTAATGTTAGTTTGTAATTATAGGTCTGTGAGTACGGTTGGATCGTGGTTTTGGTGTATTTTTATTATTAATCGTATGCGTGGTAGTGATGATAAATAAGGCATCATCATGATTACATATCATCTAATTATCAGTAGCAATATATGATTTAATGGTGCATATAAAGCACGTGCACAACAACTGCTTTAAACCTTTTGCATTTGTAAAAAAATTTAACGTAAAAAAACCGTAAAAAAATATCATTGAAAGATCTTCCATCACAGATTAAATCTAGCAAATTCTTTGCTGCTCATCCTATCTCATCATGTCAAACATAATTTCTTTGTTATTACATAACCTAAACCTAAAATTTTTTTTAAGAAATCTCTTTTTGCTTTTGACAACCGCGTTCGCTTGTCTGTAACAGAAGTGACCTCTTGCACCTCATTTAAAAAAAGAATAGACAGAAAAAAGTTTTTATAACAATTACGGCTGGCCACCTAGAAGTAGCTGTCAGTTGTATTTGAGATGTAAATATTTTTATAATAAATATATGAAATGTAAATATTTTTAGATAAAACATTATTAACAGCACATTATTTGTGCTTCTCAATGAAATAATGTTGTGGATTAACAATTGTCAAATATATTTTTTTGACAATTTAACAATTGTCAATAAAATAAACTGTAACTATTACTACCAACTCTTAAAAGTCTTGTATAATAACAAAAAACTACCTAATGATTGTTTCGAAAGTAGAATTTAACTCATTATTAAAATTCATCCATTTCGGTTTAGTAGTTTACGTGTTAAAGCTGTCAATTATCACAGCAGTAGTTGTAAGCCTATGTAAGTAGATTCTAATTCCGTGCAAATGACTTTCAACCTTAACCTTAGAATAGTACATACAATGATAGTCTTTTTTGGTTTATCAAAACCGATCTCACAAATATTTCGATATGGTTGTCATAATTACATGATCTAATGTAACTGACACTGGATACTCTTTTTAACCTTAGAGAAATTCGCAGTTCTATCATAATTATAAAAAAATACTCGTGCTTTTTTGGTACGTAGGTGATGATGATGATTTTCGCCATCAACCAACATCTTCATGCGCCTGCTCTTAGTGTGGTGAAAGGAAGATTTAGATTTTAGACTCTTACTGACTAAAAATCACTCCGTTCCTTCTTCTTCGCTTGCTCCGGGCTTTTTTTGTAAGGCCAACATCATCAATTGACTTCTCCCGCTCAGGGCCGGGCGGGAGGGAGTGTCAGACTGTTACTGACTAAAAACCCCCCTGTTCCTTCTCCTACTCTGGGCCAAGGTCGCGGTGCCTCATTGCGCTTACCCCGCAACCCCGGCTGAACATCAGCCCTATAGGGCCCCATCTGTGGTGGTCTATTGGCTCTTTGAGGCGCGCCGTACGTTCGGGTCTGGTTCTGGTTGGGCGGCGAGCTGCCATTATTCGCTGTCCGCAGACCCGCGCTTAAGGTGGCCGGAGCTCGTACATTGATCCCCGATGCCCGTAGTGTCACTGGGTCGTGAGGAGGAGGATTGCTCCCTCACGCGGGCCGCCTCCCTCTTTGCCTGCTCCGGGCTGGGGCATTATTGCGCTTGACCCGCAACCCCAAGTGAACATCAGCCCTATTTGGCCCCACCGGTAGTGGTCTGTTAGCTCTTTGAGGTTCTTTTCTCTCTCTTCTCGACTCTTCAGGTCTGGTGACGTGGTGTCCCTTGCTCACCGTTACCCAAAGACACTGAAAATAACAATTTGCAATTTGAAGTAGAAAGAAAATTAACATTGAACAGTTTAAAATGCTGATCAAGTACACTTGAGTCATTTGTTTTGACATCATATTTAATAACTACGCTAATTGCATAACGTAATTACTGACACCTACTAAAATTAACAATTGGATTCCCACAAATATTCTTATGAATGAATGACATTCAATTGACAAGTATTTTGTCGAAAGGAGAAAGTTCTTTTCAAACACAATACTTCCTTTACCCTAGGGCGACAGATTAGTGTTTTACCATTTATCCTTAAAGATTTAGAAATTAGAAATTTACTTTACCAAGATACACCTACATAAAATAAAAATAAAAAGAAGAGAATGTGGTTTTATAATAATAATTTTATATAACAATATTTTATAGAACAATACTTGTGCCAGAAGACGTCCCTCTTCCATATTTCTAAACGTAGTTACAAAGCCTGTTAATTACATAATTAAAACTAAGTACAGATTAAATTTAAAACAAAATAGTTAAAGTACGACGTTTTTTATGTGTGTGTGTTTTATAACCTTATTATAAAGAGAACTCTCTTAAATTTGAGGAACTTGTGATTAAAATATTATCCAGTAATGACTTCTCTCGAGGAGTGATCGTGAGGGATTGTCAGAGGGCACGGAAAAACAGCAACCTGCTGAGAAAGCAAGGGTTGTGTTTTTTACGTCATATGTCGGAAAACAAGCCGCCAGATAACCTAAAAACTAACATCAATTCTTAGTTTTCATTTTCAATTGAAAATCTATTGATAGGATTTGAATAAAAATTTTTTGTATAACATAGCAAATGATTGATGTTATTTTAATATATGTGCTACATTATTGATTCGTCTCTGGTCAGTCTGTAAAAAATGGCTTGTCATCTCCATAATAATGAGTGTTTGTGGGGTTTCGATGGTTATAAGTTTTCTATTTATTAGTTTGAGCTTTAAATGCAATATTTTGTTTTTGTTTGTAGGATTATAGTCCTTATTGTTTTCTATGAAGACTGGGAGAGTGTTATAAGACCTAATAAGTGGATGAGTCGGTCCATTGTTGACTAAGTTTGTGTCTGGACATGTTCTATATTTGCTCTATACGAGTGATAACACGGCCTAACAGAAAACTGGCGTGAAACAATTACAGCGTTGTGTTTCGCCGTGTGAGAGATGTTCACCTACCCCAATCTCTCTTCGGTCCATCGGAGATTTAGGGTTTGGTGTAGGAAGTATGGGGCCTCCGGTAACCTCACTCACACGGAGAAACACAACTCTGTGGTGATTTCACGCCGGTTTTCTGTAGGGCCGAGGTAACACTTCGATCGAGCCAACCCATTCGTGCCTATTATTACTTTGCCAAAATTGCCAAACAATATATTTATGCCCTTTTTGGCCTTAAATTCGTATAGATGTTTCTTTATCCAGACCATACCAACGATACCAACAATACATCAACAAATTGAACTTCAAGTTAGCTCCAACAAGTTATAAACGAGACAGTGTGTGGTTACAAGTTAACTTAAATGAAGTGAGGCTACCAAGTTTAGGTTAAGTTAGAACTTCTCCAAGCAATCTAACTTAGATTGCGGTACACACTAGAGTGAATTGATTTATGTGTTAATTACTGTAATGAAACTAATAGGATTAATGTTTTCGTCTTGTTTTTTTTGCTTTTTCAGCCCCTATTTCATCACATTCATATGTATAAGTTTCCGACAAACTCATGTGTCACACAGTTCACACATTTTTTTTCTGTATTCAAATTTATCCGGTACGTAGTCGTTTTTAATATTAACACTATCCAATAGGCCTTTATCCAACAGATGTTATTTGTTAGTCCTTAACGTAAAAACTACTGAACGGATCGGAATGAAATTTGGCTTAGAGATAGATTGTAAATAGTCTGAAATATACGTTTAATTTTAGGGGAGCTATGCTTTAGCGCAAATTGGGACTGGAGCCATAAAAATACACTACTTTTTTTTAAGACTGCAAGCGAAATCAATGCTAGAAACAAGACTACAACAAATGTTAATGTAGGCACCTGAATTTAAAAGAAATGGTATCTTGACTGACGAGATATAAAAGCAACTGACATGTTACATTATTTTTTGTAAGTCCCACCTTGTTAGTCGATTGTTCTCATGTTAAAGTGACATTTATGTGCAAAAAAACTAATGATTTCCGTGAGTAATAACGTGTTGAGGAATAGGATGGTAATGCTAATCTGTCTGGTTATTGTCGTTTCGTCATCCAATAATGGCTGCCTTTTATTATCTTAACTTTTATTAAACATCATCCTTAGCCTATAAGTACCCACTTTAAGCAAAGACTTCTTCTCATATGGATAAGATTTGAACATTCATCACCACGCTTGATGAAGGCGGATTGGCGATTTCAAACTTAAAATAAAAAATAATAAGTACAGTTTTTCTCAAGATTTACTTCACCGTATGTAATGATGTCTAAATATTCATAGAAAATATATGTCGTGGAAAAACCGTGGACGTGGTACTCGCATTGGTACTTTCCAGGTTCAAACTCGCATCCTTGCATGAGAAGCGGGCTCCTTAACTTTCATTGAACACAGTATGTACATATTCAGAGGACAACATACTGTCTTATTTTATTACAATCTCCTATAAAGGACGGCGTCATCTTCAGTTGCCTACCTTTTGGTAAGCCATCTACACGATTGTTAACCTGTACTATAAAAGAGGTATTAAATTGGATGTGTTGTCGCCGCCAATAGTGAAAAAGGATGGAAGAGGTTTACATCCAAATTTTTACATGAAAAAGGCTGGTAAGAAATCCATTTAAACATGTTTCAGTACCTCCCTAGAAATGGTAAACTAGCATGTCTGTAAAAAGTTTCAGACTTCAGACACCCTTAAATAAACTGTCTGCTTATAAAGTGGTTTCAGTGACGAGTTGAATGCATTTTCAACGGAGCCTCCATCAATCCACGTCAACTGAAGCCCTGAAACACGAACCTTTCGAAGCATTTTTCATTGGTTCTACACGTTTTTCGTATGTTCGTTCTGTTGTCCAATGCATTTATAGATTGAACAAATAGTAAACTCTAGTTTGATTTCTTTGCTGTTGGGAAATGTTTAAAAATAACAGCGTGGTTTTGAAAGAACCCCAGTCAAAGGAAAATAGACTTTTGATAGAACGCTTAGCGTCTGTTTTGTATAGGTACCCGATTAATTTACGCAGCATATTTTTTTTATGTAAATTATGTTCGATTTTCAAATGTATTCAGTACGTAGTGACTGTTTAAAACTTGTAAAACAGACTTTTAATAATAATAATAATGACGGATAAATATAGACATGTTTATTTTTCTAATTGGTAATAGAACTTTTACTGACAGGTCTCAGATCCTTTTCCTTAATTAACATCACCAGCCCTCACCGTGAGAACTAAAATAACATTAATTTTCAATGAGCACATTTGAAATCGTGTTGCGAAGGGACATTTTCGCATTAAATTTAAATAAATATACAATCTAAGCCGGGCTATACCAATTGCGATTACTTACCACAATCGTTAATCTGTTAATCCGTAATCTACGATCACTTGGTCGTAATATGTACGGGTGAAAACTAGCGTGTATTTAAATGCAAATTATACACGACGCTCATGAAGCTACCCTTTATTTTCAACTTAGATTTTCGATTGTATATCCAAGGGATAAAGTTGAAAGTCAAATGAAAGTTTGGTAACTTGGGATAGGTTGACCTGCAGGCGTCTATTTGGAAAGGGTCAGCATACATGCTAATCAGATTATTTACTAGGATTTATATGATTTTCTAAGGTGTGTATGAGATAGTATTATAGTTTAATTAGCATACATTATAATGTGGTAAAGTTAATAAAGTTTATAAGCATAGAACTTACCGATATAAATATAAGTATTTCAATTTTCAACTGACCGCTTTTTTCTTTCTTTAATGGCTTTTGATATGAATAATTGGAGAAGAACTACACTTCTGTATGCTTGTATACGCATCCACTAAACAGAAGAAAAAAACAATGAGGGGAAAAGTTAAGAAAAATATATTCACCAATAATTCTGGCGTACAGCTTTTTTTGTGAGGGGGAAATCATCAAATGACTTCTCCTCTCTTACTGACAAAAAACCCCCCCGTTCCTTCTCCTGCTCTAGGCCGAGGTCGCGGTGCCTCATTGCGCTTACCCCGCAACCCCGGCTGAAGATCAGCCCTATGGGGGGCGTACCGTAAGCTTAACCTTCTGAAAATATGAAGGAGATTCTCAATTCAACCGCATTGCTTATCAATAAAGATACGAGACCCATTTTACTTTAAAAACAAATAACCAAACTTTAACATTACCGAAAAATATTAAAGAAAATTGAACCTCAAACCTCTTGTTTGGCAGTTTCACTTACGCACACATCGCTAACAAAACAACCTAGCGCCTAACACATAATTACAATTACATAAAGCCGTATTCAGATAGCAGTAAGTATTTCCTTCCGTTCTGACCATAGAGGTTACAGCATTAATCATAGACTATAGCAGACTAAGGTTAAGATGGCTGACTCATGAACGGTAGCTCCTAAAATGGCTACCGACGTTTGAATAGAGTTGATCATTTGTTTAGCTTTTGTTTTGTAACTAAAATTAAGTGGTTAATGTAAATTAGTATCAAGGTTTTTTGATTTTCAATTAAGAATTAGACTTGAGATTAAGGTTGTAACCTAGGTATTAAAAAAAGTGTTATACTTCATAGTAGGAAAGGTGTGTTACCTAGATATTGGATTCTTTGACAGATGTGCAATTTTAAAATAAGAACCTATTCGGATATTAATATGGATAAGCCTGTCGGTTATAGTTTTGAAATAAAAAGTTTTGAATACAAATATAATTCGAAAAATTCTTGTTCTGGGTTTAAAGTAATTGGCATCATGATCTAAGTAAAAAAAATGCCTACTCATCACAGTACTTACTTAGATACCTACATAACACAAATTCTAAGAAAAAATATAACTTTAACTACAACGCTCCAAACAATACCAAATTAGCGGAAACGTGATGATAACATAAGAATTTAACATCAACAACGTGATTTAAAATTGTTAACCGAATTTTTGGTAATTATAACCAGACGTGATATCTAAAGACTTCATTCCAAACCACTTTAGTTTAAATAATGACATCTTTATTGTATAGGTATTAAAGCCGATTTTCGAAGTACCTTTTATTGTGATGGAGATATTATTGTCATGTGAAAGATGTGGCATGGAATTTTATCGATCAAAGATAAGCCTCATTGATTTGCTTAGCCTTCAGAATACATACGTGTTTTTTCGGTTTATACCGATTATATCTTTGAAGAAAAACTGACTGAAAGACTATTTGTATTAAAATATTCGTATTACTTGATTACCAGGCTTATAATTATCAAGTTTTATTAAAACCGGTTTATTTGTGTCTAACATTTTTAGTATACTAGCTACTCTCACGCGGTTTCACCCGCTGCTCATCTCCAATTACTCGTAGCGTGATGTTTTATAGCCTATAGCACTCAGGACCATTGTAGCTTTCTATCAGTGAAAGAATTTTGGAAATCCAACCAGCGGTTCCAAAGATTGCCCCCTACATACAAACTTACAAATTTTACCTCTTTAATTATAAGTATAGGAAAGGCATTCACAGACGGTGTAGGTAAACATTGTTAAATAAAAAAATATTGTAGTCAAATTCCATATTCGCAAAACGTACTTTTCGCTTCATCTTTGTATGTACCGTAATTTATATTAAGTAATTAAGATATCACTTCAAATTAAAACAAACCAATTAAATATATTTTTAGTAGGTACATGACTGTGATACTTCCTTTGTTAGTCTTAACGGTAGTTAACTTAAAAATTATTGTAATTAACTTACAACTTAATTTTACCGTTTGTGGAAGAGTTCAATAGCATTGATTTTTTTGTACGTAAATGATATCTATGTATGAGATCTTTGTAACTTTATAAAAAAGGAAAAAAAACAACTGCTAGTGCGACGGATAAGGCCAAAAATAGACCACCACATATAGAACCTCAACCTAATGTGGGTTGCAGTCTTGTGAAATAAAGTAAGTACTGCGATCAGAGTCCTTTTTGAGGTGGGTAATTATATTCAGAGGACACAACTATCTTATTTTATTACAACCTGCTAATGCCTATCGATGTGTCTGAATTACGAAAGCCAATATGTACTGAGTTAAAGAATGGAGTCAGCGTCAGTTGTTTACCTTTTGGTAAGCCATCCACGCATTATTGTCAACTTGTACTATAAAAAATGCGGTATGAAATTGGTTTTTTTTTTTGTGAGGGGAAAATCATCAAATGACTTCTTCCGCCACGGACCGGGCGGGAGGGAGTGTAAGATTCTTACTGACTAAAAACCCCCCTGTTCCTTCTCCTGCTCTGGGCCGAGGTCGCGGTGCCTCATTGCGCTTACCCCGCAACCCCGGCTGAACATCAGCCCTTTAGGGCCCCGTCTGTGGTGGTCCATTGGCTCTTTGAGGAGCGCGCGGAACGCTACGCGCCGTACGCTCGGGCATGAAATTGGATGTGTTGCCGTCGCCAATAGTGAAAAAGAAATCATCAAATCAATTTACTTCTTCCGCAAAGGGTGAAACGACAGGAGTGTCAGACTCTTACTGACTAAAAATTGCGTTCCTTCTCCTGCTTCAGACAGAGGCGTGGTACCTATTATTACGCTTCTTCCGCAACCTTGGCTGAACATCAGCCTTGTTGGGCTTCCATTATTGCTTTACCTATTTTGTTATTAATAAATAAATTTTACGAACGTAAAGTCGTCTTAAGGTTTGAAAAATAAAAGTGAGACATTTTGTAAACGAATAGAAAATCTTTTTGATAATCGTTTTTCTAACTAAAGAAAATTAAATTAAATTCAGATATCTAATAAAAACTACAAGGCTCTTTTCATCAAGCTAACAGCATTAAGGATGTTCTTTAGATAAATTTAAGTGTTTATTTCTTTCATGCTATTATAACAGTAGTCGTTTATCTAGATTATCTCACATAAACGCAAATAAAAAACACAGTCTGCATCAGTATTTTTTTAAATTGCATCTCATGAATATTCACGGAAATTATGAAATCGGTTTGATGATGAACTTATTATTATTAAATGCTTGTTGACGTAATTTTTCTTGTGTCTGTTTTTACTTTTGTTTTAATTGGTCCTTTGTTATAGTTTGCTTTTTATTGTTTTTGTGTTTATGGTAGCTTTTTAAGGTTTTTTTATAGTCTGTATTATGTAAGTGTTGGTGGCAAACATGTGTTAATTAGTTTATAAATGTTAATTGTAACCTCACCTGACACTTCTCAAGGATAACCTGATGGTAAGGAATCGGCCACGCCAACACTTGAATACCAAAAGAGTACTACAAGTACGTTGCCTCATTTGGGTAATTAGGGGTTTAAGAATAGGGGAATTTGAGGACTATCTAAGGAGGGAGGAATACCTCACTTATACGGTGAAATACAACGTAAATGTTGCTTCAAGGCGGTGTTCTATGAGGCCGTGATGTCACTCCGGTAGAGTTCACAATGTATGATAGAGATATTTAAAGATTTTTACACAAAAGACTAAAAATTTCTTAGACTGATCTACTTTGGTTGAGAAGTCAAGAAAAGTTACAACGAAGAAAATACTACGAGTATAATTGTTATGTTTTATCAAAATATAGACGCGTACACTTAGCACGTCTGTGTGTGCAAATAATGATGTAAGAAGTGTGAAAATTATCACTTTTGTAGGTCACCGGGTTTCCTAATTATTATTACCTACCAAAACCGCGATTTTATGACATAATTGTAAAAACATACAACATTTTTGTAAGGGTAAATATCGTCTAATAAATTATTTTTACTCTTATAGGTGTGAGTGTCTTACTGACCTAAAACCACCTAATACTAGCCAAACCTAACAACTGTGTGGCTAGAAGTAGATACAATTATTCAATCATTTATTTTTTAATTGTACTTTGCCATTATGTGGTGACTAGCTTTTCGGGATACAATGTACCTATGGCCTATATTAAACCAATACATATTTAAGTATAATTTATCTTAAAAAGCAGTCCATTGTGCCTTGAAACTAGTAGAGCTTTTCTTAGTAAATTCATATGAGTAATTCGTCATTTCCAAATTAACATGTAACATGATAGCTACAACAAAAAAAACTTCCATCCCAACCAGGATTCTGAACAACACTGAACCCCATCGCTCACGGTCATGAATAAGGCCTCTGCTAATTGCTAGCTGTAACAAAAAAGACATAAAAACTATCAAAATAAACATCTTTTTTTTATAACACAGATAAACAAAAATAACGGTGTGCACGTAATTTTTGGGTTTTAGCAGAAAATTGCAAACCGGTACCGATGTGCGGCCACCGTTACTTCGGAGTACAGAATTAAGCATTCAAATGTTTATGTAAAGGTGCTACAGACGGTATACGACGGTGTCGTGCGCTTTATAAGACAAATGACAAAGGGACTAACATTTTAAAAGTGAAAGAAATAGTAATACAGCCGGAGTCTAGAGCAGGAGAAGGAATGAGGGGTGTTTTAGTCTGTAACAGTCTGACACTCCCACTTTTCTCAACCTGGGCGTAAGGAAACATTTTATAATTGTTTCCCTCTGGAAAAAAGACGACGAAAGAAATAAGTAGTTAAACAAAACGTGAATACTATTTATGTTAAATTCCTTATATGTATAAAGAAATGTTAGTATTAGAAAATTTTAATGAAACGTTCGCCCTATGTTAGAATGCCGAAGAGTTTATTTATTTTAAACACGCTTACCTCCAGAACTGCTGGTTCAGAATTTAACAAATCTTTTAGAGAAAAATAGAACATTTATCAAAGGCTAAAAAACATCACTGGCGTGGGCCAACAAGAGCTGAGTAGCAGGAGTAGCTCTAGTATTCCTTAAATCGTACTTATTACAAAGTCTGGAAGTTACTAGAACATCTCGAATGGATCAATTATCGATACTATGAATGTATTAATTCATCCTTATTAATTAATAATTATACACGATACCTTTTAAATCTTTGTTCGTCAAAGAACCTTAGAAGGATGTCAGATATGCATCTTAAAATACAATCAATTTATATACAATCCTCACATCATCTAGGGACGATTTTATTATCATCTATCCTTAATTATGTATCTATACATTATTCATACATAATATTCTGTTTCGTGCCTAGACTTGATAATAATTTAATTATAATAACTTATTAATAAGTGTGCATCTTATTATTTAAATGTCAATGTTGAGGCTCCGACAAATGAGCACCTGGTTACGTTCCTCTTCAATCACTCTATCCATTAAAAAAACCGCATCAAAATCCGTTGCGTAGTTTTAAAGATTTAACCATACATAGCGACATAGGGACAGAGAAAGCGACTTTGTTTTTTACTCTTGCGCGGTTTCACCCGCTGATCTACTCCATTTGGTCGTAGCGTGATGTTTTATAGCCTATAGTATCATGAACATTGTAACTATCTATGAAAGAAAGAATTTTGGCAATCCGACCAGCGGTTCCAAAGATTACCCTATACATACAAACTTACAAATTTTACCTCTTTATAATATTAGTATAGATAGATAGTGATGCCTATCTCTATCTACTAGGAATAAAATGTCAGTATATATGTAATTGTCTTTACATATTATCTATTTAAATAATTGATATTCAAGTCCATGCCTTGGCTAGATGGTAGTATATTAACATATTTCATTAATAAATTGTGACAAACGCGGTCGTGAGTAGATTTTCATTGAACTGAATATGTTTGTGTTATGTTATTATTTAATAGTCTTGTGGGTGAGCGAGATTTTATGAATAAGTAAATCAAGTAGCTAGTCGTGTGAGATAATAGAATAAGGCATAACCATTATGACCAATGGTAATAATGAATAGGTAAAATGGTATTTTTTTATTACAAGGTGTAATGGTTTAGGCTATACTTGTAAAGCAAAATATGTTACCGCACCTGGCACAGAACAATCAGTGGTTTTTGGTCAGTAAGATTCTGACTCTCCTTTACGCTTTAACCAGATTGGGAGGAAAAATCCTTAATTGCTTCCAAAGATCGACACTAAGATCTCTTAATTGCCAGTCGCAATGAACCTTGTTAAATTAACGAAACTTACTCAAATACTTGTTTTGAAACGATAACAAATATTAAAAATTTAAGTTACACTCCAAAAAAGTCTGTTTAAAATCTACATTTTCCATAAATCACAAACAAAACAACGTTACGTTACGCTACGCCACAGATCGTCTGTAAGCACCGTATCACCTACCTGACTTTAATATAATTACGATAATTCATACATTACACGTTCCGTGTTACGGCACATTACGGCATAATTGTACCTTTCATACGATCTCTCAAAGGTCAGCTAATGTTCCCAGTTAATGCACGACAGGTAATGATGTCTTCATTTAGAGCAGTTTAGGATACGGAACTTATTGTTGGAAAATGGTGATTATTGGCTGTGGTGATTAGTGTAATTTAAAATGATTAGTTTGTTTGGTTTCGTAATATCTTTATTTCCTTAGTTGTTTATGGTTGTTTATGTAGTTTGTTCGATAGGTTTTTAATCAAAGGTAGGTGGAATTATGTTTTTTTATGATTGATATGATTTTCACTAATACCTAAAGCTACATAGGTAATCGTACAAGCGTACATTAATAAAATTTCATATTTTATACATAGGAAATACTACCATCTCATCACAAAGTAAAGTTTTATTTTCATTGCATTGACTTTATTTGTGTACCTTGTTTGTGTTTGACTTATTTTTTGGCACATATAGCATCATAGGTAGCAAATTAAACTTATTATTTTTATTAATAAATAAAGGTAAAGATATACTGTATGCAAATAATTTGAACTTGTTTTACTTCAAAAAATTCAAATAATCAAACAACTAAAGTTTATTTCGTAAGAAAAAGGATGTTTGTTGAGACAAGATCCTTTTTGTGCAATTTATATGTTAATTAAGATGTAAAAAGAAATTGCAACTATAACTTGATAACAATAATTTGTATTATAAATATTATTTTAAAAGAAGATATAAATATATGTTCTTAAATCCTACATAGCTAAAATGCAACTTTAAAGATAGTTAAACAAAAACCACAAAAAATCTCAATTAAAAATTAAAACGTGTCTTAATCGATATCATACAATTCTCACGTTTTACTCCGAGAAAGGAATCGATAACAATCGTAATGCGCTTAATCGTTCGTGATTTTAAGTATGTTGTAGGCCGTTTGTTTTTGAAATTGTACATGTAATATCGATTGTTATGATTATTCGATAATATTATGCAGGTTATTATATAATCAGCCCTCGATAACGACGTATGTGTGAACTGGAGCACTTGGAGATAGGTTTTTTAAATATATATTCACATATAAATTTATATAATCGAATCTTAAGTATAAGTAAAACCACTTAACAGCTTTAAAAATTGTATGAACTTATTTTAAATGTATTTTAATTAACTTTCATTTTTTTTGTTCGCAGGTACTGAACTTTATGGTATTTATTCGACAGTATCAAGACTTCGTAAGTAAAGTACACAAGAAACGCATTAACAAGTGCACGAAAGGGTAAAGCAAATCGAAAATATATTTTCAAAAAGTACTAAACGAGCGTCTAACGATATTCTTACGTATGCACGAAACCATAAGTCACATAACATACAAGTTAACACACAAACTTAAACCATAGCAAGCGCTTATCAAAGTCGAGATTTACTTGCAGTAGTTGCGGTCATAAGCTTTTTGGTAAATAAAATAGTCGAGTCGACCCGATTGTGACGCGTTCGCACGCAAATTCAGAAAGTCTGATTGATGAGCCTACGATCAGGTATATTGCTGTATTACGTGGAAAGAAACTCATGTACAGGTTCCAAGTTATTTTCAAAACCAAATACTAGTTATTTAATTTTGATTTTGAAGCTACTGTTACTAAACAAACAAAAAGCAAGACTTAAACTTTCTTTCGATTTAAGTCCGGACGTTATTTTGAGACTAAGTTTTTAAGTTATCCGAAATATAATTATGTGGTTACTCTTCACTTTACCTTTCTCAAGCATTAACTTCCAGAAACATATTACACATTATTGGAGTTCATTTCTAACTTTTTGTCAATTATAGTTCCGACGGGACGGCGGCGCCACTGGCGTTTAAAGTCCGCTTTCTTTACGAAGTGCCTCTGAACTTCAAAGACTTATATAATTTCATTTCAATACAACATAACCGTTATTCACATTAGATTACAAAGCTCGCCATATACGATGCAGGCGCATATCCTTAGGTCCAGTTACTCATACAATAGTTCTCACGAGGTTAGGCCGTCTACAAACGGCAAGACGTTCCCAAGAGTGAAACAATGAAATTGTTTTACTCGCTTGCAGCGATCCTTATCTAGTGTAGCGTTATGTCGTTTCCTTATTGTTTCTGTGTTTTTTTTATTTATATTGTTGTTTTTTTTTTATTTAATGTATGTAGAACGTCTTTGGAATTGAATTGTGGGTTATATGGTCAGTAATCTAACTCGATTCTGTGCTCTATATGCTACATTATCGGGTATATAGATCTAATTTGTATAATACTAGCTACCCGCTTCAGCTTCGCGTGGGTTCAATGCTAATACATGCATACATTGTCCTCTTTAATCATATTATCTATAAATATTCTGAATCAAAATTCGTAGTTTTAAAGATTTAAGCATACATAGGAATAGAAGAAGGGGCAGAGACAACGAATTTGTTTTATACTATGTACACTTTATGGTTTAGTTAATGAATCCTGCTTGGATACTGTTTCAGTTCTCACGTGAAAGGAACTGTATGATATGCATTTTAATTCTTAAGAATGTGGTCACGATACGGAAATCTTGGAGAAAAGTCCTAATAACATTGTACTATACATGTTAAAGTTTGTAAGAATGTACCTATGCACGTATGTTTGTCACTCATTCTCGTAAAAATAGCTGAAATGATTTGGTTGAAATTTGATATTTCGATAGGTGATACCCTGGATTAACAAATAGGTTGTTTTTATCAACATACTACACGGGGGAAGCCGCGAACGGAAGCTGGTTTAGAGTAAGACAAGTTGATAAATCTTCTTCTAATAAAACCCCATTTGTCTGCCTGCGGCTTAACAAGCTAAGGTAGCCATCGATAATTACTCTCTATAGATATTTTTAGGCCTATAATAACATGTCTAAAAGTAATTAAAGTATTTATTCAGTTACATAGTTAACATTATTAATTACCATGTAACTATCACGTAACAGTTGTACAAAATTAATTAGGTTACTAAGTAGCTCTTAGCTAATTGAATTTCGATAATATCTGTACAAATAATGGGTAGAAAAAGGAGTTCCGCTTTAGTATAGGAAGTATGTGTCATTGTAGTAATTTAGGACATTATTTAATATTAATTAGTGTGACTAAAAAGTCTTCGGTTTTGAACGGAATATCTAAGAATGGTATCTATGAGAAGATTCGAAATCTGATGACAAGTACCAATGTGACTTTTTCCTAGTTATTTGTATGTTTTTTTCTGAAATTATTTAGACACCACTGAAGTATTGTGAAGTAATCATCATCATCAGCCTATAAGTGCCCACTGCTGAGCAAAGGCCTCTTCTCACACGGAGAAGGTTTGAGCATTAATCACCACGCTTGCTCAATGCGGGTTGGCGATTTCAAACTTATAATTAGAAATTATAAGTCCAGGTTTCCTCACGATGTTTACCTTCACCGTATGTCAGTAGTGTCTAAATAATCATAGAAAGTACAAATAACTCGGAAAAAGTCACATTGGTACTTGCCAGGTTTCGAACCCGCACCCTCATGCATGAGAAGCGGGCGCCTTAACCTCCGGGCCAACACGACCACGTGAAGTTGTGAAGTAAAACATAGTGAGAAATACTGGACTTATTCGAATTTGTAATTATAAATTTAAAATTACTTGAATGCTTACTCTTTCACCGTGCGAGAAGAAGGTTCTCTTAAGCTCAGCAAAGGGTAATTATAGACCGATGAAGTCGTTGGAAAATATAATGTAGAACTCCAAAAAATCGATTCAGACATACCTCTGTAACTTCACCTACATAACTAAGTACCTATATCAATTTCTCCAGTGCTCTTTGCATATTCGCAGACGGAGGGCGCTTTTAATTTAACCCTTTTTGGTTAATTGGGCATTTTCCTAGGTCCAAAATAAATTAATTCGACGTTTCAAAACAATAAAATCTTAAAATACAACTGTACTTTAGTTCATCGATCGATCGATACACTAAGTTTTATATATTTTGTAGCTAATTATTAAGGAATAAGTAAGCCATTTGACGCAAAAATACTATGACGTCATAACTCAGTTTTTAATACAAATTTCATAGAAAAGTATCGTTATTGACATTTGGATAAAATTATTGAATTTGACTAGTTGGAAACTACCGTATTATGCCACGAATTATTGAAGGTAACAAATTAAATCTGCTTCAAAACAAATTTGTGCCTAGAAGCAAGAGTTAACTAGAAGTAATAAAGTGATATTAATTATTTTACGGTGATTAATCAACAGCTGGGTACTTTCTAACATCCTGCCGCACCGATTGATATTAGCTCAGTACTAATTTAATAGACTGTGCTTGCCAAGCACAGTCGAGTCAGTCATATTTTGTTATCAAAGCATGGTTTTATTCAACTAACTTGTATCATTCGTCAGGCAAAGAACACTCATGCGGCCTCTTTTGCCTTTAAAAAAATATAAAAAAAAATAGAAGTTTGGAATTTAGTAAATTTTTGAGTAAAGAACTTTCTAGCTAATTTAATGAGAAAAGAGTATCATACTGGACGCAATAAAATTACATCAAAAACGACGAACAAATTTTTGACGTTTCGTAAAATAGGAATAAAAATGCCTGTTATACGAAACTAATTCTATTTTTGAAACAAGCGCCATTTTGAAAAGAGGTTCCTTTAAAATTTAAATCAGAACAACACAATACCTAACAGCGAACGGAAACAACGTTAATAAATCATAGACTATAGAGTGTTTTTGCTACAAATAAATTCACAAAACCAATAGTCCATCTGTCTGTATTGATTTATTGTTATACCTTTACAATTTATTAGTTGAATTATTTTAATATTTTGACGATAAATTGTAACGAGTTCCATTCAGAATTAATCTCATTAAATAAATGTAGTTAATAAAGTAAACATCGTCGACTCAAACATATCAATTTATTTGTGTAAATTGGACTTTTTTGTACTTGGTTAGAACTTATTTATTTCTCTAAATACGAAATTTTATTACTTCAACACTTCAAACACATTTTCGACTTAACATTTATACATTTAAGAATCTAAACCAATAAGTTTTAATATTTAAACTACTTAAAGAGGTTTTATACCTCAGTAGTCTTTATTTTGTTGTTATTCTTATTTTTTGTCAATTAGGCGTGTCGTCATTTAAATTATAATTCAAAGATTTTGTGACGGAACCATATTACAGTAAGGTAAACAGTGTTAAGGCCACTTCTGAAATCCAAAACTTAAACTTCCATACATATAATCAGACAAGCAGAAGATTTTTCTGACTTATCTTATCTACATATTAGTTTTTTATTAATGTTATTTAGTCATTCCCTAATCAGAAATGCAGTGATCATTGTTGTACTAAAATGCAACATCGGTAAACAACTCAATCAAGCTGTGTTGCAAACAAGTCTCGTTCTTAAGAAGCTGGCAGAATGTTTAATATAAAATATCAATGCATTCTGCATATGTCTAGAGCTCTAGACGATGTATTCATTTGAATGAATCACGCATTAAAATTAAATTAGGTATAGATGGCATCTTGGAGTCTTTATATTAGTTTTACCTTTGAACGGAGTAGGATACTTTTAATATATGTGAAGTGAATTCATATAGACTGAATTTTAGTATCTCCAGAGTAAAAAAAATGCTAAAGATCAGAGAGATATTTTTCCAACACGGTTTTGTTCTATCAAGAAAACTAAAAGTCAAATATATTTTCTTAGTTCTTAAGCTTGCTCTCATTCCTAAGTGATGTAGTTTTAAAGGAGGTTGCATAAGATAAGTATTAAATGGGCATGGGGGATGATTCAAATATCCGATTTAAAAAAAGAACTAGTTTTATTAGTACTACTCAATTTTTGCCGTGGCAACATTCATGTTAGATCGTTCGCAGCTAACTTCATTGTGCTGTCATTTCAAATAACTCGTAAGTATTCGTAACACCTTTAATACTAGTATATCTAATATTGTCATATAGATACTTATGTACCTACTTACTGTAATGAGCCGAGTTAGCACTGTTATAAAATACTAATTACTTTATACTGTCACTCGTAACATCAGACCATTAGATATTACGTTCGGTGACGTATTACGTATTTAATTAGCAATTATATTACATAGACGAGTATATAATAGAGTTTACTAGTAGTAATTGCTATTGTTGTACGTATTGCTAAACTCCGCTAACTGTTCGTCGTTATGTAAGGTCCATTATATTGTTTTGGGAAATTGGTGATATAAAAACTACTGTGTTTGATTGTGATCGCTTCCTCTGTAGGTACTTATATTATATCCTATACTTCCTTTTTTTGTAGTAAACGTACTTAAATGTTGTAGTAATAGGCATTTTCTTGGTTATAGAATTATCTTTTTAAGCAGATTCACTCTTTATTCTAGGATAAAAGATTTGCTCTAGTATCGTTCCATTTCAATATTAACATTATATTTTGGAAGATTACAATACTTGAAAAGCGATATAAGACAGTTAATACCAAACATAGCAATACTCTACTACTTATACCTTAAAATAGAAAAATCCCACGATATTTAGCAACAAAAAAGCCAAATATTTACATACAGTAAACGGTCGCCATTTTGGGCCAGCGCAGGTCATTGACTGCAGCCGCAAGGACGATCCTTTCTACATATCGTTACGGTACGCAAAGATTGTAGGAAGAACAGCCATCTTGCGGTATTTTTTTTTAATTTCTTGAAATTTTGTGGTAAAAGTTTTTAAACGTTATGCCCATTTATTTGGAGAATATTATTCGGGCAGGTGTTAAATGTAAGTGCTGTAAAAATGTGTGTTTTTAATCGCAAGTAAGGTCAGCAAGCTTTATCAAGGAATGCGAGAAAAAGTTGTGGTGTATAATCAAATAAAAAGTCTGCTTAAAGAATGTAGGTAGATGTAAGAAATTCCCGACTTCTTGTCTTTTTGCCCGATAGGGAATTAATTATCACACTGCAGAAATTTCAGTTGATTTAAAGGATTTCGAATAATTTATAACATTAAGATTGAGTATAATAAGTAAACACATTTTTTATTAAGAATATTATTTAAACACACGGCACCTAGCAATAAATTACAATTATTTAGAATATACACATTACTACACTTAAAAATAAAGGATATTAAATTAATACATTTGCAAATAAATTATATTAAACACACATTTATCTTCTTAGAAATAAATTACAAATACTTAGAACACACACTTACAAAGCAATAAAGATTGTGTTTGCATTCTACAAAAAAGTTAAGCCAATAAATAACAAAAAAACAACAAACGCCAGTTATCCATGAATCTGGTTAGAGCAATACATTTACATAATACATATCAAGAATACTATGTATGCAATAATGTGGTACTTATAGTGGCACGAATATGGTACCTTAATACTGTAAGGTTGGATTAGTAACTAGGAAAGGCTTTTTGTCAGGAGAAAATCATCAAATGTATTCTCCCACCTAGGGTAAAGCGGGAGAGAGTGTCAGACTCTTACTGACTAAAAACCTCCTCGTTCCTTCTCCTGCTTTAGGCCGAGACCGCGGTGACTCATTGCGCTTACCCCGCTACACTTGGAAAGGCTGTGGTCGACAGTAACATAGGTTGGTTGTTATTGGAATCCCAAGTTATTGGACTGCACGGGTAGCGCAGTGCCTGGGTAAGTCTCTCTCGAACTGATGGTCCGAATCTGATTCTATTTGTTTTATTTAAAAGCGGATTTCTTTTAGATAATGCACATAAGCTTACGAAGAAGTTTACTTAAGAAAAGCTTACAAGTAAAACTGCATCGCAAAACTTATCTCATACGATCATAGACAAGCTTGAATAGAGAATTTAAACTAGTAAATTCACCTGTCTTCACTTGACAATTCAACAGCGCGGGCTCAAGTTGATTGATGGCATCCATTCAAGAGCAAGCAATGAAGGGATTGGTCAATCTAATTGAGTTTATTAACTGTTTAGATTTGTGTTTAGAAGACGTGATTGGAAAACTACGTTCATTTAATTGCTATGTGTGCAAATCTACGTGGATTAAGCGCTATAGTGTACCATGGCCTCAGCCTACAACAGATGAAGGAACGGGTAGGTTTATAGTCAGTAGGAGTCTGATATTCGTACTCTCTTTTTGATGTAATTGGTCGGCAAACGAGCAGACGAATTACCTGATGGTAAGCAATCAGCGCCGCCCATGGACACCCGCAACGGAGGAGTTACGAGTGCGTTGACGACCTTTTAGGGATGAGGGATTTGGAGATTTAGGGATTAAGGAGGGATTGGGGGCGGGAAAGGATTGGGACTCCGGTAACCTCACTCAAACGGCGAAATACAACGCTGTGTTGGTTCACACTTCAAAAAATCCTTTTGCGCTAGCCAGTACAAAAGTCTCATTACATGAGTTTCCCTTTCGCATCAAATTATATTTTTCGCACTGGGCTTGGCGAAAAGGAGTGTCAGACTCTAACTGACTAAAACCCACCCCGTTCCTTTTCCTACTCCAAGCTGGGTTGTAGTGCATCCTAACGCTTGCAACCGCAATCCCGCTTGCGCATTTTTTTAAACGTTGCTCTACACTTGGATTTCATCCTGTGTTGTGGATGCGTTTACAAACATACAATTTCACACACACACGTTACAATTTGTGGATCACACAAAGCGTTGTTCCGTATGGGAATGAACGAAATCAGGCAGTTGAATTAATAGGGGTGACAACAGTATGTAGCATAAAATTGTCCCTATGTTGAAAATCTTACTTAGCTTACTAGTTTTTGTTCCACAAAATTAGTCTTAGGAGATTTCATTATGTACTTTGAAACAAAAGCTTGTTAGTAAATAAAAGTATACTAGCCACGACATTCTAAACAACACTTCCTTGAGAAAAACATAATCCTATTAAAAATAAAATTTCATTCATAACGCTTTTACGTAATGAAAATTGTGAACTTTAAAATTGTCCATGTAATGTTTTAGTTAAAACCGTAATATGGCTTGTGATAGAAAGCTAGGGCGAGTCACGACCCTACGCGGGAAATTCGCACGAACAAATTGCACAGTGCACATAAATTGCACACTGTGCATAATTGCACACAATCAAAATGATTAAATTGTGACATCATTAATTTTTAGGTGCGGCGTTGCTGAATATTTTTTTATTTTTTGTAGGTTTTTTTTATTTGGAAATTGGTTTTGGACTATCTAAAGAGTGGCTACCGTTACATTTTATATTGAATTGATTTATATACATTTACTTATTTTGAGTTGAAAATCCGATTTTTTATTAGTCCGTGGTGTCTATGTCGCTTTCTCGGTCGCTATATCCCTATGTAAGCTTAAATCTTTAAAACTACGCAACGGATTTTGGTGCGATTTTTTAATAGATAGATATTTTTTGTAGAGGAACTTTTATACTTATGTATTATCCATTGTGATACTTTAGAATTTTTGTGAAAAGCTAGAAGCTAAATTACATTAAATCACAAACTTATGAAAAAAAATAGAACTATATGTATTTAGGTACTTATTACATCGCTATCTATATCTTAAGAATTACTTTGTATGATCTTTCCTACATATTTCATAAGCACCATATTACCAAGTCATTGAAATTCTCCATGAATGAATACTCCATAAATCTTTGTAATCAATGAACATTTCTGAAACCAAAATAAATTAAGTATCTACCTACATTAACGGAAAAAAGAGGTTTACCGACATTCCACTGAATAATTCATTCGATACAATATATCAAGTATTAACATTTTATTTTATTTCCAATACTTTAGCCATGACGCTACTACTTATGTTTTTTTTATTTATTTTCTCAAAGAACCAACGCCTATAGCGTAATTTCCCCTATATACATGTAGTCGTAAAGTTCGATTTCGTATGACAAGCACGTTCAAAGAAGTTCCCCGTACGCATGTAGGTACATTCGGCTGATCTTATCGCGAATTGCGTGTTGGGAGAAAAATGGTGGATAATGTAACGAGTTTTTATCTCAATGCATTTTGTAGTCTTAAGTAGAAAGAAATAACAGAAAGTACATTAAAAATAAATTGAAATACTATAATAATGACCTTTTTAAAATGTCGGCAACATGCCTGTGACTCTTCTGGTCCATGGGCGGTGATCCATCTGTCGTTTATCACCTTACATTTACTTTAACTTAATTTTTATATATAACATAAAAAATACCAATAAAAACTATACCACTATAGTCACTTTTATTACAATAAAATGCATAAATTATTCTAAAAATAATGACACTGCCTTCGCTAATATTACAGTGGCGTCCATCGGTAGCGCTGATTGCATATTATTGTATAAACCTCCATACGTACCTCACCCAACTGCAATAAGACACCGCAGTCTCGGCCTAGAGCTGGAGAAGGACCGATGGGGTTTTTAGTCAGTAAGAGTATAACTCTCTCTCTCTCCTACCCCACCCTCAAGTCATTTGATGATTTTCCCCTCACAAAAAGAAGCCAAAAAATACTATCTTAAAGGAACTCATTACAGATAACTTTCCAAAAGTAGTAATTACTTAATCTATCTAATAGTTCCTTAATACTTATGACTTTAGGTAAGTTTGTTAAAGGCAGGAAAAATGGTATTAAATGTACAATATCAAGTTGATGTATCCGGCCGATATTGACGAGAAAAAAAACGGTTATTTTAGTTTTTTATTACCTCAGTTGGTTTTTAAGGTATTATTGCCGTGTTTATAAATGAAATATGGGATTTATTTAGTAACCTGACCTTCTTTTTTATTTTTTCCTGCCCATTTAGCTATTGTCTTTATTTCATTGTAAGGATAATTAATTCTTATAGTATTGTATACGTTTAATTCCTCAGCCTAGAGCAGGAAAAGGAAAAGGTGGGCATGAAGTCAGTAAGAGTCTGACACTCCTCCTAGGCGAAAGAAGTCCTAGGTAGATTTACCCTCTTTAAAAAAGCATATGCATAATTATTATTAACACGCAAACGTTTCTTAGCTTCCCATATCATTAAAATCTACTAGAAAAGTAGGTCTAGACCTAGTTTTCTGCCGCTTTCGTTTACGGTTTTAAATACTGAATAGGGAAAAGTCGACCTTGACACTGTTTTCCTAAGGTTTAGAACGTTAATGACCCATTAACCTGTGACGTCATACGCTATAAAAGATACTTAAATACTTTGTCTTCGGGGTTTAATTGGTTGCTCTGTTTTATGATGTGATGTGTCCCATGTTTTATAGTTATTTGAACTAAATGGTAGGGTAATAATTGTAGATTTAAAAAGGAGCTTATTTCCTGAGATATAATCATCATGTAACTTCTCCCACCGAGTGAGAGTGTCAGAGTCTTTCTGTCTAAACACCAACCTGTTCTCTCTCCTGCTTCAGGGTGGGACCACGCTACGTTATTAGGCTTGATCCGCAACGCACCCGGCTAGGGCTGATGTTCAGCCGGGGTTGCGGGGTAAGCGCAATGAGGCACCACGAGCTCGGCCCAGAGCAGGAGAAGGAACAGGGGGTTTTTAGTCAGTAAGAGTCTGACACTCCCTCCCGCCCGGCCCTGGGCGAGAGAAGTCATTTGAAGATTTTCAAGTCACAAAAAAATACTCGATTAAAAAAAAGCTAGTGTCTTGTTTTGTAGCAAAAAATTTCATTGGCCATAGTTTTTGATATTATGTGATCATACGTTTACGGCTTGCATGTAAACTCTTTTAATTTCATATAAATTGTGTTAACATAGTTATAGTAGTATACATAACTACAGTTATAAATACCAATTTCATAGGTTACCTTTTAATAGTTACTTTCTCATATTTTCTTCAGCTATTTGGTTCTTATTGGTTGCATCGTAATATTTTATGGCCGTTCAAAGAGAAGCCTGATGAAATTTGGTGTATAGCTTTCCTTGATAAATGAACCATCAACAAATGTTACTTAATTCGAACAACTAGTTCCGTAGACTATCGCTTTCACACAAACAAACTCTTCTTGTTAACAATATTAGTATGGATTACAAAGAAATGTACAAAACCATTCTGTACATATTAATAAGACATCTGGTCGGCACAGATTGAAACTGAAGAGATGTAGGTAATGTTACGCGAACAAACTTAATTAGCTACAAGATTTGAATATGTATTTAGTTTAGATGTAGATGTTTTTCCGTGGTACATAACTTAAGACATGTTTTCCTAGAAGAAAATGTCTAAATCAACATAAAAGCCTTCTTTGGTAGCTTGCTACTGAGTGAATGAGGTACACAACAGCTTAATAGAAAGCAGCTACTGCAGTCTATGGATGGTTATCGTAAAGAGTTTAGAGATTTTGGAGTTTAAAAAAAAACATTGCCCCCGTATTCTACACTAGGATTTTGTCCTGTGTCGTGAATGCGTTTACAAACATACAATTTAACATACACACAACACCTAGACCAGAAACAATAATTTGTGGATCACACAAAGATTTGTTCCGTGCGGGAATCGAAACCGCGACACGTTGCGCGGCAGCCAGTCACCCAGCCATCGCGTCGACCGTACACGTCGAACGTACCGTAGTTCATACATTGGAGATGTTTTTTAAAAGTTTAGTCTTATTCTCACAATGTGTAGGCGGTAGGAAACTTGCCAGGGTTCCGGCAATAATGAAGGTACCTTAACCCCGACCGGCAGTAGAAGAAGAAACGCGGCGAATCTTCAGTAAGAGTATGAAGCTCCCTCTTGCCCTAGACAGGGCAGGGTAAGTAACATGATGAAGTTCTCCCACAAAAATGTCTTATTTACTTTATGTTACTTAGAATCCTTCTAATCTTCTAAACCTATGTAGGTACTGAATGATGTGACAAATAAAAACGCGTTTGAAATGAGGATCTTTTGAGGGAGTTAAATCAACAAATGACTTCTGGAAGTATCAGACTCTTACTGACTAAAAACCACCCCGTCCTTTCTCCTGACAGTGACAGACAGTGGTGAGCCTAACCCCTTTTTTGTCAGGGTAAAATCATCAAATGATCTCTCCCGCCCAGGGTAAGGCGAGAGAGAGTGTCAGACTCTTACTGACTAAGCAATCCCCTTTGAGAAGGAACGGGGGCTTCTTGCGCTCACCCCGGCTGAAGAGCCTAAACCCTTGCACTTTCGATTTACTTTAAGAAACAATAAAATTAAACTAGGTACATAGGGACTTAATCATAAAGCTTATAGAAGTTAAAACACCAGCATGCGGTGGAAGGCATGTATTTCTAACCAGTAGTAGGTACCCACGCCGCTTTTTTTTTTTTTGTGAGGGGAAAATCATCAAATGACTTCTCCCGCCCAGGGCCGGGCAGGAGGGAGTGTCAGACTCTTACTGACTAAAAACCCCCCTGTTCCTTCTCCTGCTCTGTGCCGAGGTCGCGGTACCTCATTGCGCTTACCCCGCAACCCCGGCTGAACATCAGCCCTTTAGGGCCCCGTCTGTGGTGGTCTATTGGCTCTTTGAGGCGCGCGCGGAACGCTACGCGCCGTACGCTCGGGCCTGGTTCTGGTCGGGCGGCGAGCTGCCCTTACTCGCCGACCGCAGGCCCGTACTTACGGTGGCCGGAGATCGTCCCTCGATCCCCGACGCCCGTAGTGTCGCCAGTTGCGGCTGCTGGGGCGTGAGGAGGAGGATTGCTCCCTCACGCGGGCCGCCTCTCTCTTTGCGAGCATGACTGCTTCACAAAAGGAGGAGACGGCGTCCCAGTTCCTCTCACTCCGCACCATGGCCTCGACTAAGGCCGGGCGCGAGAGGTCGCCGCCGCCGATCACTTCCCTGAGGATACGGCGGTGCTCAGCCCAGGCAGGGCATACCGCTACCGTATGCTCCACCGTATCCTCTAGGTGGTCCTCACAATGACGACACTCGGGCGTTTCCTCCCGCTGAATCCGAAACAGGAACCTACCGAAGCTGCCGTGCCCGGTAAGCACCTGCGTCAGACGGAAGGTGAGGACGCCGTGGCGTCTCTCAAGCCACTCCTCAAAGAGGGGTCTTACCGCTGCTATGGTAGCGTGCCCGGCCCTCGGTTGTGACAGTCGTTGTCTCCACTCTGCCATGAGATCTCGCCGGAGCTCATTCCGCCACGCACTAATTTGGCGCGGCAGAGGATCTTCGCCCCGGCGACGCGCGTCTGCGCGCAATCTGTAGACGCGCGCGAGCGCCTTCGGTTCTAGATCCCACGGCGGTGATCCGGCAAGGAGGTTCGCCGCCTCCCCGGAGATCGTGCGATACCCACGCCGCTGCCTCGGCAATATGTATTACGATCAACGACACAGTCTATCTTAGCTAATTAATAAAACAGAACCAAATAAAATAATGGATCTGTTACAAACAGCAATGAATAGTCATTAGGACGCAAGATTTGATTGCGTAAAACTACATGTAATTGTTGCATCATTTTTGCAATATATTTACTGAAGACTGCAGATCAAGTTATACCGATCTAACAACATTGCCTAATTGATTTTCAATCCTATTTCTATTTAGTGACTAAATCGATAATTGTTTAAAGATATTTGTGACATGTTGATCTGCTGTTAAGTACATAAGTTGATATAATTAAGAATGTAGGTGACACCTGTCATGCATACACGATTATAAAGCTTATTTGTATGTAGGTAATTGTTAAATTGGAATAATTTAATACCTTATTTGTAATCTTAGATGAGGTTGAGAAGTTTTGAAATTCTCACAAGGTAGGTATGCTGTCAACGTGCCTATTACAAAATTGTGGATTGTCTTGCGAATTTGCTTGTAATCTTATTACATGACATACATCATTTAGATAGTTTACAGAGAGTTTTGTGGATATAAAACATAACAAGATCTTTGGTTTGAATCCCCGAATTTGGAAACGTACATTACATTAGTTTATATCTCCAATCCCTCCCCAATCTCAAAAACCCCAAATCCCTAATCCCCAAACGGTCGCCAACGCACTCGTCACTCTTCCATAATTGCGGGTGTCCATGAGCGGCGCTGATTGCTTACCATCAGGTAATCCATACGCTAGTTTGCCGTCCTAAAACAAAAAAATAATGTAGTGCTTTATAAGCGGTAAGGACTGCAAGATTGGTCAACTAGTTTTCAATGCCTAAACTCGCTCCACTAGACAAGTCATAGATTTAATAAAATATAAATAAACTCAACAATTTTTAATCCAATTAAATTTCCCTTTGAGTTTAAGATAAGAAATCTAGAACTTTCTTAATTTCCTTTTAAAAACTATGTCTGCATCTAGTTTCGTAGTGTCAACGTCAATATTTAGATGTACGATAAATTATCGGGAATGATTGACTGCGGATTAGCACGCGATTCTTAAGGGCCAAGAAATTACACAGTAAACATTTAATCCTTATTTCTTGGTAATAAGGGTGATTTTAGCACTCACTTTGATCACATTTACGGGCACTTGACGCATCGATGTGCGTTTGTCGTACATTGCTGCTGCAGACTGCGTCATTGACCGCGCAAACACAAACATTGTGAGCAATGTATGATGAATCGCACGCATTTTCATTATTAATGTTTTAATGGTAATTTTTAAGGGTGTTTACTGGTGTCGGATATGATTTAAAATTGTAATAATGTTAATGATACATAATATAATTATAATGCAGTGTCTTTTGTGTTTTTTTTTATTTAATCTATTCTGCTAGAAAGTTACCTGCAGATTTTTTTAGAACATCATCTTGCATCAGAATTCACTTTAAAAATGAACTATTTTTAAATTACATTTTAAATCTGTTTTTGATTTGCATGTTTGTATTATTTATATGCAGCACGTCTCATGTCTGCTTATTCGGGGATGCAAAGTGACCATAATATGTATATTAAGAAGAAACAAATACAATAAAAATTTTAATTATTAATACAGATATAAATAACTAGATATGAAAAATTTAACAAAAAAGCTACAAACAACAGCGCTTTATTCCTTGTATGGGATACCTCGGTATAGTGGGTGGAGTTTAACGATATATTGCTCCATTTAGCATTCTGATGGCTCCATCCAGTTGTATCTACATATATATCTGTGTACGTTATGTTCGATGCAAAAACTATCGGGGATTCTCGTAATGGCTGGAATTTCCATAAACTGTTTTTGAAAAGAGGTTTAATCGTTGTTTGATCAATATGTTGTTGTCTAGGTGAATGCCGTTTCAATTTTACTGTTTGACGTGCTAGTATTTCATTTATATAGCTCGTAACAATCAACTATTGGGATATCGGACCCTCTTCATATCCTCCCATCAGACCACCTACTATGACAAACTATTCTCAAACTTTAAAATACCTCCAAAAGGCGACAATGCAGTTGCACCTCTAGTGATGCTAAACTTCAGTTTTACTGCCTGCATGTTTTAAGCCGTTTACAGAATTTCATAAAAAAATATAATTTCCTGTAGGTAATCTCAACGCTTGGGGATTAAGATCAGTGAGGTATGCGATCGCAGAATAAAAGGGTCCGGTTAATTATTTTTTTTTTTTCTAAACACATTAAGTAGTCCTGGCCTCCACAGGAAGAGGCTGGTGATAAATCTGTTCTTATCAATCTATATCTCACGTAATAGATCGTTGATCTTCATCACTCAAATCGTAATACGCCCCATAAATCTCCAAGATCATTAGAAAACCATATCAAGCTAAGCTTATAAAATATACAACATATGATCCATCACTGAGACTTGGAACCGGGCCGGAACTAAGAAATATCTCACAGTCTCACACATCCAATGGCTAGCAGGTCAACTTATACCAATCTGTTAAAAGTATCATTCAATTTTCAACTTTAAATCCAAATGATAAAGTTGGAAATGTAATAAAGAAATTTGGTCAGAAAAGCGGCGGTTGATCTGCTGGTATCTTTAATACAGAACGGAACTTTCATCGTTAACCTTTACACTGGTGCCCTCTAGGCAGAGTTGTTATGATACAACGCACGCAATACTCGACCAATGTATCTTGAACTCTGAAGAAAAAAAGTGTGTTTTTTGTTCATAAATGTCATAATGATCTAACCAATATTAGAAAGAAGTAAAATTTGTAAGTTTGTATGTAGGGGGTAATCTTTGGTACCGCTCACTGATAGATAGCTACAATGCTCCTGAGTGCCATAGGCTACAAAACATCACGCTACAATAAAATGGAGCCGAGCAGCGGGTGAAACCGCGTGAGAGTAGCTAGTCTTAGATATAGCACTGATGATGGTTACTGTAGATGTGTTCTGTAGTGAAAACTGCGTCTTGGCAAAGGTTGTGTAGGGCACCCTCCAAATAGGTGGATTGAAGATACTCGTAAGCTCACAGTAGTTAGATGAAAAGAGCTCAACATGAAGGTGAGTGGCTTGCGAATGGCACATAGACCTCCGCCTATATCCAGCAGAAGACAGAAATGGCCTGATGATGATAGGTAGCAGGAGTATGGAATACTTGCTCAATGTGATTCTAGTTTATTAGCAGATCGATTACCTCTTGAAAAATCAGTCTTTTCCACATTTTTACTGGTTCTGTAATCTCGTTGCTTAATAGGAAGGTTCGAGATTCCGATTTAAAAGATTCAAGTTTATGAGACAGCACTGTTGATTGGTCTTTTTTAAATTTGAAACCCCTTTGCATGCTTTTAGAGAGATCAGGCATGGTGAATAATTTTATTGTGCTCTTCACTGGTGTCCAAAGGGCTTACAGGATTTTTTTTTTATTAAATAATATTCTCGAATTTAGAAATAACCCGTAATTATAGCAAGCGGTAAATGCTCGCTCAAGAAAGAGATGCTTTAGAATCTACGAGCGTTGACTCTAAAGAACTATTTTAATTTTTATTTTACATAAAAAATTAAGTGTCAAGTTTAACTGGTTTCTCATGTGAGAGTATTCAGACGAAACTTTAATATATAAAAGTGGAAGTTGGTAAGACTTTCAAAAGTATTGTGAGTAGAAATGCAACAAGAGCTTATTTTAGACTCAAAGATTTTTTCGAAAACCGAAAAGTATCTATTCAGTAATTTTTGGACTCAGCCCGATAATAAACTCGACTGCCCTTCTATTGGCAGTCGCAGTTCCAAACACTCGACCAGTATGGTGATATAAAATACTTATATTTAATGGATCTCTATACCAACATGCAATGTTCACCGTAATTATTACACCTGATGTTTGACACTGGCCAGTTGTAATCTCTAAGAAAGATTAATATAACAAAGTCTTTAAAAAAGAGAAGTAATTCTTTTAACAGTAACACTATATTTCACCCACACTTCGAAATTAGAATAAAATATAATCATATTAATTTCCCAACCCGTCCCATTTAAAATGCAAAAGTGACCGCAAACGTATCTAAGCGGGTGCGCACGTTGACAAGCGGAGCGACAAGCGACATCCATCCGCTAAGTAATTAACGATGTCACTCAAGTGTCTGTCAAATTAACGTCCTTTGTAGTATGGTACAAGAAAAAAGAGGAAGCGGAATCCAGAAGTAGCAAATTAAAATGTTACGCTACTCGAAAGGATTTTTTGAAGCTTTGAAAATCAAAGTGCCTTAGTTAAATATAAATAAAATTGAATTTTAATTTGTTGGATAAGAGTTTAAAATTGTACTTGTTTATTGTGAACACAGAGATTTGGGTTATGATTCCGAATTCGATAATAAGCAGCAATCCTGTTGTGATATTCCTAGAGTTCTTCATAAAAATTCTATAAGGTAAAATGAAATTGAATTCAAAGATAGAATATCGTGGCAGCTGTGTAGTTGTGTGTAGTTCTGCTGCTTGTCCTAATCATAGTTTTACGATCAAGGCGAAAAGTGAAGCTCCTAATATTTAAGCACTTTTTATATATTTTCGTTAGAGCTACATTTAACTATTTCTTATGTTATTGCTGTTTTTTTTTTGAGATATATTTGAGTCTATGACGTATAAGTTTTATACCTACTCAAATACAAAACCTACGTAATATTTCGAATTCGAAAGATTTTTTGACGTCAAGTAGATAATTCTGCCCCCAATAGTCTAAGTCCAAGAAAACTAAAATAATAGGTAGAAACTAAATTGATGAAATCATTGAATCAATTATGAATGTATGATTCAAATTAAAAAAGTCATAACAGTTTATTTTTGGCCAAGAAAAGAGACAAATCGAATTCCTGCAGTGAATTTTTTAAGCATAAATTGCATAGGATGTATCTTCCTATGCCTTCCACCATGCAAAACTGCGAAGTCTCTCCCCTCTTTTAAAACGCATAATGGCCGGCTGACTTGTCAAATTTTATAATAATTGCTCTTAAACCCTAAGGGCAATGCCCTACGTCATTACTGGGAGCCCTTTCTTTGGACTGTTACCGACAGATTTATTGAAACCCAATCTATTGGAAAACGTAAAAAAATACCAGCAGTTTAAGTCATTTCTTTTGATTTAATTGTTTGGAAAAACTATTGTATTTATTTGGTTGGATCGAGTGAAGGGGAAAAGAATTGTAATTTGAAAAATATATTTCATAGTCGGTTGGATATACAACAGATTATAATTACGTAAAATAAGTTCCTATTTTATATTCCGACTATGAACATTAATAACAACAAAATTCCAAAAAAACATAAAAAATCTTAAGTTTTTAATCCACAATTTCTAGATCGACGAATTTGAATATAGAACGTATTTTTATGAAATATATGTTTTAGGTAACTATGTCATATCATTTTATCGTCGACTTACGTGTAGGTAGAAAAAACATGGACTAAGACCTCTTTCGTTATTCCTTCAAGAGAGTTTACTCACACACACATACACAGATCACTACTTTAACGTTTTTAAACCAGTTGAACAACAGTATGATATTTAAATCCCTACATTTTGATCTCAAAAGTTATACGACTAACTTTATCGTCTAGCAAAACTTTTCAACAGCAAAACAACATCCCTGCTTCTTCAAAAAGTTCATCGCAAATAAAACCGAAGAAAACCATTGCTCTTCCATTGTCATTGACTGTGAACATTTCCATTTCTCTTGTGTTCACAAAATGCGATTGAAACGTTGCCAACAACTGCCCTGGAACATAACATGTCAACACTAAGGCTACGGTTTCATAAAAATACGGAAAACAAGACGAACTTCTTGTTAAAAGTTAGATAAATGAGAGGTTAAGGGCCTGTTTCACTGAGTTCATATTCGTATTCGAAAAACTTGAGTCATATATATGTAGATAATGTTCTATTTTCAAATATATGGTGTGGTACTAGTGCCTATGACAAATAATTTAAAATATTTTTTTTTGTTTGACGAACACTTGTTCTTATTTTAAATTCAGGCTTACCTTTTTAAACGACTTTATTCGAAAAGGTCATACCTAATAATTTAATTGGTTTGCTTACTCTATGTATATGTCAACAAAGGTATTGATTTATCTTCATTGCGTTGATATTTAGCAAAAGTATTGTTTATGTTGTTTATTTACTGAAGTAATATACTAAGCCCTTTATAAATAAATTCCTTCTTCTAATAGATACCAACGTTGTAATAACTCCTTAAAGTTGTAAACACGGCTATGTATTACATGTTATATGTTATTTCCCTGTACATCTTGTGTAACTGTTAGCCTTTCGACCCCTGCACACGCTACAAATTGCTACCAATAAATGAACATAAAATAATATAACACACTGAATTTAATAATGTAGGTAAAATATTGCACACATGTTTTATGTCATAGGTATTACGGTTTTTGTGGTATAGGGCGGCAAATGAGTAGACGGATTACCTGATGGTAACCAACAATCAGCGCCACCTATAGACAAAGGAAGAGAACGGAACAAAAGAGTGAGATTTAGATATAGAGGAAGTAGAAGAATTTTGTTACAGATTATGCATAAAAAATTAACATTTCACGGGATTACAAATACTAATATTTATTAAATAATTTTATCAATGTCATCTAAATTCGTAAAGTTGAAATAATTTTACAAGAGTACAAATCTTATACTTTCTGCTTTCCGCTTTTGATGTTGCCTGAAAGAAAATTATTTATAATAATAATCATTTACTGAAGAATTACAGGTCATAATACATTTGGTAACATTGCACTATGACATGGCAAGAGGCGTTCATAAATTAAACAATAATTTGTAAATACTGTTTGCAAATCATTACAATGGTCATCAGTTTCAACATTTGCTTTCAATCATCGCATTAATTTGCAAACATGTAATATATGTTGTATGAACTATTTAGCAGTCAGTCTGTATATCAATCAAGCTATTGTATATTATATTGATCCGATTTAAAAACAAGTGTGGGATAGCCAAGCTTCGACACGAATGAGTGATATCATTGCCTCACAGGAAACCGTCGTGTAACAACCACAGCGATGTGTTTCACCGTGTGAGTGAGGTTAACGGAGGCCCAATCCTTCCCCTCCTCAAACCCTAAACCCCAAAAGGCCGGCAACCTACTCTTTACTCCACTGGTGTTGTGGGTGTCCATGGACGGCACCTATTGCTAATGCCATCAGGTAATCCGGTTCCAAGTTTGCCGAACGAACACATAAAAAAAATATAAACTCTTACGGAGAAACGGAGAAGAATGAACAAGAAACTTCAATCACTACGCTTTTATAGTCGCTATCGCTTCCGCTAGTACACACCGATTAGCCTAACCTAACATAGCAACGGCAATAAGGATGTTTGCTTCAACTTTTAAAATGTTACAGCTTCCATTCGGTAGCGTCTTGCACTTAAAACTATTTATTACGACCATTTGCTTTGAATATTAAATCGGGAGAGTTATTTTAAAACTTCAATTTGATCGATTCTAGTACACAATATCATACTAGCAATTGACGCGCTGTTTTAATTTGATTATTAGACGGAACATAAGAAGGAACAAATTCGTTTTTAGACAGTACCACCCGGTTTCCGCAAGGCCGATCAATGTTAAAATCAATTTAATCTCTTGTCAAGTCATCTGATTGGTTGACTGAATTATCAACAACCTATCAGCACGTCGATTCTATAAAATTTGTTTGATTTTGAATCTTGTTCGAGTGCGAAGTGAGTGTCGAAGTGACGGGGAAATTAAATTTTAGAATGCCACTTTTAACGTCATCTCATACTTTATCTATCAAAATGATGCTGTCAATTTAGTTCAACTCGCAAGTGTAGCGCTAGTGTACTCACGGCGGATTCATATTCGGAGTTTAGAATGAAGTCTTACAGAATCACACCCCAGATGACTTGACAAGCGATTTAATAGGAGATTAGTTAATATTAGCGTTGACAAGCCTTTCAGAAACCGGGTGTAAGAGTCTGAAACTCTCTTTGACTCCAACTAAGGCGGGAGAAGCCATTGAATGATTCTTAACACAAAACTCTTCTGTGACCAACCAACTTACACACAGAAAACCCTACAGGAGAAATATACCTAACAGTAAACACAACAAGTTTAAAACTAAAATATAACTCCAATACTTATTATAATGGAAACCTGTACGATGGACAAGACGATTCAATAAAATAGATTTATCTGTAAGCAAGTTATGTGGTAGCTAACTCAGTAAACAGTTGGCTCCTTACATCACCGTTCACTTTAATATGCAATACATCACACTTATGTAACAGCTGCTTTCCTTAGGGAAGCGTCCACATTAATATTACAAAGAAAAAGCTTTTTGTTTGTATGTCATTTAAGGACTCATGAACTACTGAATCGATAAAGAAAGAAGACTTTCTTGAAGGATTTAAAGCACTTGAACCGTGTTTTCTATATAGATCTGGATAAAAACTACTCTATGTGTTATTCCAGACTGTAATCTATCTTGGTGACAAATTTTGTTTAGATCCGTTCAGTAGTTTTTACTTGAAACAGTTTTAAACATACATCCATCCATACTTACCAAGTTTAGCGTTTATAACATTAATGATATCTCGTCTTATGACTGTTGTAGGAATAATGAAAATGTATAATTTTATATTCTCCAATATATCTTTGTTGAATTTTGATTCCAATATTCCTAAGGCCACAGGTATATATTAAGCTACTTTTTAAGGCATTTATTTTCAATAGAATTTATGTAGGTATGTATGTGTGCGTCAAGTGAAACCTAAATTTCGAAAGCGAAACTGTCGGAAAATTATTTAGATATCAATAAAATAGAACTGTCGAACTAAACAACCATTGAGCGTAGTGTTAGGAAGCTCTGTGACTTGAGATTGTGAATTTAAAGTGTGATGGCAGAAACGCGTAGGCGATCCTCATTCCAGCAAATGTTGATATTGAATTATGTAATATGAAAGTATTTGGTGAATTATAGCGAATAAAATTTGTAGAGACTGAAAGCTTATAAATACTGTACTTTTCCGTCACTTAAAGACAAGAGGAAGAAATTAAGAATTATAAATATAAAATTGTAAAAGTGGTAGTAGTACCTAGTTGTTTTTTTAATTTACTTTTATCAGTGGGATGGGAAATTGTTTTAAAGCTTAGTACATTCCCTTTTCGATAGTCCTAGCAAGTATGATGATGAAAAAAAGAATTAAGAAAAAAGCAACACCCTTCTAGAAATTACTAAGAATTTTGTTGAAGAAAAGTCAATAACACATTGAACAGCTCTGGTACAGACCAAGATCTCGCCCTTCAAGTCCACTAATGAACCATAAATCACACAAATTAAATGAAACCTCACTCGCACACGCAAGCTTAAAACTGTACCCACGATCTGGTTTAAAATCCATTATCCATTCACAACTGGGTGTGGAAAAGTTTCAACAACAAGCCCTGTTATGACTAACGATACCTTCAAAGAAAGTAAAACTGGAAATATTTGCATAGAACCACATCTCAAACTATTGCTACCCAGTTGACATTGTACTTAATCCTTTACACTTGCGACCATTATTAGCTGCAGCAGTGAGGTCAGAATGTTTATTATGACATTCAAATCAATTTGACTACTCTCGTTGATGGGTTGTCATTATCATCATGTTAAACTTTTGATCTTTCGGTGGCGGTATTGCCGAACCGATACAGCTTCCAAGAAATGAGCCTATACTTTCTTACAAGGCGCCAGTGACTCCTCTGGTGTTGCGAGAGTATTGTATCCACTTACCATCAGAAGATCTGTCTCCTCATTTACCTCCTATTCCATCAAAAAAGCAAAATAATTCTGACCATACGCCTGCTCCTGTGTCTTTGTCTTTGGCAGCATCTACCGCTTTACTTGCTTCTTTATATGTAGAAATACTGATATCGGAAAAAAAGTAAATATTGCTAAGTTTGTTTATAAAAATATCTCTCCAAAATTGTTTATTAAATATCATGTGATCTGTAATTTCTTCATTTACTTCCTTAATAATTAAAAACGGTGGTTTAATAATTAAAAAAACATCAAAGATTTTAAAGGTATCGAACGTCAATGCCTACTAAAGAGCGATCCCGTTTCTACCATTAACCCACTGACAGCTCTTAGACCGGTAAATGACAGGTGTCAACTGGCAACACGTACTAAACGTATCATTATCAATTTAAACAATTAAACTTTCTATTTTACACCTTAAATACTTAATAATAAGGGTTTCTAGTAGTTTCAAAGTTTAAATGGTATTTTAGTGTTTGAAAGGGTAGACGGTTTGCTGAATTAATGACTAATTTGCGTGTCTACTTATTTTTGAAATGCAGTGTACTGTTTTGCGTGAAGGTGATAATTACAATTTTGTTGATCAAATAATTGTGGGTGCGACGACTAGTTACGACGCGTGTACTTAGGAAATTTAACTTATTTAAACTTAATAAAAATAGCGGCTCCTCAAAGAATTGCTGCATATAATCCCAAAAATCCAAATTATGTATAAACTACATAAAAAAAAATGAAGAATACTTTGGTACTTTTGGAAAGTAGGTACTCTACTTTCATTCCCACCCCACAAGTGTAACCGATCAATACTAATCTCAAGCTTTACTTATACCGTAGACAAAAACCCGACAATATGGAGGGTTCCTTATATCAGTCACTTAGAACTTCTGCATTTGACAGATAGGGTGCACCCCTAATTGATATGGCCAAAAAATGTGGAACCCTAAAGCTTAGATGAAAAATATTTTTTCTTCTTCGATTTGTGTTAGCTAACGTAGGTTGAAAGGTACACTTATGCTGGTCAATGTGCCGTACTCGAATGGAGGGGTGACGTTAGAAATATTTGATGAGACGCTTATTTTGAAATCGCTTTCCAGACGACTTTTGTGTTGATGTGATTCAGTTAATCGGATATTTAATTGAGTGGGATTTCCTATTAATTGGCGTTCGAGAAGAGAGTGTTTTTATTTTTCACCACACGATTATGTACAAAATTATATATAAAATTTCCTGTTTTTCTTTGGAAGTGTAGAAAAAATCTATTTTTTACTGAATTTTTGCAATAGGTACCTAGTTACCGAATAGTAAAGACAATAAAACACATTTCGACCCAATTGTGACATACATCATTCATCATTATATTTTTCTGTATTGTGGATGCCTTAACAAACATACAATTTTACATACACATGCACATCAGACCCGGGACAACAATTTGTGGATTACATAAATAGTTGTTTCGGCGGGAATCGAACCCGCGACGCGTTGAGCGGCAGCTAGTTGCCCAACCACCGCGCCAACCGTGCAGAAACAGCTGTCTATTGAGCAGCCCAAGTTACAACTTACAATGTAATGTATCTACCACCGGCATCTAGTCCCAACGGTACTAACTACTTAATACAGACGATCCACACAAATCCTTACGTAGATACAAGACCAGGGCTGCACTATCGGGATGAGGGTAGGGTAATAAAATTAGGTGCTCCTGTGGACAGCCCTGACTTATGTTATTAGCTTGGCGATCCAATCAATACTCCTAACGACGTACATCCTTAGTTACGGTGAGCAATTCCATCGGCTGCGGTCTTTTAAGCCATTTCTGCCTCAAAGATCGATGATCTTTTAAATAACTTTGTTAAGTACTTAAGAATTGGTCTTAAAGATGTTTTAAAAGATGTTGTATAGGAAATTGACTTATTGAAAATTTGATTTGGACCGGTGAATAAAGTAATCGATTACTCGGTAAATATAATATTTAGATATACAAAATAATAAAGTGAATATATAATAATAATAGATTATTGTTAGATATTCACTTTTCATCTGCAACTTAAAAAAAACCAAAGATTGAAGAGACCCAAACAAAAGCGCCCGCTTAAAAAATATTTTTTTCATTCACCTGATATGTATCAAGCACTACAATTTTTTAAAGATGCTTAAATTGAAGATGCATAATTTATCAAGTCTTAATTAGACATAACATAGTACCTAAATCCGTTTTCCTCTTAATATTCGATTAAGAGCCTATCCTCCGGAAAAAATTCCTAGTGTAACAAAGAAAAATTTCATTACCTGTCTAGGTTCACATTTACTTCTATATACCAGTACTGCAGTACTGGTACATGGTTCTAATGCCATTAAACCTAACGACGTCTGCAAAGCACCGTAACCAGCGTAAATGGCCAATAAAAAAGTTCAGACTTTATTGCCAAATAGTTTGGAGTTTATATCGCTTGATGAAACTGTAGATTAAGGCGACACTTTCAGTGATATTAACGAAATAGAAGTTAATTTTGTAAAGAACAATGCCAGCTGTCCATAGTAACGTTGGCTCAATATTAATTAGTCATGGACAGCGAATATTCTTACGTGTTTTTATGTTGTTTAATGTCAAAAGCATTTCTGTGATTGCTACTTTTACATTGAACTTCTACGAAAGAAGTTATTCAGACTTTTTAAATTAGAGGTTATGCATTTTTATAGAGAGTAAATTAAACAACAAATATACAGTAATTGAATAGTTTTATTATTTTTTTGCCATTGTCATTCATTATCATCATCATCAATTACATTATCAAAGTCAATTAATAAATCAATAAGAAATTGTGCAGGTGGCTCAATATTATTTTGGTGCTACATTTATACAAACATTAAGTTGTGTTACATATAACCATCAAGCTCATTTAAAACCGTTTACATTATATAGTATTAATACGAATTATACTCTATACCTCAGAAAGGGAAGTCCATTGCCGTAACAATCAACGGACATCGTCAGATTCAACTAAATGCCGTTGCATTCGGAACACATTTAAACCACAATTAATACAACGTAGTTGATGAGACATGGTCACAAAATGTGTGTGGATATAACTCAACAAGTTAAAACGCAAACGCAAATGAATTCGAAACGAAAACAGAAAATAAACGACAACACCGTTATCAACATAAACAATATGTGTCAATGTCAGTTTAAGTTTTTGCGATTTTGACAGAATTTCCGGAAGTCGTAACCTAACAGGGTTGCTATTACAAGGCAATTACGTTATTGATTACAGATAAAAAATAATCGATTTCTTTAATCTTGATGTTATAATTGAATAAAAAAATATTAGTATCTGTATTTATATACCTTATGAACGTATTATTTCAATAAAACACTGAAAAGGGGTGATAAATAAAAAGTAAAGAACATTTTTTAATTTTTTAGAATTATTTATAATAATCGATGAAAATGTCAAGACTGGCAACTTTTTTATATAAATCCGGATTTAAGAATTTGAATAGTAAAATGATTTACTTATTAAAAATGAATTTATTTTCGAATACTTCCCGAAGATAACTAAATGTTTGGTTTTAAGTTGGTATTTTGTATTTAAATTGTTGTAGGTAAAAACTTTGTGTCCGCGTGAATTTAGCTATAAAAGTTGTGTAAGCCGAAATTCGTCATTGTTCTTTTCAACTTTATGGGGATAAAGCTATTACTCAATTTCTTATCAAAGGAATAAAAACAGATAAGTGATAATATATAATAAATAATGATGAAGCAAGTCAAGAATAAACAAGTATATTAAGAGATGCTGATTTATCTGATCATCCCGGTTTAGGATTGTCACTTATAGATGTTTTCAAAATATCTTTAATATCCAAACTTAGCGAGATGAAAAAATCCAAACAGACTTCCTGGGATAATGAAATTGACATCAATATTTGCTGGCTAAGTGCATTCACTTGTGTACCAATAACACGTTATCAGGGCAATCAGCAAGCGTTCCGGATGATTGGACGACCACTACCATTGCAACTCGACGAGTTTGATAAGATGGTGATAATATTGTTAGTATTGTGGTTAAAGTAGGAAGTGGGAAGGTTAATAGACCGATTAAAGGTGAACCACATAACTATAATGGGACATGAAAGATTGTTTCTAAGAATTTCCGTGTAGGTCCTTTGAATACTACTCGTATAGATTAGATTCTATTAGTGGATAGAAATGATGCAAGTACAAGAAAAAAATGTAAAGTTTTTAATTTAAAAAAGTTTAAAATTAGCTAACTAATTATTCAGACCTTCGGAATACATCATTTGCATCGAGATAATTATACAAAATTTTGCGACACTCAAAAATACTGAAGTAAACTTTAATAGCCTGTCAAACAGTCCAGAAATTTATAAAATACTATCAAGTCTTGCGTGGTTACACTCGCTGTTCGGCTCTTATAGATCGTAGCGTGATATGTTATTATAACATATTATTGTAGCTACCAGACAAAACATTTTGGAAATCCGACCAGCGGTTCCCAACATTACCCCTACAAACTTTACCTCTTTATAATATTAGTATGGAATTAGGTTTTATTGTAAGTGTAAGGATGTCATCCTCAAAATCAGAAATTGATAATTTTAAAAACAGAATTTCACGCACTTTGACAGTTTGATGTTTACAGTTCCACAGTCAGTAAAAAATCTAAATACGTATATGTGTGTGTGTGTGATATCTTTCGTCTCCCACACTTTATTGTAAGGTACGGATTTTTGCACGAGATTAAGCCAAGAGCAAAAGTCGTGTAGCCGAACTCTTTCGATTTCTCGTAGTAATTTATCGGCAATAGAAGCACAAATTGCCTTTTCGACGACCGATACAGTTGCCTCCGAATTGGAGAATTTATTGCATCTACTAGAGTTTACATGGATTGTATCAATTTGAGTGGGATATGTGCTCTTTTGGATCATGTAAAAGGATTATTCTCCTTCTGGCATAAATTGAGGTTAATAATTCCAAAAACATCTTGCTTTTGTCTTGCTTGGCTTTTTTATTTTATTTTTATCAAAGACTTTTTGTCATATGTGATGTAATTTTGTCTGATATTTTTGGTTGCAGATATTCTATACTATAAGGGACAGTTTCATATTGTCTGATTCAGTGAATAGCTATACCTGATTTTGAATAAAGAATGTTGTTTGCATGAACTGTCATGTACCATAATTATAACTTTATTAGGATTTGACGATGGTGAAATAGACCCTGACTATAAAATAACTTCTAGTGATTTCGAATTAAAATTTTCGCTTTCAGTGCTTCTTGAGAAAGGTAAACTATTTCATTTAAAAACCTTTAATTTTAAATCATTGATGTAAGATGTGTGTAAATATAGTTCAATACTTGGAACAGATCATTTAGAACAATTCTGAACCATTTGCTCTTTGCAATCATCGAAAAGGATTGCATTGCACGTTACTCGAATTGCAACTGTCTCTATGTGTTACACATTGCAGGGCTGCCAGTATTTTATAGTAGTTACAAACGTAATTCTACTTTTTAAAATAACGACTTTAACTGTTACATCTACATTGGTTTCAAATCGCTTAGCGATTCTTAATTCATGAGCAACTTGCGCGTCGCGGCGACGTCGCGTAGCCGACTCAAGTCCCGACGCCAATCGGCTGTGCTACCGAAAAAGAACGAATGGGGTAAAGTTCTTGTAAGTGAATAAGTTTATGATTACAAGTTCAAAGTCTTTTGTCTGAAGAGTACAACAAGTTTGTCACGTATTGAAGATTTCATCAATGACATAAATAAAAATCAAGACATATTGCATAGATTCAAGAACTGATACGTAACAGCCCTAAACATTACAGCGATGCTTCAATAGAACGCAACGCATGTAACACATCGTCGACGTCCTACTTCTTAGAATTAAGTTTTATTGACCACAAACAGCTATTTACTGGCACAATTGCTATTATTGTTCGAAATCTAGAAACAGTTCTCAATACAACACTGACATAGGAACTAGGTTATTGTTGTGTTTCGCTATTCAGCTCAAAATATTCAGTACTCAATGATGAGATATTTAATGATTACTTAACTATGCCTCTGTAACCAATTTGTTTCAAAAACAATCATTAAATACTCTAAGTAATCTAACAAAAAGAAAATCCTTCGATGTAAACAAACAAACAACGATAAATCATCTTGAAATTCGCGTAACCACTACACATGCAACAGATAAAGAATTGCACGGATTAAACAATCTTTAATAAAATAATGATGAAGATAATAAAGCAATAAAACAAATGAAGATTATCGTAATAACTAATCGAATGAACAATCGATATTGCTCACTACAGTATGAAATGAGCGAGCGAATCGATTTCGATTGCCGTTCACACTCGCTTTAATGTCTGATCTTAAATTGTTTACCGCTTGCAACTAGATATAATGCAACAGCATGTTCCTCACGACTGAAAAAACTAAAAGCATTTAACAATAGACTATATTAAAAAAAACATAAAGGATCAAAACTGGACAAAGTAATTTCAAATTGTAAAACTTTTGGATAATCCTAAGTTGACGGCAATGAGGAAAAATTTATTGAAATTGTAGCTCTAAAATACTTCTTCAGAGTACAAAGATAAGACTGTTACGCTATTTACTAAATCTTGTTTGTAAGTTCATCCAAATCTTCCTATCCATCGCTAATGATACAGTGAGAAGTCTTGATTATGATTCTACATGACATAATCTCCGTAACTGTACCTAGTCAGTTCTGCAACAGACCTAAAACAAACAAAACATCCTATAAAGTAGGCTAATGAAGAATCATATTCTTACGTTACAGATGAACATTATAATCAACTTGATTATAATCATTAACATTTGAACTATTATTTGTATTGCAAGCTGTAGGTAGCCATATTAAATCTGTTGTCCCAAATTCAACATAATCTAATAACAATTTATCATTCTTAATCTAAAATGCGGAACAAAAGATGGACAAAATTGGGGCTATCTAATTTGTTCGGATGGTCTATCACTTTCGCCCGCTCAATGGCCGTTGTTGTAACGAGCTATATGTTTTAAGAGTAATCCACATAACATCAATTTGCTTACATAATGCGACCTGTGACCCGTCTTGGACCACAAGTATCAATTATGTTGGCACTACTTTCGTTGTGATCTTATTACGTCGATTTCAGATCGATGTGAGATAATATAGTTATAAAGATATGTGTATTCTCTTCAGTGGCTTTTGACCCGGTTTTGTGGTTATAGAGATGTTTAGATAATGGTTGCAGATCATTCATGTGTAATATCTTATGTCTCATTCTTGATGTGTGGTCATTGTTTTTTTTCTATTGGTATCGTGTTTTGTTTTAGTTTGGGGAAAGCGTTATTATTTACTGCAAGGATTTTTTCGTTTGTGTTAGAAAACTGTCTATTCCATAATTTATATTCTATAGATATTTTTTTCTTGTTACTTTCTATTAAACATCATAAATGAAAAACTTCACGTTCTAATGATATTACATCTATCTTGATGGGAGCATGTAATTTAATTCATTCCTCGTCTTTCAACTCACATTTCCCGTTATCTCGTGGGAATGGAACGGGATCCTTTGTTTTGATAGTAAAGTTTTCAGACAAATCCATTATTACTTTAGGTAGTTTGTTCTAAGATTTTGCTGTTTGCGTTTTCTTGATACTTCATCCGCTTGTAAGTTTGTGGTACGTTTCAATTTCACGAGTAAATCTCTTTTCTTAATTTTTTTTAGTAAATTTTGTCTTGTTTTAACTTGACTTGTAAAATTTGGAAAGCTGTTTAAAGGCTGAAAATATCTCTCATAACCACACCTGGCGCTTTCATGAACAATACATCGGCTGAGCGAGCTAAACTAAAACAGCTTAGCATTTATTTTTTATCAACAGCTGAACTAACAGACACAAATAAAAATGAGATCAATCAGAATCTAACAATATGAACTTCAGTTGCAAATCGTATCGAAAGTATTGACCATGAACGCTTAATACTTTATTAAGTCAAAAATGATAAAATCATAATTATTTTACTAGGTCTGTAACAACATTTAATAATATTGTTACCGATCAAAACAATGAGGTATCAAGGTTGATTGTGAAATTTTCAGATTCTATTAGCTAAGTGATTGAATTATGTTCAGCCTTAAATTTTACAGGTATTTCTAAAAGCATTAGTGTATATACAACTTCAGTGTTCAATGCTGTTTGTAGGTCACTAGATTTTATATTAATAAGAGACATACTTGGTTAAGGGATGTTTATAGTTATTTAGTGTATATATATGTATATACATATTTTAGAAACAGGGATGATGATTCAGTGAATGATAATTGTTACTATTAAAGTATTTAAACTCTCATTAATCGATTACATGTTAAGCTTAGTTTTGGTGTTTTTCTGGTATTAACTGGTTTAACGGTATTATCATATAAGTCATGTAATTTTTTATTAGTGTTTGTATTCTTTCATCAGTTAGTTGCAATCGTTGTATTAATTTTTTTTATGTTGTTTGTTCTCTAAATCTTAGTGTTCATTTCAGTTGACTCTTAAGGAAAAGGCGCTTCGTACTTTGATTGGCAAACCGTACATCGAAAGCCCTCTCCTACCATACATTGTTAGGGCCTTACATTGTTCTTATTTGACTTCTTGTAACAGTTCCATCCACCCCATTTATCCCAGCGAAAGTAAACCGCAGCAAATAACCCGGAACATGCTATCTGACAGATAGGCAGTACTGTTATCGTTTTCAAGTAGACCACTTGACCTAGCCTTATAAGTGGAGAAAACAATATTTCCTTTGAACTACCTTCGAAGGAATGTGGCCCTTATAACACTTAGGGAATTATGGCTATGTTGGCCTGTCCAGTTTTGTTTCATTCATCGATAGATTTCATTGATTTATTTATTTGCTTTCCCTTCATTGATAACTTTGGCGCTATTAAGCTACTATTCAGGTGTTAATTTGTTGTAAAAGTGTGTTGTGAACGGGAAAGTGTCATAGAAGTCCCATTCTGCTTGGCTGTCAACAACTTTATTATTGAAACAAGTGGGAGTATTTCTAGCTGTAATGTAATCGAAAGTAACAATAATAATGTAAGTGGTAAAGTTAACATTAGTTTGTAATGCATACATATTTGTTTCGAAGGTGGATTTGTTTTTGTTGCCAGGAAGGGCTAGCAGTGTTATTTGGTGTCTGTATCTATCAAATGCTTCATTTTGTGACAGCCTTTTGCAATAGTCGGGTTATTTGTCTCATGTAGGGTTTGGTTCAGTGTCTTTTACATCTCCAACAACAACTCTAAGATACATTTTGAAATTAAAAGCTTTTCTTGTTTGCTTCATGCCTTTACAATTACAATAGTACTTCATGCCTTTGCTACTTTTTCCTCTACTACTTAACTACGACTACTTATCTATTTAATTAACATGGTTACTAGCTGAAACATTATCAATTACAGTAGAAACAAAATTGCAATCATGTTTACCATTATTTATATCAACTTTAATTGAACTCAGGTCAAGCAAGGTTAACTCGTTATCCCCCACAATAACCGAATTATATTACATAACAAATGTAATAATAAAACAATAAATCATATAATCAAGGGTCATATTTACTGACATGACTAATAACTTTAAAGGTTTATTTGGAAACAAATTTAATAGTGGCCATGTCGCAAGCTGCGTAAGCGTCGTAAATTGATAGCGTAATGCATAAATCTCAATCAAAATATATTGTAAAGCGCTAGAGCGCTGCATTTTATTGTCGCGTTTAACAAGCGCATGATGTAAGTGCTGCTTTATTGGATTGAATGCATTTGGCCCAATTGTGAAGCATTATCTAATAAAATTACTACAGAGATTGTCTCTTTAAATTTTGTTTGTTCTTATTTCGAAGTCATTCTCACGCATTGTTTGGTTTTATTAAAAAAAATGCCGTGAAAAAAGTTTGGTTACAATTCCGGCCAGTTACTTTTACCATTGTTTGTTTCTTTTTAATTTTAGGTTTCGAATGACAGAATTTGAATTTTAAATTAGAACTGTTCGTCTGTGTAAGGGTATAATTTTTCACAAGACAGGTATAATGTACTAAGCGCTAGTTTTGATGTTAAAACATTGGTATGGTCAGACTCGAATGTTACTCGCTGTCTGAACCAAAATGTTGAATGACGGTTAAAAGCGTTTTACTACCTTACTTATAATAAAAGTTGGAAAAAAATTATAGTGGTATTAATAATTTGTTTTCGCGACTTAAAAAACTGAAGTGAAAGAAATAGAGCTTTCTTATGAATTTTTATTTTCTTTTTAGTTACGTCATACATATATACTTCATTAATGTAACATTAAAGCAGTTCTGTAATAAATACTTGTCACAATTCAATGAAAACAAATTCTTAAGATGAATTATAATAAGACATAAAATCGAATAAATAGCCACTTCAAATATTTGTCACATCCCTATTGCTTGACACGAGCATTTCAGTACCTACGCAATTAGATTTATAAAGACATTTACAACTTCCTTTACGATTCTCCAATACGCGTCAATGTAGCGAAAATTTTATTAGGAAAATAAACCTTAATGCTGTGGAAAATAAGGACTATAGATTTTATAGTAATGTTTACATATTAACATAAACATAGGATTCGATTTGTGTTCGATTTATGAAACATGAATGATTATAAACTGAATCCAATCGTCTGAACAGCTTTGGTTTGTTTGGTGATGGAATATTGTTATGTCATAAGGATATACCTACTTACATAAGTCACGTAATATTCAGGGTTGCGAGGCGAGCGTTTAAGGTACCGTGGCTTCGGGCTGGGCAGGAGAAGGAACGGGGCGGTTTTAGGTCAGTAAGAATCTGACATTCTCACCTTACATTGAGCGAGAGAACAAACTTTATCCCTCCCTGAAAAAATGAAACTTTCTCCCTTAGTTTGTTTCTTGTAGAAACGTAGGGTAAATGATTTTAATATCTTATATTAGTGACTTGTTGCTTTTGTTACCTACATTTATTGTAACACTAGCTACTCTCGCGCGGTTTCACCCGCTGCTCGGCTCCATTTAATCGTAGCGTGATGTTTTATAACCTATAGCACTCAGGAACATTATAGCTATCTATCAGTGAAAGAATTTTGTGAATCCGACCAGCGGTTCCCAAGATTACCCCCTACATACAAACTTACGAACTTACAAATTTTACCTCTTTATAATATTATTATCCTTTCCACTCACGGGACCACAGGGTCCCGGACTTTTGGAAGGCGTACGAGGGGCCGAAGCCAACTCGCAGAGGCCCTTTGAACAACTTTAATATAAGTGAAATGGGGCATCAGCCGACAGTTATCCCTGTATGCACTATGAAAGTGCACCCAAGGACAATCCCCGGTTGATGGAGGACTATTGCGAAATGTAGTAAAAATTTATAAGGTTATGGGTATGGGTTGCTATGGACTAGTGGATGAAAACTATGGAAATACTATGGCCCCTGCCCCTGACCAATATTGATACATACGGATAAACAGGCAGGGGGTGACTGGCAAACTCAATTAATGGGCCCCCGGAAACGGCCGCTAGCATGTAGCGACACGGGGGCAACATACGTTGAGCTGCTTGGGGAAGGAGAGGCATCTCACGGCTATCAGAGCAATCACGGAAGTCACCAGCACCTTACTGGGATACATCCTTCCCCCGAGTCTCCTTCAACTCCTACTCTTGCGAATCTCCACTCAAGCCAGCCAATTAAGGCAAGAATGAGGTAGGAGGGCTTGTTCCTCATCAGTGTTCACTCCAGCTAGTCACGGGGACTAACCGGAGATGGAGGACAAAACACCTCCTGGGAGTCAGGTCCGTGGGGTCGCCACTGCACAAGCTGCCTTGCGGATATTATTATTATTATTATAGTATATAAGTAGTATAGATTATAAAGATGTAAAATTTTAATTGTAAGTTTGTATGTAGGGAGTAATCATTGGAACCGCTGGTTGGATTTCCAGAATTCTTTCATTGATAGCTAGCTACAATGTAGGCTATATTACAGCCTATAACACTCAAGAACATTGTAGCTGCCGCAGCTTTTATGTATGTTATAGCAATCACCCTACGAGTCCTACGACAAATAGGAGCCGAGCAGCGGGTGGAACCGCGCAGTCAGGAATACTCCCACAGACTTGTTGGAAGCAATGTAAAAATACAACACAACAGTTAAATTATTCATTTTTAAGCAACATGGCACCCTAATTCTCAATCCCTAAATCTCCAAATCCCTAATTCCTAAAAAGTCGGCAACGCACTCGTAACTCCTCCGTTGCGGATGTCCATGGGCGGCGCTGATTACTTACCATCAGGTAATCCGTCTGCTCGTTTACCGATCTATTACATAAAAAATGATTTTATGACACAGTAACAAACTGAGAGATAATAAAATATTTTTAAATATGCTATATTACGCTAACAAAGTAAACTTAAAAAAAATTAAAGAGTCAACCCATTTTAAAAGTACGTGCCATTAAAAGTAAAATGTACACGTAATTACCACTAACTAGGTAAGAACTGTGTCATAACATAACATTTGAACTTTAACTAATTCTTAAAACTCGAACATTCACATAAAATGCTCCTTTGAAATAGGAAAAAAGCACTAAAAACTGAGTTAGACGTCAATAAACATAAACAACGCGGCAAAAAAAAGAATAACTTTGAGTCATTCTTTGAAAACATTTCCTGATTTTGACATTCCTCCTGTTCAGAAAAGGAAATGTATGTCGTTAATCCAAATAAGAAAAATTAAAGATCATGTGATGCCGTGTAATCTTAAAAGGTTAAAAATAAATCTATTTCAAACAGGAGATTGCTTTTTAGTCTGTGGTGCAATCGGATAGTTTTTTGAAGTGGCTGAATGTGAGAATTCCTTCGCCAATTATAGAGTTTTTGAATAAAAGTGTTTAAGTTGTGGTATCCATATTCTAAATTTGAATTTTTGAACGCATGCGTGACTTTATAAGCTGCCTAGATACTTATTAAATATGTTTTATACTCTTTAGTTTTCATTCATCGTTACAGATTTTTACTACTTCCTCCTTTATGGCACTGTTTTAAAATTACATAATCATCCCTCATATGTTTTAGTTTACTTAAAATACGACTTTAAATTCAATTATTATTTCTAACTTTACAAGGTTTTTGCAAATTGTAGCTAACCTACATAAACACACTCAAGTGTAAAATAAAGAAATATCAATTTGTATACGGAAAAAATGCATCTAACAACTTCACATATTATTATGCATTATACGTAGGTATTGTTATAAAAAAATTGCACATAAATGTTTAATGGGATAGTTGAAGCAAGCCCTCACACGGGAACAAGCAACGGACCAGAACACAATGTATTATCTGCACTCCAATCCAAGATGGCGATCGTGCTTGCAATTTCTGTTTTCTCACATGTCATATTGGACCAATATTGGTTGTTACGTTTGGCCAATGTTTTGAGTTTTTCTTTCGTTGGTAAGATTGAGATTGATTTTTTGAAACTGTTTTATAACGTTTATTTGGAGGTATACCTAATGGTAAGCAATCGGGCAATAGACACCCACAACACTAGAGGAGATACGAGTGTTGCCGGTCTTTTGGAGATTTAGGGATTGGGGGAAGGAAAAAAGCATTGGGCCTCCGGTAACCTCACTCACACGGCAAAACACACTTCTGTAGCGGCAATACACATTTTTTATGCCATGAAGCCATCCTATATTATGCCATTTTCCAAACCATTCTCTCCTCTAACCATCCTCGCCAATGTAGACTAAAACACCAACTCACATAAACTTATCAGTTTCAAACCACAGACCAACGCCATCGCCAACGTTTGGTCCAACAATTTTACGTCCAAGTTTTAATCATTGCTTCCGAGTTTACCAGCTTAATTAGATATATTCGCATTGTCATAAGTCTGGAAACTTTTCGCATCGTGTTTTTATAATATTTACAGTTGCAAAGACAATGTTGATGATCTGGGAATAATGATCCAATTAATCATAGCTAGATATGGAATTTAATTGTTGGGTAATTCAATTCTATGTTGATTATCTTACTGTTGCATCATCGTACACTTTGTATAAAAACTACGGCAAATCAATGGTGGTTTTTTTTCCGTGATTTGCGCGTTTAAGGTTGATAGTTTTGTTTTCTGTATTGCAGAAAATTCTTTTACACGTTGCAAATAATAAATATAATGTTTAACTTATGAGTCCTAGTCAAAGATTAAGAAGCAAATAAATGAGAAAACGAAGAATTCACGTAACGAAACAAAGCACGTAGGTAGTATTTCAACAACCATGATTTTTTTTAATGCTATATTACTTAGATAAAAAACTATTCAAAGGAAAATAACCCTTACGATAAGTTATGTTCTATTCCCATTAAAGGATACATACAAGTAGCAAGAGTTGATTTTGCAACTGTCAGTTTTATATTTAACGTTGACGTAGATGACATCATTTTAAGGTCAACATTTATCGCACAGGTGTCAAAAGAGGTTTCAAACACGTGACTGGAAATAAGGATCTAGTATGTCATTAAATAAAACTTATGAATAAATATAATAGGCACGTAATTATTTATGGTTGTCGAGAAGATGTCAAATTCTATATTTAAAAGTGTTTTTTACTAATTGTGTGGCGGATTTTCCGTTTTCGTTTGATTTTTTCTCTATGAAATTATTGTTATTTCTTAGTTAGAGTGTACCTATGTATTATTTTTGAGGTGTGAAATTTGAGATTCTTTTATTGGGATTTTTCTTGTCGACTTAATGAACCAGCTCATTTTTTGTCTACAAAAATTGTTTCTTTATATGAGAACTATAATTAGGAACAAGATGCGCGTGATTTTAAATTCATCTTTTTCAAATCGGTTCGAATTCTTATACTTCTGGACAGATGATATTGATTTAAGTTTGAGTAATTAAGTTTAAGCTTTATTTAATTCTTTTTTTTCTGTAAATGTATACGGTGTCTCATGGGCCTTATTTTTTCCTATCGCAGGTCAGCAGTTATTTGGTAATGAATATGCAGTATCATTTATTAATGTGTCTCTTCTATTAATATGTTGTGTATAGATGTGTAGTAACTGATGTGAGATACACAAAATTAATTGTAAATAACGACCTACTTATTGAATAAACTGAGAAAAACTCTGCGTATTTATGAGCAGCGTACGCGTCGCCGTTTTTCTAATTTAATTCGCGCGAGTAATTCGAGCATTATTTGCAATTAATTTAATATTCAGTGTGCATAAATAAATAAATAATTCTTCAAACAAATCCGCAGGCGGAATGCTAAGCCTACTACAAATTGAGATCAACAAAACAATCAACGATTATAATTCGCTCACATGAAAGTTTATTGTAACTTAATAAATTCTCATTTGCCGGCTATAAAATTTTATGAGACAATATAATAAGCATATAATCACAGTCTCCTTGCATATAATGTATCCGAGCTAGCCAGCACTTCTACTTTCTCAAAGTACTTATTTCATTCACACCTAGGAAAATTCTAATCTACATAATCATAGGCTTGGTTTACATTTCTGCTTTTTACTGCTTTTAGTTAGAACTTAATAATAATGTTTAAACCAGATCTAAGTATAAAATAATTACTTTACCGTTATTTCTTCTATAAACTATACTTTATACAAATACTGGCCGACCCGGCCGACTTCGTTGCGCCTCAAAATTACTTACCTAAAGTTTTCTGACCTTAACCCTCCTCCCTCCACTCTTATTTGAAGAGAAAATTAGCCAAATCAGACCAGCCGTTCTCGAGATTTAGTGAGACAAACAGCAATTTATTTTTATATAATACATGTAAAAAAAAATTTCTTTTCCAGCCGTGATATATCTGAAAATATTTACTTAAGTAGACTGAAGACAGATCCCATCCTAAGGTAAAATATGATTTCCTCCCTCCATCACAAAGCAAAAGATTACACTGTTGTCGTTTTTCTGTGAGGCCGTGGTATCACTCCGGTCTAGTCGACCCATACGTGCCAAAGCATGGCTCTCACACATTTTATATTTAAAATATACCTACACAATTTGTAGTATTCCATGTACAAATTTTAAATCAACTTGCGGTTTCAAATGCAGTACACTTCGTGGGTATTTTTTAAATGACGTCATTGTTGGGTTTTTATGCAACCTCAATACGTAGAATTTTATTTCTTAGTATTAAAAACACGTTGAGCAATATATTTTATACACAACTCTGGCTTCTGAGATAGAGCAACTAACCTACTTACACACCACAACTAAGCATAGATCTCTAAATCTTTAAATCCAAATAAATTATATTAAATACAAAAGACCCAACTCCACTTGTTTTAAAAATCGTTCATCAGGTGACTCGAATCGATCTCATAAGAAATTTTCAAATTACAGGAGAGTACTACAAATATTATGCTAAACACATAAAAACGTCTTTTAGATATTAATCTCAGTCATTAGTCCTTCCATCAGTGAGTCCTCAGTCTAACATTGTTATTAACGCCAGCAATTTGCTCTTTACTTAGGTTTATTTTAGACAAGTTTTCTCCGCAGACACAATCCGAAGGGCTAATAATAAAGACTGTCCGTCAAAACGTTCAAGCAATACTTAATATAACTTATTTTCTAAGCAAAATCTTGCTCTGTGGAATAAATTTTTTTGCACTCGTGGATACTTTTTTCTCTACTATTTCATAAATGCATATGAAACCTCTTCAATCAATCTATCTATTAAAAAATAGCACCGAAATCCGTTGCTCAGTTTTAAAGATTTAAGCACACATAGATAGGGACATAGAGACAGACAAAGGGACTTTGTTTTATACTATGTACTTCAGCAGTGCTCTCTGACAAATCTGGCCCTTTTAAAAGATAAGTAATTTAAAGTAGGTACATCATACTTCAAATGACTTCTCTCACTTCCCACGCGACAGAAGAATAAATTTGAAGAATTCCTACCTTCAAAAAAGCCTAATTATTATGGCAAACCCAATGATGTATAAAACTATAGATACGTTGTCCGCGGTCTAAAATGACAACATGAAATGAAGGCAATTGACAACATCGCGCTTAGTTACGCACCAACCTGACGCGCGACGCAACGTTTGTTTTTAATTTATAATGTGTGTGTAAACCTGTGCGAAACATAAAGAAAACATGTCGTCGTGTGTGTTCAGACGATGTACAAATTAAACTCCAAAAGTTAAAGACAAAAATGTGTCATTTCATGCGTAAGTTCACCAAATAACCTATTTTTATTTTATTTTTTTCGACGCCGCCCGGCTACCGCCATCTTATGGCGGCCGGCGCATGAAGGTATAGTCACGTGCCGTCGGCATAACTGAAGATGTATATTTATCTCCCTCTAGCAAAGGCATTCCACTATACGATGTCATATTTTCTTTCCCTTTCTTTACTCGTAGAAGTAGTTATCTAGTATTTTCGCCGTTTTTAAGCGCCGCGATGTTGGTTCATATATAATACGTCATTGGGCAAACCTTACTTTTCTAGGCAGACATCTTGTGGAATCTAGCACGCTGTTGATTAAGGAAAAGCGGTAAAAATTGAGATCATTACCTTTGCCCTAAATTTTTGTTCAATCAACAAATAGTCCTACGTTGTGGACAATAATGATCGATATAAACGATAAACGATTTGTTACGGCCATAAAGTTTTAATAACAATCTTGTTAAAAATTGATTAGAGTACGTATCTACCTACCTAGTAAGTAATTTTATGTAGTTAATAATGGTTTTATTATTTTTTATGGCTTCATTTATAGTGTAGATCTATTATCGTTATGGGAAAGTGAAAATATAATAATGCCTGCCTTTATTATTAATGACAGAATGGCTATGAGTTCACAATGGTGAAAAGATGCGATTGTCCAAATTAATTTAAACTGATTGCATGCCGATTCCATACCTACATTTTACATGGAAAAGCGTCAGAAATCTTCCACTTCCCAAAATGTATATATGTAATTTACCTTCATTTTTGGCAGTTTAATGATAATAAGCAACGGTAAGTTTTTTTACCATATTACAATAGTCCTGCTTTAACCGGCAATTATTCTGGTCCTGTATGCGCTTTTATAGGGCCTCTGCGAGTTGACTTCGACTCCTCGTACGCCTTTTAAAGGTCTAACACCCGGTTTCTGAAAGGCTTGTCAACGCTAAAATTAACTAATCTCCTGTTAAATCTCTTGTCAAGTCATCTGATTGGTTGTTGATAATTCAGTCAACCAATCAGATGACTTGACAAGAGATTAAATTGATTTTAACATTGATCGGCCTTTCGGAAACCGGGTGGAAGACTCTAAATTAAGTACTACCCATTTTAATTTAAAATAGAATAACGTTGACGACTACTTTTCTCAAAATCCGTGACGTTATTAAAAGTAAATTACCTCTTAATACCGTCAACATTTTCATTTAATTACCGTTACATTTAAAATGGCGCATGAAAATTGATCATGGGCGATGGCGGTGCGGATAACCTTATTCGGATTTCGAAACGCAATGTAGTGCAGGATCCAAAGAGCTATAGTTTTGCAACGAACAAAATGCCAGTAATCTCTTAAGTACCGGTCAAGGACTGTGTGACGGAATTCTGTACTGGGAGTAAGATGCGTGGCGGATAAAATGGAATATATTATGACGGGTTTAATTGTATGTACTATCCACAATTGATTTAAATACGTAATATAGATTAATTATTGTCATAATAGAACATGTACATTGTACATACACTTTAAGTGTAGGTAAATTGGGCATTGCATGGTGCCCTTATATTCTTGGTTTTTTGGGTATGAAAATCATAAAATGACTTCTTCCATCTGGGTGGGAGAGGGAGTGTAACAAAAAAAGTTCCCGTTCCTCCTCTTCAGAATCAGATCAGAGTCAAACCAAAGTGCACCATTGCGCTTACAACCCCTAATCCTGGCTGGACATTGTTCCTTGCGGGCCCCTGGGTTTGATGACTCTTTGCGCCCTGGTTCTGCTACCCGACACCCGACCCTGACGTTGAAAAAATCAGTCATGCCAGTGTGTTAAAATAACCAAAGAAATGTATACGATCTAATTGCTATAGCACCACAAAGGTTTTACATTAAACTTAACAATTTATTTTGCAAGAAATAAAAGTAATTAACATAATAATATGGTTCCTTAATCATATTAGGATTTAGTTTTGTAACTAAGTCTAGACTATTGTAAATATAATATTAAACTTAGGCTTTTTACATCGAAAAACGAGCCAAGCCATTAGCAGCGGCAAGTTTCAATTGATACAATTATTTATTTCGTTTAAAACACTTTCGATTTCATCTAAATTTAATTTTCTACATGTCCATTAAGTTAATTGAACATTGATGTGTTGATTATAAAGAGGAAATTGGAAGGCGTCACCTTTTAGCAAATGGTGTAACGATAAAAGTTTAGCAACTAATAAATATCACATATCCTTATAAACTCCCATTTAATTACAAGCTGCTCTCTTACCCAACAATTATTGCGTTTATTATTCTATATTTAGTTTAATTTATTATTGTTAGACTTGACTGCTCGGTTGGCGTAGTGACTGGTCAACTGGGTGCTATGGAATGGAACAACACTTTGTGTAATTTACAAATTGTTGTTCTGGCTCTGGGTGGCTTGTGTGTTTGAATTTGTATGTTAGTTACCGCACCCGACACAGGAGAAAATCATAGAGTGAGGCAACGTTTCATAAAAAGAAAAATAATCCATCGTACATACTGAAAAGTGAAAATAATATTTTTTTTTTAATTAGGAAACTACCGATTTGGTGCAAGTTTTATATGTACGTGATAGAATAAAATCGAAAATAATATAAAATCGTCTCGTCTTAATAATATAAAACATATTTACCACGTGTGAAATCTAGCCATGAAAGTCTTGATTTTCAACAATTTCTTCATTGTTCCAGAGTTTTCTATCAGCGAATGCGAAATGCTGGTGGGCGGGAGCCCTAGCGGCTGCGACAGCGGAGCTGAGGTACGCTGGCTATGTGTCTCCAGGAGTGTTGTTGGTGGCCGGAGCCCCCAGGGCGCTGGAGACAGTGCGGGGGGCGTACGCCCGATCTGTCCTGAAACCGCCCCCAACTTACCTCATTTGTGGACTGGGTAAGTGAATTATCATAGATTTCTAATGTCTGTATGAACATTAAAATAAAAAACTACGTTTTCAAAGAAGGTTAGATGTACCTAAGCTGTATTATGTAATGCAATAAATGAATGATGGTGATGACGATGAAAATGCGTATTTAAATAGATATTTATTACACATTAAGTTCTCTTTACTATTTTTTTATAATTACAAATACTACACACAATAATTAATAAAAGTCATAACAGAGCTATATACAAGATACATAGAGCAGGCAATCGTAGGACCTAGTTTTATGTCCTCATAAATATATTGTAAGAATGATAAAATAAGTAAACAACTTATTTATAAATTTCTTAGAAATTCAGACGTGTGTGATGTCATATTAAAGTTGCGACATTTGTAGAAGATAGGTGCAAGGTTATAGATACACTATGTGAGGGAATCATGGATGCCCTGCCTAAAAGCTGTAAAGGTACTCTTAACTTATTTGTCAGTAGCGGCGATTATAATAATATAATCGGATGATAGGTATAATTTACTATTACTATTACTACTTAAAATAAAAACAGGGTTCAGTTTTTAACAATAAGCAAGCAATTTTCTTGCAGCAAGCAATTTTATTGGATAGCACAAAGAAATCATATTTGTGAGTTTTATCCAAAATAGTACCTAAATACACATAATAAAGTATCATGAGCAAAAAAAACGAGCATTTAAAAAAAAGGTTGGATCAGAACAGAACTTAAACAACTTGCCAAGATCTTACAACAAACGTCTACATACCAAAGATCCAGTAACCAAGAAAAATATTCCCAGACACACAACTCCGCCAAAACAGAGTCCAAAGCACAGCTTATCAAAGCATTTAATCAGTCACAGCCTTGCAAAAACTGACTCAGAATACAACCTTTTGCAACCAACTTCCTACTCCACAACCACAGATGCAAACAGTTAAAAATAAACATTAAAAATAATGCTGTCAAATAACAATATCGATAATTTATATTCAAAGATCTTAATGTCGATAGTCGATATAAATATTCTCATTTGTATTGTGTAATATTTATTTTGAATTATTAGAATGAAGCCGTGATGCGAAGAATAATTTGTTATTGTCAATTGTGTAAGTCACATAAGCTTCTACATTAGGATATATAGGTTTGTTTTTCTAAAAAAATTAAAAGTATATCAAATAATTTGTATTATACCATATAGACCATAACATTTATACGTTATGTATGAACATGAATGTAGGTGATTTTCTATAAAAATATAATAAATGATTTTGTTTATTTTTTCTTAACTTTAGTAAGATAGTCTTTATAAATAGATATTGACTACCTTTTATCGATAAAAATACATCCCTAATAAAGTCTAAACTGAAATATGTCTCATCGCTGCACCTCACATCCTTTTCCCACGATTAACAGCACAACAAAGGCGTAATTACGTGCACTCGTGCGCAGGCGGGCGGCGCGTTACATCTTGCCACTACACAGACACTAAACAGAAGTCCGAATCTCAACAATATTGATACAAAACTTCATCACAAATAAATCTTTTTGATTATATTAATGATTCAACTGACCCTGATCGAAGTATCAAGAAGAAATATTAGATATAATTTTGTAAAATATAATACTTTACTTAACCTCTGTTTATCATGATAATGTTGTCACAAGGATCACTTAAACTGTACATAACCCTCAATAATCTTAAATCTGAAAAACTCAATAATTTGCTTTAGATACTTACACTCAAGTAAATATCTATAGATTGAATAATAAAATCCTTTATTACCATATGACCAAAGCCATGCAAATCCATTAAAATTATCCGGAGCTAGTTAACCTTCTGAGCTTACATACTCTGTGGCGTCATGCGCCCGCGCAACCCACTCGCGGCCTTGCAAGGACGCTTATGTAATGAGTTAGTGTTCGTTCGTTAAATGTCAAACGGTTGGTTTTTGTTAACCATGGTTATGTCATATGTGGTTGTAATTGGTTGACTGTGGACAATAGATGCAGATAGATAGTTTCTTTGTTATTTTTTTAAATTTCTTGTTCCGTGAGTATTTTTATTATTGAATTAATTTTTTTATTTTAATTTAGTGAAGATTTTGATTCGATTAACCGATAAACTTACTCTATCATCAGTCGATATATTATTACATTATACATATAAAATGAAAACGCGAATTAATGTTTCGTCTGCCGCTTTATGAGACTCCATTGACGCTAGATCTGCGCTCGGGGATACAACGTGTAAAAGTTTTATCGTTATATAAGATTAAATTTTTATATAAGTTTAATCATTACAATTATAAATAGGTAACAGGAAAGAGTTTCTATGCCTTATTATTACACTTTTCCCTCATGCTGAATCAAAATTCTTAGACGATGTTTGGACCATAAATGTAAAATACATTTATCTTATTAAAATAAAAACCGAAACAACTATTCCTGTGTATAAGTATGTGTATATTGTATGTATATAGGTATGTTTATTTCGTAAATACATATGTATATTTGTCACAGGTACAGGACACAGCGCAATAACTTTAATCATAATAGCATCTAAGTGCGTGTGGTCTTCAACTTAAAGCAAGCCATTAAGTTTTATTCTAAAAGAGTCATTATAAATAGATACATAAAGTTCGTTTATGGTTGCTAGAAATTGTTTTTATGTGAGGAACGTGCAGTGGTGTTTACTGGCTTCTTTGAAGGTCAATAAAGGTACGGGATCAAAGGCTTTTTGAAGTTACCGTAAAACTAAATAATAGAAACACTTTATTACTTATTTGTTGGATTTTTTAAGTAATAGGTCGGCAAACGAGCAACCCAATTACCTGATGGTAAGCAATCAGCGCCGCCCTCTGTTGCGGGTGTCCAACCCGCAACATAGGAATACGAGTGCTTTGCTGACCGTTTGATGATTAGGGATTTGGAGATTTAGGGATTGGGGTAGGGGAAGGATTGGGCCTCCGGTAACCTCACTCACACGGCGAAACACAACGCTGTGGTTGTTTCACGCCGGTATTCTGTGAGGCCATACTATCAATCCGGCCTAGCTGACCTATTCGTGCCGAAGCATGACTCTCCCACACCTATTTATTTAAAGCAATCGTCGTACAAAATAATCAGATGAAACTGTTTGCCTAAATAACAGTTATTCGAAAAAATTACACGACTATTTTCAAATCAGCATTCGCTCCACTCGTAATCGTGTCTACTGCTTACGATTAAAGGCCCCGGTCGAGGCTTGAAATAAGACAAGTAACCTCGTAGAACAGAATACAGATGGACTATGTCACATAGACTAATTGTTTCTGATATAGGTAATATTAATGTTGAAAGAAAATGTTGATATATTTGAAGATTTTGGTTATGTTTAACAATTATTAATGCATATATAACTTTAATTTGTTATAAAATAAAGTACTTACTTAAGTAACCACAGGTTATTTTTAGATAACCTCAACACAAGTAAATAAATACGTCGTTATCTACCCACAAGGGCGCCGGTAACTATGTCAGTCATTCAGTTCAAGAATCCTGCTGCTAACGACTTTCCTAATTACTAGAATAATAATTATAATTATATGTATTGGAAAATTATACAGTGCATATATGTATAGTGTTATTATATACGCATATGGGTAGGTAAAAAACGACTTGCATTTGTTTTTAATAAACTTTTAGGAGCTATTTGTTATATTTATTAATTTTTTATTAGTAGCAATATAATGAGATATGGGATATGATAAATAATATATGTAAACTTATACTAAAATTCTAGACTTTTTTAACAACAGAAGGCGTTATTTTCTAGCGATATTTATTGTTCAATATTATCTTTCGCCTTCCTATATACAAAGTAAGAAGGCATACTCCATCGTAGGTCACATCATCGCTAGCCATAAGGCGAATTGTAGCCAAACACCTGACCATTACAGATAATAAAAAAGAACTCGTGTAGGTATTGTTCCTTAAAACACTAACATATGAGGAGGAACAAATTGTATTTTTGACACAATTAAACCTAGGTTACCTATATAGGTAATCTAGATAAATAACAACAACTTCAAAACGACACAACCTACTTAGGTATGGTCGGTACTTAAGATCTTATTCTTGTCAAGGGCTAACCATAAAATATTATGCAAAATGAACCCACTACAACTAAGTAAGTATGTTAATTTGCTTGGATGATACAACGCATTGTTTATCATTACGTGACTGAATTTTCGAGAAGGTCGTATGTGCCAAATTTTTTGGGCCTTCTTTGGGTAAAAATATACGTTTCTGTAATTAGAACCGTTGCATTTTGTGATATGGTTCTGTCTACTATGAATTGGTTTTTGGTTTGTGACTGTTAGTTGAACTTTTTAAATGGCCTCCTTGTTTTAGCAAACGAGTTTACTTTAAAGGGCGAAAGGTTGACAAGAAATGTTGACAATTAAGTGATTAAGGGCTGAAATTTTAATAGTCAGATAAATGTTATTTGAGGAATAAAATTGTTGCTGTCACTGTGTTATACAAACATTTTGACGCGACAGCATCATAATTAATCCACAGATAACTTTTATCTAACCATTGAAAAATCAGCCCTAAATAAAGTTTTTTGTATGACATTCGAAATTTAATGCTAATAAACATTCTTGTTAACATAATATTCCTCCTTCTTATGAAATAAAACCTCTATTAAATTTTGTTAAAAAAGAAAAACTTCAATAAAAATTACAATCACGTAGTCATTTGTTTCTGTCAATTTTATTATTTATGCAAAAGCGTGCGTTGAAACGTTGTATGGCGCATTTTATACAAAATATCTTTTACATCGGTAAACGCGTTGAAGCTATAGGTACTTACATAGTTACTAGACTTTCACGACCAATCTCTTCGTCAGACAAAAGGTAAATTGGATTGTTTTGTCTAAAAGGAAGCAGGAAACATATTCTTTTTGTTTCCTAACAAATACCAAGCACGGTAAACGATCTGACAATCTGAAGCCGATTGCATAATTCTACTGAACAGGAATTTACTGATTTGAATGGTAGACTGTTATTATGACTAATAAACAGGAAATGTTGTTAGGGAAATGTAATACGATACTAGAGAATACGTTTTTGATGTAAGTTAAGGGCTGTTAAAGTTAAAAATTTCTTACGGCTACGGCCCCTCTTGTAATATCAGTAATTATTGCAAATGCCGTAATAATTGGCTATGGATTGGATACGCATATATTTATACACAAAATGATATGCAAATGTTCTTCAAAAAACTATTTGAAAAAAGAGATTTGAATTCTAATCATTTTTTTGTTATGCTGTCCTTTCAACTGTGATTCAAGAAGATAATAGCCTTTCACACTATATTTCGAATATTGGGATAACGTTAAAAATATAAATTTTTATTACGCTTATTTCCCGCCAATTTTCGTCCATTTATTTCTTACGTGAACTTACATAAAAAAATTAATAGTTCCCCAAACTCTTATGTCAGTGGTAAAATTTACATACTTTACCCAATACCTACCAACTTGACCGGACTCAATTTTAACTTGAAAAGTAAACCAAAATACTTTTACTTTCTTCAAAAATATCATAACTACTTAAACGTGAATGCGATCAAGTGTTATTTAATTTAATACCTAAATACAATCAAAAATCATTATGCTAAAAGGTTATTCGGAATTTCGTAAACGCGTTTTTAACTCTCCACAAATTACTATCAGTGTTGTCAAGTAATTATCTCCACGTCGATATATTTAAACATGGCAATACTATAAACGGAAATGTAATGACGATATCTGTTTATTTTGTAAATGGAACCGATGATTCCATATTATCCACAGACAAATAAAGATTATAAAGTAGATACGATCAAAGATTTTATTCGATTATTTTAATTCAGGAGTTTTAAAAAAAGTGTTAGAAAATGATACTATCATCAATTCATTAATCATTGACTCAATTACCTCAAATGTCAAATTAAAAAATCGAATTATATTCCTCGCTCTAAAGGTGGGCAAAAAATGATGCGAAAAAGTAATCAGGTTCGCTTTTTAAATTCAATTCGAGTTCTATAAATCCTATTTTGTAATATAATAGGTGTTAAAAATAACAGTTATGGTTGACAGTTAATTGACGTTATCAATATGCACGCTCCCAGTGGGGAAGCGGAGGTGTTGCCATTATTTCGCCGGCCGTGTTGCCAACTTTGGCGTCTGGAAAGTTCTACCTATTGTAATATTCATAATTTTAACACGATTTCCCTTATTTATCTTTCTTTAATCTTATTAAATAAAAAGTTTCATTTCAATTAAATATTTAAAAGACAAAAATATCAACTAAAATTCGCGGGTTACTCACGTGTAAATGTTGAGAAAAGCTCTACTAGTTATTATAAAAACATGACAAAAATATCGTTACTTGTGCGGTCAGCTAATCTTCTCAATCATAAGATACCTACGTATTAATCATTGACAAATTAATTAAAGCCTAAATCTCAGTAGACAAGGTATCCTTATTAGAAAAAAGGTCTAACACAAAACAGAAGAAGTTTAAATCTTAAAAATTATGTCTCACTAATAAGTTTCTAGTGTAGTTGTAGTTGTAGTTTTTATTGAGATACCTCCTTTTATGACTTAGTTCTGTTTTCTATCAATAATAATAAACATGTGACAAGTTCTAAAAGCAATTTGGTGTTTTATTTCACAGAAACACCGACCAATGTGATTCATTGGTGCTCGTTCTGTAAGATGTCGACAAGGTACTTTGTCATGGGGAATTATGGCGTTTAATTATTAGTTTTATCTCGAGTCTAGTTACACCTGTCTCCATATTATAATAACAGGCTATTAGTGGTAAAAATATGTTGTCTTCGTAAGTTATTGCGTGCCGAACAGTGAAGGATTACAGACTTTATAACTCTCTTTGAGTTGTTATAACTAATTTGGTTTGATATCTTTATAGTACTGTTTATTGATGGGATTATAAAAGTTTCACACTAAGTAATATTATTGAGAATAGTTGACTAAATATAAACCTTATAATGGTAAGAGTAGGGTATATTATTAACCTATTCTAAACTTACAATAGGGGTAACTCGAGACACAATAGCTGAATAGTTTTATGAATTAAAATTTAAGTAAATAAATACACAAATAAAAATTGGTCTTTTATCCAACAAGAACATTCAATCCGATAATCTATGCTTAACAGTTGTAAGTAGTTGACAGTTCCAGGATGTTCACGACGTTCGTCGGGGTGAAGGCTAATAGATAAAAAGCATGATTTGTATGTAAAAATACACAATGTAAGCAAAATAATTCGGTTTCAGACATAGATATAGATTTTTTCGTTTTCATATTCAACCTCGTTTGGTTTCGGTAACTAAATATTTGCAGAACATCTAGTCTCGGATCAGTAAAACATACCAGCACAACAGTAATCGTTTACGTGCATCCCCCTTTATAAATTGGGCCCTGTCTGCCTCAAAATTCAATTTTCATTGAACAGAAGTGATCGCTTTGAGCGCATATTGACATAATCAACGCGCTCACAGCCAGATCGGTCGGATCATGGAGAAAATAAATATTCCCTTTGTTTTATCTTTTTTTAATGTACCTCTGATGTTGCCATGGCTTTGAATACCTTTTATAATGTTATAGTCCTAGTTTGTACAAGATTAGTATCTTAAGTTAGGCTTTAGTTACCACAAGTTTGGAAATCCAATGAGAGGTAGCTGTCTGTAGTATTAAAAAACATTGTTCTTTTATATTTTCCTTAATTAAATTAGATTGAGTTGAGTTTACGTTACAATTTTTCATATTCAAATTAAGAAAATCGTACTAAATGATAGACAGAAAAATAAATTGTTAACTACATGCTTAAAAAAACAAGTGATTTCGTACCAAGAAACCTCTCTGCCTAACTTTGAAAACCATTCATCCATTTCATCGTGATTGAGTAAAGAACATTCATATGTCGACAGAATTTACTTGCACCAGCTGCATAGCAGACCAGCCGTAACAAAAGCAAGAACAAAATTTAATTATTTTCCAATCAATTCGCCGCCATTTTGACGCAAATATTTCTGGTCATTCATCACTTTTAGCTGTCAATGTATGACAAAAGAATTCCGCATTCAGCCACATAGTTGCGTGCCAGAGAGCTTTGCATAGGATCATGTTGTACATAATTGTGGTCATGTAATATTGTGGGAAATGGACTAACCACTAGTATCCGTTATAGATTTAACTGTATTTGTGTTAAGAAGTTTTAGTTAAACTAGTTTAGTTTAACTAAAACTTCTAGTTTGCATTTTTAGTTAAAATGCTGGTCATTTACAGTCATATTTCTATCGCTAAATTTGAAATATTGTGTTATTTATTGGAATGCTTTTTGGGTAGAATATCATACAATGACTTTTCCCGCCCAGGGAAGTGTGTGAGTGTCAGACTCTAACTGGCTAAAACTAAGTCGATCCAAGCCTCACTAAATATACTAATGTTTATAATTAGAAAGACATTCTAACTCAAATCGTATAATTATCTGTCTTATAAATTAAATACGTAACAATATAATCAATAACTTTTTAAATAAAATACAACTCACTATAACTAGTATTTCTTTGTAGACAATAATATAGAGAAGCTGCATATGCATACTCTTATATATAATCTATGTACGTAGACGCATACACTACAATATGGCACGGCAACTTTTCTCACGGCTTGCTCTTTCACTTCGTAATTACGGTCACTAAGTACCGGAACATACACTGTTTTTATTAATATTTACTTACTTATTATGCAAAGGATATTACTGGTGGTGTTCAAGATTATGTCACCATTCTCAATTGATATCCGCAGGTGGAAATAACATTTAAAAAAGTCAATATAATCATACGTATGTTACGCTGTAAGGGTTAAACCAGCGAACAAGATATTTAATAAGTATTTGTAAACTGCCCTGCTAAGGATGGCATACAATAAACTTATATGACGGACTGAATGAATGAATGAATGAACGAACGAACACAAGAATTACCTAAGTTGTGAATCAATGAACGAACAAAGGAATAGACAAATGAATGAATGATATTTGATTGAATTTTTTTTTAGCTTTGCACTTATGTGACTCTTACAGATGAAGCAAACTCAGAGGTCTTTTATAGGTAAAGAATGACATGGGCTTTTTTTGATGATAGTTAAGGTACTCGACTCTATAACAAATGCGTTCAAACTTCAATATAAATCTTGCTTCACACACAAAATTAGGCCCAATCATTTGGTTTCTAAGATCACTTTTGATATAACATTGTTTTACAAAACATTTTTACTAAGAAACAAATTAATATTTTAAATGCGAAAGTAACTCTGTCTGTCTGTCTTTTTTTCACGCCTAAACTACTGAACCTATTTGTGTGAAATTCGGTACAGAGGTAGTTTGGAACTTAAGAAAGGAAAAAGCATAGTTTTTTAACCAAAAATCTGCAGCAATAAAATCGCGGGCTAAAGCTGGTACCTATATGAATAAACTAACTTAAAAAAATATTGAACAACGTTTTTGTGAATACAAATACATATACCGAATGAACGTTATTCGCGCGTTTAATTGCATTTTATCCCTCAATAAACTTTCAGTGCATGGTTCGTTTTTTTGTTTGTATTTCGAATTGAATAGAGAACGAAACTAATTCATAAAACCTTATTACTGAAACATAACATTTAAGATTCTAATACCGTCTATTTTGAGCTAGGCTTCTTTTCTATTAGGCATACGATTTTATGATGGAAGTAAGTATGTTAAAATTGAGCCATGTAGTGGCTTAATAATGTAAATTTAGTAAGATATAAGTGCAAACTTCTCAATGTATAATATCTTAGGAGACAGTCAAAGGACTACGAATTTTTCAGATACAGACTAAGAACGTTCTAAAATCATGTGGTCATCACGTGTAAAGCTCTACTAGTTTCAAGTCATAACAGGACCCTTATTCATGAATGTATGCTCCTCGCAGTGATGTTAGGTAGCCGACGCAACCGCCTTTTCTTAGTTAATTCAAGTGAATAAGTAATGATTAAAAAAAAATTGTTTTGTCTTACGATATTTACTTAACTTAATGGTTTGCTAAAATAGTTGGTTATTTGCACAGAGCTTGTATAAAACTTACAACTTAATAAATAGATACCTTTTCAAAAGTGAGGTTTCCAATACAAATGTATACGTGTTCCTACTCCTTAAGACATAACAGGCAAAGGCGGAATTTATATAAAGATATATTTATATGACAGGCTTTCCAAAGAATTGGTTCAGTTAGCTTAACGCGCTTTTCTGCGTAGGTTATTTTATGGCACGGCTTATTTTTCCGGGACAATAATCAAAGTTGCACTACTTTGACAAGTGTTGCCATGTTTGAATTTTAAATGACAACCAGGTAACAGGCTTAGTTGCAGTAGAGTTATCGCTTGAAGTGACATTGCACAATTTTGTCTAAGAGAAAATCTCTATTCTCCTTTTTAATCCTTACAGTCAAATCAATGTGTTTTAATCCTTACAGTCGTTCATTTGTTTTAATAAATAGTCTTCTTCTTTTTGTATTTCCTAAAATAATTAGCTATGAGATACCTATATTGAATACACATGTAATTTTCAAAAAAATATGTCATATTTTTTAGTGAGGAAGTTTAGAAATATTTTTATAACCTTACACGACCTCATCTAAGTTATGATTCTTATCAAAAACGGCGTTAAAATTTCTCAATCTCTGTGTCTTCACAAAAATACCTGATAAGTACCTAATATCTGAGCAAACTAAATCACGGAATCTCATGTTCAACAACCATTTAGCGTTGAACGAAGTCTTTTGTACATATACAAAAAGAGTTCTTTTTAGTTTAAAAACTCTTAAAGTCCGGACTACATTTGCGGTTTAGCCAGTTTCCTACTTTCGTTTTGTTCAGCTCTGCTGTAGTATTTTCCCAGAATAAAAAAAACGCTTTTTCTGACGTGTGGTTTGCAGTAAAAGGGATTTTAGTACTAAGATGTAAGTATGTGTATTTAACGTTTTTTGGTTTAGTCATAAAACGTATTCTGAGTATAAGTATCTAGCATTGCATTAGGTGTATGAGAGCCAAGGTTCGGCACAAATCGCTCGGCTCGACCGGAGTGATACCATGGCCCCACAGAAAACCGACGTGAAACAACCACAGCGTTGTGTTTCGCCGTGTGAGTGAGGTTACAGGAGGCCCGATCTGATGATAAAATTTGATAAATGGTATCTCTACGATTTAGGTCTCCATAAGGTCAGGAGTAAAAATGTTTCTCTTTGAATGATGGAAATTAGGAAAGGGGTTTTAGACTAACAAATTTAAAGACGCAAGTGCGAACAAGCCACACATAAAAATATTCCTTTTATAGCCAACGCAGCCAGGTTTTGCGTCTAAACTGAAAGTCTACCTGCACATTACGCAACAAAACAAACGTACACTTTCGAAAACACAATACACGTTATTATTTGTGAGTCGGTAAATTGTTTCGAGTCAACAATAAGAAAATATCGCGTAATTAGCGCCACCATAACTATCTGATTGTTAGTTAACTGTGCTCTCGTTATTGAAATATTGTCGTTAAGTTTAGTTGTAGATTATTAATTTATTATTTATTAATAACATTATAATAATTAATAAATAATAATAATTGCATTGTTTATACATACATTTGTCACAGCAGTCCAATGAAAGAGTCTCAGTTTGATTTAGAGAGTGCATAGCTTTATTTATTTTATATTCTTTTTTTTTAAATCATCAGTAGTACCTAATAATGCATGCTGGATTGTCATTAATAAAAGCCTTTTATGTTTTAGATCAAAACCAATTCATACTTTACTGCACAATATAAAGGAAAAAAAGTCGCTTTCTTTTTCCCTATATCCCTATTTTTGCTTAAATCTTTATAACTACGGAAGGATGGTTTATGTGTTTAGTAACATCCATTAAATAGTGTAAATTCAGTATCAGCCTTGCACCCGTCCAAAGTCGGAGCGGATTGTTCATTCATTATAAAGATTTTTCTGTTTGGTCTAAATCAGTGTAAAAACTCCTTAATTAATTTGAACAATTAAGTCACTAGCATGGCTTGGAACTAGTCGAGTATCTCGTCAAATTATTACGTGAGTAAGCCGAAAACATAATAAATAATTTAGAATGTCTCACAAAAGTTATAATAAAAATTAAGTCACTGTTAGAAAGATACACTATTCCCAGTAAACATAGGCTATATAACTTGTCACTTAATAAGATATAAGGTGCCTTTTATTTCTATAACTAATTAGTGCCTTATTTATCTGCGATTCTAAAATAGGCGTATGAATCATACTAGAGGGCACTTATACACCTATATTAAACAAATGAGGGCATTCAGTAACGACAGGCGACTAGTCACCTGCACTGACCTTCATGGTGCCCGCACATAACTCTTAGCACGCACTCAGCAATGAGTTGACATCTCAAGTTAAGATGGATTGCATATTGGCGATTTTTGCGTGTTACTTTGAATTTGAATTTTAGGTCGGCAAACGTGCTGTTGTATAACTTGATGGTAAGTAAACGGCTCCGCCCATGGACAGTTACAAAGCCAAATGAGTTCCGAGTGCATCATCATCATCATCATCGTGATCAACCTATACTTACTGCTGAGCAAAGGCCTCTTTTGACACGGAGAAGGTTTGAGCATTAATCACCACGCTTGATCAATGCGGTTTCGCGATGCGGTTCAAACGTATAATTAAAAATAATAAGACGAGGTTTCCTAACGATGTTTACCTCCACCGTATGTCAGTGGAGTCTAAATAATCATAGAAAGTACATATAACTAGAAAAAGTCACATTGGTTTTTAATCGGTTTCGAACCCACCACGACTTTTTTCTTCTTTTGTTCCGAGTGCATTGCCGGCTTTTTGGGGATTAGAGTTTCGGATATTTAGGGATCGGTAAGCGATGGGGTTAGTGGAAATATTGGGCTTTCAGTAACCTTACTCTCACGGCCAAACACAACGCTGTGGTGGTTTCACGCCGGTTTTCTGTGAGACCACGGTACCACACCGGGCCTATTTGTACCGACGCATGGCTCTCCCACAACTCATAATAAAAAAATAAGAACACAAAAACGACCGTCAACAATATACTGCAAATCGCAAGTGAGTTACCGCTCTTATGCGCTAAGTACTGGCGTAATGTTACGTAATTGTCAGTCACTTGCGAAAATTGGCGTCTACGTGTTTTTTTATTAGCAGATTTTTATTATTTCTTTACACAAGTCATTTGTAGAGCTCACGTGATTATAGGGTCTAATGAGGATATTTTGTAGTTTCAAGCCTTTATTAACCATAAAACTTTTGATAAATTCTGTGTGTCTTCTAAATATTTAGTTTTAAGATTATACAAGCTTTTTATTTATAATTTCTAGTAAAAGGATATGATAAATATACATGTCATTATACCTACATACATATTTTGTCAGCACTTTAAGAAAGACGATGCCTGAGTTTATTTCGGCATTTCTTTTCAGAGTAGTCATTGGTACTCCTGAATGTTCACTATATATATAAATAAGTTAAATGTTTTCTAGCTTCTTTGTTCGCTAGTGGTGTGGTCTGGGCTTAAATACCCCCACCCTATATAATATTTGACTGTAGTGTCCGACAGTATCCGGTATTCGATCCAGTCTGCCGAAGATTCATGGGCCCATTCATTGTGAAATATAACTTTTTGAACTAAATATATATCATTTTCTGTCATGTCTTTTTTTTTGATATTGAAAAAAAAAGTAAAAAGAGAAGTTTCATTGTTGCAACTGGACGATTTTATTTATATAATAAATATATTGAGTTTAACTGTTAGGTTTTTTTTATATTTAAAGGTTTTTAAGGATTTAAATTATATAATTACTTATCAAAATTCTACTAATTCATACTAATACATAATATAATAAATGCCATTTGGTGAGTATGTATTGATGTACGTTACTTGGTTATTCTTGAACGCAGAAACGGCTGGACCGATTTGGTTGAAATTTGTTATTACATAACAATTTGTTATTACATAACAAATTTCAACCAAAAGTAAGTGTAGTTTGGGTGTAAGGGCGCAATGTAGTAGTAATTTATAAATTAAACCTACAAACATAATATATTCTTGTATTTTTATCTGTACATAAAATCAACACAATATAAATTACAGTACTTACTTAAATAAATAACGCTCTCGAATAAATAAATACTTAAATGTAAGTAATTCGATACTAATAGTAACACAGGAAGTGTCAAATAAATAAAATCGATTCAAACTAGGTATCGATTAATTTACATGATCGGGTTACAACTCCATAATCGAGTGATTTGAATATTTTAGATATGCCATGCTGCTAGAGGTGGAAGGTGTGAGAGATTTATAGATCTGTTAATTTGTCTTTCTTTATCTTTGTATATAATCATGGTGGAATATGTTGGTTGGATTGATTGAAATGATTAAAAACAGAACAAAAATATTGTTGATTTTTCATGAATTTTGTCCTAGTGCACCGTTGCAAACAGAAATTTAAAAATCGATTTTTAATTGCTTGTATTGTACTACAAGAAATTAATCCTAGACTTTTTTATTACGACAATGAAAAATCCATCCTTTTATATAAAAATTTTATGAATTATTTTATACCTAAAAACATTTATGTTTATATATGTATTTTTATAACAAAACCTCAAAATATGCCATATTTTACCAGCGACACGAGCCCAATCCTTCCCCTTCCCGGACTCTTCCCCAATCCCTAAATCTCCAAATCCCTAATCCCTAAACGGTCGGCAACACCATAAACAACCGTTGCGGTTGTCCATGGGCGGCGTTGATTGCTTACCATCAGGTTAACCGGTAAAAAAAACACGATACTTTGACTTCTCTAGTGTGCGGACACATCATAGGTGGCGCTGATCACTTACCATCCATTTGCTCCTTGGCCTCATCAGTACCACCTTAAAAGATCCAACACATCATCAGTTCTTTAGAAACTTAAGTTCCAACATTTGAACGATAAATGAGTGGCCATCAAGAGAATCTATAGTTAATAGCGAGAAAGTAACAATAAGGCAAAGCTATTGCCGTTTTTATTTGCATACCCATATAGTAATGCCAAAATGATATTGTTCGCACGACTGGAAAGCTTTGAGCCATTGTTATTTATATTAGCAGCCTTTCGAACCATAAAATTTGTGCTTCGGGCTCTTAATATTGTGTGTTGTTATTAATTGTGAGAAAATTTGTTCAATGGTAATATTATTATTTGAGTATGTTTTTAGGGACCTTAAGATCACAAAAGGAGGATCCTTCGACCAGGTGAGGTGATAATGCCTAACATTAAAAAACATCCCGCTTTTGGGATTTTTTACCTTCGCACAATTTACTTGTGCGATTTAGGAATTTAAGACGTCATCTGTGATTTTAAAAGAAGAAAGACGGACCAATAATGTTCAGATTTATTAATTTTCAAAATGGCACTTCTGTGTACATCCGTGAATGGTATGTTTGTATATTCTAGTAACAGTACTGAGATATGTCTAACAAAATAATAGTTGCTATACAAATAATTGAAGTCATGCAAATCTCCCCTAAAAAAGTCCAAGCAGAAAATGAGTACAAAAACTGTTTATACATTAATATTCCACGTTTACTCAGCATCCACTCATTTTACGTAACAACCTTAATCTTCTAACCACAAAATGTTCCGACGTCGGTAATTTAGCTAATCAGCTACTAGCCACTAAATCCTCGTGTCTGCTACCATCTTTAAACATGTTCAGTACAACAGCCTGTCTAGATACGGCCTTCTGATATCGCTCGCGCGAAACGGCATGCGGTAACGGCCTTGTCGCAGTACAACCGGTCCATTTCTTACTTTCTTTGTAAGTACTTGTAAGTACCTTTAAGTAACAACTCGGTAAATGTATTCAGTGTTCTTTATTTTTTTACTAGCTAGCCCGGTGAATGAGAATGCGAAATTGACTTTTGTTTCTTTTTTTTTTCTTTATTTATCCTACAAACATACTCGGGGTTTCGGGCGCAAGCGAAATAAAAAATATACCGCTACCCCTGCCCGAAATAGGAGAATGAAAGGGTGGTTTATAGTCAGTAAGAGTCTGACAATCGCTCTTGAAATCACTTTATCCCCAAGTAAAAAAAACTATATAAAACTCTATTTTGAATATTTGCTACGCTAGTAGGTGAACCATTAATTTTTAAATAACATCTCGTGTAACAAAATCGAAGAGGTCATTGGTGAACTTTGTAATGGCTGAAAAAAAAACCATATCTCTGGACGCTTATTATTATCTAGTTTAATTTAGTATATATAGTTTAGTATTTGGTATTAAAGCGGCCACAGAAATACATCATACGTACAAACTCGACTTAGACAGCCTCGTGATAGACAATAGAATGGAAGGACATACTGGAAGTCCAAAAATTCAGACAGAAAAAAAGCAGAATCTAACAATTATTTCTTTACATAATGATAATACAAAGTTCAAAAACACAATATTTCACCTTGATAGTTCTCTTTTTGTGCACAATGCACATTATTTTTAATGAATGGCACCCTCACATTGTTTCCCGGCGATTATTTAAATTTTTCAATGCAAGCGGGAGCTTTTATCTCCGTACGGGTTGTTAACTCGTGATTTCAGCAATTCAATCCCTTTTTTAACGATGTGGTTACAATTTTGTCCCTAACTTTTTTAATATCAACCAGGGTTAATAACTGTTAGTTTATTACTACTAACATTTCTTTTGGACATAATATTTGTCTGTACACAAGTAGTTGTGGTGTAGTTAAAAGAAAACACTTCTAGCTGACAACTGAGTATTATGGCAATTAATTAGACCATAACTTTATTTAAACTGAAACTTGTGCTTAACCTAAACTCAAATTTTATTAAGGACGGCATTACCCGTTTAAATTTTTCTTTGAATGGTATCAAAGAATGACCTTATTAGGGATATGGCCTTCCTTTAATTAGGTAAATGTCTAAATTAGTATCTGTAATCTTTCTGTGTGTAGTAGGTCTTGTAAAATGTAGCGGAACTTGTTTTTATATTTTTACAAGATGTACTGCACCTATATTTTCAAAATAAAATGTCTTATCTTCTCCTATAACAAATAGATGAAGCTTATAGAGGTGAAAAATAAACGTATCTTCGCTTTTACAAATAACATTAGCTGTGGTCTTCCCTTAAAGGGCATATATCGCCGTATTCTCTTCCAAGTCAACCATATTTCTATTGAAACTCCCATCTACATCATTGATCTGACAATTTCTGACAGAAACTATCATTGCAAAATCATCTTCCACAATAGGAACAAAGTTTTATGAAGACACATGTCCGTTATTTGTTAGTTTTCTGTGATCATCTTCTAAATCATTTGTTACGGCGCCATTTTGATTTGTTGTTACATTAAAGAACATATATTCTTGTGTTTTGGAAAGTTCTGGTACTGGTAAGGTGTTGTTATTATAAATGATCTGTTTAACGAAAGGTTAGAGGTTATTTGCATCTGGCTTTGATGTTGGAATGTCCGATAGAAACTTAAAGACCCTTTTATTCTTAGATGGAGAAGATTAATTGAACATGGTCATTTTATAAACGTCATATTAAAATATATGCTTATTAGTTTTAAGTCTTTTGTGTTCGGTTAAGTTCCATGAATGGTTTCAATGGTATGATACAGACCAAATTTTATATTGAGATGTCTGCATTAGCTTAGTTGCAGTACCTACATGAGTTTTGGATTCACTTTTCGGGTTGAATTCTAAGTTATATTATAAGTATTTATTTTATATCTTTTTTAATGAAATAACCTCAATAAACAAATTTGTTTAGTCCCAAAATTAAGATATACTTCCCATAGGTATGCTTTCACTTTTTAAGCCATTTCCCCATATTTGTTCACGCGGAGCACCGAACCTTATACGGAATGGTGAAAGGGACATATTGTCTTACCTGTCTTTTGTGCCTGATCTATTACTAATACGGTCACCGTCAACGTAACGACGTTTTTTTTCTGATATTAATCACTATCCATTCTAATTAAAATAACAAAGAAACAATTACTACTGGTAAAGCAAGGCATCTGTGCTAAAAACCTATAAAATACACACACGTTTATTTAACACCTGTACTAAAAACCTGTAAAATACACATACATTTTATAATCAGACATTTAATTATCTGTAACTCATAAGTTTTACGAGTGGCGAAATAAAGTGAAATATTGTCATGGGGTTTAGTAAATTATTTCTTGTCAATCAATTCACGGTTCACAGAGTTGTTGTGGTTCTCATTTCGGACGTAATGAGGAGTAGGTCTACCAGAATGCGCCTCACAGTGTTCCGGTCGTTCGTCGTTCGTTCACGATCTAAGTTCACTCTCCGAATCACCAATTCTGGAATATTTTTGTCGGTCAATTTGTGATCTCCTGAACCGTCAAGCCTTAGCTTTCTTACTAAATCTAAAGTAGGGTTAATCTATGCATACTAATTTAATACCAAAAAACCTTTGTAACATAAAATTCAAACACGAGATAGCACACTTACAAGCAATCATTCAACCAATAAATGCATTTTATAGGAAAATCAACAAATATAATAAGTGTCATCATAAAATTTATATACCAGTAATAAGGCACGATTTAGAAATAATATTGTAAGTACGTAACATAGTATATTAGAGGATGTCAATTCGGAGATATAGTAGCGAATAAAATCGATATCTTATAGGAAGATGCTGTGGTGGAATTTATGAAAGCTGCAAATATATTGAAGGTAACTGCGCATGATTGGATGTAATATGGTGTTGCAACGTGTTGTGGGGATTATCGAATGGAAGTGACAATTTATGTTCGTTTTATTTGATTTTAGTAGGATTTGTCAAGCGTGGTAGAGTTGCTACCGTTTTCTAACACATTTACATAAGTGTTTAGAGATAATCATTGTATAAATAACTATGTTTTCTTTTTAGTTTCTGTACACAAGGGTTAAATTAATGCAGAGACCTCATTACTAAGCGCGGTCCTTTCGTCCATCTGTCCGTTTATCAGCAGGCTGTATCTCTCAAATTTGGACATAAAATTCACATTCGCCTTTGATCAGTTTATTGTCTTTAATGTAAATAAGTAGATGAAAGTTTTCTCTATAAGAAGGATTACAAAAATGTTTAACTAAACACGGCCTTTAAAGCAATTTAGACAAAAATAAAACAACAATAACACGTGCAAAAAGTGGAATATTTTTCTTAAAACAATGTTATTTTTTGCCAGCTTCGTGATAGTGTCGTTAAGATTTGTTTAACTACGTGAGCCATGAACTAGAAGGATCACATTCACCATAATTGACATAACTGTTCTATATCCCTCTGTATTTTTCTGCAAAAGTCCAACAAATTTACTTAAGTTTACCAAGAAATTTAAAACGTGTACATTTTGAACTGTAATTTAAAGTACAAATTCGCACAATACAGTCATGTAATTCTACATCGCACGATTGAACGGTGAATTCAAAATATAAATCCGCAAAACTATATCTTGATCAATAATGATAAGGTCCAAAATCAGTTTCGTATCGAAAAGCACAGATGCACATCACTTGTCGTCATTTGTATTGCAAACTCATCTATCAACATCGACACTTACTATGACGAATTACTTTTGCTGTCATAGCCACACGCGAAATTATTTTTTAACCCAAAGGCATAGAGTTCGATGTCGGGTTCGTATCTTTGTTTTAAGAATCAATGCAGTAGATGATTGGACGTCAAATGTTACTGAGATAGTATCTTGTCGTGACTTCTGTGCGATTAGAGCTTTGATCTTAAGATATATCGCCGATGTTATAATGCTGTTGCTACGGTTATTAACAAAAAACAGCAATTTAGATCCGACAAAGTTCGTTGAACTCGGAACTTGCGTTTGGTGATGGTGTGTAGAAACATTGAGATTGAAATAAATTCAGGAGAATTCTTGTTTCGTACAAGATTCCATATTTGCAAACTTCCTTCGCTGTTCTTGCTTGTCATTATAAACAGTATTATATAACACATTCATCACAGGTTTCAAAGGATTGTAAATAAACACTCTGACATCGAATACTTTACACACAAAACCTTAACGGGAAATCTTGAATCGACCACTTCCTCCGTCCATGACATATCGCAATCAATCAATGAACTTTGCAAATTCGAAAATCAATATTAGTTCTATTTCGCAATATAATTTGTGTACAGGAAATTACGGCTGAATGGATTCGCTCCAAGTGGACTGGTTTCCCAATCAGAGTTAGATCTAAGATACGGAGATAGGTGGCGGTAACGATAAAAGAACAAGTAAAGCACGTCACGAGAACAGCGAAAGTATACTTAATGAGTTACACCCCAGGCTATCCGCACACACCAGCCTCCGTCCAGCAAATTGACTCTCATTTGACACACTCTTCCTACTAAAAGAAGCTCCATTCTAAAAGCCAAAGAAAAACAAAACGTATCATAACCAATCACGGTACGAATTTGATTGCTACTAATTTATCAAGTGGGAGCGACGAAGAAGACACTATAATTCAAACGCAAGACGATATATACTGTAACTCCGTCACAGAAAGCTTCGATTGCGTTGTATAGAAAAGGTTTATTGTTTGTCGGACGACGAAAGATCAATGTTGATTATTTTGTACTGACAAGCAAATTAGTTGATGCCTTTGTCTCGTTCAGACATATTAGCTGTGATAGGTGATTGAAAGAGTCCAGATAAGGGTACCAGGCGTAGTGTTCAATTAATCAGTTCATTTAATAGCTTATGAATGGAATTACATGGCTGATATGACTAGACTGTTACCCAATATGAGTTAACTAGTGAAACTTTCTTTAATCGAGTGTGCATTGTTATATACGTAGCTTTGGTTTACTGTCGCTTTCACATCACCGTATAGTACAAAACAAATAAAGGTCACTCTCAACTAATTACACATTATCAATGATAATTAACTAATTTCCTCTTGCATTATAACCTAAGAACTACTGAATGATAATTTAGACAGTATATCTTATTACCTTCTGATATATCGTAGAAAGTTGTTAATGTTTGTTTCTATTTCTCTTTCTAACTTATTGTGTTGCATTTTGTCAATTAATTATTTTTTATCTTCTTTCTTTAATTTCTTCAACCATTAAATCAATTAATGTTTCATTTCTAACAACGCATCGTCTGAGAACGTTTCGATAACAATACAATTCACGACCTCCTTTTAAATATAAATTCTCAGTTAAATCTTTAAAAGCCGGTAAAGCATTGTGTATGCATTTAGCCTAAATTCCGGCGATAGCTGTAAACAATAACCCACTCTTAGGCCCATAAGAGTAAGAGACCGTCACGACATGATCACACATGACCCTGGCTTTTACTTAAGCACCATTGAAAGCGATCCCGGCACACTAGAAAGTTACAGTAATTGTATGGAATTCACTTACACCTATATTAAGATGTGAACAATCTGATAATTGTGTGAAAATGTCAACAGTGTTAACTTTAAATGAGTTCTTTTGTTTTAGAGTTCATATTCAAAAAATCATAATTAGCTCGTTTCGTAAATTGAGAACCGGAAACTTTAATTTTGGACTGGCTCATATCAAAGCCGCCGAACAAGTGCACTGGTTACTTGAATTGAATGTTATTTTATAGAACGCTTTCCCTTGATCTCATAGGCTTTTCCTGTCCCGCGGCTTGTGGGTATTTAAATGTTGTGGATGCAAATCGAGAAAACATGTTCTCATAGATTTTCACCAGTCAACGATCGTCACGACATCTAGACAGTGTTGTGACAGAACGGACATAAGCAGACACGTGTGTCGCTCTTGACAAACTTTACGTTTGCGAACACTATTATCGAAACTTTGATGAATAGGAACCCTATTACAAAGGAATACAATGCAACGCACCTCTTCGCAATCAACTCTAAGTGCACAGTCATTATTTTTGTTGTGGTTGACGAGCACCTAAATGATCTTGATGTTTATCAAGACGTAGAGTAAGTTGTGATCGATATTGACGAAAGTGAATGTGAAATTTGAGAAGCAGCTCAAAAGAAAGCAAGAGTGAACAATCAAGGTGATTAACATGCACATCTGATATTAGCTCGGGCTCTTGACAAACGCTATTTATTTCCTCTATCTGTAACATTATGTCTGTGTGCCAGTACAATGTTGTCAATCACAGCAACTGTCTTAGTTTTGGCGTCGCATTGTGGTCTGACGCTATCTAAATGATTTGTGTAGCCACCGATGTCAAAATGTCAGTAGCTAGCGTAAGTTCTAGGAATTTCTCGAGCATTATAAACAGTAACATATTATTATCCAGGTTTGTCATCGGAGCGTATTTTATGGTCGTAGCGGCAGTACGCTATACTCAAACTTGTTTCTCGAGGTTGACATCCGTGCACCGTTAGTTTGCTGAATCGTTGACCCATGCCTTTCTTTGTGTTACATACGTGAGGTTCAATTAGCTGTGACATTTCGTGTCAAATTGTATAAGTAATGTAAATTGTATATCTGTGCAGTCATCTTATCAATTTGTTGCTGTCTCTTATGACGTAATTAAACCGTAACGTTTTAGTGGACGTAAAATGAAATTGCTAGTTTGATAACTAGGCGATGGTGATGGATTAACAGTTATTGTAGGTTACGTCGACAAAATTGTGGTAGTTGAGCTATCTAGATTAGCGGTTAGTGAATACGAATTAGACTGACACGTTTCGTAACTAATAGGAGTCTAGTTAGTGTGTGAATTAATATTATAAGTGCTCGGAAATTAATTCTGTATATTTGCTTTTGATTATATGATGATGCGGAAACTGTCACTTGTTACATAGATATGATTTAATAACATCCTTTATTTGTTTTATTTGTTTCTAGTTCGTTAATGTTTATCACTTATAAAGCGTTGGCTATAAACTGGCTCTTTATGTTGATTATGAAAATTGAGTTATTACGTTGAAGAAACTGTGCTAGCGTTCAAAACATCCCATCGCATGATACAAGTATCTGTTTCACCGTTATTATCGTACGCAACCGTTTCTATTTCCTCACATAAAGACTTTAGACCCATCATTCCTTTGTTATAGTTCACAATAGTTTTCTACCTTTTTACATCGGTTAACTACTGGACTTATTGTGATATCGGAACCTTGGCAATGAATACATTCGTCACACATACCTAGTTCCCAAGTAATTTTGAGAGGCGGTTCATTTGATTGAACAAAACCGCTGCATTTCCTTTCTTTATCATGTTTGTTGGGTTTAATTAGTGCTTTCGGATGTCTAGTAACGTCAGCTGAGTAGATTGTTGTTGCAAATTACTTAATTATCGAGTCTACAGGTGGTCTAGATAAACGAAATTAAATTGCTATCGAGTTCCATCAAGGTGCACATGTGAAATTTTATTTTGATCTCGTTTCTTTTTAATTACATGGTTTTACTTTTTTATTGTTTGAGAATTGGGCAATGAATAAATTGTTGATTTTAACAAAGAGCTATTCGTCTCGTTAGGAAAAAGAAGTAACTGTTTTGCAGATTTTTATATCTTGTAAAATGTGAAATATTTAACAATTCGCAGTACAGGTAACTTTACAGGGAAACCCCACGAACTTCAATTGATTCGTCAAGAAAATGAATTCAATTATTTTAGTTTCTATACAGTTTCTAGGTTATCATAACTGTCCACACAATATCAATCTTGCAAATCATTCCAAACATGAAATTGCAAATAATAAAAAGGCATTGTTCCACATAACAATAGTTCTGTGGTCACTAACAATCACTGGTCAATGAATTACTCAAATAAACTGAATTACCTCTTCAATAACCGTCTTTCGTTTCTTATTATCGTAACTACCTTCTGAGACTCGACCTAAAATCGTAGTATCATTGAATTTTGTATCATTGACAAGATGATATTGCTCCGTATAGAAAGTAAGAACATGCGGTAAAAAATAGGAAGTTTCTATTAAGCTGAAAGATGTGATAACGAACCTCTCGCCACCAACAATGGCGTCGACCATCTTGCTCCAATTCCCAGTGACAGCGATAGTTTCTAATCCTAAACCGTAATGAGCAAACCATATTCACACGTCTCACACTCGATGAAAAAACTCACGTTTCCCATTCAGCGCTCTCTTCAAACTTATTTTATACGCCAGTGACTTTAATTTCGGCGTATTCTTTTGTTCCGCGATGTACTGATATAGCAACGGTCCCGCTGACCTTGTTGATGAAAGTAAAGCTATTGTCCTAGTCGACCTGGGTCAAAGATCTGTCGCGGCCATATTTTAGTTCCCCAAACCGGAGAAGGCTCGTCACGAAACTCCATCACGATGTTAACGTCACGTCTCGATATTCGCTATAGATATTGTCGCCGGGAATCGCATTCAAATCCGTTTGAATTATTAAATACTGGCTGGGTTTGCCGTTCGTTCGAACAATGTAAAGGTTATCAAGATTCAAGGACCTTCTATTGGGATGTGCAATCGTTTCGCGGAAGCATTCACTTATGTAATATGAATTTCACTTTCGGAAACGGTCGCTGCCACCTTTATAATGAAGTGCAACAAAGGTCAAAGCCGCATATACTTTAAGTGTAATAGGTTTAATGTGTTAACAAGACTAATATGACGCAGTTTCTCTACCTAAGGCAATGGAACTTTTTTGAACATTATTGTTTAATGGTTATCGACACTTTCTCAGGCTTTGGCTCAGATATCTTCTGCTGCGGGCGCTATGATGTTCGTAACATTGTTAATAGTAACTACTGCACTGATAGTTCCTTTCCCTTCGGGTGCGTTACTTTTGGAACTTTTATTTACACTTATTTCTTTATGATGTTATATTTTATCAGAATGTTTTCTTTTATTACAAGGCCAAATTGCAATATCATGTTCTGACTAACTTGGTACTGATCTATTATAATTGGTCGTCATTCTTACCATACAATCAGTTCCAATAATGTCTTCTTCATATTTAAGTTTAACAATTATTTTTACGTCTCCATGTAATTGTAATTAAATCTTTAATCTTCCTTCTATCAGTCTAAATTATTAATGATTGCATCAAATATAGTTTGGACGAGCTCTAAGCAATGTTTGTTTAGCAACAATTGTCACCTCTGACCTGTTACCTACTCGACGAAACAATGCAATGACGTCCCATTGTCCTAACGACTATCATACTTGGTACACACCACAGCATATTAAACTACTCCAATTAGATTTTGAACTTTATTGCAACAGCGATAAAGGTGAACTTCGTGATTATTATAGTTTAGGGTATCTTGTTCTGCTGGCTTGTACAATCGACAAAGTGGTCGTAAACGAGCTGCAATATTAGTTTATTATGAAATTATAAAATAAAAGAGCAATATAATGTCGTGGCTTATTGACCAATGGAATGGCGATATTTGCAACACTTGTATGTAGTATTTTATTGTTTATTGCGATAAAATGTTCGTATCTGTCTAGTGCATCTAATTTAGGAAGATTGTTTCTTGGTTTTCGAAATTAACATGACCTTATCTTTTATTTTTTTATTTAAATGTAATAAAGGCATCAAGTTGGTTTACGTATTCTTATATTTATATGAATTACTGCCTTGACGGCATGGTTGGCCCGGTGGGTTGGCAACTGGTTGCTGCACATCGTGTCGCGGCTTCGACTCCTGCCGCGGATAAACTCTTTGTGTGGCAACAAATTGTTGTTCCGTGTCTGGGTGCGATATGTATTCGAATGTGTGTACAACCAACAAATGCACCCACGACATACGAAAAAACCTTAGAGTAGGGCAAACTTATAAGTTATTTTATGAAAACCTGATTCAATTTCCGGTGATGTGTTGTATGTGATGTTCCTTTTTGTAATTGATCGGCAAACGAGCAGACGGATTACCGCAAGCAATCAGCCCCGTCCATGGACACCCGCAACGGAGTAGTTACGAGTGCATTGCCGCCTTATAGGGATTAGGGATTTGGAGATTTAGGAATTGAGGAGGGATTAGGGAAGGGGAAGGATTGGGTCTCCGGTAATCTCAGTCACACTGGTTGTTTCACGCTGGTTTTCTGTGAGGCCGTGGTATTACTCCGCTCGAGCAGACCCATTCTTGCCAAGACATGGCTCTCCCACACTAAAATTAAAAACACCTTTCTATATTAAATCAATTTACAAGTGAACAACTCTAAACAAAATAATGATTCTGTGAACGTTCGAGGTCAACTTATACAAACTTCTATAGGTAGGCACACAAGCCATTTGGTTAATAGTACTTTATCATTAACTGTCCCTTAAGTAATAGTTAACATGCCTCAGAGCCATAGAGGTTAGAGGATGAGGGTAATTTTAGTGATTGTACGTGTTGCTGATTGCTAGTTATTCAATATTTTGTTAGCCTATCTTTGTACTAATAGCTGCTATTGTCTGTGCAAAGGAAATAAGAATATTGTTTTATTGTTACGGAATTGATGATTGTAGGAGTCTTTAGCTAGCCGCAGTAACTAAGTATCTACTAAGATAAATACACAGTTTACCAACGTGAATGAGTGACTGAATGATGAATGTATGAGTGAGTGATCCTATGAAAGAGTGAATGAATGATGAGTGTATGAGTGAGTGACCCTATGAAAGAATGAATGAAAAATGAATGAGTGAATGAATGACGAACGTGTTTTGCTTTTTGTATATTTTTTATTAATTTATTTTGTCTAACCATATTTTTTGGCAGACCAAATTCTATCTTTCAATGAAATTAAAAATAAATCGGATCCCCTGTTTGTATTTAAAAACAAGATTCATTACCTGTAGAACATTTCCAGCTTACAAAGTACAAGTAAGTAGTAAGTGGCTATATCGCAAGCTTAGTAAGCCTGTATGAAAAACTAGGTTCATGCAAATCACTTCACATTGCTATGGGCGGTACTCGTTTGTGAGAAAAACACTACATGTAGGCTTTTTAGAGCTAGTACGACCTGAGAGATTGGCGTATGTGTACTAGAGTTTTATATATGTATACCTTCAAGTAAAAGAGGCTATTTTTGTGTGGAACTATTAAACAATACTTATCAAATGGTTATTGTTGCAAAATTGATCGCCGAAAAATGAAATCGGAATTCCTCCACCGTCGCCGTCTTTTTGGCAGCACTAACTTAGTCGATAAATATCTCTTCACAGGTAATTTACTTTTGAGTTGCACATGATGAAAAGACACTTGTAATAAAGTTTTTCAATAAACAGCGGCCGTCTTCACTAAACTGTTACTATGTAACGTAACTTCAATTCACATTCTTATCATTATATACGAGTATGTATATAATAGGTAAACCATATTCTTATTCAATATTGATAAGTCAGAAGTAAAAGGTAACAAACAACATTTATCCCAACTAAATCATATACAGATACTTCGGAAACTGGTTAAAAATATGAAATCTTCCCCTTTCCCCCATTGCCAATCCCCTCACCCCAATTCCTAACCCGCAAAAGGCCAGTAAAACACCCATAACTCCTCCGACGTTTATTGTGCGCGTTGGGTGTCCATGGGGTTTTTTTGTGAGGGGAAAATCATCAAATGACTTCTCCCGCCCAGGGCCGGGCGGGAGGGAGTGTCAGACTCTTACTGACTAAAAACCCCCCTGTTCCTTCTCATGCTCTGGGCCGAGGTCGCGGTGCCTCATTGCGCTTACCCCGCAAGGGTGTCGATGGGTAACGTCGATTTACCTTCAGCTAATCCGTATCGACATTTGCTGTAGCTAACACAAAAAGAATTCACTAGATCAGCAATCACTCAAATATACTATACTATCTACTAATTATTATTTTTATCTAAAATCCAATTTTATCCTCTCTATTATATAATTATCGTAATCCCATTTAAATCTCTCATGTTTAAACGCTTAAGCTGCCGCATAAACATTGCTTATTGCTTCGTTCAATATAATCAGATCTGGCACCTTTGCCAAGGGATTCGGGAAAATGGCTGTGAAATGATATAATTTCCCACAGAAATTAGTTTATTGGTGCGAAACTAATACCGTTTGGGAGATAGGAGATATGAAAACCAACACTTAGTTAAAATCATTTTGAGCATTATGAAAATCACTGCATAACTAGTATATAACAAAGTCGCTTTCTCTGTCCCTATATACTACGTAACGAATTTTGATGTGGTTTTTCAATGGGTAAAATGCATGAAGAGGAAGGTTCCATTAGTGGATAAAAATTGTATAAGTATTGCACCTGTGCGAAGCCGGAGCGGGTTGCTAATGTGTTTATAAAAAGTTTTGGTGTTTTAATAATAATTAGAACCAATTATATTTTTTTAAAACAACAAAAATGATGTTATTGTTGGCTTTAAAAACATGCGACAATATGAAAGCTACAATCTAGCTAGGTATAATTTTCAGAAAAAAAGACCGAGACAAGTTATATTGAGCAAAACGAGTGCTTCTTTCTATATGGCGATTAGTGATTGAGCCACTTTAGTAGGTTTATTTTAAATAAAGATTTTTTGTAATATTATTGACTAATATTACAAAAAATCTTTATTTAAAATTAATTTAATGTTAGCAAAAACAAACTTACATCAACCATTAAAAAAAGATCATTAAAACAAATTATTATGAAGCAACATCTGAACTGCAAATTGCAAGTTTCATTCAATAAAGTAACGGTAATAATTCTTTTCTAATCCAGAATGAATACCGTTTATGAATATTGATTTTACCTTACTTAAACTATTATTACATTCCAAAACGTAAAACTGTTTTTGTTCAGAAATATGACAAAAGAATATTCAACGACACAGCCGTTATGTCTTTACTGGTTATTGGACGCAGATATCTAAGTAATGGAAGTAGTTTTGTGCCACTTAATATTGCTCCCTCATCATAGCACGATAATTATTAAATTAATAAGTCAAAATAAACTAACTACACACCAACATTTGATGTACTTACCTAGATAGTAGTACCAATTCTCAATTTCATATTTTCAATTTAATAAAAGCATAAACCGTTATAATATGTCAATGGTTCCTTTTCTACATTTTCCTAGACAAAAAAAAATACCAAAGTCTTTCTCGTAACACACCAACAAGCGTACTATCGAGTGTCGTAAGTATTATAGTAGATGCACTTTTGTCACCTGTATAATTAGTACATTAAAATAATCAGAAGCGACTTCCAGCAACTCGTAAATCAATGTTCATAAAAGCATCATAAGGAAAAACTGAAAAACAAAAATGGTAGGTACCTATTCAATAAAATTTCACGGGCACCGCAGGGAGAAAACGTTTCTGTGAGAAAAACTCTGTATTACGTGACCATATAAATCTGAAGACATTTAGAAATAAGAGTACGAAATATTACTATGGACAGTTTGACCTAGTTATAAGACTTACTGTGAACTGAGGGCTCTTGAATCACCGTCAAAGATGTCAACACGATTACTAGTTCCATAATAACATTACGAACTTCATAATTGCACTTCAAGCACTTCATAGTAGGTTAAGAACTTCAGAATAGGACGTCTATTAGAGAGTGCAACAACGATGTGTAAGAAAACAATTAATAGGTCTGTAATTTAAAGACTTGAAGGCTTTTGAAACTCAGCTTGTGCAATACAATACAAGGCTTCCTTATTAATCTTTGTAATATTAATAATTGTTTAAATTATATTAAAATTTAAGATCGCCTTTACTTTTGAATTGGATGGTTTTCTTCCTTCCTTATCAATACAAATTAAAATTAAATTTTGTAATTTTCTCACATACCTACACACATAAAATTATATTTCCGCTATGTGACGTGAAAACAATATGACGTTATACATATGTTGTTATTTGAAACAAAACACGTATAAAAGTATTGTTTTTTTATGATTCAGTCATAAAACTATTGGATTTGAATTTGGCTAATTGGATACTATCGAATTCAAATTGCAATACAGGGATAATTCAATTTCGGCGAACAACGAACCAGTTACGACTACAATTGATAATAATTATAGCATATTCCTAATAAATATGATAACGTAGTCATGATAAACTTTTTTCCAAATCATTCGAAATAGCGCCACTAACTAAACAACGAACTCTTAAAAAGGTTTAAACCATTGAAGAGCATTCCACACCGTTCTTTTCCTTGTAGACTTGAACAGTTTTCATCGGAGTCGAGCCTAAGTGATCTTTTAGCGAAGGAACCCGTACCTGTATAAGTTAAAAGTAGAACCTATATACATTTGAAGCAAGGAACGGGACGTTTTAGTTTGCCAGCCGCGTTTTATTCTTCTTTTCTTGGGATAAGAGGAAGTGTCAGACTCTTAGCTGGTGTTCTTCCCCGGTTCCTTGCCGGTGATACGAAAGTGAGTGTCAGACTTTTAAGTAGTTTCAGTACGCGTTTTACACTCCCACTGAATAATTTGATGATTTTCCCCGCTCAAAAAAGTACTTAAGTTTTTGTTTATTAAAAATAACGACTAATGAGGGACGTCACAGCGACGCACACGCTGCTCATAAAAAGGAATCTCATTGTTTCTTGATTAAGTAGAGATCTTTTTAGTTAATTCACGTGATTAAAAAAATAGTCAATTCTGTTCAATAGTTTTATATAATGTATGTAATAAAGTATATAATTATGTATAAATAAATAACTTGTATCTAAGCAAATATGATGTAATTTGCAAACACAAAACGCGTTTGTCCCTAATGACTTGTTATTATAAATGAATGGTTATTACAGTAACACTACCTGTTATCACCTTTGACCAATAATTAATCAAGATAAGTGCGAATGATTTAACGAAATATAATTATGTAATTATGTAATCTTTGAGGTTAAGTTTCTTTGGTTACTGTTGCGAAATTTTGCGGTTGTAGGTATGGCATTAAGTTATTTTTTTCTATAAACTTTTGTTAAAAGTTGAGGGATTTGTAAGTAATTGGCTTGTACTTATATATGGTTTTTTGAGACTTCTGTCATAATCTTTGTGTTAGGTTTCCGTTCTCTTTTATTGTGGAACCTTTCTTAAGACTGGTTATCAGCTTATTAAATCTTTCTCTGTCTTTTTCTTACCTAAGCAAAATATTATTGAAATTATATAATTATGTATACAAAAAGACGAATCGTGGTTCATAGTAGGCAATAAGGGTTGGTGAAAAATATATGTTTTGAGGAAATAAACAAACGCGTACATTTTATTTCATTGACTTTTTGCATTTCTTAACGAGAACAATATCTGAAAATAAAAAAAAAAATTACTTTTAACACAAAAACTATCGAATAATAATTATAAAATGTTTTAAATCTCGAACAGCTCTTTTATTAATTTGTTTTTTCAAAAGTTAAATTCACTGGTACTTTTGAAGTCTGTCGGTCAGTCCTCTTAGTGAAGCTATTTGCTCGTTCCAAAGTGTAGATTCCGATGCAGAAGAACGAGCAAGAAACTCCTTGGTTACTCTTTTTAAATCAGTTTCATACAGATTCCTTATACAAACAGTTGGTTCAATTATGTGAGAACAGTGTAACACTAATATTTATTCAGATATGTATTATATAACATATACCTATCATTTTATATTTTAAAAAAGCTTCACCCCACGCTATTTGTTTTTTTCCATCTCATACACATAAAACACAGACTTGGAACAACAATTTTTGGATCACAAAAAGAGTTGTTCCGTGTAGAAATCAAGCACGCGACATGTCACGGCGCGGCACCCGTTTCCCCAGCCGCCGCGTCACCGTGGAATTTACTTAAAGTTTTAAGAAAAACACTACTATTACAAATCTTAACAACAATACACACCCATACACACACACACAAATAATAATTAATTACATTATAAATGAGTTTTCTTAACAAATGAACTTCAGAACTCTCTTCTACCAAGAGTAGCTTACATACTATCGCGTGCAATTCGAAGTAGAATTGTTAAGATGGTTTATTTGTCTAGACTAGTACTAGTCGAGCGCGTGTAATTAATTATAGGGCACGGAATGTTTTAGATTATGTAGTTAGGGATTAGACAGGTGAAATAAAGGAGATTGGAAGTGTATAACTTCATTAAACATAGCCTAAATTAAAGCTTCATTAAACATAACTATGTAACTACAAAATGTTATTCGAGTCTGGTCCTTAAAAACAATATAAAAAAAATATCAGAATTGTTTTATGGTTCTTTAATTTTTCTTATATTGCAATGTTTTAGGATCTGGCAGCATGCTGAATATTATTATAGTGGGGGATTCCAAGACGTTTCTTATGTTTAAAAATACATAATATATTTTTCACAAAACGTTTAAGTCGTCAATTGTTTATGATTTTCTTTTATAATTCACTCTAAGTCAATACGTTGAAGGGGAAAACAACACAGATAGAATGTTCTGTCTTAACAAAGACGACATGTGCTAAAACTAATGAATGTAATTGGAAAGACTCGCTGTTAGATGATATATCCCTTATATAATATTTCGTAGGTGTTTTGCACATACAATATGTGCATAAAATCATAATGAAAATAATCTACGAATGCAATAATTTCCCACCCACAATAGCGTGTTTCACAGTCCAATTACTTACTTTTCCAACAAAACTGTCGTCTACAAATCAGAATGCAGATTAATATCCAAGTTCAAAACTTTATTACTCGCTAGATGGCGTGCATGTCGCGATAATTTAATACTGTACAATTTATAAGTTGGGCGTCGACTTTACGCCAGTTACCGACAAAACTGAGAATAAATAACATATAATTAAATGTTTGTTGCAGTTGAGAATCTAATATAAAATAAACATAGGCTTTAATTTTTATAATCCTTTTATGAGATATATTAAAAGTTTGTTTTTAATATATCTCATAAAAATATTATCATTTGATTGACGAGATATTAATTCGAAAAAAGTTTTTGGTTCTGTCAAGTTTTTATTACTATTATACCTCATTGGAACGGAATTTTTATCAACAATTTAAAATCTACCTGCAAAGTAGGTAAGTCTATATGCAACAGTTATTTTTCATGTAGCCTTAGACTGATGCTAATATTTTTTTACGTCGATTAGCATCGTCGTCATGTGACAACAGCCAAGGAAACCTCGTTTAAAATTTAAACCGAGTAAGACAACAATATCTCGAAGTCCCTTGAAAATAACAATTGACTCACAGGAAATGTATGAGAAAAACTGTAGCTTTTGAATAGTACAGTAGTTTCAAGTCACACCGATATTTTTCAGTGTGAATTGAAACTAGTAGAGCGTTTTTCAGTACATTTATGTGAGTTAGAAGTAATTTCCAATAAATATTGTTTGTCTTCTCGGCAACATCTCAAAGGCTGGTTTTATATGACTATAAAAATTAATGCAAGAATTCACTTTCCCCCTCATAATTCAATACTGGTGTCATTGTGAAGAATTTTGGGATGAACGGACCGCCATGAACGGATGAAATCAAATGGAAATAGATAACGTTAGGGGGGGGGGGGGAAGTTTTAGGGGGTGAAATCGCTGCGTTGGTAAACTGGTGTAAGTACCTATACAGAAAAGTTTTTGCAAGCAATGTTTCAGACGGGGCCCTAATAAGGGCTGATGTTCAGCCGGAGGTTGCGGGTTAAGCGCAATGAGTTACCGCGGCCTCGGCTTGGAGCAGGAGAAGAAACGGGGGGGGGTTTTTAGTCAGTAAGAATCTGACACTCTCTCGCCTAACCCTGGTCGGGAGAAGTCATTTGATGATTTTCCCCTGACAAAAAAAAGTAATGTTTTTACTTGTAAGTAGGTTGTAAACGTATCACGCCTGTGTAGACGATGGTTATAGTTGAAGAATGAGCTGTCACCGGCTTTCGGTTTTTGTGGTTGTTAAAGGTGTTGCAATATTTGGAGTGAAAAAAAGTTGTTTAAATTTTGAAAAGTGAGGATCTTGTCGTTCCCTCGATGAAATAGACAGATCAGATCATAATTATATGTGGGACCCAAAAATGCCGGAACCTAGTCTTTAGCGGATGCAAGCGCATTGATGTACTCCGAGCAGGAAAAGGATCAGGGGAGTTTTTAGTCAGTAAGAGTCTGACGCTCCCTGTCGCCTTACTTAAAGCGGGAAAAATAATTTGTACAAAAATATGTATAGAAACAAAACTATTATCAATTTAATTAACATTATAAAGATCTAACAAAAATGAACTTAACAATAAAAGTTTTATTTACCAATATGAAAGTGTAACTAAATATTCTACCTCTCAAAACCTACACATCTCACTATCAATAAGAACCGCAGTAGGTACTGTACACAATATGAGGTGTAACCTCTTAACACAATACTACATCATTACAACATCACACAATAAATAATCTCCAATTAATGATTAACGCAAATACTTTATCATTACTGTCAGTAAAGACAACAGCATATCAAGATACTCCAAAATATTTAACCTATCCAACCAATTCCCAACCTTATCATTTAAATTTTAAAGTTGAAAATCAATTTTAAAGATTGGTGTATGTTGATATGCTTTGCTATTCCACTTAACTATTCAGATAATTTCTAGTCCCACACCTACATTTTGAACACCATAATTCTATGGTAATATTGTAATGGTTCTATCGCTATCGCCATCGTGTTTATAACAAATCGTATACTGTGCATCTAATTTAAGATTTATTTGGAAGAAGTTAAGACAAGAAATGTAATTAAAATTTTCTTTAACGAACGAACAGACAGATTACTTGGTAGTAAGCAATCGGTGCCGCCGATGGACACCCAACATAGGTTTAGGGTTGGGCCTCCGGTCACCTCATACATAGCGAGACAAAACTGTAGTTGTTTCACGCTGGTTTTCTGCGATGCTGTAGTATCACATATTACATTACATTTCTGTCCTAACTCTTGTTATAATAAACTCAATCACACATTGAACTCTCTTTCTATGATTATTTAGACACCCCTGACATACGGTGAAAGTAAACATCGTGAGGAAACCTGGACTTATAATTTCTAATTATAAGTTTGAAATCGCCAACCCGCATTGAGCAAGCGTGGTGATTAATGCTCTAACCTTCTCCGTGTGAGAAGAGGTCTTTGCTCAGCAGTGGGCACTTATAGGCTGATGATGATGATGATGACGACACATTGAACTCTATATTACACAATAAATATATGAATAAAAAATATTATTCAATAACAAATCACCAATCATAAAACACTTAAATTATTTCAGATCATAAAACTTGATCCACATTCACAGGATCTCGACTCGTAATGATTTAGTAATAATGTCAATCTTACGACATATTTATTAAATATATATTTCACAATTTCGACATTGACAATGTAAAAATATGTATTTAATATAAACTTACTTCTAACTTACTTCTAAGTACAAATAAAAGTCACCACTGACTGTACATACATATATATTGAGACAAACGGTAGAGGAAAACATGAGGAAATCAACATACACAAACGTAAAATATCTAATTATCTACCTATAACTTTGGAATCAGCAATCCGCTCTGAGAAATCGTCAGTGAGTGAGACCTTTACTCAGAAGTGACGATGATGGCTGCATTAAAATAATCATCAGCATTGATGTCAAAGGTGCCCTGGAGGTTGGCAACATTGCTCGGTCGTATGGCAGAACAAACAGCCCTCTAGGCACGAGAGTTCTAATAAATAAAAATACTAATATGTAAAAAACAAATCGATTTGATCCGAATCGATTGCAGCAAATACACATTAATATCTAAATAATTAGACAATCAGTTACGAAAATAAGAGCAGACCATAACATATCAAAGAATATTAATCTTAAATCACTTTCAAACTAAGCATCGATATAAATCGATTCGTCGATTAAAATGAATAATCATTGGAGCATCACAACATTTGATATCGAATTAATCAATGAACTCGATTGCAAAACAAATTGGACTCGGTTGGTTAATCGATACCTATTTGGATTGTCGATATTTTGAGGGCCATATTTGGTGCCATTGATAAATGATGGTATTTATTTTGAGTGTCAAGTGCGAACCTAACACTTACCACCCAAGTATTTGACACGTTTGTTTAACTATTACATAACTAGCGACCCGACCCGGCTTGTACGGGTGCAATGCGGATACAAAATTTCTATGATATATAATAGATGTTACTATCCTTATAAACCTTCCCCTTCAATTATTCTGACTATTAAAAAACCGCATCAAAAATCGTTGCGTAGTTTCAAGATTTAAACATACCTTTGTATAGAACGACTTTGTTTTATACTTCAAGTGAAAAGTTTTGTACAGAGACGTTTACAAGAATAAAACACTTAACTTAAAATAAATTGCTGACCTGTTTAATAAATGAGTTATACTCGACCTAGGTACAGGAAACAACTCAACGATCCATTCTGAGCAGATACAGAGTGAGTGTTTCTACAGTGTGAGTGACTCGCCCTTCTCTTTTTTAATCCATTTCCCCCATCTTAGGCCTTCAATATGCTTGCAGTTGGGTACTGTGGAGGAGGATTTGCGGATAGTTTATGAGCGGCGCTGATTGCTTACCAATAGGTGATTGGTGTGCCCGTTTTCTGTCACATCCCATAAAGAACTTAGTGAGGTATTTCAGTATTTATGGAAACCAAATATCAAACAAGATTATGTTTTTATTGTATCACAATAATTAATTAATGAAGTCACTTAACAAATAACTAGTAGATAAAACTACGCAGTATAAAAAATAAAAAAAATTGCCAACCGTCAACACATAGACAAATCAGAAAGACTACCGTGACACGCAATTTGGTAATAAATAATTAATAACAATACAATTTATCTTAGAAAAATTTCAACACGCCATTACATTCGTCATTCAGATCCTTGATACGTCAACAGCTTGAATCCTACATCAAAACAATAATAAGCAAATTACGTTAATAACAATATGATAATGAAACATCTCATTACCGAACCACCAGCCAGCCTTGGCCGGTCTTCGGCATTTCTTTATTCCAAGTCTCATGATGAAAACAAATTAAATTTTACTGACTGGCAAATTGGGACTGTCAACGTTTTACGAAAATTGTTTGTCAGTGGGAAATGGGCCGAAAATAATAATTATTGATTGGTTTCTTAATAGCGTATTTATAAGAGTTTTTTGGTCATCGTGTGAATGTATGTTGAATGAAAGTCCAAGGCTTCTTGTTCCATTCAATCTCAGTGGTACATCGGAGTAATGAGTTTTATTTTCATTCATTGAATCAATTCGTGGAGTAAGTGACCTCATCTGACTGCTTTTGTAGACTGGCAGGTTGGTAATGTTGTTTTAATTTGGCACACTTCTTACTTACAATGTTTTCTGAAGTAGGTACCTACCTCATTACAAATTCTCCTTACCATCGCTTTTAGAAAAAATTAACACCGAACATATTCATGTCTCTCAAATAATATTGTTTAATATAACGCAATCCATCGTTAACTTCACCAATAAATCTAAATCTGACACCATATCTGTAATTATGCGCAACCAATCGTAATACAGATAATAAAAAAACAAGCATAAACATTCCAATGGCGGTCAGAGAAAAAGGCGCAAAAACTTTTTTTATTTTTTGCAACGAGGCCGGCAATAAAATATGGTATTTACGATCCATCGAGGACTACCCACGTGGTTTGAAAAGGGTTAAATGCGAACTACTTATTCGAGTTCCGTAGTTTATTAAAATGTTTATTATTATTTTTGACAGTTTAAGTGAAGTTTCAATTAGTATAGGACCACGCAAAACCTCTTTTGGCAGAACGAGACGAGTGTAAAATGGCATGACATACAGTACTGGCCAGTCTCTATTTTAAATAATACAATTGTTTTCTATTTACGCTAAAAGAGACATAACAATACAAATTTAATGTAGTTTGAGTCTTAATTTTGAATCATAATAAAATATCCAATTTATTGAAATGACTTTTGGCCAATATCATACTTATTGAACTTCAAATCATTAGTAAAACGGTACCAAAATCGGCTGAATTTAATTTCATTGTACGGAATCAATTATGCAGAAAGGGAATGAAAGATAAGGATCGGTTCGTAATTGCAACGAACGATGTTTTGTTATTTAAAAATCCTTTAAGTGCTACTTGAAGTTATTTAGTTAAAACATTTTGTATATTTAAATATTTTAGATTACGAATTGCAAAAATTGTTTCGAACATTGCGCAATTGCAAAAATGAAACACAACTTACAACAACAATATTAAAATAAATGATACAAGAAAATATTTTACAAGCCTATACCTATATCCATTGTCGTGTATTTTGCAATTCGAAATGTTTTGAAATGCTGTCTTGCAAGCCTCTTAGTGTTTACCAATATTTTTTAAGTTATAACCCAGTAAATCTACATATTTGGCCATACGAAAACCTAAAGTTAGCAACGTCATATAGGTGTCCAAAAAGTTTATGCGGCACATAACTCATAATAAACACAGAAACTAAAACATCTTACAAGAACTTGGGTATAGCAAAGAATAATTAATCAATCTAGGCAAACATAGTCTGTATACAGACTTTCAGCTAGTAGTCACGACATCTGGAAGGTGGCTGGCAATGGTTGGATGAGAAGAGCTGAAAAAGCTCAGTGGCGTGCAATTGGAATTGCGGGACTTATATCCAGAAATGGACGAAAACGGATTCAATGTCAAAGTCAGAGTCAAAATCATTTATTCCAACTAAACCATAAATAGGCACTTTTGAAACGTCAAAATATAGAAGTAGTCTTTAGATCTTAAGATTGACGATAATGATTCAAAAATATTTTCATCATCAAAAACTAAGTAAAAAATCGTCTATTTTACATGTGTATAAATTCATAAAAAATGTCATATGCAAAGTACCATTACAATGCACTTATCAGCCTTGGCCTGAACCCACGTACCGAAGCACAACAACATGTTACTAATGGCATTCGACGCGTACACCTACTAACGGCCATCTTTATCATTGCATTCACAAATTTGTAAGTACAACGTGTTAATTTGCAAGCAAGTGTACCTAAATGTGTACGCCTTTGTTAGATCAAAATGGCAACTAATAATGGTAAAAGACAAAGATGAAAAAAAAATCTATTGGCTTGTACTTATTTTCAGAGGAAAAAGCATTCTTCAATGTCATTCTGCTTTCATTTTTGTAGGTTCCTATCGAAAAAAGCCAATTAACTATCATCATCATAAACATCAGCCTATAAGTACCCACTACTGAGCAAAGACTTCTTCGCACACGGATGTTTAAGCATTAATAACCACTATTGCTCAAGGCGGATTAGCAATTTCAAAGTTGTAAGGTTCTCCAAATATGTTTTTCTTCACAGAGTTGCGAAAAGCCGAATAAGGGACCAAATATATACAAGCATGTGAATTATGGCAAAAGGAACACTGCGTTCCTTTTCCCTCACTTTGCATCACTATCCCCTCAAAAATCTTTCTCAGTCTGTGATAACGGCTCCCTCCGCAGTTGCAAGGCCAAATGTAGCCTATATATTTTATTCCAGACTATAATCTATTTCTTGTAGCAAATTTCATTCACATCCGTTCAGAAGTTTTTACTTGAAAAAATAAACAAACATTCATATTTACTTATGAAATTTACACAGGTAGAGTAAAGACAGCATAACACGACCTACACCACATCTAATTAAACTCATCAATCATACTAAACTTAGTAATACAATACTTTACACCATGGTGTCTCCACTTGACATAATTCCGTGGACGTTCCTGTCCTCGTGTGAGGGGGAATTTAGGTTAGTCTAGTGCTCTTAAGTCTTTTGTTTTATGTGTTATGCGCAAACTGACTGCAAGGGCGTAACTGGCAGTGTGAGGGAAAATATAACGAGACATGGGAAATTTTGAAGAAATGTTCAACAAGAATAGGTCACCTCTGTGGTGGATAGAATATTTTATGCCTTCCACATTTTACCTTTCTAGGTAGAGATGAGGTCTAAAATGTTTGGTCTAATTAACAGATTTTGACAATAAATTCATCAAAGTTAAGCTCTACGTATATTTCCAATTCGAACAAAGTATTAATTTGATTTTTAAATATCGAACTGATTGAAATCTAAAATAACAAACTGTGTACGAAAGTAAGACTAATTGCTAATTTTCTTAGGGCTGATTTTTCATATTCAGATAAATGTTATCTGAGGAATAAAATTGTTGCTGTCACTGTCTCATTCAAACATTCTGACGCGACAGCATCATAATTATTCCCCAAGTAACTTTTTATGACTACTTTTTTTATTTTAAATTTTCAAAATAAAATTATCTATTTTTATACCAAATATCTATATCAATATCTAATTCTCCCAACTGTAAAACATAGGAAGTATCACTTAGGTACTTTTAATACATTACTGTACATTAGCCTACAGAACATACACACACACACACACACACACACACACAGCACAGTCTGCGCTTCCCTCCACCTGTATTTAGTAAACAATGCATTAACCAACCACTTACAATACACAAACAATTAGGAAGATTTAAGAAAACAAATATTTGTATTGTTAATTACACACACACATTGCTACTTGCTTTCTAAAAAGACTTTGAAGAGTAATTATGTAGTAGTGTAAACAATAAACTACTAAAAGAATCAGAAATAGAATTGCCTTATTGTAATCATCTTTCTTCGACGGGTTTTTTAGCTTTATATTTATCGGATTAGATGCAATCAATGCCACCTTTTTGGGGTTTTTAGTGAACCAAATATAATGAAGTTATGAAATAACTGTATCAATGTTGATTAAATTGGGCTCCTCATATAGAGCTATTTTTTTTTTTTTTTTTTTACTTGCAATAAACCAGTGCTTGACTGCGATCCCACCTGATGTTAAGCAGTGATGCAATCGTTGATGGTAAGGCGCACTAGTTTATTAAGAGCCTATTCACTCTAGTCTTGAAGACACCTAAATTGTATTCGGACGGAAAGACTGCAGCCGGCAAACTGTTCCAATCCCTCGATGTACGCGGTATAAATGACGAGGCGAAACGCTTAGTCCTTTCCAAAAAAAGCATTCGCATTCTCCGTCCTTATATCCCTAAGTAGGTACATGGGTCGCTAGTAACTCATAAAATGAACTGAGAAACTATTTAAGAGAGATAATTTTATATAGTTAGATATTGTTTATAATTTTCAAATTTCTATCCAGTAGGTACTATAATTATTCATTCATTTATTGTGATGAGATTAAATTCAGAAATTATTATTATTCCCAATTTTTTTTTATTTTTTTAACACATCGATTCCGATTCCAAGTCCGACCTAAATTCCGATGTGCGTTGAACTTCAAAATGTTAAAAGTTTAAACGTTTTACGTGCATAGCAGGCGCTCTGCCGACCCCATTTTGTTACAAAGTGTCATTTCACGCCATTGTGATCCGAGTAACGTCATTATGGTAGTAAATCTGCGTATTATCTGCCAAATACAGCTGTTATAGGATAATCTCCCTTATGAACGGGTTTAATGATACGAGGGTTGAAGTGGTCAGACATAGTAATTAATTGGTTGCGTTTAAGAGCGGATATTGCATGACTGGTTTTTGTATAGTATTTGGTCACTTTTCTTCTGCAGTATTTGGTTTATTCCAGATAATAATATATTAAATGAATTACATTATTTGTGTTTTAGGTGATATTTTTGGAGTCTTCGATTTAATACAATGCATTATTTTTAAAACGCATACTTTACGCTTAACTCTTTAGTAATATTGGTGATTTAAGTCGTCGTATATGGTCTTCAGTCCTTTCCCTTCCTTCTATACTTATAAAGACAACATCAAAATCTAATTATTTACTTAACTTTAAAAGGCATTTTTAACGTCAAAGAATATTAAAACTTTCAGTCTATTGTGGAAAGTTCTATGGATAAAAACAACTGAGTTCGATTGTGCTTATACTAGATTAAATAATGTAATGAAACCTATAAATAAACTGCAGCAACAATAACATCTTCTATACTATGCTAGCGTAGTCCCCAGCGGTATTGTTCGAACTGGTCCACGACCGAGAGCAGCCTGTGTGCTGAAAGATAAGCGCTACAATCCACTGAATAAAGCGCTTTCAATTCTAAAGCGCTGTAAAATTGTACCTATTCTTACTCGTACAGGGTTTATTTTACTTTGTAAAAATATTATGTTTCAATATTGCTTATTTTATGGTATGGTAAAAAAAATTTGTTTGCGAATTTTTAATTCAATTTTTTTTCTTGTGTAAAAAGTTTTCGTGTGCTTAAAAAAACTCTACTTTATTCTGTTTTTTTTTTATATTAATCGAATTAGACACTGACAGTAAAAACGCGTCCATAGGTAGGCTCGTAATTACAAGACGAACAAGAAATATCGAATTAAGATTTTTAATTATTATTCACTTACGTTTACTAATTTTTACGATTAGTTTCAACCAACGTACTCAATTCATAACATGCAGAAAAATAGTGTTAATAAAACTTTAACTTTTAACATTAATTCCAAAAAGATCTTTTTTTATTGTATGTTATGGCTACCATCTTTGAATAGCCGAAAACCATAAACATAGCTATAAATGTTATGACCTCCTTGACATATTAATTATATTATGTATGCTATCATAATCTCATAAAGTTTACATTTTATGTCACCCGGAAATGCAATGTATAGTCCTAATTCTGATCAATAGTGAGGTAAAAATATCGCCACGGTTGTGAATTGGGAACCGCATTATGTATTCTGCGGATATTTTTACTGGTGTCGGACTCCAAACGCCTTTTAAACAGGGACGTACATAGAAAAAAACAAAGTCGCTTTCTCTGTCCCTATATCCCTATGTATGCTTAAATCTTTAAAACTACAAAACGAATTTTGATGTGGATATTCTAAATAGATAGAGTGATTGAAGACTTTTGTAGGCAATAACATCCATTAAACAGTGGAAAAAATAGTATTAGCATTGCAGCCGTGCGAAGACGCATGTCGCTAGTTTGCTATAAAGCGACTTCACAATGTGTCTATTTGTTAATAAATAATTGGTATACATTGTGCTAAGCCACAAACAAATCAAAGGAATTGTTACAGGGCCTCGTGTTCGTCACATTCACATTCTAGAACATCTTAAAAGATCACTTTAAATTAAATAAACCTTACTCTACGTGTTTTAAGTAGCGATTTGAAATTTAATAATACTTATAACAATGTTTAACAAAAATACAAACGTAAATCGTACAAGCAATAACCGACTCTAAAATGTAACAATTAAATACACACTCAGCTTACATTCCCAACAACCAATCACATGTCACGAATCCATAAACTGGCTGCAACCATCGAAAACACGGGTTCAAATTGCAAACATCGTTTATTCCGCTATGATCACAACTCTAGCTATTTTGGCCGGGATCCAACAATGGCCGGGGGACATCCCTAGCACTGTTGATGGGATTTATTCCCGGGTACTTATACACCTCACTTTAATTGTCCGTTCGCGTTACTGGTTTGTGGATTAAAGGGTAATAGGTGGTGTGGTTTGGGGTATAAAGTGATGCACACACCCTCGTTATTGGAAACTACACGATGTACGAATGTATTTGTATTATGGATAATTATGTTTTAATATATTTTTTTTGATGATGATAAGAATGATTTGAATTAATCGCCGCGACGCGCATTCTTGAGTCCCGTTTTGACTTGAAACTAGTAGAGCTTTTTTCGGTTATATCACATGAGTAATTCGTTATTTTCAATCAAATGCAGTATGTGGCCCCATAGTTTCTAAAGGTCCAAACCTTTAGAAACTATGGGGCCACATATATATAAATATGAAGGCACCGGGGGGTTGGTACAGACATCAATAACCCGATCATCGTCTTCACAGTCCATCGCAGGGCGTAGGATTTTATAATCAGACTGAATAAATTACAAAAATAACGGACGTCGGCGATCCGTCTCCAATGACAGTCACAGCGCTCGCTCTCCTCCACAATGCGCACGCAGAACTGCCAGTTTGACGTTCCGCCAGAGTACGATTTATGGTACCCTCGTCCGATGAATTGCGATAAAACCTCCTTCAAAATTCAATTTAAATAATCGTCGCTCCGACACGGCCAGACTGACATTCGATCGTCCTCGAGCGATCTTAGTTATGTGGTAGTTCTGGAACAGAAGAAAGATTCCACGTGTATAGCACGCTGCTCGTTCATCCTGACTAACATGCGCTATCTCAACATCGTCTGGTTACTGCGCTCAACATCGATGTAACATTATCATCATTATCAGTTGTACCTACTTCCAAAACATCTTTTCCCAAACCACACTGATACGGCCTCAGCGATTAGTGTGCCTGGACCGGATGTATGCGCCTCTACCGCCAGCCAACATGCTCCGGCAAGACCACATCATCCCTCCGACCAGCTCACCAGATCACCTGCCTTGGTCAGACTAGTGCGTCCTTCCGACTAGACACCACGTGACATAGACCGGACGTCACTATCCTTCCCAACGATCAGTTACGCCAACTCACAATTATATTCACAGACACTCACGTTTCCCAGATGAAACTAGGTACAACCATCAAATCACTAATCTCTAAGTAATTTGAGAACTATCTTGCTCGTTATAACTACAGTCGTTGGTTCAATCATATGAACACGCAAATAATGAGGAAGATGACCCGTTATCACAAAGAAAAGGAACTCTCTCACCCGTAGATGTCTCCAACACGCCTTTGGAAGCTCTATGGCCACTGAAAATGACAGCTGATCTTCTTCTCCAAACAAGCAGTAGAAACGTGGCATGAAAAACAGATGACTGCGTGCCCCCTCTTTATCCGCATCAATTACAGGTCGTACTTTCGGATTATTAGATGGTTTCCCATCAAATCCCACTTCTGATGAAGGCACCGGGGGGTTGGTACAGACATCAATAACCCGATCATCGTCTTCACAGTCCATCGCAGGGCGTAGGATTTTATAATCAGACTGAATAAATTACAAAAATAACGGACGTCGGCGATCCGTCTCCAATGACAGTCACAGCGCTCGCTCTCCTCCACAATGCGCACGCAGAACTGCCAGTTTGACGTTCCGCCAGAGTACGATTTATGGTACCCTCGTCCGATGAATTGCGATAAAACCTCCTTCAAAATTCAATTTAAATAATCGTCGCTCCGACAAATAAATATTTTATCTTTAACTATACTTGATATCCAAGGTTTTAGTAATACTTGAAAATATTTTTCTATATTGACGGCTTCGTTTGCTGTTTTTCTTTAATTGCAAAATTTTTAGCAGCTTAATTTATGCCTGCGATACTAAATTGTAAATTGGTGCCACAATCATAAAATATTTAAATACATTAACTGAATTATTAAGACGAATTAATTTCGATAAGTAAAAAATTGTATTTAAACGCAGCTAAACCTTATTTCTATTGTTACAGGAGATATCGAGGACTGCATAGTGACGCCTGCATACCAAGGCCAGTTCACTCCACTGCCAGAAGCTTTGTGTGACTGTATCATGGACCTGACGTCACAGGTAAGATACTTTTTCCATCTCCAATCTTTTGTAAAGTAACAGTTACAGTTGTTTGGAAACCTTCTTTTTAAATAATAATATATATGTATAATATCATTATTTACCTAGTTATGGTCGTGATAGCCCGGAAGAGGTTCAGGCGCCCGCTTCCCATGCATGAGGGTTCCAAACCTGGCACCAATGTAACTTTTTCCGAGTTATATGTTTCTATGATTTAGATACTACTGATGATGGAAAAGGAAAACATCAAGAGGAAAGTTGGACTTATAATTTCTAATTATAAGTTTGAAATCGCCAATCTGGCTAAAGCTAGCGTGGTGTCATTACTTTAAATCTTATCCGTGAAGAAGAAACCTATGCTCATAGTCAAAAATCTTACATGCATAGGTACCTATAATTGACATCAAAAATTGTATTGGTTAAAAACGAACGTTCTTTTACGCAACATATTTCCAATATGGCGCGTGTCACTTACCAAAATATGTTATCGTAAAAGTTTTATATGTATTTATTACTGAGGCCCACGAAGTTTTAATTTATGACTTTATTACTGAGGTTAAATAATAAAAGAAACAGCAATAAATATCATCTGATATCACGTTACGATTGCTAAATTAATAAAGTATTTGAAGATATTGTCTGAATCGTGATTGAAGTTAAATATTTTGTTGGAAAGTAGGCATCTTTGGTGAAGAAAATTTTGCGTTCCATTTTTTGTTTTTGTAAGTAGAATGACTTGGCAGTTTTGTTTTTTGAGGTTAATATGTACGGAGTAGGTATTTGTGTGTCGTAGGGTTGTCTATGATTCTGTAGATTTTATACTTACATTATCTTTGCACGATTACATTAATTCTTAGTCTATAAAAGTTGGCCAACAAACAAACTTTTTTTAATCAAGCAAAAGTATTTTTCAACAAAACAAAACTGTTTGTCGTTCATAAAAAAACAGTTAAGTGCTTTGCTTATTCTTATTTCGTTAAATAACAAATCTCATTTCAATTCTCAGTCCTTTCCAAAACCTAATTATATATATACTTTAAGTAGGCACTACCTTATCCAAAAACATAACATCAAATCATAAGCAAAAAAAAACAACACCATACCAGCCCTAGATTACGAAGATGACTATCATAATAGCCGCTCTACATATCACAATGGTAATCACCGGCCGCTAGCCGTGATAGCCAAATATTTGTATTAAATTTGAAGAAAAAAACTCGGAACAATAGCAAGGGAAACGGAACGGAATCAAATTGATTACAAATTAGTACGATAACTGTTCTTTATTTAATTTTTTAACTTACTTTCTCTGTGATTCAAAATTTTGGAACACATTCGCTGATTTAAAATAAATACCTATATTAATATATAAATAGAATTCTTTTGTTCTTTTAAATACGGATAGAGGAAGACAATAACGGTTTTTAGACTGTCTTTAATCTCCAATAATAAGGTTTTAAGAAAAAAAATCTGTACCTAACTATTAAAAATATATTGTAAGGACCGCTTTTTACCAATAACTTAATAGGTTTATCCCATGTAATAAGAAATGTTTTTTGCTCTTCATTAAATGTAGTTAAAAATGTCTTACGGACGAGAATTTATCTACACCGTTAATAATGCGTAAAATTCAAACCCTATAATTTATGCCAATAACGAATTTTCGCTAGTAGATACCTACTAATTTAATTAAACCATTTACGAATTCATACCATAAATACATTTATAGCACTGACAGGTTTTAGGAAAGAATCTCATAGAAATCACCTGTCTCGTTTCTCAAAAAAAGCATATAAACACGCGTCCATTATACACACGAGATAGCAAATCAAGCTACCCAATTCTGTTAAATTACTTAAACAGATTTCAACCTTATCCATTTTGTGTTAAAGTTGAAAATTATACAAAAGAGTTTTGGTTATCTTGATCTGCTACCCAATACAGTTATGGACATTAAAATGCATGAATTAAAATATGTGAAATGATTGAGGTTCGTTAAATTTGCATACGATATCGAACGGAACTAATAGATCGATGTAACTTGGCCGTGAAATGTTGTCAAAATAAAAAATAAATACTGGTTTAGGAATATTTAAACCTGTTTCGGTATGTTTGTGTTTACGTTTGGTCTAAATATTTTTAATGTAAAAAAGACACGCTCACTTTGTAAGTCGTATCGACCGGCGTTTTACTGAAGCTTCACAGAAAACCAGCGTGAAACAACGCTTGTGTTGTGCTTCCGTGCCGTGTGAGGGAGGTTACTGGAGGCCCGATTCCTCCAACCTCCATCTCATTAGCAATTCCTCCAATTCGTAAAAGTTTGGCAATGCACTCACAAATCTACTGCGAGTGTCGGGACGCCAATTGGCGACGCCGATCGCTTACCGTCAAGTGATAACTGAGCTCGATTGCCGCCCTATGACATAAAAACAACAACAATTACCTACTACTCGACCGACAAAAAGATCAATATCCTTTAAATTTTAAATTACCAAGAAAAGTATAATTATTAAAATCTATTCTTTAAATCTCATCGCTTCTTCTTATGCCTTGCACCGCACAGGTCCAGTCATGCAAAGTTGTGAGGAATTTTACCCATCATGGTCTTTTTGCTGATACACTCCTAAAAATAGCAGTTCCATGATCTCATTGTGAAATAATGGCCACATTAAATCACCATTGGGGTGAATGGTGATTTAATGTGGACTTAGAATATGTTTATATGTTTCAAACGTCTAGAAAACTAAGCAACCAATTGAATTGAATTGAATTGAAAATTTATTCGTTTTCTGTTAATTATTATCCTTTCAAAGTAATAAACAAGGTTTTGCAGGTACCTAGTTCCTGGGCTGCCTAGGTTCAATTAATTTGTCACATTACGAAAGATAATTGGCCCAATTCTTAGACTTATTGAACAAGGAATGTAGCACCTGAAGGCAGGTTTGAAACAATGCCACTCGGAATTTCAATCAGGATTGCATTAACATTGTAATATTATTGTGTCGAATAAAGTTAGCGTTTGGTTTCGCTGTGCGAAGTTGTCGTAATTCTATTTATTGCTGTATGTGTGTATTTAATTGAACTCCTCCTAAACGGTTTTACCGATTTAAATGAATTTTTCTGTATGCATTTAAGTGGCGCTCTGGATGGTTTAGATTCACAAATCAGCCTGGCAGGTGATGATTACTTGAAAAAGCATTTAAGAAAACGGCCCTAACGGTTTCGCTGAAATTTGATATGTGGGATTTGCGGGGAGGGTTCGCTCATATATCTATTATTATTATCTATATAAATCTACGTTGGTACCAATACGAAACCAGTCGTGGCGGCCTGGAGGTTAAGGCACCTCGCTTCTCATGCATGTAAATTTTGGGTACAGAACCTGGTACATATTGAACCAGTTTTTTAGACACCATTGACACACGGTAAAGAAAAGAAACATCGTGATTAAACCTGGGATCATAATTTCTAATTTTAGGTTTTAATTCACCAAGTTGTAATCCACAATATGCACGTGTGATTAATGTAAAAATTTTAAACTTGCAGAAAATTCAACAACTTGTTAACATATTGTACCTAATATAATATTAATTGATTGTATGAAATAGTCAATGTTGCCAACCAAAAGCTTTACCTAAGATTTAGACAAGGCTGTTTTGAGAGCTTGTTTCCGATCGTTATTATGATTTCCTGAGCTTGTCACAAAATGTTTTATTCGATCTTGATGCAATACCTCCTAGTAAAGGAATTCTTGTGATTATATTTAGACTAGGATACTGGATACTAACATTAATTTATTAAAGAACAAGCTTGTACTAGGACAGTTTTGAATTTATTGATTTAAGTTGACTGGGTAACTTGTTCCTAGGCTGGCTTTGTTAAATTTGGAATTCGAACCTTCGAAGCGAAATGCCCTGAAGACTCAAAAAATGTGGCAGACGTTACTGCATCAAGGAGTTCTTGGATAGTTATTTTCGTGTGTTTATTCAATACAGTTCATAATCGATCTATTTTGATAAAACAAAAAGAATTTGTACTTAATGCAAATGAGTAAACCCTCGGAAAAGCCTTGTCAATATTTCGAAAATTCTTCATTTGTGCAGACGCCTCACGGTATTCGCTTCCCGAGCGTACGGCTCGTAACTTTCCGCGCGCGATTCAAAGAGTCAATAGACCATCTCAGACGGGGCCCTATAGGGCTGATGTTCAGCCGGGGTTGCGGGGTAAGCGCAATGAGGTACCGCGGCCTCGGCCCAGAGCAGGAGAAGGAACAGGGGGTTTTTAGCCAACAAGACTGACACTCCCTCCCGCCCGGCCCTGAGCGGGAGAAGTCATTTGATGATTTTGATATTACATTACAATCTTAGGAAGGTACAGAAGTATTCCAATCGAGTTTGCGGGGGCAAGCACCACAATGGACCTCGGACTAGCCTGGAGCTAGTGGAGGAAGGAACGGAGTGGTTAATCATAAGAGTTTCACATTCCCGTTCGCCCCACCTAGGACGGGAACGTATTTTAATACGTTTCTCCCTTAAAAAAAGTGTCACAAACCTGTCTCTTTTTTTTTTGTTCTTTTGTGACATGGTACAACTTTATGTGGTTTCTGTGCACTTCCCTTCATAACATATTGCTTAGTTTATACAAAAAATGTTTCTAGTCCGGTGTTTCTAGTCTCGAGGTTTTTTTGAAGGACAATTTTATTTATTACCCGTCAATCATTTTCGATATTTTGCCTGTGTCAGTAATGATTTGATTGCATAGATTTCTAATAGTTTGCCGGAACGGGTTTCTTGTTTATTTTTCTTAAAACGCTTTTGAAGTTCATAGGTTAATTAGTTGAGAGCTTTTATGTAGGTTATTGGTGAATCCATGTTTTTATTTATGTTTGGTAAGACATATTCAAGGTGGACAGTTTTCCTGCTATGTTATGGACAACGAAATACATCGCCGCGTTTCAGAAAAGTAGATGGAACTAAGAAATTATTTTCAGTTAGTAATAAAATCATCATATACTCTTTATCCTCAGGGCGAAAGAAGTAATTTTATGATTTTCTTCCCACAAAAGAAGATCAAGAAAACAGCCGGTATAAGAGCTTATGCCATCTGGATATGATGAAAAGGGTTACGCAATTTATAAGTATTTAGATGCCTATTAACTTCACAACTAAAATAGAATACAATACAACATTAATAGGTAACAATGATGCCATATTCATATGAAAAAGAAAACAAAAGACATTCCACATTCAAAAAACCAAACTGTAACCTGCCTCAGCTTTTTTGAATTTCGAATGATTTTGTGTTCTTTTTTGTCATTGTACTTATTTAAATATAGACAACAAAAATATATTAAGCTCATTGATTTCGCAAGATTAGTTGCTAGAACAGAGTAACAGACGGCATGTCACCATTGTGTCGTACAGCATTCTTTGGACCACGCCCGTACCTAGCCGCATAATTTAAAGGTCTTTAATATCAAACTCGTATATAACAGGTTCCATATATTAGAACATACCTGACTTCAAAACTAAAATATGTATTCTCGTTCGACAACCCCATTTTTTTCTCTGTTCTTGGTAAGACTTTTGATAAGTTGGTTTACTAAGTGTGAGAGAGCCATGCTTCCGCAAGAATGGGTCGGCTCGACCAGAGTGATTCCACGGCCTCACAGAAAACCGGGTGTAACAACCACAGCGTTGTGTTTTGCCGTGTGAATGACGTTAGCGAAGGCTGCATCTTTCTCCCGTAAAACCCCAAAACCCTAATCCCCAAAAGGTCGGCAATGTAATCGTAACTTCTCCTTTGGAGCGATGAACACCCCCATAGGCGGCGCTGATTGCTTACCATCAGGTAATCCGTCTGCTCGTTAGCCGACCTATATCACATAAAAAAACACTTCCATCGAACGCATGTATCACCACCTCACATTAGCAAGTACACACGTAGACAATCAGATACTCAGGCCTCGTTTGCGCACGCGCGTAACTAGTATTTCAAACGTTTTAATAACATATCCAGAAATAAATTAACGTAGGTATGTCATTTTATAATATGAAAAGGAAATGACTCAATTAAAATGTGCGAGTTTTCATCTCTGTAATGTCTGACCGAGATTACGTTTAGTGCGGTCGCGTTGGTGTTTTAATTACTGAGCCGAGGCTGAGGTATGATGAACATTTCATAAATATGTGCTTTGCGAAAAGCATGCAAAAATATGCTATTAAAACTTCAACGTTAATGAAGACATTAATTTTGTTAGGTCAAAATGTTTCGTGATAAAAGAAAGAGGTACATAAAATGTTATCTACATTAAAATAACGTTAAACAAGACAAAGATTGTTATACCAACTTTGGTAGTTTTTTTTTGTGAGGGGAAAATTATCAAATGACTTCTCCCGCCCAGGGCCAGGCGGGAGGGAGTGTCAGACTCTTACTGATTAAAAAACCCCCTGTTCCTTCTAGTGCTCTGGGCCGAGGTCGCGGTGCCTCATTGCGCTTACCCCGCAACCCCGGCTGAACATCAGCCCTATAGGGCCCCGTCTGTGGTAGTCTATTGGCTCTTTGGCGCGCCGTACGCTCGAGGTATTGTACATAGTAAAGGGTATTTTTGGTCTCATTCCCCCTCACTCTCTAAGGGCAGGAGCAGTCATAAGATTATTTTCCCGCCTAAAAAAGTTCCGTAGAAGTCAAGCAAACTCTCATACAATTCGAGCATAATTTCAAATTTCGAAGAATACCTAAACAAAACTTTTTCTAAAAAAAAAACATCTGACTGCTTTGCAAACTCTGAATCAATACACGTATTTATTTATTACACTTAATCGAATTAATAACTATATAGATAAGAACACTGAGATAATATTGTAAATAATATTGACGTACTTTTCACAATAGGTGTTCATTAATTTCTGCCACATTGTCAGTGTCCCGGAGGCTTTATTACCAAACATTTTTGAGACTGGCCACCGATAATTGAACAAGATCAAATTTGTTTAAAGTTGAATTAATTTATTACTTTGTAATGCAATATTGTAAGATTAGCCACTGGTGAATTAATTTAGGACCAAATAAATAATTTAATACGTGGGTGTGTATATGTATGTGTTGTATGTATATGTGGGAGATATTTATGAAATTAATGGCGTAGGTATTTCCAATAGATGGTTCTTTATTATTTGATATTCTTCTCAAAAAAAATATAAATAAATGAATAATTTAATATTCTCAATTGTTTTTCAACAATCGCATTCTATCCATGGTTTGACGATGTACCTAATTTTTTAATTTTAACAATTAAGTATTCATCTTTGACACAATTGTATGATGACGTCAAAAGTCTAGTATCTCGTACCAAATACATATGTAGAAAAGTATAGTTTTTGGAATTTCTGCAACAAGTTATGCAATATGACTGGCTGGCTAGAACCGTATGAAAAATTAATGTAACACATTAAAACTGGAAAGCGAAGCCCATATCAACTGTGATTGTGACACTCAATTTTAATCAGGTAATATGCCACTATCATCATCATTATTGACAGACCGTAAAAAATCACTGTTAGAGTCTGGGTATTTAAACACTTTAAAAGAGGTTGCCGTTGAAAAGGTTGCACTCTTGCCTGATCTTTCTCAAAATTTGTAACCCTTAATTCGCTCTTACATTCAACCTCAAGAAGAATAGGATTGATCACAAATACATTCTTACCTTCTGTGACCACACAGAACAAAAATCCACAGCCTCAGCACTCCCACTACAAGACCATCAATCAAATCGGACATTGTTGTTATTAATGAAATATTGCCACTGAATATACTATTAATTGCTACAGATTAAGAATCTAGATAAATAGATATGACTCAATCTAGACTGGAACTTTACTGTGTCACTGCAAGGTATGTTATAGCCCTAAGGCATGATACGGCTATAAATTTAATCGAGTTCAAAGACCTAGGCTCAGTTACAAGTGACAAGTTACTGGCTTATCTCTTGCGTGACCAAACTATTTGGTAGCCTTTGATTAACTGCTAAGCAAGTACTGGAAATCATTGAGCAATGTTTTGAGTGGCCACAATGATCCAAAGCAATGTATTTGTAATATATTTTAAGTATCTACCACCTAAGGTCACATTGGGGAATACAATATATTTATTGAGTTTGTAACTTCCATCGGCGGCTTAGAGTTACTATGTTGATAAAAAACAGCCGATATTAATCCAGGGTATCATCTATCTATGAATCTAGATGTTGGTTAGCTCGTAACTGGCTAATGTATATGACCTATAACCATTGCTTTAAACCACTTTGTATACATAAGCTGTAAGCCTACCTTGTAATAAATAAATGTTTGTAAATAGGCCCAATCCTTCCCCTTCCCCAATCCCTCCTCAATCCCTATATCTCCAAATCCCTAATCCCTGAAAGGTCGGCAACGCCCTCGTAACTCCACCGTTGCGAGTGTCCATGGGCGGCGCTGATTGCTTACCATCAGGTAATCCGTCTGCTCGTTTGCCGACATATTACATAAAAAAAAAAAAAAAAAAAACTACATAATTATTTTGACCAAATCGATCTAACCGTTTTTGCGTAAAAGAATAACAAACATACATTCTTACAACCTTTCACGTTTGTACTTAATATTAGGTTTGAGTAGTTAAGAATTTGTTGTACCTTGTGATCAACTTTTTGAAAACAGAAAAGATGAAGCCTTAGAATGACTAGGCGTATTAAACAAATCGGTTACCTTAACTGAAAGTTCTTTTGTACCGTTTTTAGACTACACTAAAAACGGTACAAAAGAATTTGAACACCACAATATGAACGTATCTAAATATAAAATATTCCTTTTTCAACAAACAGGTCAAGTCTACACTCACAATAAGATTCCACAGCTGACAATAGTAATATCATTACCTCTATGCCTATAATAGTAAAGATCATATCTTGACCAAATATGAAATTCAATGCCAAATGTCCAAATAGTGAAGGTTAGTTGAATGAAGACATCCTGCTAAGTCGAGCAGATCTAGATAATAATTGATTGATGGCCAAAGTTTGGCCACACTACGCTTGAGTAATCATTGTTTAGAATCAGATTGATCGATCACACCAATGCGCCTATTCTAGATCATACAACATTGCTGAATACTCAATTCATTACGGTATTGCAGCTTGAAGAATTGATTAAAATGATAATTGTATCTTTGACATTGGTTGTGGAATGAGGATCTAAGTCGTGAACTAAAATAGGAGCAACTGATTGTAATCTGTGAATCTTATCGATCGATTTTGCAGTGTCTATATCAAACCTTCTTTTAAAATATTCCTTAAACAATCCTACAGTTTGAAGCAGCTACTATTACCTTAATAAAAACAATTTATAAATGTTTTCTTCTTTACAGGGCCAATCAGCAACGTTGGAAAGTATACGAACATCGCTCTCAGCAAAGTTCCCATCGATGCAAACGCCATCACAGGAAGTCGTGTACGACACGCTGGCTCAACTAATGCAGGAGAGGAAAATATACCAAACATCGAGGGGCTTCTTTATAGTCACGCCTGAGTAAGTTTTTTACAACCTAAATACGAGTTCGCAACTAGTTTCTACCCTGTGAATCGGAAATTTACTGCACTAGTTTGTTTCATTGCGAAATTCATTGCAGTTTTGACTGTTGAGTTTGTGAACGACAAAATTAATAAATTGTTTTTGCAGCTCAGAGTTTCAATCTTAAATGCTAGCTGGTTTAATAATTTGGGAACAATTAAAATAGAATTATTGCTGACAAAAAACTGGATCGTATCAAATTAGACAAATGACAATGGAATTGAATTGTCGTGATATTGACACAAAAAAGTATAGAAAAAGTGATAACGGAACAACAGATTTAGTTTCATAGTTTATTTACTATTTTACAATGCGCAGTAAAATGATACAAAAACACAAATTAATTAGAATTATAAAGAAAGAGTCAAAGTTACAAAGAGAATAGTTTCAAATTTTAAATGTTTGGTATCATCCAGGGACATGACATTGACACAAATAAAAAATGGTAAAGTCAGATCACTTGTGTATTCCATCAACTGTTATGAATACAAATAAAGAATTGACGTCACAAAACGTATTCAACAAGTCGTTACCTAAGCCCAAAGGAGAGCAGAACACGGTATTAATATTTATTAAATCTCAAAAAACATGAGTCACATCACCATTTTTGTATGTCAATCCCAAGCGGACATGTTGTACGAAATTGCACGCGATATGCGTTCAGAGGACCAATTTTGGCGCCAACTTGACACTGTGCGAATTCAAAATGGCCGTTCACAAGTCAATTTAGTCGACTGAATAATAATGTGAATAATCTGATCTGTTTGTCAGATAAATTCGAGGTATTTTCAGCTTCGTGTAGCATACACAAAATTGGTTTTTAAACGTGAACTTAATGGTTTGGAATAAATGCATTGGTTTTACTTCTGTTGTTCGCAATGACTAATACCTACCAGTGTTACAAAATATCAAAGTCGGATTAACACAATGCATAAAGAGTAAATAAAAAGAACGTTTAATCCAGTTGAAATAACGAACCAGCTGTGTCTAATTGTTTTGATTTTATGGTCGCCATCTTTGGTTCAATATATTGCAAATAAATGTAGCGTTGAATATCTGTGTAATGTCTCACTTACTTAATTGTGGGCGGTTTTCTGTACCCAGGTACTCTTGACCCGACATTATTATGACCGTTCGTCCTTCCAATGCCACAAACAGCAATAATTCTTCCATTCGCTTATTAAGAACGTAACGTAGGTGTCGTTTCATAATTTGTGAGGTCGATACATTATTTCACGAAGGTGATTGCTTATTATCTCACCACTTCATACATTATCTGCACTGTGTAAATTATTAATGAAAACAAGGTTGAGAATCATCATCAACTTTAGATTTTTAGGAGACTGCTGCTTTACCCTTGGCCTGTTTTTAGAAATTTTGCAATTCTGCTAATGGCTTTACTATTAGCTTACTGATTCATTATTGATTGCTGATCACTCTTTATTCATAAAATTTTATGTAGGTAAAGCTCTTTAATTTCTTTTCATACCCAAATTATTGCAACATTACTAATTTATATTATATTAAATTTTGTCTGTTCATATTGTATGCTGAAACATGTACGGAATGGATTTGCAAAAAAAATCTCTATTTTTTATGTATTCTCTATTTTGTTATATACCATAGTAGCTACCTTTTCAGTATCCTTGGTTGGCGCCAAACGTAATAGAGAAATAATTATTAGTTTATTGTGTGTAGGAGCCCCAAAAAACCAACCGCATCCAACCGCAAAATTAGAAGGTATTGAATAATTAACGGATTCTTAAACACCCACGGTCTTAACACTTCGGCAATAATTACAAACACAAAGCTACTGATTATGTCAATAGCAATGAATGAAATAAAAAAGAAGCGAATAATTAATTGTCTGTCGACATTCAATTGACAATTGCCGATGCGAAATGAGAGACTCTTAAAAATGTTTCCGTTGACTGTCAAATTCGCATCACAAAAACACCGTGATGTTATAATGACAGCAAAAAACTATGATCAACGAATTTAATGGTAGAATCCGGGTGACGATAATCAAGGAGACAATTATTAGATGAAACACAACCTTAAACCCAATGAAAAAGACTTAAATCACGTTATAGAAGCATATGAAAAAATAATTAAATAAAACATTAATTATACGCAACCAATCATTAGAATAAATAGTCTGTCCTATTAGTGGTTTAAAATAATGTTTATTTTGTGGTTATAAAAAACATAATGGTGCTTGCGATGTTTATAAATATCACAAGGCTCCACAAAAAGACAAATTGGTCAACGAATAAATTGAATGTCCGTTGGACGGCATGGAAGCTGTGGCAATTGACAAAAAACCAGATCTACGCGAAATTAGAGAATCATTAAATAATTACGTGTGAAGGCGTGTGTTTTGAACAAATTGAGCAACACCTACTCTGTTGATTACTAGACTTAGACGCATGCTCATGGTCTGTTAAATAAACTGTGTCTATCTAAAATTATGAGTAGGTATGTCATAATTTAAGATATTTTTAGCTTTTGCCCGCAACCTTGTTTGCGTGGAATACTGACTTGCTGCAGATTTTTTATTTAGAAACTATCCTTTGTCCTTTGTCAAGTTCCAAACTATGTCTGTACCAAATTTCATATAAATATGTCAAGTAGTTTAAACGTGAAGAAAAGACAGACAAACAGACAGAGTTACTTTCGCATTTATAATATTAGTATAAATTTTAATAAAGTCTTCCTTTCATTACATAACTCTGATTTATTATTTAAAAATTCTCAAAAACAACTATTTGCTTTTGCCACAACTTAAACGTATGTCTGCTATTATCTTAATGGAAGCAAAATCTAATGTATGAATCGCAATCTCCTTTAATACCTATATTCTTATACATCATCGCCTTCAATATGCAAACTAGGTCTAACTACTCTCCTTTCAACACAAAGATTAGGATATAATTCAGCCGTGTCGCAGTATGCGGCTCTTTCATCGATTGCATTCCAACATATCAATCTAAACAGGGATCTTATCTAAAACTAGTCGCGACTAGCGATCGACTTCAACAAGTTTCTTGTTATCAAAATGAGGCCAAACTTGTACATATCTGGAATAACTTAAACCAGATCCTTAGCTGCGTTTACAGCAAAAAGACAAGCTTGCTTCGGTTTAATTAGGTTCATTTGCATTTTCATGTCTCTGCAGTCTTTCTTGTTAAGCTTTAAGTTTTAATTGTTAACTGTATTTACCTGACTCATAGCTTCTGAATTTACGATAGAATTTTTAATTCTTAATTTGCTGACTTCATTAAGCAGTAAAGCAATAATAAAAATAAAATGAATGGAATCAAATTATTACCATAAAACTACCAAAATGGCAAAAAAACTAAATATCACTAAACAAATCTAAAATTCACCACATGTTTCACACAATCATATTACATTATCATACTCAACAACATAGCAGACAATTTAAAAAAGAGATTATATCTGACATTCCTTACTTTCAAATTCAACTCAAAAAACTCCAAGTCCCAAAACCTTTCCAGTTTGTATTTCGTAGATTCTATTTCTGTTATACAATTTGTTATCTATTATGTTTCCATCATCGACCCGGTCGATTGCCCTTCCTATTGAATGGAAGTCTCCATTGACTGCCACAATAGTTCTGGGTCGCTTGTATTCAGCTTCGCTTACATTGCTGTTTGTAAGTGCTTCCCTTTTAAGGAAATTTTCTGTCTAACAATATTTGCTATAGTCATCTTAACGTTGACCGATATTTGCCTTGCAAATAACGGAAATTTGTGTAGTATTTTTGTGGGTTTCTTCTAAAGTGCTAAATCTTGTTCCAAAGTTGATAGTTTTATGGTATAACGGTAAGCAAAGTTGGCAAGATTCTTACAATAGCAGGCCATTGCTCTCAAACCTCGTATGGCGTTCACTGAAGATTAGGTAATCCTTGGATATTTCTTGTTCCGAAGTTCTTAAGGCACACTAGGATTTTCTCCTGTGTCGTGGGTGCGTTTACAAACATACAATTTCAGATACACGCCACACCCAGACCGGGAACAACAATTTAAGATCTCACAAGGAGTTGTTCCGTGAGGGAATCAAACCCTCGACACATTGCGCGGCAGCCAGTTGCCCAGCCACCGTGCCAGTCAAGTCAAAGTTACAAATGATGTGTCAAAAAGCCTCTTTTTATAATGATCCCAATTATTATCTACAAAATTATATAATTATAGTCGAATATGGAGGGTTATGAACAATCAAATAATAAACTTAAATGGAAATTTATACTCTACAAACATTATATATTTCTGAAACGTATGTATACCGATAAGAAAAGGAATTAGTGAAATTATATTTTTCAAAACAATTACAATTTGTTCCAGACGCCGTCGATCCCGTTCCAGATCATCGTCTCGTCACCATGCAAACAGCATCGAGGATGATTGTCCTTCACCCCGCACCATATTGATGTCGGACCAAGAGGCGTTACACCAACTTTATGGAGAAATCACGACCCTGCGAGATGGAGCGGTGACGCACCAATGTGTGCAGACCAACCTGGCTGATGTCATTTGTGGTGGTAAGTCGCATTTTGGAACTTATTTCTAAGTGGTGTCAGATCATTATTGTTTGGACCGTTTTTAATGTCATGGTCTAAAACGAAAAGTTCACATTCCATCATCACACGTTTTATTATCAGTTTTGTTTCCTCATGCATACGCATTACGATATAGATACCCATCTATATCGTATTGTCAATATGTGGTCTTCGGCTAATCTCCTTCAGTAATCCTAAAATTAATTGCAATGTCACTCGAACAAGACAGTCGCATTATATCATCGACTAATTAAACTAGGTTTGCTTTGTTATCCTACAGTACATTTAAGGTAACCGTAAGTGTAAGAACATTAATAAAATGGCCGTTTTAATTCCATGTTACGTCAAAAAACCATTTTGTTAAAACAACATGTCAATTAATCATGTAAAACATTTCACGAGCGTGTTCCCAGAAAATTGCTACATTGCCAAGTTGTGCCCATAACACTACAGCCATGGATTTTATTGTAGAGCTTAGTTCAATAAACCCATGTAGGTTAGTAAGGTCAAACGAATAAGTTTCTACGAAGCTACTGCGTTCGCAAGTACAGTGAGTGGAATAATTTTTGAATTCCAAAGACCTGGGGAGGGTTTAGAGGCTAAATTCGCGTAATGAATGCTGAAAAACAAAAGTGGGGCAGCCTGCAATGGCCTGATTTTGCTCTGCATCGCTCGCACTGTTAGTACTATGAAAATTCGCTTTGATTTTATATTCTCTTTGGTATGCGGTGTATTTCATCGGAATTGCAGTATGTTACCTTCGAGGCGGTGACGTCACACGGTAGGATGCAAATTCTGTTACTTACGTTTAAATTTCTAGAACAATTTCTTGGAAGTACGTTTAATCTTGCAAAATGTCACGTAACCACATTCAAACGGAGTGCCAAATGTTTATTTCAGTTGTACATTTCTTAAAGTATTTTGCCTCGTTAATTCTGTGGTATGGTTGGCTGAGGTCAAGTCATTCTAAGAAATCTTTTTAGGATATTAGAAAAAAGTTATGCGAAAGGTGAAAACATTCAGAATATAAATAACAATATGAAGTCTATACATCCCATCGGGGAATAAAATATGTTTCTGCCTCGCACAGCAAAATTATGGTCTTTTGGCGACGATATAGTGAATCGATAGGGTAGAATAGGAAGACAAAACTTTCAAGAAACGATCGTACTTTTTTTAATGTGCCGGCACCTCAGCACTTGTGACACCTCTGGTGTTGTGTCCATGGGCGGTGCTGATTACTTACCATCAGGTATTTCTCCTTTTCCACAAAAATATTATGACTGATTTCAGACTCAATTTAAAATTGATTTAAGTGTCGAATTCGAAAACCCGTAGTGTAAGCCTGTGTACAAAGATAAGCTTTTATGTTTTATTCAGTGGCCGACTATTTATAGCGTCAAAGGAACGCTGCTTTCAGCTTTACAGCGCTTTAAAGCTGAAAATAGCCTCTACAATTGCATTTAGCTTCTGACGCATACGCGACAAAGACGACTCTTATTTTTAACATAAAAATGTGTATAAACTCACTATTTCTTATCACTGGTACCTTATGTTTTCCAAAATTAAGTACCAAGCTTTTTCTATTAAAAAATATTTGTTTCTGACTAGATCTGATCACAAAAACAAACGCATTCAGATATTAAATACAAGAACAGGTATATCCGGGGTTGCGGGGTAAGCGCAATGAGGCACCGCGACCTCGGCCCAGAGCAGGAGAAGGAACAGGGGGGTTTTTAGTCAGGAAGAGTCTGAAAGGCCCTGGGCGCAAGAAGTCATTTGATGATTTTCCCCTCACAAAAAAGGTATATATCAAAAGATAAAGACTAAAGATAAAAGAATAATAATCTGACAATCTTTTTGCATATTTCGGATAACCTCTAAGGTCAGAGCGGTCACACGATAGTTCGTGAGCTCACACCAATTTGTTTTAGCCATAACAGTAAAATATGAACACGTCTGTCCGTCTGTCACGGACTAAATTTTATTACGGTAACGATTCCATTGTTTGAAATATCAATAGTTCTCAAAGAAATTCTGACCGATTTGTCATGATCGATTCATTGGTCGTAATCGATTACGATTTTGTTTCTATTGATATATCGAATCGGTGTAATGTAAGTTATTGAGGATTTACGGATTCACACGAGTGTTTCTTTTGTGTGGTTTCGTTTTAAATAAATTAATTTAGATCTAGCTATCGCTGCCCCTTGCTCGGCTCCTATAGGTTGTAGGTTGATGATGTTTTAAAGGCTATAGCACTGAGGAACATTGTAGCTATCCATCAGTGAAATCATTTGGAAAATCTGACCAGCGTTTCCAAAGATTACACCCTACATACAAACTTACAAATGTTACCTCTTTATAATATTAGTATAGATAGAATCAAGTAAGTAAATCTTTTAGTACATATTGCTCAATAAATATACGAATTTCTTACTTTACCCTTATCATTATTAATTTTAAATAAAAGTTTTGAAGAATGAACCATGTTGTTATAACATTGTAACAAATTGCAACATGCACCATTATTACTTGGAACTCCCATGTGAGTAATGAGAACTGTGGAAAGTCAAGTCCGCGATGCCATAGGAAGGTGTTACATTAACAATATTGCACTTAATTTTAAAGGTAATTAAGTGCATTCTTGTACAACAGCTACTGGTTGGAAATAAATACAGGAACATTAATATTTACCTCATAAAATAATATATTTTTGAGCACTTTGAGTTGTTTGTGGAACAGAATTCCATTTTCAAATTAGTTAAAAAAATGGTTTTTCATAGATTCGTTTACCACAGTATAGAATGCCATGGAGGACATCTGTATTACCTATCAACGCAATAAAGCTTTTATAACAAACACAGAAGCTTCAATTTCCAATAAACTTCAGAATTGCTAAACAATATTGAATAACATTAGTCAGGAAAGGCAAGTATAGTAAAAAGTAGATAGTTCTATACAAGTGTCGTCCGGTGAAGCAAGGCCTTGATTATTTTTTAGCCTTTCTTCATGGGAACTATCGATATGTTCCGAATGACCAGGAAACTATAGAAAAGGGAAAAGATGTAGTACAAATCAGAGATTTATTAAAAGTAAATTTAAAAAAAACGATGCCGATCTCTTTTAAGCTATGTTAAATGGATTAATAGATGAAATTCTGTTATAAAGTGACAAATATTCTTCATACACGCCATAAAAAGTCACACAGTACTACAATACAGCGTATAAAACTCTGTGTTAAGTTTTACAATTCAAAAAAAGTTCAAACGTAGTAAATACTACAAGAAGAAGGTAAAAATCTTTTGATAAATCACCTAATTAAAGAATTCACGAAAGTTAAATATAGGTTGCTCTAATAACCATTTCCTAAACAGTCCCAAAGAAAACACGTGAGAAACGGATGACCCAACTCTCCAGATCTGTCGATAAACCAAAAGCTGGCGTCGTCATTAGAAAAGATTCAATATCGATGGTCTGAGGAAAGCGAGATCGCTCTAGTAGTTAATGATCAGTCATTACTGTCAAATTAAACGTGTCAGCCTATGGAAAGTGTCATCCGAGTCGTTTTTCTTGCGAGAGAATACTTTCCACGCGCAAGAGCAGCCAGGAAAAGCTTTGCCCTAGTCTAGTCCAGGAGGCTACGTGATAAATCATTTGTCATCTGCGCTTTGAAATCGTGCGTGCTTTCGTATGTTTTACTTTAATCGTTGTTCAAAATTTGTTTTGTTTTTATATCGATTAGATTTTGTATTCGACGAGGTTACACAGAGTAACGAGTTTTTTTTTAATTTCGAGAGACACAATTTTGTACCATTTTGATTGTACCATTCGTCTACAAAAGGTATACCTACTGTTTTAATAAAATAAGTTTGAAATCTATTAAAATAATAAAATCTAGGCTATTAATTTCACACCAGATCCGAAACCCATTAATAGTTTAGCACCAAGGTTGAAACGGGCATTAATAGAGACTGGATCAGGCTAAAGGTCAAATGTTACGAAAAATCTAAATATTTATGGGGTGAGAAGTTAAGTGCCATGACGCTTCTGTATACACAATTATTTAAAGGTGAACTAGAGGTGTTAGGTCGTATGCCAACTAAATGGCCAAACACTTATTATATTAGCTTATAATTTTTTACCCTTTTTAATTTTTATCCATTATATTTTTTTGCCCATCGTTGTTCAACAGCTAGACACCAGCAGCCAGCAATAGCTAATGAGCCCACTACCTGCCACACTTCTGGCGTAATAAAATTGATATAATTTTATTATGCCAAAATTACCGTAATCCCATTTTGACACTTATCTGAAAAATGAACTCGACACAGGCTTGGCACCTATTTTTCACTTAACAACCCTGAAATAGATAGGTATTTAAATTCTATTCACAACCCTATTACAAAATTAATGCACACGCATGCATAAAAAAAACCATTACGATACATGATGAAGAATCTAAGGCGTCTAGCTCTCGGTCTAACGTTTACCGGTTACTATACGAGTACGCGTATAGTATAGAATGTTCTACTTTGGTTTAATAACTGTATGCTATGTGTAACCTATTTATTGACGTATAAATTCACTTTCAGATTTGCTATGATCTTAACCTTTATTAAAAGCTTTTGTACCTATTTGGGTATAAATAGGCGGTGCGAGCAATTGCGCAACGTGTCACATCGCGCTGATACCCGCACATAACAACTCTTAGCGAACCACAAAGCTATTATACTATGACCTACCTATTTTGTTAACAATGCGTGATAGATTTTGGTGTGAATAACCTCTTTTAGCGCTAGGTAAAGATCTAGTGGAAGACCAGCGCAAGGTCCGGCCTGGCACATGCTGAACGGATGCTCATTTTGTCTCGAACTTAGAACATGTATTAACAAAATATTACAATATATGTTTTTGTACTTCTGGCTACTACTCTTTGTCTGTCACTGTATTTGCTAGAGAAATAAATCGTTTTCTGTTTTTCTTTCTCTTCATAATACAAGCGCGTTGGAGATCGCAATTTGAAACGTTTAAATTTAGAATCATTAATATTCCTCGCCCTAAACATCTTAAAATGTAAACACAGAAAAGATGAAATCACCAAATTAGAAACTCACCACATCTAATCTGTCAAATTACATACAAAAATAGTGTTAATTACATAAAACCTATACTTCAAAACTATGTAAAAACATGTAAACAGGAACTTTAAATCACAAGCATATCAAAATACCCTTTTTTGTCAAACATATTCACAGAAATTCAAACCATATCACGTTGCTGTAAGTTTGAAGTTTAATGTAAAAAGAGAGGGTATCTTTACGTGCTAGCGTCAGTGTTTACATATAATAAAAAGTGAATTTATATGCAGTTATCTGGTTGCTTTTAGATAAGTATCTGTTCACGGTAAACGGTAATGATAGGTTCCTCTGATCGTAGTCAGATAGCTACAAGCAGGCAGGTACTTCCAATCTTAATTATTCCATATTAATCTATTCAACTTAGAGCTATGATTTTCCACATTTATCACGGAATTTATTAACGGTCATACCTTATTTGGAAAACTATTTTTTGCCGGCTTTAAAAATAGTGTTGGTAAGCATTCGATAACATTTTATCGATGTTGCTCCACCCATATGTACCGCAACTGCACTGAGAAAAGCATATGCTCAGAAGTCTAAATCTCATATGATGATGAAGATTCAAACTGTTGTTTATTTACCCTTTTATCTGTCCATCTTTTGTTTAAATCATTCGGAAACATGATTCGTTTTCCTAATACTTAAAAATATTAATAGTCAACACCATCGCATACATATGTCTACTGACCAGCCTTCATCTCTTTTTTGCAAGAAAAATGTAATCGATAAATCTCGAAAATCGATACTATTAATACGATATTATTATGCATGTCTGACATATTGGAAGTGATAGACAATTAGGTAAGTGGTAGATTTAGTTATTAGCTTCATTGCCTAGTCGTCGCGAGAGGACCCCATGGACACCAATCACGCTTGACCACAGAGCTTAAGAAGCAGTCATCTTGACACGGGAACAAATTCCTGTTAGTTCGTCATTAATTAGGTACATGAAATATATAAATATTTCTATAGCTAATCTAATCATGATTATCGATAGCATTAATTATTATGTCTATAAAAACCTATATCCTACATCATTAACAAAATTCTACCATCCAAACTGACAAACGCTAAAATTTGTGATTGGGTTGGATTTGAGTGTAAGTTCGTATGTTTTGTTACTGGGTACTCATTCGTGAAAAAACTACTGGATGTATCACAATGAATTTTTTAACAAAGATAGATTATCGTCTCTATAACACACATAGGTAGGCTATTTACTCTGGTACTAGGAGAAAGCCAAGCCATGTTCTATCGATTCAGTTAGCTAACTAAAAGTAAGTAAACATGCAAGTATTTTTATCACACAGGTCGTATAAAATATGTACATAGAAAGATTATATCTTCTTTTTAACCGACTTCAAAAAAAGGAGGAGGTTCTTATTTTATTTTATTTTTTTTATGTTTGTTACCTCAGAACTCCGTCGTTTATGGACGGATTTGCAAATTTTTTTTTATGATTGAAAGGATATGCTTCCAGATTGGTCCCATTCTTTTCAAAATCGAGTTTTGATGATGGGATCCATGAGAAATCGAGGGAACTCCTCAAATATTATAGGCAACTATATAGTTATTTTAATATTTTCATAGAACACTCAAGCATTTACAGTCAAAAAGTTATATTTGATGAGGTGGAACTGGTGAAGAAGATCAGAAATGGGTGATGAAACTTGACACTCGCATAGATATCACAATCAAGGTAGTTCAGCAACTATGAAAATGCACTGTAAACCAATGATCTTAAATAATTATGTAGGAAATGTTATCATCGAACTGATTTAATGATGATTATGGAGCTGGAAGGTAGGCACTGGAACTGCGTACCTAATTAATATATCCTAGCCGTGTTTGGGCTTGTTAGAATTGTTATAAGATGCACTTTGGCTGTAAGGTACTATTGAACTGATGTGATGATGAAGCTGGAAGGTTGGCATGGGGCCTAGTATTGTGTAAGCTTATTAGAGCTGTCAAGAGCAATGAAAAGGGCTATGCTCATAGTTTCCGTGCATGTTCGAATCAGAAATGAAGAAATCCGCAGAAGAACCAGCGTCACCGACATAGCCCGAAGAAATGCCAAACTTAAGTGACAGTGGGCACGGCACATTGCTCGTAGAACAGATGGCCGATGGGGCCGAAAGGTTCTAAAGCGGCGACCGCACACCTTTGAGGGCGGAGTTTGGCCTAGTATTGGCTATTTTGCATTAGTCCACGTGGACTGCGTTTACACATTAGTGGTGAAATGCGTCATAGTGTTCTTATCGTTTTCCTGGTAATAGGCTAAGAGCATGCATTTTTAATGGCAAGGCACCGACTCCAAAAATAAGTAATAAATTTTGAATATTTGCAAAATATTAATGTCAAATAAGTTTACCTATAAATTAAGTTTTTTTGCACTCTTGACAGAGTGGTCGTGGTCATGTGTCGGTCGAGTCTTGCGCCAACGCCTCTCTTGCGATGCAACGCCATGAACTTCTATGTTTGGCGGCTTGGGAGTTTTCGTTGACGCTACATTTTAAGAAAGATTATTTAAATTTAGTTAATTAGGTAAAGTCGATTTACCTAAGTAGTTAAATACTTAAATGTACCTATACATTTTTACATACAATTTTAGACAATTTTTCGCCGACATTGTTAACTTTAATTAATTACCTATACCAAGAGACCATAGTTATATTATATATTGTCATAAATAAAAAAAATAGGTACTTTAACGTGCAGTAAACAGAATATCATCCATATCCTACTTATCATAAAAGGATTAGCAATCGAATTTGTTGACTATACTTAAAGTCAATTAGTTTTATAGTGACGAAATCAATGAAACATGAAATGTATTTACCATCGAATGTTTAGTCACTTGCCAACAAGTATAGGTCAAGTAAGATTTAATGAATGACTTGACTCAATACTAAATGAAAAAAACCTCGATAATATTACGCAATGCTTGTTACAAAATTTGCAAAATGACATACATGTTTTTTTCTGATCATATATTTAAATGAATCGTAAAATTAATTCATAGCGAAAGAAAGAAATAAATGGTGTTGACAATTTGAAGTGTAGTGATGGGGATTTATCGATAAAGTTATGTCGATGTATGGTTTCGTGAATCGATTCATTGTTGTCAATACTTTTAATGTTAATTGTGTTTTGATTCCGGATATCGTTAGGTACGGTTTTCCTCAATCCGTCGTTAGTAAGATGTGATTGCTTTGGACACTTATTAAATAAGAATTTTAAAGACAGCGGTTAGATTTTTTAATTTTTTTAGCCTACTTCTTGTTAAAGTCATAAATCTACACAAAGTGGGGAGAAAAGTAATTATAGAGTCAAATATGGCTTTATGGCACGATTTTCTGAAGGGGGGACACAAATAGTTTTCCTCCCTGGATGGGGCGACAGGGATTGTCAGAATTATACTGACTTAAAACCATCCTGTTCCTTTTCCTGAGGACCTACCATGACGTGTTAAAGCGTCATTCTTCCGACCTAGAAAGAGGGATGAAACTATTCACATTTCATAGCTCCATCCCTCTTTCTCACCCGGAAGATTCTCGACTGCTCAGAGCTAGATCTCGGTACATTATTGCGCTAGCGCCTATATCCCCGACTGGAATCTTAGGAGTCTCCAACAATTAACTTACGTCGCCAGTCTGAAGCCAATCGAAAACCAAATCAAGTTACTTAAGTCTGGCACGCCTCTTCAAGTGATATCATTGTATATGTAGGGCAAAATTCACTTACAAAGCTCTTGGTATCGAGGCTAATGAAATTCAGGTTCTAGCGCATAGCTTACGTCACGTAGTCGTCGCGTGATTGTAGCTATGCCGTACGAAATGTTCAATTTTGTTGGTAGACTCCAGAAAATTTGTTATAATGTCTTTAAAATTATGTACTGTTTTCTTATCGAACCATAAGAAATTCTTGAGTAAAATAAAAAAGTTATAATTATTTATTAGCCTAAAAAGTTTGTAATGCTAATGTTTTTTCACATACGATTTCTGTCTGTGCGTTGTATGCATTTACAAATATCTATACATCACACCAATTATAGATGTTAGTGTCATCTACAATTGGTGTGGTTCTTCCATTTAAGGATCAAATCCGCAACACATTTTGCGGTACCTATAGTCATGTTTAGGCAGGTAACATTAGTTACTGATAATCATGTTCTGACTTAGTTCATTATATGAGAAACTAGGCTCATTCTTTACATGCATTATTTAAAAAAAAACAAAACATTTTACCTTATACCTACTTCTGAGGATGTAAAAGACTAATACTGTACTATTGTATTGTGTTATAAATACAAATCAACACAATATTATTTAGTTTTTTCATACGTTTCCATATAAGTAAAATAAAATAATTAAGTAATATAGTGTGTGATATTTGATGCCAAAATTTCACAGAACAAGTTTCAAAACTATAGTCCACCTCTCACCCCATATAAAAACTAAACAATTTTATCAACACCCAAAAATCAAGGCCATTTATATGCAAATTCTAAACACAAATCACTGCACTTCTACTGCAAAAATATTTCCTAAACATTTATCACCATAATCTTAAATAAGAGTACCATTTCTCCAAAGGAATTCAAGACGAGACATCCGGAAACCAAAATACTTACATACGGTTCAAAATAGGAAAGTTTATAGAAAACGAAAACTACATTATTATTATAATTTGTAACAATGACTTGATACTTTTTGTATGAAGTCGACCAATTTAGAACTTTTCTTGTCATTGGAAATTCGACTTTAGTGGTAGGAGTTTGAGTGTGATAATGAATGTAGCATTAAATTTGATATGTTACGATTTATTAGAGTGTGTCTCTTTGATTTAGTAATTTAGCGTTCGTTGTACTTTTGGGGACATCTAAAAGGTGACAAGAAAATTTAGTTTGACAGAAAATGCTAAATTGAGAGAGTTTGTTGACAAAAAGTACCTAATAAACAACTATCAAAAAAATTACAAAGATCGAGAAAGGTTCACATGTTAATAATATAATTAAAATTTAGAAGCTCAGAATAAAAAAGGAGAGATAACTATAAAATATGGCGACAAACGGTTAATTTTTTTTCTGTAATTTACCTATAGATCGGTGACGTACCTACTACTCTCTACTAAATTTCAAAAAAGGAATCTTTAATAAATTAAGACACGGATATTTTAAAAAAAGCAAAGACAAGATTTGGGAAAATCAAAAAAGTAATGTCGACAAAAATAAGACCTAAGTTATACCTTAGTTTTAATACTTGTTAAAAAATTTAAAAAAGAAAATTTTTATTGAAAATCATAGCATCTTCGCCCTAATAAGCGTTTCGCTATTCATTGCCGGTTATTAAGACGACGCAAGCCAAAGATTCCGTAACCATCCAGCCAAGGACATCAAACTAATTTCACACATCGTTGCTTCTATCTACTAGCAATTGTGCAGTAGTGGCGATTGACGTATTTTTTGTCTAAAACAATTAGGTACTACTTACAAACAATTTGATGATTCACTACAACAACGTCGATGCGACGATAATTATTAGATACTTTATTTGGGTGTTTGAAACAGAAGTGTCTTGCGTAATTTTGTTCGTGGTTTGTAGAGTAAATTACTAGTTTTAGACATTTTTTGTTTATTTATCTGTAGTAAATTTTATTGTGAAGTAAACACAATGTTAATAATAGTCGTTAATCTTCCTAGAAGTACTTATAATGGAAGTCTGCCTTAAATTTATTCGGTCTATAGTTTGTGTCTTAATTATGTCGTCAGTTATTCGTATACAGTTAGTTAGTGTAAATTTTTCATTTTGCATAATTTTATGAACTTAGAACATAATATATCTATAGTGAGCAACTAAAAACTCTTTTAATATTATTTGAAAAAAGAATAAGTTACCAACATCGTTTCTAAATTTTTTTTTTCTATGTAAGTATTTAATTCATGTTAGGTTTTTATCCATGAGGATACGCCAGCCAGATTCACACCTACTTATTTTATTCAATTTCATTCCTATGCCCCTACTTTTTTACTTTTTATATAAAAATTCGACAGACGATAATACGGTCTCTCAAATTCAAGATCCAACACGGAAATCTTACAAATTAAGGAAGAAAATTAATGCCTCGTAACAATATTCAAGTTCATTAGTGTAAGTACTTTAATGACGTTGCATTTTATTTATCATCGTGTTTGCGTAATCGTCACCATGGCCAAACGCACTTTGAGCTATCCGAAACTAGCAATTTTCGTATTCGATTTTTATCTTTATTGTGTTAGAATAACGTTCAAATTCGATGTAGGTAGGTAGCTTGATGTGCGGTGCTTAATTTAAAAGCCACAAGAACCCATAATGTTCAAGGAAATAATAGGTAAAGGCCAAACAAAAACTATCAAATTTATAAATATAATATGCAATAACATTTTATACGTTATAATAGAAAATGTCAAATTTAGCATTATTTTTATTACTGGCATTCTTCTATATTTGGATTTATTTTTGGCCATTCGAAATTCCATGTTTAAATTTTTACATTATTTTTGTTTTAGTGAATTAAAAAAGGATTTACATTTCTTCTTTTTTATTTTATAGCTTCTCAAATTCATGGATTATAATTTTATTTTCAAATGCGTGTTACAAAATTGTTAGAGCTACCGTTTATAGTTCGGAAACGATTAAGATCAAAGCACAGGAACATACTAATCCAATTTCCTGCCCTATTATATTCAAATATATAAATAAATCGAAAAATAAACACAAAGCATTGACACTTATCTCGGTACCTTAAAGTTAGTTTTTGTTTGACAACCACAAAAATTTGTTTCATATAAAGTTATCAAATAGTTTAGTTAAAGAGGAAACTCGTACTATATGTATCTACTACGTAATTTGTTCTGAAGTTTCCTATCCATGATTTAGTTTATTTGTATAATCAAACATAATGCATATCCGCCTTCAATATATTTGGTGTCAGTTTAGATCCAATCCAATTTAGTTTTTCCGCAAGAAAATATACTACTTGACTAAGTATAGGTACTACAAAATGAATAAAAAAGCGTTATTTTATTTCCAGAGGAATCGATTAACTCTTCTTCTCTCTAAAAACTTTTTAAAACAGACAAATAACAGCCATCCAATAAAAAATAAAAACATTCAAAATTAGAACGCCACTAATTACCGCGCGCGTGAAAGAAATATGGCGACAAAAAGCCCGGGAGTAATAAAGTGTAACTCCTCTAATGCGTTTCGTTGCTACGCATATCCGTTCTGCATTCCATTTTTAATCAATTATTATTTATTTTAATAAGACACCTTAATATTATTTACCAATGGCAACCAAAACATGAACATATTTTTAAAACTTTAATCACATGTAACATTATAATTTAAATTTCTTTTCTACAAAATAAGATTCTACATAATATATGTGCGTCTAAGATACGAATTAAAATAATAAATATCCCACACGGCAATAAATTTACTAGAAAAAGTTGCAACTTGACCATCGTAGGCGAAATGTTAATTGTATTCTACCTAATCTATATTTGGATAATGTTTGCTTTCAAATTTTACACTTGATTTAATTTCTAACAAAATTTCTGCATAGGTAACAATGTTACGTGACAATTTTGAGTACATCAAGATCGCGGACAAAAAATCTTAACAATAAATGCCATTAAGTGCTAACATGCAAAATATACCTACTAACAGAAACAGAATTCAAATTATGAAAATACTTAAGAATCTACAAAAAAAAAAAAAACTTTTTAGCAAAAAAAAATATAAGTACTACATCGCTTTTTGGCAAAACAAATGTTTTTTTATGTCTAAAAATGTTTTACATATCTTGTTTGGGATCGAGCTTTGACCTCAGGTTTATTTTTACGTCAATATCGAATTCATCAATGTAAAGTGAAATTATAATTGATCTCATTATGTTTCTATTGTATTACCGGATATTTTTTTTTTTTATGTAATAGGTCGGCAAACGAGCAGACGCATTACCTGATGGTAAGCAATCAGCGCCGCCCATGGACACTCGCAACGGAGGAGTTACGAGTGCGTTGCCGACCTTTTAGGGATTAGGGATTTGGAGATTTAGGGATTGAGGAGGGATTGGGGAAGGGGAAGGATTGGGCCTCCGGTAACCTCACTCACACGGCTAAACACAACGCAGTGGTTATTTCACGCCGGTTTTCTTTGTTTAGGACAAATATTACTTTTTATATTTCCCAAATTGTTATTAGCAACCGTAACCATTAACCAATTTTCTGAATTCAAAAAAAGGTAAGCAAGACAGTATTAAAGGACTAAAAAGAAAAACTTATTATTGATTAAACCCAAAATATAAACCCGAATATATATTTTACAAAGTCTGTCGGTACATACTGAATTCGACACCGGCCATCGAGCAGCAAGATTCCTGCCACATGACGTGTCTTCCTGAACTCACATGCATTTTCTCATGATATCCATGAGCGGAATTTTTAGCGGTTCATTCAACCGATTTAATACGGTTTATATTGCCAATAAAGTGTACATTACTCCGTGTTTTATTGTTTACTAGTTATTAAATGATAAAATGTCTGTGTAACTGACTGAACGGTTGACGCCGTGGCTGGGCAACCAGATGCAACTTTTCTTTGTTCAGATTCCCACATGGAACAATTATTTTTATTCCGGATCTAGATGTGATGAGTATTTAAAATTGTTTGTTTGTAAATGCACCCATGACTTAGGATAAAATCCTAATGAAGGTGAAGTCGAACAAATTATTGTATTTAATTATTCAAATATGCAATATGGAAAACACTCTTTTTTATGGTGAAGTCAAAAAATGTTTTGTAAATAACACGTGGTTTATAACCGGACACATGTCCTCTACAATAAAAAAGACTAGATTTAAATATTAAATCAAAGATAAAACGTGTTATTTTGGCAATTCTTCAATCCTGGCTGATCCTGGCTGGACCTATGCAAAGCTTCCACGATCCTACTCCTTTCTTATTTATGCTAATGAGCTTATCACTGCAATACACAAAGTATTCAACAAAAGTGTACCAAGACCGCTAAACGGTAATGAAACATCAAAATTTAAAACCCAATAAAATTGCAACGGTAAATGCAGGATCACATACAATCTGTGTTTATTGGCCACTTCTGAAGATGCAAATATGTTACCTTGTCTCATTAACACAACTAAACTGTTCTTGTTCGTGGATTTCAATTATGTAAGCAATAAAACATATTGAACCTTACCTTTAGTTTCTTTGACGTTTTTGGCGCTATTTAATTTGGTTATAAAAATGTGTGTGTTAATGTTTATTTTACATGTTGTAATTATGTTTTCGTTTTTTTTAATAGTAACTTGAACGTAGAGGTCATTTGTAATTTTTGGGCATTATTTGCTTTAACTTCTCAGGTTTTTTGTATAATTGGAATCAAAATTATCCCTGACAAAACGATTCGAAAGTCGAAAATGAAGGGCCAAGAATTGAAATAACTTAATGATTAAAATATTTTGAAGATAAAATATGACAAAATATTACGTGATTTAATTGAAGAAAAAATCTAAAGGAGGTTTCCCAACTGTATTTTTTACACTTAAATACAAAACATTGTTTGGAAACTAAAGAGAAGTGGTTGCTAAACTATTACAAAAGGTAGAATAATGAGTGCAATTGAATCTGTAATGAAAATTTATCTGAGCACTTCTTGTTTTAGAATAAATTATGCTTTAATTCTGTGGCAACAATCAGATATGGCAAATGGTGGCAATACTCGTAATAGAAATGGAAAACTAAATGAATTCAAATTTAACTCATAAAATTACCATATTTATTCGTCTAGGTAAACGTAGTGTAGGGCGCCCTCCAGCTAAAGGTGGACTGACGATATCCGCAGAGTGGCTGGCAGTGGTTGGATGAGAAGAGCTGAACATCGAGCCCAGTGGCGTGAAATTGGGGAGGCCTATGTCCAGCAGTTGACGAAATCAGGCTGATGATGATGATTATGCCAATTTAAAAGCTATTTTTTGAAGAAAATCTATAATATTTTATGTATTGTATTAGAACAAGCATCTTATCAAAGGATAGTTGAGATAACTGATATGCATTTGTTGTTTTTTGAATCATGAATACAAAGATCGACATTTTAGTGTTATTATTTCAATAATGGCAGGTATGCAGAGTAGAAGTAGGATAACAATATTGATACGCCAAATATTGATCAGCCAAAAGAAGTTGGCTGTTTAATCAAACATCATAATCGATTGCAAAATAAAAAAAAAACATGAATGCAACGACCCGTACTCATCCATAAACAACAACTTCTATTTGTTTCAAATAAAATTCAAATGGCAGTGGTTGGATGAGAAGAGCTGAACATCGAGCTCAGTGGCGTGCAATTGAGGAGGCCTATGTCCAGCAGTGGACGACAACAGGCTGATGATGATGATGATGATGAAAATTCAAATATAGAACAATTAGAACAAAATTCAAAATCATAACCGTCAAGTGATTTATTTATGCATGTATCAATTGGTGCTTCAACAATAATCGATGCCAATTATAGCAGCGAACTACCAATGGCACGAGTCAATCCATTCATAATAAATGAACGTGTGCCTAATGAACTCCGGTTTATTTTTAATGATACGGATGTAAGTGGAGATGTAGGTCGAGAGAGGTATGCAGATGACTGCATCGCTGCAACACCAAGATTTATTAGTATCCCCAGTTTTATATTCATTAGTGAATTGCTGAAGGGTCCATTTGAAATGCAGATTGTCTCAATTGAGATTGTAAGTAATGTACCTAGTAGTTGTTGTGTACGTTTTGAAATAGCTGAAGAGCTAATAGAAATTTTGGTTCAGGAAATAATTTATGTGTTTCAAAGCTTGTTACTGATGAATGTATCCGGGAAGTGTAATTAATATTTATTTTTGTAGACAAACATTTTAATGGTGGACGTGATGGTCCTAAAATTATTGAAAGTACAGGAGATGATATGTTGACTACGGTTATGTTATCACTTAAATAGCATTACAATTAAAATCAGTAAAGTCAAAATTGTTGACACACTGCAATCATATGTCAAAAACGGTAATCTAAACACAACTAGCTACTATAGACTGTAAACAAACCATAATTCAAAACGTACAACACTCCCAAGGGATCAAACCTAGAGCTAAATCACGGGTGCGCGCGCGCATACCGCTCGCATTATCGACGCCGTTAACAAGTCGCACGTGTTATGAAGATCGAGCCGCCGGCAGTAAAATGGCAGCTATGAAATGCCACCGAAATAGAGCAAGCGGCGAACTAGATATGGCAATTGTAGCGTAGCTATTTAGTTATAATGTTGAGGTTGGTTTGAATATACTATATGGCGAATTCATAAAAAAATCGAACATATTATTCAAAGTGCACTAATAGTGCTTCTTGTGGAAATTAAAATGTAGCAATAAACTCAAATTCAGAAGTACGAAACGAATAAGTAACTACTAAGTACAAAAAGAAACGGAACAATAATAAATTGCATAGGTAATTCAGATCACCAGGAGTCTAATAACGTTAATGTAGGCAATAAGATATCAATCTTATAAAAATAAGACGACATATACTACAAATAATCGGCATACGAATGCAAAATCACACATAAAGTAAGGTTTTAACCTGAATAAAGTTACAAGATGAGCAATTTATGCAATAGCTTCTGCTGAATATCAAAATGAATGAAAATTATTTCCTAGCCGGCTTGCCCATCTACGTCGTGAAAGTACAATTAAATCAAATCGTAGCTTTAAGCACGGTATGCGCAGGATTCGCTCAGATTAAGGAAGGAAGCAATTATTGTGCACTATGGAACATTAATTGTATGGTACTAGTGACATTTTCTTTACCCGATTACGGGTTTAATTTTGATTGATGACTCAAATTACCTACTTAATGAAATTTGATAAGGAAATGGTATTTTTTAAGAAACATGCAAGTAGCTTATTTGTAGTGAGAGGAAAAAGTTTAATTATTGCATATCGTTGTACGAAAAGGTAATCGGTAAAAGTGGGAAAACCATATTCCATGTGCACATTAAAATTTTTACGATGGTAGGTATAAATCGTGTATGATGTGTGATGGTAGGTTAGGTTAGCGGTCGAAATGTTTATCCTGGGTTCAATATTCTAAGCTAGACAAAACAGTAGTTTTGACAATTTTACAAATTATTATTGTATTGTACAATTACATGTTGTTGTCCGCTATTGCAATTAAAAGAAACATTACCTCCGGCTGCCCTTTCATAGTATAGTATGATATTACATAAGCCAGTGACAAAATCAGTTGTCTATGACTTTTAATTCTGTGACAATAACAATGCAGTCGGAACAAATGAAAGCAAAAGTTATGACACGACCGAATGGCAAGAGATCAAGCATTAGATGCAACACTAAAAATACCCACTGAGTGAAAATACTATCGTAATCTAGCATCAACTGTAGAATAATAACACGCGTGCCTAGCCAAACCTAACCAGAGGAATTTGCTTCATAGAGTCGCTATCGTTAAATTAAATCTCACCATATATAATTTAAACCCTAAAAAGCCTGAAAGAGAACCTAAACTAGAAGTAGATAAAGTTGCTAATGCTGCAGCAGAAAGGATAGCTGCAACAATAATGCTGCAGATGGGGTACATCCAGAATACATTGGCGGTACACTTGGAGGCATGCAAATGTGTACATTCCTCTCGACATAGTAGTCGGCCATCGCCGCCGGCTCGTGACTGTTTTTCTTTGGCAGGACGTGTATTTTAGTTAAAGATAAGAATGCACTTAGCAGATACGACGTCCAGAGTTATTATTGGAATACAGATGAAGATTGCAGGATCTTGGAGTATGTTATAAGGTTGAGTGCACATGCACTATACTTGTTTTGTTGCATTGGTGAGGCTTAAGGCTGTTGTGGAAAAAGGTCAAGGGCCTAGAAAAAGTCGTTGTACTTAACAAGCTTAGAATGTGGAGGCTTTAGTGCTATGTTTATTATATTGCTGTCGAGTAATTTCTTTAATCAATGTCAAAGTCCAGTGTACATTATGACTTATCACGATTTTTTTACTGCGTTATAATTTCATTGTACATTTTGTATCTGCATCCGATCTAAATTTCGCCTAGTAAACACAACAGCTAACCAAAACTTAATAGTAGGTACAATATAAATACTTAATATAATGTCGTCTACAAGATGTGCTGGCTAATTAAGAAGATAATTAATGAAGTGTTATTTCGTTTAGTCAGGTCATAAATGCCAGAGTCTTAGAATCACTTTGTTGGGTAAGCGATTTACGACTTGTATTATGTTGTAAGTAACTAATTAAATTGTGCAAGATATTATTGCGATCCATGTTTGGTTGTAAATATGTTTTACGTAGACCTTTTTTCTACAGACCAGAGCAAAGAGTTTACCTACATATTTCGATCTTTTTTAATCCTTTACTTGACTTTTTCTATATTATACTCGTGCGACTACTGTAGTTCTATTTTTAAAATTATCCAAAAGCTTCAAAAGTGATAGATTCATTTATAACAATAATTACAGTATCTTATAAATATAGAAATACAGAAATTCGAATCGTCGAATTCTAAGGTGCCATTTTGTATTCTATTGACATTTAACTTATCAGAACTATAACTGGCCATAACCGTATTTCCAACAAGACACAAAACTGCGGAAACCCAAAAGGTCACAGGATCGCATACCATTACATAGAAACATAATAATATCTAAATACCATCACATTACTGTGGTTTCCAAGAAATGTCCAATAGTGGAGGTACGCTAAAATTATGCGCACTAGTCACATATATCTTTGATACTATTTGCGTTTGTGCCGAGTTTAGAACTGGGCGTGTTAATGGAAGATACTTATCTAAGATAATAATCTTGATACTTTTGATGGCTTGTTTAGAGAAATTTGGGATATACATTAAAACATACTTAGGTACTTCAACTTTTCAGACCAAACAATGGCCAAAAAGAGATGTAATTTTATAATATGCTGAAACATATTCTTCTTCGTCGGGATTTAAAGGTTCTGACATGAGCTTAAATCATCAAAACGTTGTTACGGTATAAAACAGAAATAACTTGGATAAGTATCTATTTGTGTAATCAAAATCAGAACGTACGAACGCACCCTTCGCCGCAAAAACTCAGGCCACAAAAAGTAGTAAAACCTCAAAATTACAACCTCGGGCAGACATTTTGTAAATATAACCTCAATTAAATGCAATATTAATTACTGGAGCTGCTAACAGAACGTTAATGTCAACACAGGCATTCACATACACTTTAGTGTTTCATTAGCTTAGTGTTAACATGGAATAAAGTTTTTTAGATTGATTTTTAAATTCGGAACTCAAACGTGGCTATAATGAGAGAAAAATACACGACGTCTGGTTATAAAATAGGCAAAATTAGGCATTAATAACATGGCTACATTGGCTATTACGTATTGGTAAGCATGGTTGATTGATGAGATGGATGATAAGAGTATAAATTCGTAAAAATCGTGAAGACCTGGTACTTCTAGGTAGTATGGCCATAGAGTCATGTCATGTTTGACAAAAAAGTTTTTTATTTGATTTGTTACGATTGTGTTATCAGTCTTTATGAAGTTATACATTCAAGGATTAGATATTGGAAATAGGGGAACGGAATGATTTGGCCTTTTTTGAGTGTTCTACACCAATGAACATTTAAAAAAAAAACAAAAATGGCCCAATTTTTCTAATTTAACTTGACATCACTTTATTCATAATCTTCACAAAATACGAGGTCATTTTATAATGGGCATGTATTGTATGTTATGCACTGTCTGTACCCATACTTTAGGTGTTTACACATCTGTCAAGTCCACCCTTGATTTATAGGAGCAACTGTTGGTATCGCTCTTTGTGCGTCAGTTGCGCTCGCGCACGCGTTTCAGATGAATTATTGGTATTTTGAACGGTTAATGAGATTTCTGTGTCGTGTCAAGACTTTGGCATTTCACAATGAAATGTTCATTTAAAATAGCAATTTTTGGAAACGGACTTTTGTTACTGTTTTTGCTCTTATTACTCTTAAGGTTACTGTATTATGACAACCAGAACAAAGCTGAACCAAAAAAAGAAACAGTTCTTTTTACATTTATTTTTTAAATTATGATCTGTTGTTGGTTAATGTCTTTCTTTGCTACCAATCCCAAAAGATAGCATAGTTCTAGTTTTTGAGTTTTATAAGCATTAAGAATTGAAATAAGAACATCGAGAACGTTAAACTCGCATATACGTACCTACCTTCAGTTAACCACAAGAACAAATTTCACAGCTTTAAAAACATACAATTTTAAGTAAATATACTACCTAATTCAGCCGTAACGTCATATTTCAAAAGCCAGCCATTTAATCACAGACCATTAGCAAAATTTTACAAGCAAAGATTATGAAACCATTTATAACGTTCACAAATCAACATACAAAACATTAATGTCTGTTAAATTTGAATTCCGTATAAACAAATAACTTTAAATTTATTCCCATTCGTAATGAGGCTATTAAATGTTCACATTCGCATTAATATAGTGCTAAATAAAAGAGACTATTATTAGGTATAAATACTATTATTACAATTTAAGTGAACTATTATAAAGGTGTAATTAAATATTTGATATATTTTATCTGTAATAAATACACAGGCAGGGTTATGTTGCTATTTATTTCAATGTTGTCTTCATTGGCAATAACAAAAAAATACTGCGTAGGTATGTCAAATAGGTAACAACAAAGCGAAGATATTTTCAATTGGGTATTTTCCAATGTGTAAGATTTAAGTCAATGTCAAGGTTCTTTTATTGGAGACTTAAAATCTCCAATAAACGACGCGTTTCTCGTCTCCCAACAAGATAAAATCAATCGAAAGCAATCTACTTACATTCCATTGAACTTCATCTTTCGGATGCATAATTGTCCCTCCTAGAAACCTAACCATAACCAACACCACCACTTAGGCCTCCCTTGCCTTTGTTCAGGAGTCTTCCGGCTGATAATAATGAGGATGAAACGACAAATAACACAATTTTTCTCAATTCCAGGCAATCCCAACGATAAAATCCTGTACGGTCGTCCGAACAAGAGACGGAGTGCGTCATTCCCTGCTCCTCGGTCCCTAGACCGGCGGAACTCGTTGCGGATCTTCGGCTCCTCGAGCAAGTACCTGCAGAGGTGTGCCTCCACCCGAAGCCTTCATCACAAGAACGCCAACACCACCGACAGCTCGTCGTCCACCGATTACCCGCCGAGCGTCGAATCTGCGTCACCTAGTAAGTTCGCCTCGTTTTTCTATGTGATCTTACACCTGTAGCCTGCAGATGGTGAATAAGTATTTGCCGTATCCCTAGTGCTTGAGCACTTATTTAAGTTTAACTGCACGGTTCGGGCAGTGGCTGAGCAACTGGCTCCTGTGCAACGTGTCGCAGGTTCGATACCCGCACAGAACAACTTTGTGTGATCCAGAAATTGTTGTTTCGGGTCTGAGTGGCTTGTGTATGTGAATATGTAGGTATAGACGCAACCACGGTGCAACAGAAAATCCTATTGAGGAGCAACGTTTTTAATGAAAACAAAAATGCTATTGCATGAAAATTTATTCATTGCAACTAAGATGACTTAGTACCTAAATTAATAATGCGTTGTAAGAATAGTTCTAGCTCTTAAGTTCTCCCTTAGAGTTGCTCGGAACGGGCTGGTTCTTAGAGAGAGATTATCTAATCTCAAAATTAAATAAATAGGTAGTTACTGACTTAACTGTAATGTTTGTAAATTAAGTACTTAGTTTTTTTAGCTCGTAGTTTGCTTCTTAGATAACCGAATTCCCAATTTCTGTAGACACTTTTTAACGAAATAAATTAGATGTTCTACAGGAAACTAAAATCGGAGAAGGCGGTGGCCCAATGGTTGAACTACTTGATAGTGTGGGTTCGAAACCTGGCAAGTACTCGCCTATTAGATATTATCAATATTTTCATGATTTCTATTAAAGCATGTACCTATAAAGCTTTGAAATCTGGTTTATTTTGTTTCTTTTGTGCTAGCATACTTAGTCGTTATTTTTTCTCCGTTCTCCGTTGCTTTGTACTTCGTTATGCCCTTGATGAAAATTTTCTGACTAAGGCTTAAATACTTATACTTTATTAGCCTCCATGATACGAGCATATATATTACCAAATAAGTACTGTAACAGCTTAGGACAGATTGCCCTGTATAATTTCCACTATTTCCCGACTTCATCTTCACAATCCTATAGACAGACATATCAAAAGAAAAATGAAGTTCAAAAAACTTAAAGATACCCTTAATAATTTCAGAGAAAGTGTCCCTGCTGTCCCGCTTATTCAGACGAAGCGGCCGCAGCAAACAGACGCGTGCGATGAGCACCTTCTCTGCGCAGTTCCCGCCCACAGAGTGGTTCAACTCCAAAGCGGTGCACCTACATTGCGTCGCCACACAGACCAACTCAAAGGTACCGGACCTTTATTATTTTACAAAATAATATTGTTGTATAAGTGCCTACATATATTGCAGAGGCCTTTTTATATGCCATAGATCGGCAAACGAGCAAATGCATGACCTTATGGTAAGCAATCAGCGTCGCCCATGAACACCTGCAACGACAGAGGAGTTACGAGTGCGTTGCCGACCTTTTGGGATTAGGGATTTTGAGATTTTGGTATTGGAGGAAGGGAAGGATTAGGCTTCCGGTAACCTCACTTACACTGGGGCGTGATGCTCTAGTCCAACTGTTCCATAAACTGTTACGGCTTTCAATGATAGATAATACCTACTATAAAAAATACACTATTATATAGTATACACTGTTTTGTAGAAGACACATGTAGAAGCAACAGAACAATGCTTTCCATGTAGGTACTTATATCACTACTGATAAAGCAAATATCGAAATAAAAATTGCCCGTTTAGTATGATCGATTGAATATCTACCTACATAAGGTAGATAGCCTGATATAGGAAGGAATCTAAGGGTCTAACCTTCCCGTATCATAACGGATTTGATTTAGGCGTAAAATGTATTATTTTCAATGCCATGTTACAGCCTACAGTCCTCCAAGGTTTCGCTATTATCAGTACGCATGGCACGCAATTAGTTACACAAAGTAAACATGGGACGATAATAAATAACGCGCGTGCAGAGCCAAGGATAAACACAGTTAACATAAACGTGTAAAATTAACTCATAATGTTATCATTATCTCATTATTACGTTTTGTTTTCCAGGAGTCATTGCAGAGTCAAACATCTTTCGTCTCATCATATTACGACGGTTCGGAGATCAGTAATCGGTCGTCGACACTGCCCAGGCGGCACAAGCGGCACCTCTCTACGGAGTCGGGACTGGCGGGCTCTCACTATGACCACTCGCCCGTTAGGCACTCCAGCCCAAGTTCCGGCAGCTTACCACGCTCCACTCTAAGCAGGAGTTCCACAAACAAAACCATCCTTGATCATTTCGGGTCACCACAAAGAAATAGCGATCCCAAACTAAGAGACAGTCCAAGCGGAAGCCTTAGGAGGGTAGACTACTCTAATTCAGACCACATCATGTCAACTAGTGGTCCTTCCAGTTTAGAAAGTACGACCACGCAACGCACACCAAGAAAGGACGCCAAAAACGGTCAGTTAGACCAAAACTCTCCAATGAAAAGGGGCTACAACACTAGCGGGAGTAGCGGCCATTCGAGTTTAGAGTCCCACATATCTGATCGCACGTTAAAGCCTTCGCCTAGTCATAGTAACGCACACGGAGCCCCCGGCCTTAGCAGAGCACAGTCACTCGTCAAAGTACAGAGCTTACAGAGCTCACCAAAGAGCCTGCACAAATTCAGAACAAAGCCACCGATGGTCGGTGGTGAAACGGTAAAAAACGGTAACACTTCACCTAAAAGTTCGCCAAAAAACTGTCCAAGCACACCCAAAAAAACCGCAACCCCGCTACATAAAACCTTGGGGAGTAAGGTAGAAAACCCGTCGACGACGATGTTGGCCAGCTCCAATTCTAACAACTCTATCACGCTAAAAGTTACCACAAATACTATCTCTCAGAACGGTGGTGGTACTAACACCAAAGTTTATGTACAAAACTCGCCAGTAAGGTCCGTTATTACTTTCGAAAATGGCAAAGTCACTGAGACTTCAAACGGGAGCAATATTTACATCATCAACGACGATAGGCAGGTTGTGTCCGTGTCACAGAACGGAGTGCAAAATAAAACTGCAAAAAACCCAACTGAAACCTCGTTTGATGTTTGCGTAGAAAAGAATAAACAGATGTATCAAGAGGAACCAGTTAAAGTTCAAGAAAATAAGTTCAATAAGAATTCTATTAACGACGCGGGCATGAATAATAATCGTAAGCTTTCGTTACAAATCGGTGGTGCGACTAACAACAATAGTTTTGTGTACAAAAATCAACTAAACAATACAAATGAAGTTGCGTCCAATCCCGCTTCTCCAGCCATTCATAATAATATTAATAATTTGGAAAGTACTGCGAATAGTATCCCATCAACGCCAACTAAAAGTTACGATAACATTATAGGATCATTGGGAAGTTTGAGGTACCAGAAGAACTCGTTGTCTTCAGCCAACAGCGGGATACAAACGAATATAAATTCAAATAGTGAGCTGAAAAGCGTCGATTTGCTAAAAAAGGCAGCAGCATTACAAATGCTGAACGGACTCCCTAATGTGAATAATAGGGTGAGCTCTGATTCCATAGCAAATATGTTAACGAAAGCTATCGACCAGAAACCGACGGTACTGGGGTCCGAGCCGAACTTAGCACTGAAAAACCAAGAGCCGATAAAGGATATAAACACGTCGGTGGAGAAATTGAATTGCTTGGAGAACAAACAGAAGAGGTACAGCCTCAGCCAAGAAAGCAAGAAGGAAAACCAGGATTTCTATAATTTTCCGAGTTTAAGCGATTTAAGCTTTAATTTCACTAGTTTAGCAGCGCAAAAGATATTGAAAGGCGTCAGTATCAATAGTGTGGACACGCTTGTCGAGTTGAACATGGCTGCCAACAACTCGGAGAAGCAGAACAATCGTGATGTCGCCGCTGTGTGCACAGACTTTGGCCTTGTATAGCAATTATCATATATTTTTTGTTGTAAAATGTACAATAGTAGGCATAACACTGTATGATGTAAGGTAGTAGTAAAACTTATTCATAACTACATTGTAACACGCTTTAGATACGCAATACCTTCGTACGTTAAGTTCAAAAATGTTACTCGTTTAAGATTTTGTACTCCCTATTATGGAATTTATCTCTTAAACACATTGTATCCCCTATTATTAAAATTTTGTTTGTCTTTACTAACTTATTATCATCGAAAGTATCAACGTAGAAATTATTTAACACAGTATTCATTATAAAATGTAATCGTTAATGAATAATCGGAAAATTCTTAGTTTGTAGCTCACTTTAAATTATCGAGACAATAAAACAGTAACACCTGTGTGAAAAAGTGGCCTAAAACTGCCTAATTACGTGGGAAATTAGTGCCTATTTCGATTGTAATAGAATTGTAATTGAAATGTAGCCATATTGTAGTTTCACTATCTTAGTAAATAAACGGCTCTCACGCTATTAGATAACCTGTATTAAAATGACCCCCTCCACAGCACTTCTGTTCGTGCCATCACAGTTATATTTCCAGTGAAAAAGTCGAGTACAAACTAGAATACCTAACTCCAACAGATTCCATCCAACAATGGGAATTTATAGGAATGATTTGTAAAATGTATGTCATGTATTAAGTGCCATAAAACCATAGTATTACATAATGCGGGCGAAATATGGAAAGGGAAGCGGTATTTGATTGATCATTACATGTCTAAGAATTTTGCTAAATAATTGTGTATGCAAGCAATGGGTATTTATTCATAGGGAACATAATCTGAAGTCATATCGCAATTAGTTTAATTCAGTAATAACGCCATTTGTAAAAATTTATTAACAATATAAGATGATGCTTTAAACAATGTCGTTTTATTTCTATATTTTGAAATTAGAACACTTTCCTTGCTTTTCCTCCCAACTAAAACATGTTAAACATGTTGTGAACCTTGAGAACAGATTTGTGCATACTCCCTTAGCACAAGAACAAGTATGCATGGAAATACCATTTTGCACCATGTTATAAGTACAAATTGTGGAGGCTAAATAGGTGTGTGAATATCACTAAGATGCATTAATTGTTAAGCACAGTTGATGCATTGATCGTGCAAGCGGTTGCTAAACTGTCGCGGTTTCGATAACCTGATAAGCCAGTAAAAAACCATGGATCCACAAATGTCTGTGGCTTAGATGTGATGTGCAGGAGATAAAGTAAAATTATAGGATTGTATCAAAATCAATGTAATCAAACAATAAAGATCAGCATCTATAGCACTGTTAATGGTCAAATCACATGTTTAAAATATTATTAGGATGGCTTATCAGGTGTATTAATTGTTTATTAATTGAAGATTTAATTAACATGAAGAATTGTGCTTAGAGTGCCGATGCCAGCATGCCATATCAAAAGCAGATCTAGACAGAGAAAAATAATATTGACAAAGAATAAATACAATATGTTTCTGCTTTCCGAAGATGACACAGTCAATACAATTATAATGCATACAGCAGTTATTCACAATTAGGCAAGAATACCCACTTTTCAAGGGCTTTCCAATTTATTAATCATCCATAATTCTCTAAACTGTAGACCTTAAACATTCGTTTTAGCAGTGTGTAGATATATAATATCAAAAACTCTCTCAATAAAACTAAATGTATACAAAATATAAAATTTATTAACTACTTCGTAAAATGTAAATTCATATCAATATCACTACTAAGTTCTGCTATAAACAAGCTATAGTACTGTGTTCCATTACATCAGTTATTTGCGACGGTTCTGTTTCAGTCTGACCTTTAATTGAGTTCAACCAATCGTCTGTCGGATCTATTTTCTTTACGTCTGCATCAGAACTGTCACTTTCATTATCTTCCACAATACTCTCTGGACAGTTCAGACATTCAATCTCATTGTTATCAAAACTACTATGGTTTGTCTCACTCTCAGATAGTTTGACTGGTGATGAACTAATTTCTAAGTTTCTAAACTTTTTCGACACTTCCTCTGACTTAATATTTACATAACATACACAGTTTTCTGTGGCAGTTATCTGTTTCAAAGCAGCCTCCTCTATAGCCTCTATGTCCGCCTCTTTTTCACCAACCTCCTTAGTCACCTCCTCAATAGTTTTATAAGAGTACATATGGTCATCCTCAGGGTTTACATAATCTTCTAGTGTAAAAGTATTACTATCAAAGTTCAGTTTCTCAAAATCAATAACACCATAATTACTTACATTCTCTAATAGTGTGGACTCGTTATTGAAACATATATGAATATTTTGAACACAATTCCGCTTCAAGTCTTTGTCGTCTTGGCATTGTTTACTTATAGCATCTAATTGTCGTAAAGTTTTTAATTCCCGAGCTTTTAAAGTTGCATATACTCGAGCAAATGACGCTCTAACGCTGCTTTTCAACTGAAAACATAACACAAAAAATTAGTATACTTCTAAAACCAATCGTTACATTGAATCTTTTAGAAAATACTTACATTTTCTATATTTTTATCAAAATCATCTGAATCACTCGCCATGTTTACGTTTATGAGAAAGTTTGACGTTTAAGTGAGAAAGTTGCCGAAACATGTATTTTAAAAACTACTTTTGCCTTTTCCCCAATAAATAAATGTTTCACTCATAAAAATAATATTTACAATTATAATTTCCCATCTGTTTGTTTTGCATTGCTGTGTCATGACATGTGTTTCATTCCTATTCCCTTGAAACAAAAGCGTAGGTAGGTTTCTTTAATTGTAACAAGCTAATTCCTGAAATCAAGTTTGGCTGAGTAACAAAGGAACTAAAAAGGACTGTTTGTTCCAATCATGAATCATGACTGCCAGCAGTGTTAGTGCTGCTCTTGCTCTGATCTTCGGATGCTGCCATGGCTCCAGCTTTGGCCATTAAAAGAAAAGCTGGTTTTTGTCAGAGAGAAATTAAAATTTTGTTTTGCGCATCCGAAGACAGACTAAGTCATTTCATAATATACCGCTAAATAAAGCTTTGACCTGATCTAAATCTATGTAAATGTCTTTGCCAAAACGTGCGCATGACAGTCATTCAAACTTTCCTAGGGATTTGTTTCAATTATTACCACTAAACGAACATAATATTGTTCAATGCAAGTTACTATGGTTATATATTCAGTTCACTTGAGTACTCTACAAAATTAAATATTTCACCACTTTAAAATGAAAAACAGCTGTTATTTCATACCATTTTAAAATATTTAATCATACTAATATATTATGTTAAATAAATAAAAGTAGTAGAAAACAAAATATTCTATTCTATGTATGTGTGAAAAAATTATATGAAATATTGTTTCTACCATTTTGGGCATTCTAATAAACTGGCAACATTGAAATTAAAAAAAAACTTTATTGATTTTTCATTTGACAAGTCGCTGGAAAACATTCTCGGATTCTTTATTTTTCTCGGCTAAATGGATTAAAATATTCGCTGTAGTGAGGTGCATAGTGTAAAATCAGTTGTTGTTTGTGAAAAGCGATTTGAAAATAAACAAAGGATATGAGTGAATTAAGACATCGGCGCGGGGAAGGTGATGGAAACGACAAACTGGAGAACGCTGGCGAATCTGATCACGTACGTGCTTTATTATATTGTTAATTCTCACATAAAACCAGTTTGTAATAAAAATTCTTAAGTAATAATGTAATGCGTAATTAATAGGTTGATTCGGAGGAGGAGAAGAATATAGAAGAGAAATATGTGGATGAATTGGCCAAGTCTTTGCCTCAGGGAACGGATAAAACTCCGGAAATCCTTGACTCTGCGCTTTCGGGACTATCTTCAAGGTAATACAGTTTTTTGCTACAGTTGCATTCTATTTATAAAATAATTGAAGAACTTGTATTGTTGTCTTATTAGGATGATATCATATAATTATAACAATCGTTGAAAGTTTTACTTAAATATTAGTAAGACGCCGCAAACTTCCAAATTCAAATATCGGAAATCTACGAAAAATAATTATGAAGATTAGCGGTATTTAGTTTCCAAATAAACAATATTGTTGTGGCACATATTATAAAAGTTTATACAGTTTTATTTAAGTATATATTTAGGGTCTGATATTTAAGTATATATTTAGGGTCTGATTTTTAAATTAACAATAGATAAATATCCTAGATATTTGTCCCTTCATTTTGGTTTTGATGAATTAAACAAAAACTACCCTTTGATTTGCCTATACTAAAAGTAGGTATTATCCAAAGAGTTGTCACAATGAATCCTTATATAAGTAATTCTTTTTTATATAATAGTGAGAGATAAACCAGTTTTTAAAACTATGTGGAGTAAGGTCTATATTATTACTTTCAATACCATTTAAATGTAAATTGTTGAAACTTGTTTTCAAATTAACATAGAACAAGAATAATATAGTAATCCCAATAAAACAATATTTAAAAAAAAACTGTTACTTACCTGGATGAGAAGTGGTATTCCGGTCTATTTTAATAGATCCTTTGTGCCAATTACTTTTATTACTGCCTACTTTACATGAAAGAGTAACAAATATCTACCTAACCACATACAATTCATTTTTTTTCATACTTTCCCATTTATGATATTCCAGGGATAAGCTAACAATATTGTTTTTACAATTGGAAAAATAGGATATAATTAGGCCTATAGTTTTCTTAGGGTTTGCTTTGTGATTTGTAGAAATATGTATATAACATATAATATGTTGGCTGCTGTTGTCTTTGGAAGTTTATTATAATAAGACTATGCAATTTTATGTATTATTAATTTTTATTTAGATGGAGAAATTGGGTTATCCGAGGTATTTTCACCTGGTTGATGATTGCGGCGTTCTGTCTGCTCATCTACGGAGGTCCACTGGCTCTCATGATTACGGTGAGTATTGCGAGACAACTAGTTAACTCAAAAACTAGATATACTAAGATATTCCTGGTTATTTTCGAAAAAGTAATTTTATTAATATTGGGTATTCAGACAAATATTGAAGTTATTAAATCATTACCATTAAAAAATATTTAATCTTAAGGGAGAATTTTGTGTCCTAGTCACTTCAGTAAAATATTGTGTTTTACTTTTCGCATAGAACCAATTGCATGACTTCCATTTTCCTCTTATTTTTTAAATTAATTTGAATAATTAATAACAAAACAGTAGTAAACTTCCTGCTTTGCTAGTGTTAAATAATTTACATTACAAACATAGTAGTTTTGCATGAGATAAACTGGTTTCTTTATTTATAGATAACATAAAAAAAGCATACAAATTTTTCATGTTTTATGTTTAGTTATTTTATCCTGCCAATCTTAGAAGTTTGTATTATTCCAATTATTTGTAAAAAATAGATGAAGGTACCAAACTGATTCCATCCTAACATATTATAAAAAAAGAGGTTTCTTTACACTAATATCTAAATATTTTGGTTGACTTGTTAGGTATCAGGTCAAAAATAAGTTATTTCTGTTTGTGTAATAAAATATAAAAAAGTCACACTTTCATTAATTCATTCGTCTGTAATACTAAATACTTAATATTCCCAATATTGTAAGTAGTTTAATCTCAATAAATGATTATTCTTTAAGTACTTAAAAATAATAGAAATTAGGCCTCAAATGGCAATTTGAAAAAAAAAATTTGAACTGTTGTCCAGTAGGTTCCATATTAAAAATACATATGTTTAAAAAGGTTACGAAAAGTTAACTAGATATAAAAAAAATAATCGATAAATGCTATGTATGTAGTAGGTGTGGTATGTTTGTATCTACAAAAGTTTGACCAATAACAGTCAACAGACCGCGACCATGTTACTGCATGCGGCAACGCATCCGCTGCGTGTGCGCCGCGTGACCTCCAAAATACTAGTTTGCGTTTCGTAACTTACGAAAATATTACTGAATAAATTATTATCATTTTAATAACTGTATCTATGTAGTTATGATTATTTTATAAACAAAAATAAAGCTTTCTGGTTAAAAACTGTATAATGTAAAAAATATATACCTATTTATTTTTTATCTATGCCAGTTTGCTTTTCCATGAACATTATTATTACATACAGTGGCACCTAAATTGTGATGTTTCGTTGTTTCATTATATTGCGATTATTACCAAACCAGGAATAGGTTATATGATTTTTTTCAAATAAAATACACTTTATAACCATGCCATTATGTTCATATTTCCTTTACCAGGTACTATGCGTCCAAGTGAAATGTTTCGAAGAGATCATCAACATTGGGTATGCGGTGTACCGCGTCCACGGTCTGCCATGGTTCAGATCCCTGTCCTGGTATTTCCTACTGACTTCCAACTACTTCTTCTACGGAGAGAACCTCATTGATTACTTTGGAGTCGTCATTAATAGGACGGTAAATAGATTTTACTGCATAATAATAAGTAAAAATAATCGTGTTAATTTGACTCCATGGTTGACCAAGTGGCTGGGCGATCTGCTGTGCAACGTGTACGGCTTTTCCAGGTCTGTGTATGATGTGTTTGTAAAATTGTGGGTTTGCAGTGTGGGGCACCATTTTTTAAAACAAAAATTCGGGTCGTAAATTTGCCTAAGTATAATAGAAGAAAATTCATGTTTAAGGTTGGTTTTCTGAACTTAAATTGTTTTGATAATCACTATGACAGCCAACAATACTTAGTAGTGTTTATACAATTAATAGCAGTGGCATTAGTACTACAAAAATGACCTCTAATTCTATTACAATAAAGGCGCTTTCAAGGCCATCGGCGTTAGACAAAAATAGTCATTCTTTCAAATAATCTGATGTTTGAAGTTAAAACTTAAAACAATATTTAATAAAAATATATGAAAGCGTATCTACATAAGAAAATATTAAGCCTCAAGCTAGTTCTTGCCTTTTGCATACCTACCTACAATTTAGAGCAATTATTGAATTGCATGGTCTAACTAAACAATACGTATGGTATAATGTATTATATAATTATTGCTCGTATTTCTTCAAGAAATGGTATTGTGTAAATCAACATTTAATTTCTTCCTTCAATATTTACGTTGGTGTACATAAACGTACGTACTTATACCGTCTGAATCTGATTCCCTGTTTTCCGCATCTACGAATCCGCATTTTAGATGAGAAATGGAAATAGAATTCATTGTAGTGCAAATCCGTTTACGTAATTATGTCGTTCATGACATTTCGCATGACATGCTGGCTGACATTTATTTCTATCTATCCCTATCGAAATCTGTGAAACGTATTCCTTTAGTTTAAGGTCTATATTCAAACTCAATTTACGAGTTCATTGAACGATACACTATGTTAATAGTTATTCATTGAACTTAGGTAATGGAATTGAACTTCTAAAGTAATCATATTTCCGTTCTTTTATGTTAGTTATTTTCCTTTAAATAGCTCAAAAGGTTTACAGGTTAAGCAAGTCTTCAGGTTGAACTAATATCATAATAGGCTAGTCTAATCGGAGATGAACAAACCCTTAATAAAAACACATTTAAAATATCATGAGTGTCAATATGTATGTGTAACCTTCTAAAGGCCTGTTTTACAAACTTTGGATTGCCGCTATATACTAATTAAATTACAGTATTGACAGTAATTTGTGTGAACTATGTCTCACTTAACTTTATCGGGTAGGTACTTATATGAAAGTGGTGCTGATACATGCCCAAAGAATACTTTTACGTATGACACCCAGAATCGATAGTGTAAAACGCTGTTTTTGGTACGAAATAATCAAAAGAGGTTTTATTCATATAAAGGATTTTCTGCAAAACAACTTAGGCTTGGTTAGTTCAATTGTGTAGATTCCTAGGTCAAAAATAAATTTATTCGACGTTCCAATACAATAAAACATTGAAAAATAATTATACTTTTATTCATCGATCGATCGATACACTAAGTTTTAGATATTTTGTAGGTAATTATTACGAAATAAGTAAGCTATTTGACGCAAAAATACTAAGACGTCATAACTCAGTGTTTCATACAAAAGTATCGTTTTTGTAATAAGGATAAAAGTATTGAATTTGACTAGTTGGAAACTACCGTATTGTTTAAGAATAAATGCGATAGTACAACTTGTTTGAAAAACTTCGAATAAACGAGTAGCCTTTTTGAATATCGTGATCGCGGCGACTTCTCGCTCGCCGCTCATTAATAAGAGTCCCGTTGTGACTTGAAACAGGTCGATCTTTTCTCCAACAGGGAAAAGCTTTCACGTGATCGATTCGTTATTTCTAATAAACGATTACCTTATTAGGTATAATCGATTGCATCATCTAGCTAAATCTTATCTGTTGAAGTAATTTATGCGAATAACTATCAACCTTTCTTGCCAGTCATTAATCGTACGATCAGCTGATAATGATAAGATTATTTCGTATCACGGTTCGTAGTTCTTGTTTACATGTTAATAGGAGAAAATAGAGGTATGAAGTATAGTATTAAATGACGTCCGAATTGTTGTTGTTAGGTTAACTATTAAAATCACTCAGAAAAATATAAGTTAGTATTTGTCATTTGACCATTGGACCTGTTTTAAAGTTTAGTTCAGACTGTGACTGAAGTCTATTTTGAGTCACTATGGGACCTATCTTTTTTGTGAAAAGTGTACAGGATAATTTGAAAAGCATAGGAACAATCACGAATCGTCTGTCACGTTACCTTTATTTTTCACAAGCTTTCGCCGAGGCTTCCCACGCGTTTAAAATTAATGTATCACAGAATTTTACAAACATCAGCTTTTAAGGCAGCTGTCGACTAAAATAGGCAAATTTATATATAATTTATAGCCTATAGCAAACATGCTCATTGCAGCTCATCAGTGAAAGAATTTTGGAAATCCGACCAGCGCTTTCAAGGATTACACTCTACATACAAACTTAAATTTTAGTCGTGTCGTGAGACCACAAATGGACGTTGGTCATACGAAAATACAAAAATGATTCAGTGTTTACCCGCGCTATCTATCTTTCATCAACGTCCGACGCGTGATTTGAACGCCTCTACGTCATTATGATAAGCGTTTGATTGAATGACCGAGATTGTGTTATTGGCCTTGGTTTATATATTATTATCTATGTAGTTATAAATATTTTTCTGAAAATGGTCATTTTGTTGCCGTATTTAGGTAGGTACCTACGTCTATTCTGATACGTCAGCGTCTGGGCATGTAAATCCATAAAACTAATACCTAATAATACGTCTACCACAGTGATTATTATAGGTAAATTGAGACCAAATATCAAAACGAGACGAGACTTATTAATCCTTCTGAATAACCAGATAATAAGCTCCTCAATCTTTTAGCTAAGACTACTAAGACACAACAATCAATAAATGAAAAAAAGACAGTCCAGGTCTTTTTTTGAGTATGGAAAATTATCGAATGTATTTTTATTCGTAACTGGGGTGTAGCTAGAGGCAGTGTCAGACTCTTACTGACTAAAAACTCCCCTGTTCCTTCTGCTCTAGGCCGAGGCCGCGGTACCTTACTACCTTATCGCTCTTGCCACGCAACTCAACTCTGACTAAGACAGCCCTGGTCTCAAGTCACATTACAGTCACTTAATATAACCTAGTATATAACAAGTTCTTTTAAGTTCTACTCAGTAAGAGTTTGACATTCCTCTCGCCCCTCAGTGCGGGAGAAGATATTGGATGATATTGAGTCTAAAAAAAATAAAAGGTCCACATTTGTTCAATTTCCCGCAATTTCATCGGTGAATTGTGCTACATAGTCTAAGATAGTAAAATCAAATAGTCTAGTTAAACAAAATTAAAAGAAATTAGATTGCTGTATATCGATGTAACACGTCTACGCTACAAGCTTCGTGGTAGTTGCTTAGTAACAAGTCTAATAACCTTAATAGGCTCCAAATTGATATGCGACAGTAACGGGCGGCGTGATGGCACTGTAAAATATATTTGACATCGCCTTTATAGCTTATGAAATACAATCCCCGACCGACCGATGTCCAATTACCTAGTTTCTATTTTTTTTTATAAAAACTATTATATTTTTCATGGTCGTGGTGATACGGCATAAAAATGGTTATTAGAACCGTCTTTGCTGTTCACGCATGATGAATGAACAAAGGAAGTTAGGATTAATTTTTATGCATATACAAATGTGTACCAAAACCAATTGCCTTATCGGATTAACCAACCAATTAAATTAACTGATTGACCTCATTGTTACGAATTACTCAGACATTCATTAGTTTCCACCAATAAGAACGTTTTGTAACGATTACTTGATCAAGGAAATAGACAAATTGGATTGGTAATACATTTGGTAGAATCTGGTCGTTTACAAGTTGATAACTAATTAGGTTGATTCTTCGACCGTAGTGTTGCTGTAATATTTTATGCCCTTTTTTGTCGCAGTGTAGTTGCCTACATAATATTTGGAGTTTTGCCAAGGAATGAAATCTTCTAATAGTAAATGAAGTAGCTATAAGCCGTATGCTTTTTAGTCAAGCCAGCATACCTTAGAAAATGATCAGAACCATTTGAAATCTTAATTACTTTGTATCTGATTCAGGGTATTTTGCGTATAGGGGTAACTGTCACGTAGTTTCTAAAATATAAAAAAAAACTTAAATGGATAAGTGTTTAAATTTCTGGCAATACCATTGTAAAACTTCTGGTGTTGCCATTTGCAGCAAATTTACTTTTATTTTGGTAGGCTAACACATTTCTGGAAATCCTCCACTTAATGTAAGGTCTTATTTTAGACCTTATCAATTTTCATCGTATTTTTTTATAAGACAGTGAATGGCATGGAATAAATAAAATTATGATCCAATGTTTTGACGCCTTTGTATTACGAGATCTCGTTGAATTATTGATGTGAATAACTTACATTTTTGCTCACTTTGCGTTCATAATATATTCAGGTCTCGTACAAAAAGTATAATCGCTGTTGTCTATCTGTCAATCAAAGTATCGTTTTACTTTCGATATAATTTACACCATTATTTTCACTTTTTATTTATCACCATAACGCAATTTTTGCTGTACTCGTGTTTAGTCACATTATTTTGTCGTTGCCCCACAGTAAGATATTTTTCTGTAGGTACTATGGGTGAATTTTACAAACACATACACCATATATACCTAGAATCCTAGAAACAAAAATTATGCATCACATAAAATACTAGATTCCGTAATAAAAAGTAGCATATGTTCGATTCAGGAGTGTATCCTATGCCTGTGCCAAATTTCATCCAGATCCGTCCGACCGTTTAAGAGTGATTGAGTAACAAACATGCAAACATCAATACTTTTGAATTAATAATATTAGTAAGATTTATGCTGATGCAGAAAAACGGTTTTGCCAAGCTACGGCGCCATTATGTTCATTCGGTAATTATAAAAAACAGATTCTTATATCTGTCATAAACTTTTTTTAAAACTTTTCTATCTTCTGGATTCTTCCACAGGACTATCTGAAGTTCTTGGTGACGTACCATCGCTTCATCTCGTTCAGTCTCTACTGCGTGGGTTTCGTCTGGTTCGTGCTGTCTCTCGTCAAGAGGTACTACATGAGACAGTTCAGTCTCTTCGCCTGGACACACGTGGCTTTGCTCATCGTCGTCACCCAGAGCTACCTCATCATCCAGAATATTTTCGAAGGTGAGTCTTTTTTTGTTTAACGGTTCTTAGGCTTGGTTATCTCTGAATACACGTGTGACCTTTTTGAAGATGGAATTTATTTCTGAGCTTTTTACACCATATTGCGTTTAGGTATATTTATATTTTTTTGTAGTTAGTTTGAAAATATAATCGGTTTTCAGACATAAAACTTGGAGGATTTAACATAAGTATTAAGTTAGTCAAACCTATTCTTTGATACAAAAAATCTTTACATTCAGTTTAAACGTTCGAATCATTTTCACTGTTTTTTCTTTTGTCATACCCATCTCATGTGAATTTTCAATCTCGTAACGTAGCAATATCGATACCGTTTTATACAAGTAGGTACTGCCTCTTCAGCGTCCTACAAAAGGCGGAAGACATGAGTAGTGACAACAGGCTGTCATTTTGAAAAGGGACTGAATAGACGTGCCATTTTGTTATCAGACGTTTCCTACACGCTTAGGCTTCGTTTACGGAGAGTGGCGCGTCGGGCAGTCTATCGTACATTTCAGCCGCAGGCCGTGCCATAGCTCGTGCAAACGCCAACATCAAGAGTAATGTATGAGAAATCGCAAGACGCGCAGCGCATCGCGTCGTTTTTGTAAATGAGGTTTTTGAAAGGCAACATTTGACAAAATACTGTTTATATGTTGCCTTTTTTGGGAAAGCAATTTTTTCAATTTTACAGAATATTCTTGTTTAAAACAATTTTTTTGTAGTGTTAAAGAACTCAGTAAATATTTTAGCTTATGACTATTCTATGCATGCACGTAAAATGTTTACAATTCACCTCCATGTTATTCTTAAACTGAAATATTGTTTTACATTGTGACAGGAATACGTGGCCCAGTAGTACGTTGGTTGCGTTTAAACTTTACACAATATTTGTGTCTGATGCACTAATATTTTATTCGGCAATGAAGCTTTGAAACGGATTTACGAAATAGATTTCAAGTTAGTATTAACTATAAAGTAATTTTGTATAAAAGCCCTTCAAATACCTCCATAAACCACACCCCATCTCAACAGTTTAATTTATTAACTTAATTTATATTTCTAATTCTTTCACTAACAAAATTCCTTGCAGAAGTACTCGGAACTCATACCCCCAGTTGAATTATTGTTAATTAACCCTAACAAAATCGTAGTTCATTGAATTTACACCCCTGTTTAGCTAACCCATAAACCTAGTTGCGTCTCCCAATGACCTAAATACGCCCTTGGACCCTCCGATCCCTTCAGACGGTTCGAAACACAAAAATAAAACATCATCGATCGAGTCTGAAAATTTAATAAAGGATAGGATCGGATCGGATATTGCTCATATGGGATTACGGGATTATCGATTTTGTAAAGCCTTTATAATATATGGAATTGAAATATATTTGAAGGAAGCCATTAAAATATTTCAGTCCATTTAAAAGCCGAATTGCTTATTTAGTAGAATTGAGAGTTGTAAACTTATTCTAAAAACTTGGAACCTTCTCATACATGAAAGTTAATAACGAACATTTTCGAAAGGGTTAAGATAACCAGTTAGACTGTTTTCTGACAGTTAAAATTACGAATAAATTTTCATTCAAGTTTTTTTTTTTATTTTTGGAAATTGATCTAAAGTAATATATAGATACCAAAGTTACAGGCATCAACCAAAACTTTAAAGTGTAAGTTTTTTCTATGTCACAATCAAAAATTTCAAGCCCTGCTGATAGCATTTCCTGCTCCATTATTCTTCTTTTTAAGCGATATCGTGTTTCTTGATTTTAATGAAGTATCAAAGTTGAATGTTAATTTTACATAACTTTGTTTTTGTAACTAAATCCCGAGTTATTAAAACTTAAAAAAAACTCTTGTTGGATCACGAAAAGTAATTAATTCGACATTGGATCAAGTCCTTCAATTAAATGCTTTAGTTTGCTTTAGGGTATTACCTTCATCGTAACAGCCTTATTCGTAAATGGATTATAGAAGCAACGTCTCTTATCCACTTTGCAGAAGCCATCAATGTATTCCCAGTATTTTGTAAAAAAAACAAACAATGCGTACACTTTCTCAGTTATGTAAAACCGAAAATTTAATAATTATATCCATCGTTGCAATATTGGTGTACTGCAAAAAATCTTGTGATAAAAAAATAAAGCGGAAACAAAAGAAGATGTAGGTGCGTTGATCAAAAAAGTATACAGTTGTCGTGTTGGTGATTGGAAAAAATGTGTCGACATCAAGAAAATTTGGCGTAAATCAAGGTATGAAATATTCCGTAAGAAAATATTTTAAAGTCGATTCGAAGAAAACGCTCTGTGACCTACTTTAGCAATTCGCAAAGTCTCCATTTTCACGGTAATTAAAAAAAGTCCTATTACAACTTCCTCAAACGTCACAGGCTGTAATTAAGGAACGTCTAATTATTGGAGTGAGGCATCGACCTAAGTTTTTGCGCATAAGAAATAAAACTTGTCGCAATTCACTGAAACTTGGATCTGAAGCTTTTATTTGTTGTAAACAGCCATTAAAACTTTTTACTTAGCCATATTTGCTACCAAGCTAGTTTCAAAACAAATTATTTATAAGAAAGAGTTAAATATCTCAGTAAAGTGTGCAGATGCCGTCCATTGTTTATGACGCACTTTACAAGATTGCACATGTCCTATATAATAAGTGTTGTAGCCGTTCTCTGCTCTTCACTTTAGCATTTTCGAATTTGTGAAGTGAAACTGAATAAAATAATCTATTAAAGTTCTGGACAGATTGGAAAAGGTCAAATTTCCATTTCGGTAAATAACATTTGAGTCTGACTCCCGACTTAGAAATACATATTGATTGAAACGGCAAGTTAAGAAAGTGTCGCCGAAAATGTTTGAACAAATGGGACTTCTATTAACATTTTATATAACTATTTTTGGCAGTGTCGACTTATAGAAATTATTTCTCGTCCAATTAATAATTCTGAGCATTACACTTTTCCCTTTTATCGCTTGCCAAATCTGAAGATGCAATTACATTCTTAGCATGATTGGGATTGTAATTTTGGCTGTTGTTATGGACATATGATTTGCACCACATCATTTCTCAAAACAGAACTTTACACGTGTTAGAATTGGGAATTAACCCGGATCTCAGTTTGGAGATCACCATTCTATCTTCTGAGTAATTTTGACTCAAGAATTCATTTAATCCATCAACTGCTATTGGCAGGTCGGCCAAATCGGCTTCCACGATGCAGTCATCGTCAAGTTTGATTTCGTCCTATATTTTAGTATAGAAATACACATGATTCATTGGATCTAAAGATATTTGCGAACTATCAGATATTTCTGGAGCCTTCAAAGATTTCTCTGAACGTATTAGATTTAGTCGAAATTGTAGCAAAAATTAGCTACGCACTGAAGTCTTATTCACTTTAATTTGGGTCATCTGTTTATTTTGGTATCAAAAGAAAGTACAAGTTATGGTCGAAATAATAAAATTTTTAAAGGTACCTGTATCGTTTGCCCTATCTTCCAATCTGCAAATATTTGGGTTAACCGAGATACGACGAATTGAATGGGCTTGCTTATCTTATATCTAGATTTATCTTGTCGGAAATACGAGTAAAAGCAACATTTTGGTATCAATCAAAATCGGTCAACATTCCTACAACTTAGTAGAATTTGTAGAAAATTATTTAAAAATGTGTTTTTAAGCGAAGGTTTGTCAATATTAACCTTGGTTTCTTGTGCATTTTTAAATATTTGTGAACTTAAATGTCCTTGTTCCTTGTTTCTTTAAATTTTAGTATTACAAGTCTTGATTTTGATCCTAATTGAAACAAGAAATGTCTGTACCACTTAGTCGCATAAGGACAAGTCTTGGATAAATTAATTGTATTATTTTATGAACACTAAAATTGCCATAAAACGCAAACGTGTATGCGGTAAACGTGATCTTGCGATATGAAATTGTCTACATGAAATTGGTCGCTGTGTCTAAAATTAAGCGAAGCGGGCAATTTATTTATGACCTACATTATTTAAATGTTCCTGTTTCTCGTCTATTCATTCGTCTCACTCACTTATTACTTCTATTCAAAAGTACATATATAATATTATTACCCAAGCTTAGGTTAGTCAGAAATTAAGGATTCTAAAAACCTATCCATTATATAAAATAAGACATTCAATTCTAGTCTACACTACAATAAATCAATATAACATTTACAAATAGTAAAATATCAGTATGTTATGACCCGTTTACAGTGCCCTTGGTACTTTAATTGTCACTGTCGCACGTCAAATATAATAAGCACGGACTCATAGCATAGACAATGAACACGTTATTTTAACTGTCCAGTTGATACCTGCAGACAATAGTGCTATCATGCAATTCTCGCCTCATTCAACGTCTTACTTAAGCATGATATTACACATAGTCTTATGTACCCATCCAATATAAACGCTTTTATTTCTATCCTCACAAGAGCTGTTTTTGCACTCCCATTTTTGCTATTCACACGTGGGGTTGAATATAATGGCATCTAGTTAGCTGTTCCTTGTCCAAATTGGAGCTAATAAATGCTTGTATTCATGCGGATTGTATATTATTGTTGTTGCTATGTTTATGCGTGCTGTGAATGTGGTGGGGAAATACTGCATGCTTCCGACGACAGTCCCTTTTGTGTATTTTATTGTAGTTATATGTAGAAAGCGTCCATTATTACCGCGTAATCCGTTATTAATCTCAGTTTGAGTTTTTAAACTCAATCTATTTCAGAAAGACATGTCTTATACCTCCAGTGCCCACCTTATGCGATCTTATGATATTCACTTCAACAAAAAAAAAAAATCTTACTTTTGGGACTTCAGTTCCACGCAACGCATAAAATAGTAACATGTTAGACAGTATTATCATGTTAGACAGTTTGTCAGACTATAAGCAAATGACTCAATTCATTACAACATAGTAAATGTCTAACTGGCAAGATAAAACAATAAATATAGCTTAAGAAACGATAGTGTTATCAGTCAATGAACTTGAACCGAAATAAGACTGTTTTGATGTCTCAAGCATGCACGTTGCATGTTAATCGTATTATTGATAATGCTGTTAAGTTTTACATGTATTTCTATCATCAAGTACCAAAATGACATATAGTAAAGACATTTAAAATATAACTTTTTATCAGAATTTGTGTATTACAAGGATGTAGCTAAACTACGAACGTCGTGTGTTTTGCGATTTGGGGTAGGCCTTTGCTCCATAGTTGTGAGTCAAGCGCAATTCTGCGCGGCTCTGTTTGGAGCCGGAGTTGAAACTGGGTGGTTTACAGTCAGTTACATTCTTATACCCATCTCAGGAAGATTCATGCGCTAAATTTACATTCTGAAAAATGCATACAAGCAAAATAAATCCCTCCCTATATTCATGAGTATCGTTTATCGTCACCATTTCTTTCGTAAAGAAACCTTCAATTTCAAATAAACCCTGACCTTGGAATACAACAGTACAGTTGCACTTACACCACGAAACTTATTTATATTTATATCATTTTATAGTCCTAAACGTAAATAAACTCTGTGACCTGTGGGGTTAATATATCCACTTGCTTGACCTCTTGCATGCATTTACATTCATTACCTTTATAGCGTGGAACGAATTTCCTGTCTCCAACTGAATTTTTATGCAAGATTTCATACCGACTGTTTGAATTTTTGTTGTTGTTTTAACAAATTTTGGTTTGTTAACGTTATCAAATACATCTTAATGGCCAATAGTTATTATGGTAGGTAACTGGCTCTCCAACAAATTGCTTTTCTCACAAACACCAATTTCTCATGTCACCAACTGTACCTAATAACATAGATCTTCTGTCTTTTAACTATATCTGCGTTTTATTCATCTGCATCTTTCTCAACTTACTATTTTGTATTTTAATGCATTTACATTTATTTTCATTCATAGACCAGTATTCTTCTTCAGTTATATACACACGCATACAATTCCTGTCGTTCCTAACATGAGTTTGCAACATTGCCCAACAATGTTATCGATACTTCGCCCCGTCTAGTGTCAGCACAACATTGTCGCGGACGAAGCCTTTCAAATGTGTAACTAGACCGCATTGATTTAATACCGTGGCATGTGTGTTCCTAGAACAGCGGGCTATGTTTTAATGGCTGTAGGTATTAAATCGTTTTATTGGCTATTACAGGTCATCGGATTTACCTGTTTTAGTGTTCGTAGAAAAATATTCTGAGGTATTTTATTCAGAGTTTTGCCTTTTAAGAAAGTCAGTATTTTCCAAATTTTGCACTGTAGCTTGGAATCTGTTGTTTTCTATGTGTAGTATAGCAATCGATTCGCTTTTGTTTACATGATACTTAACATAAATGCAGGAAGTGGTATCATTTCATTACATTCGGAATGTTGACGTGGTTGAACTATATATACTATATAACTACATTTAAAAACTGTTTTTGTCATTTAGACTATCAAAGATTATCGTGATAAGATCGGGTTTGTTGCGAGTTCGCTCTTGTTCACGTCATCATCATCATTAACATCATCCAGTTTTCATCCACTACTGGACCTAGGCCCATCACGCCCCCTAAGTTCGCAATGAAAGTATATGAGTTTACTGACTAGAGTTTTGTATGTTGAACCAGGTACTTTATTTGTATACATATAATTTGCTTTCCTTGTTAAAAGGACAATTTAACATAGAAATATTTTTTAAATTCGTACCAGTTGTTACTGAGATCAGTGCGTTCAAACAAATAAAAAAAACTCTTCAGTTTTATAACATAAGTGTAAATAATTAGTATAATTTTCTTACTAGCGGAAACGTCGAAGTAGTACCTAGTATGTTTATGGTCTCAAAGAATTAAAAAAAAAGAATTACTTTTTAGGCTAGGTGACAAACCAAGTAATTATATTGTAAATTGTTACGTGAAATAATAAAAAATACAATATTTGTTATCGCTTTTCGCTGTATTTTATTGTTTTGTTTACACCAATTTAGTTGCGGAATTTTTCTAGACTGCATACTTGGCTTGGCTTTCGTCGAAGATACGATTTGACCTGATTGGCTCCTCATAACTTTAATAGTTGGAAGAAAGATGGTAAGAGGGCATTCGATCCTCAAATCTACAGCAACTATACTATGACTGCCGTATACATGTATTATAATTTTTAGTTAAATATCTATGTGTTGTAGACAATATTCTCCAATACGTACTTCAACCTAAGAAAAAATAACTTAGAATAACTTTCTTTGTCGACTGTTTTGCACAAGCCCTCTTATTTACTATAAACATCGTCATTAGTGATAATTAAAAGCGAATAAAATAAACACATCCAGTCTAATTACTAGAGAAATACACAGATCAATAACAACTTACTGAATTAACGTTGGTACGATAAATTAATTATTTATAAACTAGAGTAAAACTAATCTACTTTCACTACATCACGCCATTTCGTTTTATAAATAAATACAGTGAAACCTGGTTAAGTGAGACATCAAGGGACCTGCAATGTCGTTTCACTTATAGAGGTATTCCACTTACCCAGTGTCTCAGATATACCATTCCAGGTTCTCATATATGCCATTAGGTTCCATTAATAGAGGTGAGAATACAGGTTATTTCAGTTATACAGGTATACAGTCAGTCATTCATTCATATATGTAAATAAGTTTTAATAAAAAAAAATAATACTTAAAGGTAATCATAATCACAAACTTTTTCGCGTGTCTTCCCGCTTTCATAAACGGATATTAATTTCAGTTTTTCACGTAATGATAACGATTGTAGCTTTCGTTTTGGCATTTTTCAAATAAACATCTGTAGCATAGTAAAGCGAAACTAAAAATGAAGGTAATTAAAGCTCTAAATTTGTACTTACGTACTTGGAATTACGTGTGGAATTTGTGGGTAGAATAAGAATGAGTAAACAATGTTATCTCTGTTACAGAGGTTTATGCATATAAAATTTACTCGCTGTCTCAGTTATAGAGGTAACTATGATGATAAATCGAAAGAACAAATCCCAGATATACAGGTTTGCCTCGTCCCACTAACAGAGGTAATTCAGTGCCAAATTGTTGGGACCTCAGCATGAGTTCCAGTTATGGAGGTTTCTCACTTATCCAGGTCCCACTTAACCAAGTTTCACTGTATATTATTTATTTACTAGTCATCGATTGACAGTCATACAGCTTAATCAACTAATGCGTAAGAAATTACGTGTTCGTACTTTATCATCGTAAATTATCTGTTTTCAGGGAAATTGACGTTATGACTTGCACTATTTGTATGTAAATCATTTCGTCACCTTTTACGAAGAAAAACATACTATAATTTTGTGTTATCCCGTAGCACATTACAGCTACTAGACTCTGTTATATTAATGTATGACAAATAACACTATAACATTTAGGTTACAGTGATTGTCTTGTGTGCGCACAACCTGTCTGTTTGCCTGTCGGTTATCGACTGACACAAAAGAAATACCCATACTCTATATATATTGTCTACGTAGTATGCGACACAATACTAGAATGTGCAATAAATACTATACAAAATACAAACTGCTATACAATATTAACACTAGGTACTTAGGTAAATAGCATAAAGCTTCTTATTCCTTGGAGAGGTAAATATGTATAATTACACATTATATTCGATATGTATGTGACACTCCACAAGGGTCGGGCTAATTGCTGTATAGTATACAAGCGTCCACCCGCGGCTGCGCACGCTTATAAAAGTAATGTATTCCAGGATTTTTATAACAGCAACTTAAAGTTATAGCTCGACTAAAAAAATGGAATATCCGATTAGTATAGACTAATTTCTGCTGAATGTCGTTAACTACACAATTGGTAGACCTCTAAAACTATTAACACCCGGTTTCCGAAAGGCCGATCAATGTTACAATCAATTTAATCTCTTGTGAAGTCATCTGATTGGTTGACTGAATTATCAACAACCAATCAGATGACTGGACAAGAGATTAAATTGCTTTTAATATTGATCGGCCTTTCGGAAACCGGGCATAAGTAGTGAAATAGTTGGATGTCATACCTATGTGCTATGCTTAAGATTTTATCAAACTAATCTAAATCGCTTCCTACAATAAAGCCACAACCTTATTTACAAGACTAAGAGGGGAAGCCCGTCATCGCTAAAATATTGGTTTTCGCAACACGCAATGTGATGAATACTTCTTTCAATATGAAACACTCTGTATTGCTTAGTATGCATGAGTAAGCGTGTGATTTGCAACCGCGATCAAAGTTTGATTTATAACGAATTGAGTTAGCTGATTACACTTTCGAATTCTGTGTTTAGGAATAAATTTGTGATAGTTTTCATATGAGATTACGTCAAGGATAACAGAATCAAGAAGACCAGGCATTTTAACACAACACCCAATCATTGCTCATGTATACAGTGATATGTCCACTATTGGACCGTGGAACTCTCTACATAAGCAGGTTTTACTATTGTCGCCTCGTTTGATGTATCCTCGATGACATCGTAGTTGAAAAGGTTTAAGGTTTATCAGAGAGCGTTGCTGTCAGGTTTTTTTTAAAGTGTAGTAACTTCTTTGTCTTCAAAAAAGGAGGAGGTATTGTGTTCGGCTGATTGTTTTTTTTATTATTGTTTTTAAGGGCTAAAAATGGTCTACTATATTGTCTCGCCCTTGGTCCCCACCAAGGGCGGATAGAGAAGGCACTTCTTCTGTAGATACTAGACTCCTGCTGACTAAAAACTACCGTGTTCCTTTTCCTACTCCAAGTCGAGACCGCGGTATATTATTGTGCAGCACAATAATGTAAGCACAATGTGTGCTTGATTAGTACAAGTCAATGCTCACGACAACCAAGGGAAAAATGGCGGTGGTGTCAAATATATTCTACACCGTCACAATGATATCTCACGGCTTTGTATTGTGTTACACATCTACATAAGCATTTCAAACAATATATTCCATATAAAACAAACCCAACTATTTTATACATAACAACAAAAAATCCCAGATACTCAGATTTCCTATACCTCTGCACACAACACGTTGAATTTTATTATTAGATTAGAAGCTTTTTGATCTTTAACCTCGGCATTGTTTCCACAGCTGGTGTACGCTTTAAAAGTCAACAATGTATGTAAAAATATACACATACATACAATAGAGTAGTTATCGATTTTGTGTAGATATTGTAATCAGGCTGGTGTTGTGAATGGGGCGATGCGATGGTAGAGAGATTATATTCGCAACGAAAAATATTTTGTGAATATTGATACTTGATTCTTAAAGTAATATCCCTTAGAAGTCATCTAGAAACTTTGAAAACAAATACGTCTAGGCATGTTTATATTTTTCGATTTAATTTCAAGTAAAAAGACTGCATTAGCCATAGTATTTTCCAGTTTAACCCCTTTGCAAACCTCAGTGATAGATTACTGTTAAACCACTGACGTATCGGGGTTAATGAGACCGTACCACTTTGTTTCGCTTTGTAGGAAATATACTGAACTGCATTTTCTACGACAGCATATCGCAATGAACTATAATTATTGTTATTCGTTGATATTTAAAAAAGGTCTGAAAGCTAAAACAATGGTTTCCGTCATTAATTTAGCTATCAATCACTAACGATTTTATTACTTATAGCAAGACAAGTATTCTATTTAATTGGTTGACTTGTACTGTAAACAAAAATGTCTTGTTTTATTGTAGTTATAATAATAAACCTGCTGAACAAAAACATATCTAAAGAAGGCCGGGATTTTAGCACGGTCGCAGTAAGGACCTGAATATTTTAGAGATGCTACTGCATATGTCGTAGAGGCCAACTGTAGTTTTGGAGTATACCTACCTGGGTCTAATAGTGCTTGGAGTAGTACCTTTTGGGAAGGGGTTATTCGCAAACTTCTCTCCGCACTTTGCGAGACGAAGTCTCAAACTCTTAGTGACTTACAACCACCCCGTAACTTCCTCCTGCTCTGAGCTGGGTGGCAGGATATTAATACGCTTGCATCTAATATTATATAATTACGATTAATCGTAGCATGATTAACAAAACAGATAGAGGCACACACAAACAGAGCTGATTAACAAGGGTGGAGTCAAAGTGGAAGAGATACACAGTTTTGCTATTCATTATAATTACTGACATTGAGGATCCATTACTACCTACATACATATAACTAGTACCTACGGGCTACCTACAAATTATGTATTATTTAAAAAAATAGTCCTTGCGGTTTTTAACGCGTGTTTTCATACTTCATAGAATCATGTTTCCACGATCGATCATCTAAATAATTTATATGAATAGATATAATTTGTCATGTCCCAAAGGCGATGCGTGCTCATACAAGTCCAATAAGCCTTAATTGGATTAAAATTCAGGCATAAACGATTTGGGTATTTTTTGTAACAGATAAAATATTAATTTTGCTGTATTAGTTTACGTAAATCACTATAATAGTATAAAACAAAGTCGCTTTCTCTGTCCCTATATCCCTATGTATGCTTAAGTCTTTAAAACTACGCAACGGATCTTTATGCGGTTTTTATTTTTTAATAAGTAGATAGTGATGGAAGAGGAATGTTTATATGTAAATATAATAACATTATTTCATATCAAAATCCTAAGCGAAAGCCGGCGTTCTCGCACCTATTGTTCTTCTATTGTATCTCGAATTACCACAATTTCATTTAATTTAGGAGCCGCTGGTACATACGTAATAATTCTCCTTACAGAAAAAAACAACTTTAAATACTGTGAAGAAGTATGATCGAAAAATGTGTTTATATAGGTACCAATTTGTTTATCAAGGAACTATTTTGTTTCCAACTAACAATCAATATTTCCAATTGGTTCTCATTGTTGTATTTTTTATTTATTTTTAACAACTAAAAATAATGGCTAGCAACGATACTTATCGTGGTACGATCGTCGGACAGAAATGGGTCACGATTATGACTGGAAGATCTGATTGGTCGACCAATAGCATAGTTTTAACCGTTGTGTGTATGATTTATTGTATTTTAAACGACGTAAATGCTAACCAGCGGACATAGTTATGTGTAGATGTATATTGCAGATTGTGGTTTTATTACATAGAGAAATTATATAATGTGTGTACTGTGTGTGTTGGGTGGTTAGATATCATTACGGATTTTTTTGGGGGTTTTATTTTGACTGGATTTTAAATAGAAAATTATATTATTGCGTATGCGTCTATTGATTCAAGTTATTTAACAGATAAACATAATTATTAAACAAAGACCTGGGGCCCAAGTCTACTATTTTTAAAGTGTTGTCATTTCTACACGATTCCATTGTCAAAACCGTGGTCAAAACTATATTCCATTGCTAAAAGTTCGTAATCTGTTAATTCAAAATGGCTGATCATTGGCGTTCGGCGATGTTGTAATAGAATTTATAGTACGAGATGTCTTGTACCGAATTATAAACAATAACTGCACATTAATATTCTAAACGTAAATAATTGAATAAAGGAACTGAATTTTTTAACAAATTTACCGCTTTATTTCAATTATTTATTTGTCATTATGTACGAGATTACCGTTCTAAAGAATTATTTCAATGAAGTGGCATTGGCTGATCATTGGAAAATTATAATGACGCTATCATGTTAGTAGATTACCAAACTTGTCAAAATCAACAATTTTGAAACCAATGACTTACTATTCTGACACTATTGTAATAGCAGACTCGAGGCCCTGTAAGAGTATAGAAGTATGGACGTTTCATGCATGATGTTCTGTATACCTATTGTTAGATACGGAGTAATATATTACAGTAAATTTCAGGTTCATGGTTACATCTAACCATCTTAATTAACCATGTTCCTTGGACTTTAACTGCTGTCATCAACATGCATAAGGCATACAATTTATCTAAAGGTGAAATCTGCCGTTACGTACTGGTCACGTAAAATTATGATGTAGGAATAAATGTCGTGATGGCCCGAAGGTTATGGCGTAATCTTCTCATGCATGAGTGCCGGTCCAAAACCTGGCAAGAGTTATATGTACTTTCTACATTTATTTACCATTGACAAACGGTGAAGGAAAACATCGTGAGGAATCCTGAACTTAAAATTTAAAATTTCCGTTCCGCCTTGAGCAATCGTGGGGAAGAAGCCTTTCATCATCATACTGTTGTCGTCCACTGCTGTACATAGGCCTCCCCAATTGTACGCCACTGAGCTCGATGTTCAGCTCTTGTCATCCAACCACTGCCAGCCACCCTGCGGATGTCGTCAGTCCACCTATCTGGAGGGCGCCCTACACTACGTTTGCCTAGAAGAAGTCTTTGCTCAGCAGTAAAGACTTAAAGACTGATGATGATGATGATGAGAGTTTTGAGCTAGTGTCCTTTTTAATAAAAATACTTATGAAGCGAGAAATTAAAAGCGCGTCGGGACAATAAACTAAAAGTCAAATAAAAAATATCAGGACATTTTAGCATCTGTAAAAAAAAACAGAGCGAGTTCTTATCTTATTATAATCTTGTCTATCTTGTTCCAGGCCTAATATGGTTTATAGTGCCGGTGTCTATGATCATCTGCAATGACGTCATGGCTTACGTCTTCGGCTTCTTCTTCGGAAAGACCCCGCTGATCAAGCTGAGCCCCAAGAAGACCTGGGAAGGTTTCATCGGTGGTGGAGTATCTACTGTTATCTTTGGACTTGTGGTATGTGATATTTTAAACATATAATTATTGAAATATAATATTTATTTGAAATGAAATTATGAATAATAGGTTAGGGGTACCTTAAGATTATTTTACACATCCAAAGCAGCTTAACTGAACAACTAGATGTAAAGTACTTTGAGATCTTTTAGAGCGAGATATTCTAAATAGATCTACAAGAAAAATATTTCGTTGTGAAGTAGAAATGAAATTTAATGAAACTTAGAGAATGGCTACAAAAAATATTATTTTTAAGGAAGAAAATGACCGCCTAATTTGTTAATTAGGTACTACATAAGGGTCAAAACGCGTGAACTCTGCGCATTTAGGCGTTCTTCATGTCCATCAAGCAGCTTAGTCATAAAAATTAATTCCTATAATTTCCATCTTCACCGACAGATGTCATACATGATGTCCCAATACCCGTACTTGGTGTGCCCCATCGAGTACTCAGAGTCTCTTGGCCGTATGACCATGGACTGTGAGCCATCTCTGCTGTTCCGCCTCCAGGAGTACACGCCACCGCAGTTCTTGCAACCCGTCATGAAAGTAGTGAGTATTATCTGTATCATATTATTGTAGTGAGTATTTCATTCCTTGTATGAAATTTCATTGATTAATATACAGTTTGATGCCAAAAAAGTAATAGGTATTTTAGATTTTGGCAGCCCTTTAAGATAGTGTAGGTTTTACTTACGTGTGATGATAGCCTGTAGGAATAGAGTGAGAATTTTTTAATGCAACACTATTGTAAACAGAATTTCGTGGATCTGGTTCTTGAATTTTGTGTTGAATAATAAATGCTTGAATTATTAAAACATAAATATTTAACATAAAAGGTTTTGAACAGACCGAAGCACTGATCAAAAACTGAATTTTACTTCCAATTTCCTCATCAAAATCCAAGATTGCCTATTTCACGCTCTATTTCGTACCTTAAAACAATAAACCTAAAAGTAACTTTTCCCTTCTTCCAGTTTGGTATGGAGAAGCTGAACATCTACCCGTTCATGATCCACTCGCTGTGCCTGAGTACGTTCAGTTCCGTCATCGGACCTTTTGGAGGATTCTTCGCTTCAGGATTTAAACGCGCATTCAAGATCAAGGTAAGTGCATTCTAAATACTTGCACGGTCTTGAAAACCATGCGAGTAAGTGTGGGAGAGCCATGCTTCGGCAGGAATGCGTCGGCTCGACCGGAGTGATACCACAGCTTCACAGAAAAACGGCGTGAAACAACTACAGCGTTGTGTTTTGCTGGGTAAGTGAGGCTACCGAAAGCCACACCCTTTCCTCACAAAATCCCCAAATCCATAGTCTCCAAAAGGTCGACAACGCACTGGACTAACTCCTCCGTAGTTGGAGTTAGTCCATGGGCGGCGCTGATGGATGCTTACCTTCAGGTGATCCGTATGCTCGTTTGCCGATCTATCACATAAAAAACCTAGTCTTTTATTATATCCATTTTTATGAGAACTGACGACCTAAACCAACAAGACATTTCACGTTCTTTTTCTACATTTTAGGACTTTGGCGACGTAATCCCTGGCCACGGCGGCATCATGGACCGTTTCGACTGCCAGTTCCTGATGGCCACCTTCGTGAACGTCTACATCACCAGCTTCATACGTACCGCCACGCCGCAGAAACTGTTGCAGCAGGTCAGTTTTAAATCAACAACTATTTACAGTCACCCAAACCCAAAAGTAGGAATCTGTTTTTGAGTTTGAAATTCATCCTATGACTTCTTCTATTGAACCTGGCGAGAGGGAGCGTGAATCTTTGCCTGAATGAATGAAACAATGAATATGTGAATTTATTTTTGCTTTTAAGTCATTAAATAGCTCTTTTACACATCAACATTGTATATAAACAAACACTTGATAAAGCTTCATTTCCTATCAGACTACTTTGAGAAAAAAAATGCTGAAACAAACAAACAGGTCAGTCTCGTTTAATGTCCAGACAATGATAAAATAATGTGTGAAAATTTCATTCTGCCTTTTGAGGGAAGAACCAAACCAGTTTAAGCACCGGGTGGTTCTGGCGGCAGGCACGTAAGCAGGAGAAGGAACGTGGGGTTTTTAGTTAGTAAGAGTCTGTCATTTCCTCTCGTCTGACTCTTAGCCATAGAAGTCAGTTGATGATATTTCCCTTATAAAATGGGCACGTAAGAGTCAGTTTACAAAACTAACGGGTGTTGTAGGTAGGTTGCATAAAAACCTACTGAGACTAATAGACTGCACGGTTAGTGCGGTGGCTGGGCAACTGGCTGCCGTGCAACGTGGCGCGGATTTGATTCCCGCATGGAACCACACCCACGATACAGGACAAAATCCTATTTTAGGGCAACGTTTTTATTAAAAAAGACCCCATAATAATTTGTCTTCCTATTAACAGGTATACAACCTAAAACCTGAACAACAACTGCAACTATTCTACGCTCTGAAGGAATCGTTGGAACACAGGAATATACTAAACTTGGTACCTTAGACGCATTGAGTTAGTACAATTTCAGGTTAAATTTATGGTCACAGTCAGCCAGAACACTTCACACTCCAATGGAAAATCGCTGCGTTTTGTTTCTTTTACTGTTTTATGGGTGTTTTTGCACGGGTCTTTGTGTACTATGACAATTAGAATGCCAAATTTTTTAGGGATGTTATGATAAAAATTCCATCCTGTGTAACGAAAATATGAAAATGCCATTCGTGAATAATAATACTTTTTGTATTGTTTCCTTGTTTATAGTGTTTTAACAATAGTCAAAAATCTTTGAACGTAAATTATGATCAAATATTGCTGATTTCGTTTGGAAAAAGTAAGAAAAAAAAAACTGGTAAACGCAGCGTTCGTTCCGTGAAGTGTGAAAGTGCTCTAAGGAGGAACATATCCGCGAACCATGCAAGGAATACAATTGTTCTAGTCTAATATTGTATTTATCATTCACTTTGATATACAAAACAACAAACATTAAATCAGTATATTACGTACGTGTTTATAAAAAAATAAGGGATCGTAACATATTGAATGCTTCCATGATTTAGGTAGTAATAAGGTTCAAAATTCTTTGCTATTAACTAAACTGCTTTTACCATCCAAATTCAAAAACATTTTAAATACTTATTATAAAAAAATATCGTCAACTACCAAAGAAAAAAGTTAATGGTAAATACAAATCATATGAAAATATATAGTAATAATTTATTTACTCTCCCGTCTCTACATAAAGGTGTCCTTCGGGAGGTATCATAATATTAAAGTTAAATTTAAAAATACTACTACATAGTGTTTACATAGGCTATCGATAGTAAAATAATATTAAATAAAAAACAATCTTCCTCAAATTATACGAAAAAATCGTAGTTCTTCTCTACGTAATGCGTAGTATCTAAATGACAAATTTTACTAGTAAATTACTAATGTCATTTAATTACATTAAAAAAAAAATAAGCTTGGAAGGTTTTATTCTGTAGTTTAAAAAAAGAAAGAAATCTGATTAAATTCAGAATGTTGTCCCTTCCAAACTTCTTTGTTTATGATTAAATATTATATAAAAATATTTAATTTTGTTTACTGTAAAACTCTAAGAGAACTCCCAAAAACAGATTTTAATTTAAATTTAAATTGAAAAAACAGTCTCTTTATGGTAAACAAACTTAACAGATTAACAAATAAAATAAAATTAATGTGGTTCTTGTGCTAATAATAATAAGGGCGTCGTATTAGTTCGATAAAAGTAGAAGAACAATGAAAATATGTCCTAATTGCTATTCAACCACTCGAATTGATTTTATACACCTATTGTGGCTCGATAAAGGCTGGAGCAGACCGGACTCGTATGTGTGCGTACATTCCACAGCATTGTACTATTAGTATTAGCTTCCGCCCGTGTCTTCGCCCGCGTGGTATGTTGATAAAAAGCAGCTTAAGTGTTAATACAGAATGTCATCCATTTACTACGATTAACAAACATTCATCCGTACAGTTTTCGTACAGTGATAACGCGAAAAGTAATTATTTAGGTACCTTAGAAGGCTGGACGTGGTTGCACAGGTCGCGGTCGCAAGCAAATGAGGATGCGATATCACAGCTCCCTGCATTCGGGCGACGAATCATCTACCCTCTACATTCTCACAAACTTTACATTTTCTTCTTATATATAAAAATGGATCGCAAAATGTGTTGTAAGCGCATAACTCAACAACGCCTGGACCAATTTTGCTAATTCTTTTTTTGTTGCGTTCGTTATTGTCAGGAGAAGGTTCTTATCTAAGAAAATATTAGAAAAGTAGAGGGGAAGATTAGGAAAAGTGACCCTTTAATAGCGAGATAGTTGGACCCGTGCGAAGCGGGGGCGGGCCGCTAGTTTATAATATAAGTAGGATTTGTAATGAGACAGGATACACTGTTTGCTTAACGTGGACGTGCACGTCTATGCTTATGCGCATATGAATCTGGTCTACTCCAGCCCTAAAAGTAGAAATAATTCTAAGTATTTACTTATAATAGTAATTATGTATTTTTCCTCGAATTTTTTTTTACTATGTAGTTTAAATGATTGCCTCATACAATTTGTATTGAATCTACTATTTTTGTTTATTATAGTTTATTTTTAGTTTTGTTTTGTATTTGTTAGTTGTTTCGCTTAAGTTGGGTGGAAGCGCTTTGATGAAAACTCATTTGATAACAATATAATTTTGTTTATTACTGAATTTGTCATTTGACATTATGATAAGTATGAAAGAAAGAAAAGAGATCTGTATAAATTTTATCCATATTTTTTATCATTTATCTTTTTTTTGTAAGGAAATAAATTAATGGCAGTGTCTTTTTAATATCATAAAATCATTTCAATGTGTCTTTTATTTAAACTTCCTTATTCTGATCTTTTTAATTCAGTAATAAACATAATTATAAATATATTTTTTTGGATTAGACAGGGAATAATGCATTTGTATTGTATGCTTTAGACTGAATAACGAATGACTGTTACATGTGCTAAATAAATACTTTTTGACATTTTCCTTTTTGGTACGTCTTCAAACTGTCAAACAAAATATATCATTATTATTAACATTACATTTGCAATTATTTTACAATATATTTTATATTTTAAAATATTTAAAATTATATTCATTCTGTTGATTTTGCAAAAATTCCTGAATCTTTTTGACGGGATTTGGCAAAGAAATATTCTAGAATGTTAATAGGAAAGTTGTATGTAAATGGGATAGATAATTTAACATCTAAGGAATGATTTTTGGATAGGTAAAGTATGGAAAAAGATGTGAAATTGAGTGTTATTTGTTATGAAGGCTTTAAACTCTGCAATGCTGCTAACACTGCACGCTTATCAAAACGCATTGGGTGTAAACATAATCTTTAGTATTTGAGTAAGGGATGTCATTATTTTGTTTCATAATAATTTTGTTCGGGCAACATTCAAGCTGCATCATCAGTTATCAGCCAATCGGGTACCATTTCAGTACAATATCCATAAATTTATTTGGTACACAATTAGTAAGAAAATAAAAATGACTCATTATACAGCTCTTGTTGTGCTAAATTATGTTTTATTCACGTAAAAGTAAAGTCATATCCTTTACAACATTTGTTCGGCGAAATGTACTGAATGAAATGCGCCTACTGGTGGCAATTTCGTAGCAACAGTTAGTCCAATCACCGCAACTGTCAAAAATGATTTGACACTAGCGAATTATCTATTGGATCATCAGGCCCTAATGCCACATAAGTGCGAAAGTGATTTTGGAAATAGCTCCTTATGTCGTACAGACTTCAAAATGATAGTACATTCAATCTAATGAAATCCCTTGCCCATTCAAAATATATATTTAAACTGATAAATAATAAAGTTGAAAATTAAAGGTTTTATTATAAATTATTCAGAGTTAAACCTTGTTAAGTTTGGTGGTGTTTTATTGTGATTTTTATGTTACGTTAGTGTTCTCACGTTATGTCGCTTCGTCTTTATTAATGCTCGTTCGCTAGCTTATAGTGTTGTTTAGCATTTCTTAGTATATTTATAGACTAATATTGTGGTATTTTTGACATCAGTGACGTCATTGTTGTCAGGGCAAAATAATGTGAAACATTGAACGTATTGATTCATTCAATATGGTGGTTTTGAGTTTTGAAAATATATTCAGTATGATTGGGATCCGAACTTTGCTCTTGCCTCTGCTGCCAGAGCAATCCTCGTGAATGCACCGCGAAGTTTCGCAAAGAAGTGTAATCTAATCTAATGTCTATACAGACATATATAGTGCTATAAAAATTGAAAAAAAAAAATAAACAATGCAATTCCATTTAACTTAAAAAGATGCTGATTTCTTAAAAAAAACGCTGTTTTTGATTGTAATAGTTATGTTCGCGATGTTACATGTGGTCAAAGATTCTGATGTTGTAAAAAACCGATTGATTTTCAGATTGATTGAAAAAATACTTTAAAATAAATAATTTCTATGACTATGTTTCTATTTAGGTTTTAAATATGTCCTGAAAATAACAATTCGCAAATGGTGACGGTAACATTTTTATCATAAAATTCCTTGTCAGTTTTTTTGATTAACCTTTTCGCCGCCAACAACTTCTATAGAAGTTCAGGATTTTCGTGCCGTCCACGCCACTACTTCTATAGAAGTTCATTGTATCTACCTACTATAAAAAATACATTTACGATACATAAAACATTTGTTTCTTTGTAATTTTGTAATATGGACACGACGAACTATTTTTTCTCATGCAAAACAGACTATTTTCTGTTTTAAAAAGGTAAAACATAAAAGGTTTCAAATAATTTTATATCCCGCACGCCAACGACTTCATATCAAGTAGGCCAGTGATGTGACGCGTAAGGAGCATTCATTAGAATCTTTATTTACTATAATATTTGTTTTCTTTTCCATCCAATAGTTTTTTGAATTCTATGAATAAAAAGAAATTCCGGTCAGTAAATAACGTATTACAATGCGTTTCAAAATTAATGTACATCTACCTATCAAATCATTTCATTAAAATTAATTATTATGTACTGAGGGTTTTCGATATTGCTAGACCCATCTCTACGTAATGGCAAGATGTCGAGTGACACTAGCGCCGTCAACTTCAATAGAAGTAAACCTGTGACGTCGTCAGCGCTTAGGCGTCAAGGTCATTGTGTCATAGTTCCGGGCGACGCGTGCACGCACATTTTTCTTTCCCAGTGCAGTGCAAAATGACCGAATATGATTCGGATGAGTTGTTGCGGCTGTTACAAGGTGTGGGACCTGATTCCGACTTTGATGTTGAATGGGAAAGCACATCGTGACCTGACGTTAGATTTTAAATGTAAACTAAAACCAAAAGCAAACCAAACTCGATAGAAAGAAAGAAAAGCATAGACAACTATTCCTTACGAAATGTATCGTGCTTTGAACGCCAATGACTTGATATGAAGTAAACAGACTACGTTATGAAATGAATAGTGAAGTGGCTAATGTTACGAATTATTATTATTATCTCTAGCAACTCTATGCATGTATCTTCATCTCTGATAACGGATACCCATTTTTCTTAGTATAAATGTTCATAAAATAAAACAAATTACCATTATAACTTAACAGTTTGTATTTTTAATTGTAAATTTGAGTACCAATTTAAATTTACACATATTTTTTTTCATTATCGACATGATGTTACCGCCATCCCTACTTTCGTACTATACATTTATTATACATTTATACGTTGGCGTACGGCGACACATCTTGTTTAGTATAGCTGGGCGGCGAAAAGGTTAAAATATTTTAGTCGCTAATTTATTACACTAAGGAAATATATAGTTAATGAACCCATACCGCCCCAAGTACATAGTTCTAGTAATTTATACTACCTACGCGTATTTATACAGATTGCTTTATTTTTATGCGACTCGTCCGTGGTAACATGAATTTCAGCATTAACTCTTAAGGTTATTGCTTAAGGTTGAATAGGGATGGTGACAAAAATTTCAGACGATTAAGTGACTCGTAACGATTGGTTACGACTATAAAAGTTTGAAATTTCTTATATTCTGTGACGTCACGCCTAAGTGCATTTTATACATTTTATACAGTTCTAATAATTCAATTGATTTCTATGCGATAATCTATTAATTTTATTCATATGAACTCACGAAAATATGACAACTCCTTGCATTAACTTAATGAGTTACTGAAAAAAAAAACACCCTGTATATCCCTGTACACCCTGTATATGACAAATGTTACCACTCACGCGCCGTTCATACGAAAACTGAAGAGTACCTAAGAAAACGGACCAATCAGTGGACTTGAAATATTATTATGTTGTTAATAAAAGCTATAAATATATTATTTGCCATGGGACAAACTGCACTGTTCGTTTTATAATAGTCTATGTGTTAGATGTAGAGATAAATGCCGTTATTATAATTCCTGGAGTATTTAAATTATTATTTTTTGTGTTAGTGAAATGTATGAGTACCTATGACTTGTATTTTTTGTCCTGCTCTAAAAATACGAGTGTATTTCGTCAATTAAAATTTTTCCTACTATACTTCACTGATTGATTGACAGAGTGAGAGGTTTTAATATTCTCGGTTTCTATTATAGATGGCCCTGTGTCTTTATATAGGGGTGTTACTAATATCGTGATCACGAAATCCGTAACAGAATTGCTTAAATAATGTTGTGTTCGCTATTTCTTTGATGAATAAAATAGGTACCTGATGCCATGTTCGTTTTTTTATCAAATTTAAAATATTAATTCAGACATTTCACTAACACAAGAGTAAAGCGTTACTATATGTAATAGTATTAAAAGTATTGATGTTTATATTTAAGATAGCTGTGTTTATGCATCGTGCTAAATGTCTAGCGTATGTGATAATTACATGTAAATTTTTGAGTATATAATATAATAATTTCTCCAAAACTGTTTATTATTGACACAGTGACGGATCCAATATTCGTGTATTATTAAAACTTGAAATTTAATATTATTATGATTATAAAAATAAGATATAAAAGTCTAGTTTAATGATTACAGTCTGTGTTTGGGTAATATCCTACCTTTTTGTATAAACTTTATTTGAGAAAACTGTTATGTACTGAACATTATAATTATGGACTAAATTATTATATTATAACCTCGTTTTCACCTACCAAATAATGTCATACAAGCACTTTTCCATCAAAAAAAAGTCACAAAAATCCAAAAGATCTTAATTCAATATTGTTAATTGAACAGTTTTACAAATACTCCGGACTGCATATTTAAATAAATTAAAGATAATATCGATTTTTGGAAATTCACTTTCATAAATAGTTGAGTAATATTTCCCAAAAATATTCTCTAAATAGTGAATTGATTTAGATAAAGTAAAGTAAAGTTGTGTGGGGTGTTTGTAAACGTAATAATTCGTACCTAAAGTATATGATTGCATCTGTATTTGTAGACCTAGACGTGTTTTATGATATAAATTATTTATTGGATAAATATATGTGAAGGTAAAATAAATGGTATCCTAAAGGTGTCTATATATTTTATTTTACTATCCTAAAACACACTACAATATCATAGACCTAAATAATTACTGGTACTGACCTAAGTAAATACATACTGGTTGTAATAGATAAAAAATGTGTTGTATTTATATTATAACGTTTATTTGAACCATAATCATCGATTTTAGGGGGTTGTGGAGAACAGATTATAGTTTTATTAAGACTTGGACCCGAAATAAGTCTAATTAAAATGATAAAAACTAATAAATAGTGAAGAATTTGTGATGTATGCAACACTTGCTAGAACCGAGATCGCCTTCCCTACTGGTCGTAAGTAAGATAAATTCACAACAGCCTTTAGTCGTCCTTTTAAACAAATCCAGAATCCACAATAATCGTAGTATCGTAGTAGTAGGAGAAGAAACGGGTTGTTTTTAGTCAGAGCCGGACACTCGCCCTGGACACCTAGACGGGTGAAGTTAAACTGATGATCTCGAAACCACCTCACAAAAACAAATGGCAAATAAATGACTATGATTTATAATACAGTAAAAAGCAAATTATCTATTTTAATATTTTTTCTCGATACTATAATAGTTACAAGTTTTATGAATAGTCCTAGGTACATCCACGATCATGGAGACAAACAGTAGACGAAATCAATGTTAAAGTTCATGGCCAACTTCCAAGGACGCCAGACACGATCACAGTCGTATATAAATCCAAAGGAAACCATGACTATTTAGCACCAAAACTAATTGTCAATAAAGGTCAATTTGCGTTGATATTCGTTTCGAATCAGTGTGGCTTCCTTCTTTTACTGAAGGTCTGTCATTGTGGGTGTTACCGCATCCTGTGCGTAACAATGGAATATCACTTAATGACAAGTGCATAGTCCGCAGATAGCTATTATAGTATTTCTAAAATCTAGGTAAGATGTAAAACTTAATATAATCTATACTTAGGCTAGTGTGTTTTAAATAAATCCTTCAGACTGAACTGCACCGCACTTAAAATGATCTCCGAAAATTAATGAGCTGAAAGTGAAAAATTAAACAATAAGTTAAGTTCCTATATGACCAAGAATTACTAGCCCAACATCTGATCAAGACAATCATTTCAGTGAAGCACAATTTTTCCTCTCTTTAGCCTGTTGCAGACGAAACAGAAATGACTAATGAAATCATCCAATCAACGTTAAGGCATCGGATTGATATAGTCGCTGAAACCTATTGAAAATGTCTGCCAAATGTGAGTGCCCTGTAACCTATTATAATTGGTTAGACTAGCAGAATGTCGGTCCTTATAACAGCTTGGAGTTGTCATGCTCACTGAAAGGTCACACTGGCGGTGGCATGGGCACTGGATCGCTTAATTCCCTATAATATGGTTGAGTTGGGCGATGCTGGTGTACGTGTCATGCTCGTGAACGAGCGCCGTCAGTTGGGACTGGTCAGCTCCAGACTGTCTATTGTCCTTAAGGTTACTTTATTTTTATATTTGAATAAATATTAGTGTTACACTGTTCTCACATAATTGAACAAACTGTTTGTAAAAGGAATCTGTATGTGAAACTGATTTAAAAAGAGTAACCATGGAGTTTCTTGCTCGTTCTTCTCCATCGGAATCTACACTTTGGAACGAGCAAATAGCTTCACTAAGAGGACTGACCGACAGACTGACACTATTTTTTATTTTAAATTTTGTTTGACGTTCAAAAGTGCCTGTAAAGGTCTAATTGGAATAAATGATTTTTGACTTTTGACTTTTTGAAATGAATAAAATCAATTACTTTGATAAAAGCCGGTCCGTCCCGGTTTCGTACATTGCTTAGCAATGACCCCTAATGTTCTTTAGGAACAAATATACAACTCAGGGTGAATTTAGCATCGGGGACGCTGTTATAACTGCGGTAAGACCCCTCTTTGAAGAGTGACTAGAGAGATCCCACGGCGTCCTCACCTTCCGCCTCATGCAGGTGCTTGCCGGACACGGATGCTTCGGTAAGTACCTGTTTCGAATCCGGCTGGAGGAAACGTCGGTTATCGTTATTGTGATAACCATCCAGAAAACACGGTGGAGCTTAGGTACAGTGACAGTGATGCTGTCCTCAGGGAATTGATCGGAGGCGACGACCTCTCGCGGTCGGTCTTAGTCAAGGCCATGGCGCGGAGCGCGAACAGCTGCGAAGCCCTATCCTCTTTTTGATGTGATGCTCGCAAAGAAGGAGGCGGAATGCGTTAGGGAACTATCCTCCTCAAGCACCAGCCTTAAAAAAATCATAATGCAAGACACGTTTCGAGTTAAGTCAAAGACATTATGACACACAAACTGCATAGACTACAAAAGTGACGCACTATAAATCACTGGCCAATTGAGATGGCCTTAGTGAGCACGTAAAGCCTTAGACTCACGCACTATTACCTAATAAGGCCTATAGAACTACAGTGTTACATACGGAAGTACTCCGGACGTCTAGTTTTTTGCATACAGAGAAGAGTAGGAACGTGTGTTCCCACGCGACTCTTGCGCAATGCGATCTCGTTCTGTATTGTGTTGTGGTGTGTTTCCATTATTATTGACGTTAGGTGACTTTTGCTTTTATTACGGGTTACTAATGTTGAAAGAAATAATACCTAATTACGGGGAACAGATGAACACACTCGTAAATAAATACATATCCTGTCAAAATCATAACCCTCCTTTTGCTTTGCCGTAGTCGGGTAAAGCACCATGTTTCGCAGGTTGGTTCGCGGCATGATCTTACAGAGAGCCCATTCATATAATACAGAAATAGTTTTTGAACAGTCCTGTTTCAGCACGAATGAACCAACCCGACCCGAGTGATACACACACACACACACACAGCCTGATAGAAAAGATTACACGAACACGGCTAAACACAACGCGTCTGAGTTGTGTGTGTCAGTGACGTTACTGGAAGCACAGTCTTTTCTTACCCTTTCTCCAACATTCAATGCTCCAATTATTAAATCCTCTCTGGTATTGCGGGTGTCTATGGGCGGTGCCAATTGCTTATCATCAGAAGATCTGACTGCTCCTTTAGGTACCAGCACGATAATAAAGAAATCTTACAGGTATTCCATTTTTATACATATTCCAGCAGACCTTCTTTTTGATATCGACTGTTTCTAGAACCATGTAAACAAACTACAAACAGAAGCACAACTGAAGATGAAACGATTACAATTCTAATCACAGCAAAACAGTTGAAACAAAAGCGAAATCACTTAATACCATTTACAGTTTTATAAACAGATAGAAGAAATCAACGTAACAACAGCGAGATCCGACTCGAAATAGCACAGAGACGCCATCTTGAATACTAATTGTTGGTAGATGGATAAATCCTGTGAGTCATCAGCTTTCACTATCTGCGCAATAGTCAAGTTAATCCATGTTAATGTGTAATGGGTCTTATAATAGGGATGTTGGTATTTTTGAATAGTAATTGTCGTTAGATATATTATTGACAATAATTCACGAGAATGAACTGAGTAAATCCTCGCGGAGCCAACAGGTTGGCTCGTCGCCTTGGCCGCGCACGTTCCTCATAAATAAGATTCCCGTTGTGACTTGAAACTAGTAGAGATTTTCTTAGTTGGTTTGCGGGTTTCCAATAAATTAAGGGATGTTGATAGATACTTTTTATGATAAGTTTTTATTTTTGATAGGAAGGTAGGTATGTGTTGTTTTAAATTTCAATATAATTTTTTTTTAAACTTTGCCCCACTATCGGATTTTCTTCTGAGTCGTAGGTGCGGTTACAAACATAAAATTTCACATACACATGACACCCAGACCTGGAGCAACAATTTGTGTAAGAGTTGTTCCGTGCGGGAATCGGACACGCGACACGTTGCACGGCAGCCAGTTGCCCAGCCACCGCACCAACCGCGCGTTCATATATGTAGTATACATACATACTCTACTCTATTCATACTCTCATTCAAAGTTAACCTGAAGAGCTAGTACGAGACACAGCACAAACCTTGTTTCACGTCTCTTTTCTGCAAGGCCGTTGTATCACTTCGACCGACCCGGCTACACTTTTATACAATAGTCGACTGAACTTATTGTTACAAAAGAATGTAACATTATAATAAAATACACACATTTAATTGTAGTATTTTCTTCCTAACTACACTTCGATAAACAATACCAACGTTGATCGAAGTAACTACACCATAAACTTTCTCTGCAAAACTGTCACATAACTAAACTAAATAACATGTTGTAAATAAACCGTAACAATTGTAAATGTAACTGCAAACATGTTGATCTCTGTGTAAACAAGGCTTTCTTTGTTTTTCAGCCATTTCCCGGTGTCACGTGTTATGTATTTGTTACAGGTTATTATTGTGGAATGGTGGAAAATTGTATGTATTTTTTAAATGCAACCCAGGTAGAAGAGGTTGTATATGAATATTCTTTTTTTTTAAATATGAAATGTTGCCTAACTATACGCAAGATGCTCGATTAGTTTCAAGCTCTAAAACGGGCTCATAATCAGGATTGCATCTATACTTTTATCTATACTCAATACTCAATACTTTATTGCTTTCCACATGTATTCTTAGGTGGTAGTACTTATAAATAGTTCACATGGACCCTGTCGGGCACAGCAAAGCTCTTATCGGCTATATAGGCAAGTAAGTTATATATATTTAATAATACTTTTAGCAAAATCAGAATACATTCTCCCATTAATTATCAAATAAAACATTGTATAGATAGATAATTATGCTCTACCAAAAAGTGACAAATTATTAAGTTTTATTCATTTTACATATCTGTATGACAGTCAGTTATTCATTAGCACTGAACTATTGCCCAACTACTAATTTTAACAAGCAACACAAAGTCATCTCCGTTTATCTTACTAAATACGGCGAAATATCACAAAGTTCACATTACTGCTTATGCTTGGCCCCCATTTACTTTCTAAGTGTGGGGAGCCATGTTTTGCATGGGCTATCTCGACTGAAGTGATACCACAGCCCAGAGAAGACACCATGAGACACCCACAGCGTGTTTTGTCGTGTGATTGATATTACCGATGGCCCGATTCTTCTCTCCCCAATCCACAAAACTTCTTACAACTAAAATGATGGCAACGCTCCTGCAACTCCACTTGTGTTGTAGGTATCCATGAACGGTGCTGTTTGCTTACCATCAGGTAACACGACTGCTCATTTGCCGCCGAATGACGTAAAAAGAAACTTGGAATTCTTCATTACAGTTCAAATATCAGCTCACAAAATATAACAATAGAATTGCTTTCTCATAGCTCCTTTTTAACACCGATCATTATACAAATAAATTTTAAATTTATATATAACGAAAAGTTTAAGCTTGTAACTTCTTTTTAACCATTTACAACTCTATTTACAAACGGAATAAGGTTGAGTTTTAGATACAGAAGATTAAAATCCATGACAACTTTAATCATACAAAATTCGATCACTAAACGATTTATTGAGCGATCACCAAAACCTGTCTACTTTTCTCCTAACCTTATTTCTGTCTTGCTTACTCATTTGACATATATGTTTATATGACAAGGACAGAAGACGATAAGCTATGTGGAGGACAATAATGTCACCGAAGTATTGCTTTCTTTACCTTGTAAAGTAGGTTGCTTCGGTTATGTCAGGTGTAAAACTTTATATGAGCTGCTAAAGTGTGACTTGCATGATTTTGGTGTGACAATTTCTTTGTATTAAAAGTCTACGTGTTTTTCAAGGGCCATTAAAAATAATGTGAATTCTGGTATCTACTGCTCTATTTTTTTTACCGACATGTTTATTTTGAAAAAGCAAATTAGAAAAAAAAATTGGTAGCTGATAAAAAATTATTCATAAAGTTTATGTTGACTCAATTAGCTGACCGATTCGTAGTTACTTTTCCCATTGAATGGCAACCATCCGTTTTTTGAAACACCAGAAGGAATTTATAACTTCCATTTCAAAATTAAATGTAGACTTACTCATCTACATTTAATCTCATCTGTATCACCATTTAACCCACGTAGTCGAAACTAACATTTCGCCAAAATAGAACAAACAGCTCTATAGACATCCAAAGTAATTCTTTGATCTCGTATATCACGACACTTAGGTAAGGTCTAACAAATGGCCTTAGTTTATAATAAAATAGTCTTTATCTTCTCTATACACTTCCTCTCACTAGATTATGCGATGTCTATTAGCGTGGTGCGCCGGCCGGCCAGCTGACTAGTAAGCGAGGCGACGCGACGCAGGCCGCACGCATATCGATATCGCGTAAGCGTAACGTAATCCACGCGTACACACACGTAAAACATTACGCCGTGCGATAATTCATAATTCGAATAATGTGCTTGTGTTTTTAAAGTGATGTTTTAAATTCATTGTTTAATCTGTCTTTTGAATTTTTTGTGTGGGATTTAGAGAAATTGGTAGGTTTTTCCCATATTTTTTTTTTTTGCTTTTCTGTGTATAACTGTATGTTGGTTCGGAACTAAAACCTAGACCTACATATGATATTAAGGCTCTTGTTTAGAAATGATTTAAAATTAATAAATTATACAGGTTTATTCGTTGTGTTGGTATGAAATGTGATCCTAATACAGAAGGATGGAGAAACCTAATATTATTTATGTGCAATTTAGAATAGTTTTAATGAATACATCATTACAATAATTTATGATGTTTTTTTCTGTAGTATTTTGACATTTGGTACCACTATTTATGTTCTAGTATTTCTTACTGGTATTACATTTTTCTAATCTATAAAATGTGATGCGAAGAAAAATAAGCGACAGAAATGAAAACTTCAGATTTGACGGATAAAATTAATTATATTTCATTTCTAAGTACAGTATGTGTAAAAACTTAAACCATTTCGTTGAACAAATAAGTATTTTAAAAAATATAGTTTATCTTTTTAGATATTAATTAAAAAGACTTTATCCATTAATCAAAGTTAATGCTATTGATTATCTACCCACTAACTAGAAAATTTATCATCCAAACCAAACATGGAAGCTTACTTTATAAATTGATGCTAATGAACAATTGAATGCATCATCATTGTAATAACATAACGCTATTTTTTGCGTAATTTTGAAAATCTAATTCTATATAAAATTTATTACACATATGTTGTCTGTGAAAACAATAAACTTATTAGTTGTTAACAAAAAAAAAATGATTGTGTGCGTGATACATATACATAGGCAAACTTTACTTCTATATAGCTAGGTAATTTACTAAGTTAATCAAATCGTTTTAAATACAACGATTATTCTTTAAAAGCTTTAAAACTTCTGAAAGGTTGCGTAGATATGCAATTGTTCACGATGCACATAATATTTGTAGTAGTTCTCAATATCCAACTGTTATGTTATAATGTTATATGACCATATGCAAGACACAATATTAAATGACTGTCATTATTAAGATTTTTTTTCGAAAATTCGATAAACCCAAAATCAACAGCCCGCAACGTGCCGTGTCTCCGTAAAAGAGGTCTAATACCAAAGTATTTACCGGCCTCGAATCAAAGACTCCTTGCTCAGATGATCCCTGCGACCACTCAAAAGCGCTAAAAACCTAACCTTGTGCTCAACTAACAGTCATAAAGAAGACAATTAGTCATAAAATATGTCATAAATCCAAACCAAAAAGGATTTTACGCACCGTTTTATGAAACAATATTCGTATAAATAAATAAATTCCCACGACAATTATTATCTAAGAGTTGAAATTCAGCATCCGCAACCGAACGATTACATATTCAAATTACCATAATACTTGTTATCTTGATTGTAAACATTATTATGTTAAATTTGTGATATAATGTTGTTGATTGCGAATCTTAGCGCCTCCAGCTGTCAGACTTATTGGTTGTTGATGGTGGTAATTTGTCAATAAGTGGCTATCTACATATATAGGTAATCCTACTAAGTAATATAATAAACGTGAAAACTTTTTAGTGTGGATGGATATTTGGTAATCTTTCTTGCAAAAACTACAGGATGGATTTAATTAATTAAACCCCAAGCTAAGGCCGGGGTTCGTGAACCTATTGTCTTACAATAGATAGCCACACAAACATACAATAGGTTGAAAAATGATCCATGAGCTTCTCTTGTTCCGAGTAGACCGAGAGGGAGTGGCAGATTCGAGGTGATTAGAGCTGGAGCCATTTTTTACCCTAGTGCTGTGGGCGCAGCCGCTGGTAGAAACTAGTATATTGCCAGCCTGTGATAGTCCATTAAACTCAACTAAAACATGGTCATCCTCTAAACAAGTGTATTTGTCATAATTTTAACGTGCTGTATGTGGCTTGAAGACCATAGTTTTAAAGGACAAGGTTTAATAAAAACACCCCAGCCAAAAAATAATTTGTTTTATTCACCTGGTTAAAATTTTCGTCTAAATTACTTTGTTATGAAATAATGGACCAACGCGTGATGTTATTAAATTACGATTTTGCCAAAAAAACACAAAATAATGAAATTGAAACTTCTGAAAATAACGTAATATCTACTTTTTAAAAGGTCGATACAAAAGACATCAACGCGCAACTATCTTGTACCACATTCCTAGAACTAATGATATAATTTATTTCGCATATCTCGCATAGCTTTTTTCTTAATTAAAACTAGTTATTATCTTAATTATTTTTATATACATATTTCTTACGTACAAATAAGTGGAACTCTTATTATTAAACCAAGAATAAGATAAAGTTAAAGAGAAATAAATAGAATATGTATAGTATCGTAGAAAAGGTATTGTCATTAAAGCATTTTATAAATAAATATATTTTTCTTAGTAAATGCAAAAATACTTTGTTTATAAGTTATCCCACTCATATTATAAACGCAGGGGTTTTTTTTCCCGAGCGTACGGCGCGTAGCGTTCCACACGCGCCTCAATGAGCCAATAGACCACCACAGACGGGGCCCTATAGGGCTGATGTTCAGCCGGGGTTGCGGGGTAAGCGCAACCTCTCCCGCCCGGCCCTGGGCGTCAGTCATTTGATGATTTTCCCCTCACAAAAAAGAAGTTTTTGTTTGTTACTATTATGTACTATTATGATGCATAGTTTAACGTTCGTTGCTGGTTCCTAAATCAAATTTTACATAAAGATGATCTATCTTCATTACATAGGTTACTTTTTACCCGAGTACTGCGCGAAGCCGCTAGCAAGGTATTGTAAATAGCCTTCCTCAATAAATTATTAGGTCTTATTTTTTTAACCGAATTCCTTATGTCATTTAATAAAATTTACATAGAATCCATCGTTAAAATATTAGTAATAGGAGCTCTATCCGACAAATTTTAAATAAAGCATTAACTTTCCTAAAAAATGGGGGATGTAACTCCAAGCTTTGAAGCTATAAAATGTTTTTTTCAAAATAATACTTATCCAAAAGGAGCATATTCTTATACATGCAAATCTAACAAAGCCAAATTATTAAACTAGCTTTTGCCAGTAGCTTGGTCTGCTTTTATGGCATGGTCGCCTGGATGGAAACCTATGTTGGTGTTTTTGTAGGTTCATTATAGGCCATGTATACTACAGATATGGACCACTGAAGTGGAAGTAAAATTGGTATAGGTCAATTCTCATTAAAATCAATTCAGTAGTTTTTACGTCAAAAAGTAACACACACACATACATCCATCCATCCATACTAAACTATCGCGTTTGCAATATAAGAGAGACTTAATTTAAAATAAATTTAAACGAATAAAAAACTATCACGAACGATAAACTAGAACTAGCTGTTGGTTTGTTTATCGTTGACAGTAATGAGGTAACAAGCCACGATCGGCCTTTCTCGCTCGATGATCGAGATCCGATCGTGGCGACCTAAGCGAACTTCTGGCATTTCCATACACTCGATGAAATGGGCCATTACTGTTTTTAGTAATGGTGTGTTGAATCCGCTGGCTTGTTTTGTTCTTCTATTCTTGTAATTGCTTATTTATAAAAAAAAAATCAAGCACATACAAAATACTTTCAAGTTGACTAGGCATCTATGTCTTAAGTGTCATTGCACGAGACGTCTTTTCTCAGGCGATCTGAACTTCTGCAATCCTTAACCTATAATACATAAATATAAATAAAAATCAGAAATCTCTTCAGCCATAAAAATGCGCATAAGATTTTGAGACTTTAAGCCCACGATAGCACTCTCTTTCTCTATAAGTAAAAATTTTACAGGGTGAAACAAAACGTACAATATGCATTGTTGCACTTTGATTTTCACGTCGACTTTAGTCGAGCTCTCCCCTACAAAGACTTTTCTCTTCTACCTCTCCAAAAGCCAGTAGCAACTTACTATAAGCATACCATGCTAAGTTATAATAATACATACATATATAGTAGTAGTAGATTAACAGTAGCCCAAAAAATTAACATGAAATAAAATAAACACAAGTCGTCAAATAACAGTTAAACAATATAAATATTACACAGTTGTTAACTCATCATTTATGAGCCTGGTATTAAGTCGTTCAGCTCTGTTGGTCCCATTCAAGATATAATCCCTGGCTTCCTTTAGAGTAGACGAAGGAAATTATGCTAGACTCCTTGTATTTAATAATATTATATTTTATACCTGTTTAATAGAATAACCTAGCTGAAGTTCTTTTTAGCGTTAATTTAAAATCAAATATTTGTAGTATTTTTTTGGTTTTTTTTATAACGTTATCCCGCAACCGCGGGACTTGCTGTCAATTGCTTCAAGCTATCTTTTCCTGTGTCGTGGGTGCGTTTATGCAACTTTACTAACTCATATACGTAGTACACTCAGAATTTAAACAGCAATTTGGGTAAACTAAAACTAACTGTAATGTTGTTGTTGTATGTTTATATCAGTACAAAACTGAAAAAAAAACAAACGGCAGACAATTTTTATGGGAAATCAAACGAGCACGGATTATCCGATGATTAGGAATCAGCGCCGCAAATGGACACCCGCAACAGCAGAGGAGTTACGAGTGCGTTGCCGACCTTCTGGGATTAGGCATTTGAAGAATTACACAAACTTATACAAACGGAAATCTTTCAGAAGATAATTTAGTATCTTAATTCTGTAACTAAGCAAAATCATAAGCAACAAATAAGATAAACATCTCAAGCTCGATTCGCAATTTATATTTTCTTAGAAATGTATGTAACCACAATGGATAAACGAGCAAGTATTTGAACCCCGACCCCTTGAACCGCAGTGCAACTTCTACCGTTTGAGCGCATGACCTTCGTTGAGAGTTACACAACCCTTACTTGGAACAATATTTCTTTGGGCGTAACATTACAAGAAATTATCTTTAATTATTAACTTCAGTTTAAATAGTAAGTCTTACTGATGGCACAGTAGTGATTCGATTCCCGTGATGTGTATGTGTAAATTAATAAGATTTATACGCTATGAAAAAAAGTCTTGATTTTATCTAAACTTTTACATAAGTCTTTTCGGAACAAAAGTCACCACAACAGTCCTTATTATGTTATTGTTGTATAATAATTTCCTCAAAACAGGACAATCGGATAGGTACTTTTAAAAAGTATTTTTAATAAGTAATGAGCAATGAGTAATCCATGTGAGGTCAAGTTAATTTAAAAATATGTACTTAATTTATTATTAATAAAAATGGCCGTTAAATTAACGATTTTGGGAAAAAGGATATGAAGGTTCACACCCAAGTTTAATAATTTAATTCTGTTAATATTTTTTCGTATATTTTTTTTTTACTTGTACGAATAATATAATAAAAGTTCCTTAAAGAAAATAGGGAGCAACAAGTGCAAGGTGTCAGAGAGCCATGCTTTGGCACAAATGGGCAGTTCTGTAGCGATACCACGGCCTCACAGAAAATCGACGTGAAACAACGCTTGGGTAATGCTACACAGCATCGGATGCCCAACACTCGCTAACCTAACCTAATAATTAAGTGCCCAACTGCCTATAGGCGGCGCCGATTGCTTACCATCAGGATATCAAACTGCTTATTTGCCGCCCTGTCCCTTAAAAAATCACCTACATTTTTCAGTTATATAATGGATTCCATGTAATAGAGGGCATATTATGAGCATGTACCATTATACCTGGCTATATAACTATATATAACTTCTCCTCCCCTTATCACATAATCTCCAAAACGGCCGGCAATGCACTCGTAACTCCTTTGGAATGAAACAGCTCGTTTGCCCAACCATCGCACTAAAACCAAACGAAAAGTTTCAAAGAAAAATACTTTTATCCAATCTGGAAATTTAACCCATATGAGGCACCGCAACCTCGGCCCAGAGCAGGAGAAGGAACAGGAGGGTTTTTAGCCTGTAAGAGTCTGACACTCCCGGCCCTAGGCGGGAGAAGTCATTTGATGATTTTCCCCTTACAAAAAATGCCCTTGTTTGATAGTAGCCAGTAAGGTCTTACGAGCATCGACAAACGAAGCAGAAATTATGTTGCTTTACGGACAAATAATACAATATTAGCATAGGATTGCAAGACACGTATACACCATATAAGTATGTATGCACACTTGTATGTTGCAATCCACAATATTTTGCCTGCTATCCGATCGCTGTGAGAAATGAACCATTGTGCAGTCTCTTTTACCAACTACCTATTGTTGTACACCGTCCTTCTTCAAGGAGAATACATCTGCAGCCGATAAGGCTTCTTATAAACTTTTATTAACCCTATCCTCGTTTAATATTGAAGTCCAAATTTTGTGTTTTTTACTCAGTACTTACATAATCATGTCTAAATCTAAATATGGTAGAAAATGCCTTAGGCATTAAGTCCTCCTATATGGGTACATAGTTGATGCATGTCGTGCATGAAGTTTAAATAAAAAAATAAAAATCATATTTTCTTCTCGACCCAAGTTCTCTTTTCGTGAGAGGAAAGAGAAAGACTTGGAAGCCATCTCCTCTTTCTGTGAATCAGTGATACTGGCAAAGGAAAAGACGGAGTGCGTGAGGGAACTATCCTTCTCCCTCCTAAAGGCTACACTTCGGGCATCGGAGATGTAACCTCGAGTCTGCGGTCGGCGAGGTTAGCTCGCTGCCTAAACCAAAACCACACCAGTGAGGCATATTTTACAAGCTTCTTTTTCTACCTAGAAATCATTCGAGCAACTACCTCGACCAGTTACGCGAGCAAGCCGTAATGCATTAAAATCCACTTTTTCACTTTGCTCATCTATCGGTGACAAAAAAATCCAAATTTGACATTAATTGAGTCATTTTTAAATATGAATCATATGTTTTTGCAATAAATAACAAAGTTGAATTTTCGCTAACTCACGATTGAGATTATTATCATTAAGACAATGCTTAGATTCGGGTCGATCTCATAACGAAATTATTGTTATTTATTTTTGGTTTAGAGGTTGAGAGTTCAATGGATTTTCCAAATACGTGTTTGTTACGTCTTGTCCTATTTTATTTACAAAGTCTATGACCATAGTGACGCATCTGTTTTTTGATGAGGTAGATACAACTTCGCCAACTACGAGTTTATATGTAATTGTTTGATAAAGACCTCAACTAGTTTCACACAGTCTGTGAGAAGTTCGTTAAGTTGTTTAGAACACACGACCAGCTGTTTAGAGCCCCTGGGTTCACAAGTCAGGGTTACGGGTTCCAGAGCAAATATATATACCAAAGGTAAAGTCCGTAAAAGTCAGGTACTCGCCTAACGCAGAGAGGTAGCAGACGAACACTTTTTTTGCCATCAAAAAAAGCCCATCTCGCATTTTAAAATTAGCCGAATTTCTCGTGAAATAGTTACTCAAGTTAGATATTAAAAGCAGTATTTTTATAAAAAAGTTTTCAAGTAATTGAATTGATTTGTAACCTAAAAATAAACTCTATTATAGCTTAAACTTTTTTCAAACTATTGTGTATCTTAGTGCAAACATACAAAAAACAAGAATGATTCTGTATCATACCATCTCACGAAAAGAACTTTGGCTTTGACAGACGTGATACTATTGTATTTTAGACTAGATTTCTTACTTAGAAATTCTAAGAAATAAATAATTATTCAATGCAAGTAGTTCAAGTAACAAGGAAATAAGCCTAGAAATTCAAGGTTATCATGTGCTTATTAAAACTTAAAAAAAAGTTTACACGATGGATTCAAAAGCGTACATCATACTTTTTTATTAAAAAATAAACCGATTCCATTTTCGTGATGTAAATAATACTTATTTCATTTCATATTTTTATTACGATCTGAATTATTACATTAATTACAATTTCCATTTATATACGAAAGTTACGATGTTTGTATGTTTGTTACTTAATCACGACTAATCTGGATGAAATTTGGCACAGGCATAGGATACGCTCCGAACTAGGATATAAGCTACATTTTATCAACATACTTCGCGGGCGAAGCCGCCGGCGAAAGCTAGTTTATAAATAATGTAAATGTTGTATTTGATGCAAAGTATAACGTGACGTCACAACATGCAATGCCGTGTCGTCGTCTTCATACAAACTGTAAATTTTGACAATAGACAAATGAAGTATTTTAATGTGACTAAATAGATGCCATGTACCTAATTTTCAACCACGAAAGTACATTATGAACTTGGTATCGGACAATGCTCATGGTGTCTCCAAGACCTTCACAACATGGAAACTATTACGCAGTGATACGTGTTCGTCATAAAGCATGGCGTATTACCTTACCGGGGAACCTTACAAGGATATCACTAGTTTTGTAATAGAATTGTGGTTTTATGGGATTATCCTTAATGATACCCTTTGTAAATATTCACCGAATCATGTCGATATTTTATACTGTTTTTTTTTAATGTAGCCATACTTTTACTAACGCTTGGTTTTCTAAGTAGATTTTGAAAATAGCACACATCAGCCGAGGCTTCGGGGAAAGTGCAAAAAATACCACGGCCTGGGTCTGGAGCAGAATTGTAGTGGTTTTCAGTCAGTAATAGTCTGACACTCCTTCTCGCCTTACCCTGGAAGAGAGAAGCAATTTGATGAACTTGAACTCCCCTTAGTTAAATTTTTATGCAGACTAAATATTACAAACATTATTTAGCTAGTGCACGAGTGTACGAGTGATATTATCAATCTAATTTAAATTAATCCTTCTGTTGATGGCCAGCCCATTATTAGCATCAACAAATACTTTTTGATTTCATAAGTTTGATTGGATATTTATATTTATTTTTTATGTTAAACTTAAACATCAATAAAATTAATTAATACATTATTTTGTTTCAGATAAAAAATGACGACGAAAACGAAACGACTGGGATTTCAGCTGAAGACTTTTATTTTGGTAAGTTCTTATACCAGTTTAAACAAAAACATTTAACGTAAAAAAATATAACGATCATTGTATTATCAATACTTGTTACACAAAACTAAACATGTCAAAAGTAAAATGTCAAAAGCCTAACCCTACACTGCATCAGATAAAAAAACTAAGTCACAAAAAGGCGCAGTGTCACAGAATGGACACAAAATCGAATTATTTATGCAATGAATCAATTCCTATTTTATTTATCGTGCTAGTCAATTTACATCACAGCAGGAGTGTAACTAAAGTATAACAAATTAACTGTGACAAATTATTAAAACATGTCCAATATTAATTCATTCTGATTTAGTTTTTGACTGATTCTGACTGATAGGTATTTTGTTTTGCCATTTTACTACGTTGACGTTTTTTTGTTTTCTGTTCCTTTTGACCGCGAGTGACCTTTTGTTAGGTTTGGATTAGGGTGATCTTGCGTGCATTAGTGTACAAGCGAGTAAATAATATTTTAGTCGTGGGTCACAATTTGGCTCGTTAGGTATATCTTGATTAAGACATGACGAACTTGATTAAGACATAATGAGGAACATGCCACAATTTCGATGTGTTTGAGAATTAGTTAAGATGAATACTTAAATGAGATCGTTAACATTGTGCTTATACTTTCTACTATTAACAATTTCTTACTTAATTTTACGATTCAAACACGCTACTCGTATTTAGTCAAACATAACCTCAAACAAAACACACACAACACTTAATCTATATTTCACACCACAAAATGAGCAGGAAAACCTCAACAAACACTAGTAACGTATATTCTTTCACCAGAGACCATAAACCATTGCGTGGCATTGCGTCACTGTCACTGCGCACTTGACACAATGTCAGGTTGACACATATTGTGACGCGCGGCGTACACAGGGTTAAAATTAAGGTTGCACGATTTGTGGCCAACATTTTTAGTGTTTTGGTAAACATGGACTCTTTGAAATAGATAGATGATTTCGCTAATGTTTGTTGTGCATTCTAAATTGTGTAGAAATACCTATGTGTTTAGGTATATTTTAGATTTTCTTTTGTTGATTTTATCGTTTGAAATGTTAGGTTTTGGCTAGACTTGGCGATTATGCAAAAGATTAGAATAATGGAGTTGCATTTCTTTGTTGTCTCAAAATATTAGTCTTCCTCAAATTCCAAATAGGTACATATGCCACAAAAGGTACTGGCCTTTACGTACTTGTAACTGACTTGGTTTTGAGAGTGTCCATAGGTACACTTGAACACTACTAAGTATCAGTTGGATAATTTGTCAAATTAGCCCATTAAAGCATATTTTGCAGGATTTCGGTATTGTTGTTTAGAAGTTTTATTTCAAATCCAAAAAGACAAGTTATTCTTGATTCTATTTTTCGTCAACTTGTGACTAATCTGTAATTGTAACGGCAGCGGTGATTGCTTATAATCAGTGTATCAAGATGCCCATTTGCTGCAATACCATAAAACTTGTCAAATTAATTCGATCAGGACAGAACCGAAACCTCAAGCAAAGTGTGAAAATATTACTCAACAGCGCACGCAATGACTCACAAACGAATAACTGCATTACTATACATAACACTATCATTTAGATCCTTTCGCGTCACAAATCGCATTCAATTTTAAATCGGTGGCGCGTGCGCTTACGCAAGCCCCACCCACGATGACACGGAACTCAAACAACACAACCATTACTGCGGAAACGAGAAAAATTAATATAAATATACATTCAAAACCAGTAATGGAATGTAAACTAATAAATTAGCATCGCATTTGACCTTGAAATCAAGTCTTTTTTGGTAAAATTGCATTTGGTTGTGTTTGTACGTGTTATGTAGTTCAAAGGTCGTTGAACTATATTTAGGTGGGTCGACGATAGGCCAAAGAGACTTCGACATTCCATTGTCTGTTTTAATCTTTTGTCGTAAAAGTTACAAGTTTTGCGAAGCTGTAAAACTATGAGTTATTTGCATTTATTATGAACGTAAATGAAAAATAAGTAACTATTATCTTGTGTCTATGGTAAAGTCAAAACGTTATTATTTTACTGGCCACATATAAAATATTTATAACACACAACTTGTATTTTATTCTTTTCTATAAATAAATCTCGTGATAACATAAAACCTATTTATAAAATTATTATACGCCAATGCGAATATTTGAATCACTTAAGAATAATTTTATTTCAATTTTATATTTTAAATACATGTCTAAAAGCATTCGACAGTTTTAATGATAATTAACACATAGAAATAACGGTAGTATCAAAATCTAGATTGATTAGATGTACATACCTCATACATACAACCTCAAAGATAGTTATTAGATTAAGAAACTAAAAAAAAAATATTGTCATCACCGGGGGTTTTGAGTGTTGTGGTGTTAAGCTGATTATTATGTATTTGATATACCTAATAATACAGCGTAATACTCGGCTAATCCAAAAAATAATAATTACCTATATCACATTACAAATAAACCTGTAGTTCAATTCACCTCTTAAGTTATGTCCGGATTGTATGTAGAGGGTAATTTTTGGGACCGCTGTTCGCATTTCCAAAATTATTTCAATGATAGATACAGCTACAATGTTAATTAGCGCTAAAGGCTTAATAGGCTACGCAAATCATGTATAATATATAGCATAGTTAGCTATATGTTACACATAATTTGCGTATCATTTACGTAGTTTTATCGAGTTTCAAACGCTGCATTTTTTTTTAATTCCAGGATACATTACTTTTAACGCGTGCCAAGCAGAAGCTGGTAGTTAATAAAGTACAATTACAAATTTCATGTAATACACACGCGCATACCCACACACACACACACACAAACCCCCCAAAATTATTATTGATCCATTGATCATACGATGGCTTGTTTTGATTGCATCGTATGCTTGTTCACTATCCCAACCCACAGAAAACTAATGAATATAAAATGTATTCATTGGCTTATTGAAAACTAATAAATGTTTTCAATAAGCCAATGAATGTATCATAACATGACAGGCAATGCCGTAAAATAATATCAATATTTTGCCAAAATTATGTAGCTATGTCAACAATTCCATATTATGTAATAAAAATTAATATACATACATGCTCTTAGAAAACACGTCCGATTCGCTATCTCCATGCTACGGTAATTTATTTAGAATTCTTCGATTAGTGATGACACATCAGTACCTTTCTTAATAACTTACTTATAAAAAAAATTTTACAAAATAAAAAAACCGCCTTCAAAAAAAGTCAAGCAATAAAAGTTCCTACACTAAAAAGTAAAAAATAACAATTTGAATTACTGTAAAAAAACTTAATTTATAGGTAAACTTATTTGACATTAATATTTTGCAAATATTCAAAATTTATTACTTATTTTTGGAGTCGGTGCCAGCATTTTGATGTTGAAACTTAATGTTAGTTAGGTTTTTAATATCCGGTGCCATTTTTCGTACATAATGCTTAAACATTTTCAATGTACTTAAAATGTTTTTATAAGTACATATTTTTTATTTAAAAAATGTGCAAATCGGACATTTTTTGTAGAGAAGTCTAATCTGTATTTATGTCTTAATTAATATACCTATATTTGAGTATGCAAATAGGTATTAAGTAGTTTTATAATTAAGTAAGAGGTAGTTTTTCAAGGGATTGTTGCCCATTTGTATTTCCTTGCATGGGCTGGCACCGACTCCAAAAATAAGTAATAAATTTTGAATATTTGCAAAATATTAATGTCAAATAAGTTTACCTATAAATTAAGTTTTTTTACAGTAATTCAAATTGTTATTTTTTACTTTTTAGTGTAGGAACTTTTATTGCTTGACTTTTTTTGAAGGCGGTTTTTTTATTTTGTAAAATTTTTTTTTATTTGTAGCCGTTTAGTGTTTTTTTTTTTATTATAATGTGTTATGGCAAAGAAGTCAATATCGTTCCTACATTTCTTTTGAAAAAGTTACCAATGTCATACTTATACGTAGAAATACATATCATAGTACATTGTTACTGTGTAATCGTTTTGATCTCGAGGATATGATATGATGCATGAGATACTTATGACTTATAGTTAAAATAAAATAATAATCTTATCATAAATTCATATTAGTTCTCGCCAAATAACAAAAAACTAGATATTTTCATCAACAGACAGATAAAGTTCAAAGATACCAAATGCAATCTAATTTAGTATCTATGATTAAATACATTCGTACATAGAAAAAAGACCGATGCAATTATTGTTTTGTATCAATTGTAACCCATTAAATGAAGAATACTATTTTGTTATTACTAAGAACATTCATATATAGACAAGTTGGTAAAAATATAAAAGACCATCGCTATTGTAAATATACATTTATGACTCATTCAATGTATGAACCTTTTTTAAGTAAGTATTATCTACATATGTGCACACAAAAGAAACACAATTATTGTTTTGTACGACGCAATTATTGTTTTGTAACCCATTTAAAACGACTGTTTTGTTAAAAATGCCAATGAATTCTCTTAGCCTATTACCAGGAAAACGATAAGAACACAATGACGCATTTCACCACTAATGTGTAAACGCAGTCCACGTGGACTAATGCAAAATAGCCAATACTAGGCCAAACTCCGCCCCCAAAGGTGTGCGGTCCCGCTCTAGAACCTTTCGGCCCCATCGGCCATCTGTTCTACGAGCAATGTGCCGTGCCCACTGTCACTTAAGTTTGGCATTTCTTCGGGCTATGTCGGTGACGCTGGTTCTTCTGCGGATTTCTTCATTTCTGATTCGAACATGCACGGAAACTATGAGCATAGCCCTTTCCATTGCTCTTGACAGCTCTAATAAGCTTACACAATACTAGGCCCCATGCCAACCTTCCAGCTTCATCATCACATCAGTTCAATAGTACCTTACAGCCAAAGTGCATCTTATAACAATTCTAACAAGCCCAAACACGGCTAGGATATATTAATTAGGTACGCAGTTCCAGTGCCTACCTTCCAGCTCCATAATCATCATTAAATCAGTTCGATGATAACATTTCCAACATAATTATTTAAGATCATTGGTTTACAGTGCATTTTCATAGTTGCTGAACTACCTTGATTGTGATATCTATGCAAGTGTCAAGTTTCATCATCCTTTTCTGATCTTCTTCACCAGTTCCACCTCATCAAACATTACTTTTTGACTGTAAATGCTTGAGTGCTCTATGAAAATATTAAAATTACTATATAGTTGCCTATAATATTTGAGGAGTTCCCTCGATTTCTCATGGATCCCATCATCAAAACTTGATTTTGAAAAGAATGGGACCAATCTGGAAGCATATCCTTTCAATCATAAAAAAAATTTTGCAAATCCGTCCATAAACGACGGAGTTCTGAGGTAACAAACATAAAAAAAAAAAATAAAAAAAAAAAAAAAAAAAAATACAATCGAATTGAGAACCTCCTCCTTTTTTTGAAGTCGGTTAAAAAACAACGAAACAATTACACCACCTTAATGATTTAATGATATGCATTTATGTATCAAACAAAATATAAATCTACTATGTACATAATGTTGTCTATCCAAATATTTAATGTAACACTTGTAAGTATAATTGCAAAACATCGAAACATACAAACCGCTCACACTTTACTCCAAAACGCTCGTTAATGTTTATTTTATTATTACATAAATACGTGTATATAATCTTTATAAATTGTCATTTAAAAGCTTTACCTTGGAACATGAAAGTACTGAAGTTACCTAAGATTTTTGGCCAATTTTTGAGTAGGTATAAGTATAAGCGAAGTTAAATGTGGAGGTCTAATAATATAATAAGAAAATCTTCATACATAGCAGCCAGAGACGCAACAGTAATTTGGAAATCTAATAATAAATAATAAGCGATTATTATAGAAATCATTTGACGAGTAAATGTTCAAATGACAAGATATTTCTAGTTTCTGCCAATTTCTTTCAAACGTTTGTATAGAAATAACCATATATCAAAAGTACTTCGACATCCGAGTTTCGCTTGGTTCATTTTTTTAGCCGCAAAGACTGGGCTGTTTCCGAGATCCTGTGAATATAATGTAAATACAAGGATAACGTGCTTATAGGTTTTAGATAAATACACAGACTTACAAAATGCAAGGCCAGACACTAACATAATCAGATCATTAATAAAATTGCTAACTGTCATCTGAAAATTGCATAAACGTGACAAATTTTTGGATATTTTTTTATAAAAATCCGCATTTCGGCGTCCCGCATTAGGCCGGAGACGAAGTGATTAATGTCTATGTAAATATTAAATGCGATGCGGCGCCAACTAGTTACATACATAGGATTAAGGTTAGCAAGCGTCTTGTGGCTCTTCTGACACTAAAATTTTAACATAATTATGCGGATTTATGGCATTTCTTAGAAAGGAAAATTTCTAAGAAATGTGACATGTAATCATCAAGTTCAATAAATATCGTTTAATCCATGATGATGCTTTGCACCCTTAAACAGCTGTCAGAGAGCGGTTTTTTATTTGGCTAGCCTAGTGGCAAGCTGCCATGATGTGGCCTACAGTTGAGCACATCTCGGGGCCTTGAAGACCACGAAATAAGGTACTCCGTGTTGAAGACCATTCGTAGGAACACAGATTTTGGCAAAGAATTGTAATTTTTAGCGATTCTGATTGAAAATCTTGAGGTGGAAAGGATTAGGAGGAAACAATTTATGCAAGACATAAAAAGCACAATCTCCTAAATACGGGTAAAAGACCGAAAGGCTAGTCGTTAAAGAGCCTCATAGCACGCCTCTCGATGTGTTCTAGTGCGTCTAGTACTTATTTCGCCGAGCTGTCGCAATTATGTAGTTTAAATAAAATGACAAATCTAAACAAGCTACTATTCATAAGTCGATCGTCATAAGATTCGAATTCAAAGTTAATTAACACGACCACTTAAAAAAGTAGTGTCCCTACACTACTCCTCCTTTTAAGTGGACTTACACGATATCCGTGCGATGCTGAGCATCGAGCTTAGCTGTGGACGGAATCAGACTGACCTTGATCAGAAGATAATGAACACTTACTATAAATAAGAGGGCAGTCAAAATCTAATCTCCTAGAAATCTATCTGACTGATTTTAACTAGTCATGAGTATGTGACATAACATCTACCGCACAGCACGCAAGCACGCAGCAACAGCACCACAATCACATTCAACATCTACATGTCAACCATCGAGCAGTAGCCTACCGGACACAAAGACCCGCCTGGTCGGAGGATCCTCCTTTTCAATGGAGGATAAGGAACTTTACTCCCTGTTCTCTCATCTCTCCAAAAATACAACTCATCTTTTTATATCGATAGATAGAAGACAGACACGTACTTATGTGCGTGTCTAAACAGATGACCAATAACTACATTTACAAACAAATTGATCGTATTGCATAACCTCTCAGAGGTTACCCGACGCGACGGAAAGAAAGCGCCAAGTTGCAAGGTCACGGCCAAGAGGTCACGTATCGATTATACGTATATTGATTGGAGATATATGCATACATATGTATGTATACTGATTGGAGATGTAACTCTTTTACTTAAGCTGTTTGATTAATTAGAAATGTTTTGTGGTAATTAGGTTGTGGTGTTTTAAAACCGTGTTAGTGATAATTTATGTGTGAGTACTATCTCTTTTTACTTGTATTAAGGAAATGTTAACGGTTAAATTCCTTAGCAAAGCGAGGGTTAAGAAAATTTTTTATGACTTTTTTTATTGTATATTACCTATAGGTCTTAGAAGTATTTATATGGTATAGGTTGGCAAAAGATCAGCCGGATTACCTGATGGTAAGCAAAAAGTGTCCGGCCTTTTAGGGATAAAGGTTTAACATATTTAAGGATTGGGAAGGGATGGGTTGAGGAATTGGGCCTCTGGTAACCTCACTCACATGAAAATATACAACGTTGTGGTTGGTTCACGCCGGTTTCTTGTTAGGCCGTGGTACCACTCTGGTCGAGCCGACCTATTCGTGCCGAAGCTCGGCTCTATCACACTTTTTTTTTTCTTGCAATAAACTAGTGCTTGACTGCCATCCCACCTGATGGTAAGCAGTGATGCAATCGTTGATGGTAAGGTGCACTAGTTTATTAAGAGCCTATTCACTCTAGCCTAAATTGACTAAATTAAACTACACCTAAATTGTATTCAGACGGAAAGACTGCAGCCGGCAAACTGTTCCAATCCCTCGATGTACGCGGTATAAATGACGAGGCAAAACGCTTAGTCCGGGCCGCAGGTGTCTCAACAACGTAAGGGTGGATATTCGCCGTACGACGGGATGTCCGAAGGTGAAATTGGGATGGCGGAATTAAATCGTGCAATTCCTGAGCACACTCTCCAAAATGCATCCTGTAGAAAACCGCAAGGCTGGCTACTCTGCGCCTGTGCTCGAGACTTTGACTAAAATCTATGATTTTTCCCGAAGCCATACTTTTTGAAATCATTGGTCGAATCAGTCAATTTTCCTCCTACTCTGGTTGGGACTAGAGGGAGTGTCAGACTCTTACTGACTAAAATTCATCCCGTTCCATCTTCTTCTTTTAAGTCGCGTTATTACGCTTTATCTACAACCCTGACCATGAATGTTTTTTCTTTCTAATAAATCAATTTTTATTATCTTACCTGGGTAACAAACAATTTAGTTGACTGTACCTATTAGTGTATTAATTACAAACTGGTATTTCTATGCGACCGGTTTAGGGAAACCAATTACCGTGAGATGACTTCATGCTTACATTGATTTGGGATTTCGGAACTCCTATTGGAAAATACGTGCATAAATAGTATTTTTAATTATCTTTGTATGTTTTATGGTTGAAGATTGTGATGTTTTTATACCGTGGGGAAGTGTTAATGGACAAAATGATCATAAAATGCTTGGGACAGTCACAAATTATTAAAAAACAGGTCTTGTTTTGTTTTATAATTGGGGGGAACAGCACGTTTGTTAGGTTTGTGACTAGCACTGTCACCAAGCTCAGTCTAGATATGAAAAAGCAAAATCGAAATACATTAACATGCGTGCATTATGGTTTTGTTTATTGACGTGTGATCCAGAAATTGACACGATTTTATCATGCAAGTCAGACATGCTTTAGTTCAAAGCTAGAACAAGGTAGCCACAAAGAGCTAGTAGACCATCACAGATGGGCCCAACAGGGCCGATGTTCAGCCAGGGTTAAGGGGCAAGCGCTATAAGGTACTATGGCATCGGCCTGGAGCAGGAGAAGGAACGAGGGGATGTTTAGTCAGTAAGTGTCTTATTCTGAATCTGTCACGTCCTCTCACTTTATTACGCGACAGAAGTTATTTGATGACTTTTTCCATCTAAAAAGGCCTCATAACAAACCGTCTAGAAACAACGTAGCATTGCGTTTATGATAACAACATTATAAACTACCAAATTCCCCAATCATCATTACCCTGACCCCCCAAAAATCCGGACAACATATATGCAACTTTTCTGGATTGCGTGTGTCGATTGGCGTCATTTCCCTACACCGTTAGCGAAAATAGTAAACGAAACCGATTTACCTAAAAATAAAAAAGTCAGCTTGTTTCCTAAAAATTGAAAACAAAAAAGCAAAAAGTTCATACGACCTTGTAAGACTTCTGTAGAACATTGTTAGCGTTTAAGTGTCAAAATTGTGTACCGGTACAAAATGCCTATTATCTTAGGAAGATGAAACATCGGTGTGTGCCAGTTTATGTAACCAAATGACTCAGTGCAAGTCAAAATATTTGACTCCGGTTTGTATTTAGTCATTTGCCGTTTTAGTTTTAAAATCTTCACGTCATTCATATATGCGACTCTTTTGTTTGTGTGTGTACGCTACATGTATTTAACATAAACTAATTGGTGTGATTATTGCTTAGTCAAATATACTTTTAAAAAGACTAGCGACGGTTTCAGCCCCTCCTCGATATCCTATTGGTCGTAGCATGATGTTTTTTAGCCTTTCCCAACAAATCAATTATCCAATATTGGTTCAATTCGAACCAGTAAGTTCGGGAGTTTAGCGCGTTCAAGCAAACAAACAAACTCTTCATCTTTATAACATTAGTTTAGATATTCTTTGTTCATTTTAATTCTTTTGATTGAAATTGATCAAGATTGAAAAAGCGTAGAATGGAATTGAATCGCAAGTTCTTACTGACATTGATGTTTTTAAAATAAAATATACCATCGTTTAACACAACCTGCAAATTAAGATATTACTTTAAAATTAGTATATTAAATTATAAATGTGAAAGTTTGTGATAGTATGAATGTATGTTTGTTATTCTTACAAGCAAAAAACGGCTGGATTGCTTTGGTTTAAATTTGGTATGTAAATAGGTGATACCCTGGATTAACACATAGGTTTTTTTTATCAACATGTAACATAAATCGTTTTATTACAATGCCTGTTTCTAAATCATCATATTCACAATTATTTAACAATTTGATTTACACCACTATGTTTTACGGACGGCATGACGTTTTAGATTACAATTTACCATAGATCAGATGACAGGGAACGACGCTATGACATCCGTTGCGCGAGAAAAAATAAATTAAAGTATAGTTTTCTTTACAATCATACCACGGGCGAAGCTGCGGGTGGAAGCTAGTACGAAATAAAGCAGCTATGTATTTATCAACATTACAATTTTATTACTTAACTTTCACACCATGATAAATCCTATTGCATCAAACGTTAATGAGGACAGTCCTTAATCCTTTGTACGAGAGACAAGACAAATTGCGAATGATGTTTCGTATTATGACAGTACCAAGAATAGGTACTGTGTTTAAATAAGGAAAATGTTAATTATCCATTAGTTACTTATTTGTGACACTGCGTTTATGAAGTGGCTTTAAACTTAAAAGGATATAAGAAATGAAAGTCTATTGCAGCTAGTTGTTAATTAAATACTAGCTACTCTTTTTACCGACTGCTCGGCTCCATTTGATCATAGCGTGATGTTTTTTTTTGTTTTTAGCTAGCTATCAGTGAAAGAATTTTGGCAATCCGACCAGCGGTTCCAGAGATTACCCCTATATACAAACTTACAAATTTTACCACTTTATAATATTAGTATAGATAACTTTAGAGCTCTTTTAAACATAACTAAAGGTACGACTTTAATGTCTGAGGGCATCGATTTGGCACGAATAGGTCCGCTCAACCGGAGTGATACTACTGTCTCACAGAAAGAACCAGCGTGAAGCGACTCATGCTTTTTGTTCTGAGTGAGGATACCGGAGCAGAGACACAAATCTTCACCTTCCTCCAATTAACAATCCATATATACCTAAAAAAGGTCGACAACACACTCTTAAATTCATGATAGCACATTCGGTGCGGCTGCCGTGCAATGTGTTGCGGGTTCGATTCCCGCACGGAACAACTCTTTGTGTATTCCACTAATTGTTGTTCCATTGTTGTGAAATTGTATGTTTGTAACCGCACCCACGACACAGGAGAAAATCCAGTGTGGGGCAATATTTAAAAAAAACTTCTTTAGTATTGTCGATTTCCATGACTTTATGTCGATTTTATTTAGTTTTTTTTTTGACAGCTTTTTAGGTCCTGCAACATTTTTGTGACCCGATTTAAAATGTTACGCCTATTTCCTCATACTATACATACAACGTCATATCTAGTAGGTATTATTTCTTATACCTAATTACACTACATACTATTAAGCACAATAAACTAATAATATTTATCGCCATACATGACACTTCCAGGATATAAAATAATAACCGTGGTAGCTAAAAAACTTATCAACAACAATTCAGACAGCATATCAACATATACTAATATGCTAGTACCTCAATCTAATTTCAACTGTATAGTTTTATTATAGAGTCGATTATCTATTTAAGATTTTCAACAGACTAGCTAAATATGCGTTGGTCCAATAATAAGCCTTGCGAAAACCATTTGTCATTTTATAATGCGCGGCAAATAATAATATTTATTTCATGGCCTGCACGATATACAGGGCGTGGCATTGTTGTTACAATTTAATTATAAATCAATAACACGCTGTATCTGCATATTGTCGCCATTGGACAGTCACGACAACGTACAGTCACGCGCAAAAGTGGTCAGGAGTGAAAAAAAATGTTATTAAGTTTGTTTCGTTTCCTATTACGTTTTTTGTTTATGAAATCATTAATTCTCTGAAAGGGTAGGTTCAGAGACTAGTAATATCTGTTGTCGTTAACAGTCTACGTGAATTTAATCTAGTTACTATAATTATAAAAAAGATTATTAATTTTTTGTCTATCACTGAAAGCCCACAAGTTTTGTTTTATGGTATATGGCGACAAACTAGTATCGGCATAGGGACCATACCCAGGGACTTGAACACCCGAAACAGCAGAATAGTTAGGATATGACGGTTGGCAGTATTGGGAGCAGTGTAAACCCAGTCTTCAGTGCCTATCACGGTGATACACAATGCAAGCGTTGTTTCACAACGCAGGAGAAGGAACGGGGGGGTTTTTAGTCAGTAAGAGTCTGACACTCTCGCCTAACCCTGTGCTCCTCCCTCGAGAGAAGTCATTTGATGTTTTTAAAATTGACAAAAAAAAGGGGGACGTGAACTCGGACGACGTTTCGACCTGGTCCACAGGTCGTGATCACAAGCAGACTGATCTGTTTCCGTCAAGCCCACCAAGCAAAAAGTTTATGTAAAAAATATTTTGTTGACATGCAACCTCATGTAATGAATGTCCTATTGGTTTTTTTGTCAATTTTCGAGTTTGTTTTTGTCACAGTCTATTTTTTAGCGTAAGGTAAACGCGGTTGCTATTTATTTTAAATGACTTACATACGCCTAAACTCAGATAATAACATGACATTAAACTATGGCCGGCTGGATTATTAATTTTGAAATACTTGAAGTATTGCCGCCTACTATACGGTTGGCGCAGTGGCTGGGCAACTGGCTGCGGCGCTAGGTGTCGCGGGTTCGATTCCCGCATGGAGTAACTCTTTGTGTGATCCACGAATAGTTGTTTCGGGTCGGGGAGTGTTGTGTATGTGAAATTGTATGTTTGTAAACGCACCCACGACACAGGTGAAAATCCTATCTACTGTAGCGCAACGTTTTAAAATTTAAATATAAAAAAATCAAATCAAATCCCTAATCCTCAAAAGGTCGGCAACGCACTCGTAACTCCTCTGGGCGGCGCTGATTGCTTACCATCAGGTAAGCCGTCTGAGCATTTGCCGATCTACCACATAAAAATAAGGCTCAGTTTATCAAAATTTAAACGCCGTTATAATATTGCATAATGTTATGACAGCTATAGGCAATAGTTATTTTCAATTGAACTTTATTATTATTGTATAAAAGTTATAAAACCACAAACATATACCTACTGGCAAATTCGTGTTAATGAGCGAATAGAGGCTTAAATTGAATTTGCTAGTTAGATTAGTATTTGTATGGATTTTTGGTATTTTATTAATAAAAGTGACATGTAGGTGAGAGAAATAGTAAATATATTATTTGCATTGAACAAATTCAGAATTAAAATATTCAGTTTATTTAAAACGTAAAAGTACTAAGGTTATCTTTAAAAATGGAATGAGTTTCGAAATAAATAAATAAAAAGTTATTAAAAAATACTTTTACAAAATAAATATTTTATTTTTATCTCTAACAGAATTTTCCAGAACCACCCCGTATAGGAGGATTTGAATTAAAAATACATAATCAATTAGCTACAAAAATATTTTATCAATTTTAAACTTTAATTCGCATTTTAATAAGATTCAAAACACTTTAATAGGCGTACGTTCATTAAAAATAGAGAGTTTTTACATTGAATTCTTTTATCATGTAAACAACTGCTGTCAATTAGAAGAAACATTAATCATTTTGTGAAAGTGCCATAAAATTATTTGATAGATAGTGATATGAGTATATGTATACTAAAGGCTGGCTAGGCCGCGCGTAGAACAGAATTCGTTTCTACTATTCCTACGAATAAAGGAGGATTATAAGAGTGGGGGACCCATGCTTCGGCACGAATGGGTTGGCTCGACTGGAGCGATACCACGGCCTTTTGAAGTTCAAAAGTGCCTACTAGGGTCTAATTGAAATAAATGATTTTTGACTTTGACTTTTGGCCTCAGAAAAAGGCCGGCGTGAAACAGCCACAGCTTAATATTTCGCCGTGTGAGTGAGATTATTACCAAGACCCAATCCGGGAAGGATTGGGTCTCCCACAATCCCAAAATCTCCAGATTTCTCATCCACAAATGAGCAACGCACTCTTAACTTTTCCGTTATTGTTGGTGTCCATGGGCGGCACTGATTGCTTATCATCAGGTAATACGAAAAACCGTATGCCGTACTATCATCTAAAAAAAATAAGGAATTATTTTTATATCATAAATACTCCTGAAGAACTGGTGGACTGCGTTGCTCCGTAACTGTTTTACGCCTATGAAGATCATATCATATCTACTGTTGTATTGAAAATTTGTCATCCCTATACAAAACGTCACATTGGTACTTGCCAGGTTTCCATCCCGCACTCTCATGCATGAGAAGCTAGCGTGGAACATTCGGCCAACGAAACTAATTTTTTTTTACCTTTAAATTATAATAATAATACCGGTGTGACCGACTGTACGAATTAATTAACACGGCTGATTGCAAACGGATTTCCTAGTGGTCACTACTTGATTATTAGAATAAGCTTAAGACAGACAGACAGACGGACAGACATAATCAGATAATGTTTATTGTTAAACCGTAATACGGTATCAAGATCAAATAGGTACGTACGTAATAGTTACGTGATTATAATTGGTTTATTTTTATTTTGTGCTGGAGTTTTGTCAGTCTTTCATTGAGACATTTTGCCATAAGTGAGATATTATGTTTGATATTTATGTTTAGGAATCTTTGAGGAGATGATAATAATTATATTAGTTGCTAATATAGCCTACTAATGCTGATGTTGTCCAAGAGTGCAAGAGCAATGATGATGATGATGTATGATGCGGCTCCAGCTCAGAGTAGGAGAGGGAACGGGATGATATGTATAACTGAGTAAGAGTCTGACCCTTCCTCTCACCCCACTCTAGTTATTTGAAAAAGAAAGAAAGAACCTTCCTCAAAATTACTACGAAAAGGTCTATTTGCAACAGTTGACGTAGAGGGGTTATGACGTTAATAAATCAGTACAATTTTTATCAATACATAGTATAAAACAAAGCCGCTTGCTCTGCCCAGTGCCATTATATCGCTATATGTATATGCTTAAATCATTTAAATTACACAACGGATGTAGATGCGGATTTTTAATAGACAGAGTGAGTCAAGAGAAAGATTTATATGTACATATACGTATAAAATAAATTTTCTTCGTGCTGATAATTTAAAAAAAAGAAAGGAAAATATTTAGAAAAAAAAAGTAAATTCTTAAGTATAAGTGTTAGTTATGTCCAATAAATTGTTATTATTCTGTAATGTGATCCGGATTCTTATGTTAGATAGAGTTGCTTTGAGGCTAAAATACGCACCTAAATCTTGAAATTCCAACGTGAAATAGTAAACTAAAATGAAATACTGTTATGACCTAATTGTCACAATATAGATAATTTATTATATCATTCGATTAAATCGAAACTGATCAGAACATGATTATTGAATGTAATTTATTCAAATTATTCCACGTAAATTTCAACAGCCATAAATATCCGATGTGGAGTTTACATTGAAAGCCTATAACAATAACATTAACAAACTATACATCGTTTTTAAAACTAGAAGTCTAAAAACTTTAAAGTTATTTAATATGACGTCTAGTATAAGGAACAAAGAAGGTGACCGAATTGTCGCTAAATACGATTGATTTAAATTAATAATTACAAAATAATCACAAGCGTAATAACCAAGCTTCGAAATAATGGCGCAACTCAACCCTTCTGAGGAAGACTTTTCAGACGCTGATGATGTTATATTTTTATAGGCCGAAAACTTGTTACCAACGTTCATGTTTATTTAATTATTTATTATTTAAGTATAACACATACACAGTGAACATGAAAACAAATACACAAATAGTAGTATTTTTTTCAAATGACAGGACGGCAACCGAGCCCTTGAGTTACCTGATGGTAAGCAATCAGCGCCGCCTATGTGTATACCCGCAACAATGTGTCGACCTTTCGTGGATCAGGGTTTTGCAGATTTAGGGATTGGGGGAGGGGAAAGATTAAGCCACGCTGGTTTTTTGTGAGGCCGTGGTATCACTCCGGTCGAGCCGACCCATTCGTGCCGTACTATGGCTCTCCCACACACTTAGGTACTGAATATTTATGATTGGAATGTCTTCCTACAATCCTTCTAGATCGAGAAATGTAATCGACACAGGCCACTACGTGTAACAAAGTTTTTCTATTATATATCTAGTAATTTGAATTTATGACGAGCCAAGTACTTATGTACTGGGTCTAATTCTCTATATGATAATACTATTTGCTTGTAAATACATATAAGTAGGTACAACATTCACACCGCTTAGATGCATTCCCTTGGCGTAATACTGTTCTGAGTAACATCGGATCCGGGTTAAAAACCTTCATGGTAAGTGTCAACGAAACTATTCGCTTATTTGTCGTGATTGCAATGTTTAGTAAATACTGATAAATGCAATATACGGACATAAATATACTAATATACAATATGAAAAGTTGTTATTTAAATTAAAAAAATAGTAATAAAAGCTTTTAAGTGAAAGAGTAAGAAATATCCGCAAGTCCTTACAAACTTTCGCTTTATAATTATGTCTTTTAGATAACGGAGTTTGTATAGTATAATAAGAATCGTATATTAATAGGTAATTGTCATCTATTCGTGCAATAATTGTTGTGTTTTCTAGTAAGAAGATATAAACCCTGACATGCCTGCAACGCACTTCAAACTCGTCTGTTGTTGCGGGTGTACGGACGGGTCGCTGATTACATACCATCAGTTTATCCGGCTGCTCATTTACCTCCATTATGACCATCATCAACCCATAAAACCCCACTCCTAAGTAAAGCTAAAGACCTCTTTTCATCCAGAGAAGGTTTGAACATTAATCACCACGTTTGGTCAAGGGGGATTGTCGAATTCTAACTTGTAATTAAACTTTATTATTCCAGGTTCTCTCCCATTGTTTTCTTTGGCGATTTGTCAGTGGTTTCTAATCTACATAAACTTAGAAAGTACATATAATTCGTCAAAAGTCACATCGATTCTTGCCAGGTTTTGGAACACTGTACCGTCATGCATATAATTTTACGAATAATCGGAAATTCAAACTATAAATGTAAGCAAACATGGCTTGTTTAATTATACACGCACGAATAGTTGAAGCATACAAAAAGCTCTTCACAATAACAAATTAATATATTATGTCAACGCTATCACTTAATCAATCGAGATACGTGTGGCGTGTCTGTACCTATACCTACGGCTCGGAAGTAGCTACAATTATTGTTACACGGTTATTATTAAGTGTATATACAGTTGATATTATCTATTTATCTTACAATGTTAAATTTTTGCATTGTTTTTTTCTTCGCATCCAGATCGCTTGATGATACCTAGCAAAGTAATTGTAATAAATTATTGACTTATTCAATAAACGAATTCGAAAAAAAAAACACATTCAATTAATCTTCGTCTATCTATAAGATAATGTTTAAGAAAAAAGGATGCTTTTTGACGCAAAAAAAATTAAGTCAATTTTTTGAATTCAGTTTTTAAAAACTGAAATCAGAAAACTTCGTCTAATTCGTCTAACAGTGACAATAAACAATGCTACGTATAAAATCCATAGAGAACAGTCAAAAATTTAATTCGAAAAAGGTATTGTATAATGTGGCTTGTTAAAAGTAATAAAAATAATATCCAAAACGAAAAAAGAGGTTTCTCAATTTTTCATATTTCGAACATGTTCCATGAGAGCCCGGAATACTCGTATTGTTGTCCGCAATATTAGTCTTGCCATCTATTACATTTTGAATCTTTTATATATATATTTATTGTTATGTTATGTACTGTTATCAACCAATCAATCACTACTAAGTAGTCGGAATATATAATTATTATTTGACATTCATTGTTCATTGTTTATAAACCCCCAAAATACATTATCATGTCGTGGCATACAAATATTGTAATTTTTTTGTTTGAATATAGTCATATTATTACTCTTCGGGGAAAACCGCCTTGGAGAGTTTCTCACCGCCCCTGTCACGTGCAGTGGCTTACTGACTAAAGGGTAAAACCACCCAGTTGATTATACTACATCGAGGGATTGGAACAGTTTGCCGGCTGCAGTCTTTCAGTCCGAATATAATTGTCTGTCTTCAAGGCTAGAGTGAATAGGCTCTTAATAAACTAGTGCGCCTTACCATCAACGATTGCATCTCTGCTTACCATCAGGTGGGATCGCAGTCGAGCACTAGTTTATTGCAAAAAAACCGCACTATGCAGCTATGGTTTGAAATACAATCGCATCGTACATTTTCGAGTCTGCAGACGGCGAGTAAGGGGAACTCGCCGCCCGACCAGAACCAGACCCGAGCGTACGGCGCGTAGCGTTCCGCGCGCGCCTCTAAGAGCCAATAGACCACTAGACGGAGCCCAATAGGGCTGATATTCAACCGGGGTTGAGGGGTAAGCGCAATGAGGCACCGCAGCCTCGGGCTGAAGCAGGAGGAGGAACAGGGTGTTTTTGTCAGTAAGGGTCTGATGCTTCCTATCGCCTCACCCTGGGCGGGACAAGTAGGTACTTTGATGATTTTCCCCTAGTAAAAATAAAACGTACCTTTTCAACACAAATGAAAGACTGAAATGAATTACTCTCTTTAAAATTTCAACACATATTTTTTCTAATTCCAACGTTATCTGGGCTTTGCATCTTTACACATATACTTAAAACTAAATTATGACAATAACCATTAAATATTAAATCCACCAAATAAATTCAGACTACATGGATATCGATAACTGTCTATCACGATGCTATATTGTTTTACTTAAAATGTATCAATATCACGGTGTTATATTAGGAATAAATTATACAACAATTAATTAATCATTCTACCTTCATTTTAACATAATATTTATTATTCAAGTATACATTTGTGTCATAGTTGTCATGATTTTATTGTCCAATCGACTTCCTATGTCCTAAGACAATGATTAATTTGCACTAACAATGTCTCGATTTTTAGATTTTTGTTACATTTCTTTTTTTGTTACACATTTATGACCTTCTTAATTTGACTTTTTAATGCAATTAAAGTCTTTATAAGTAATCACAATAGCAAAATTGCTGCACTTTTGCACTGCACGGTTGGTGCGGTGGCTGTGCAACTGGCTGCCGTGCAACGTGTCGCGGGTTCGATTCCTGCACGGAACAACTCTTTGTGTGATCCACAAATTGTTGTTCCAGGTCTGGGTGTCTTGTGTATGTGAAATTGTATGTTTGTAACAGCACCCACGACACAGGAGAAAATCCTAATGTGGGGCAACGTTTTTTTAGAAAAAAAAAAGAATTCCTTATTCTAATAAAAAGCCCTGCAGTACACTTGTATGTCCTCTGGTTTTGCGGGTGTCCATTGGCCGCGTTTGCTTACCATCCGAAAGATCGTTAGCCGCCATATCACATAAAAAATGACACTTATTATTTGAGTAATAATTGTGCAATTGCAATTGACAAAACACATAGGAATACTGTAGATGTTGACAAATGGAAATAATGTTCTTATTATTATTTTATTATATTTGTATAAATTTTAAATACCCAAATGAATTTTCGTCGTTTTAATTTTTGTGATATTTTACCATTGAACGACTTAACATTTTAAAGTGTGTGCCAGTACTGAATTTAGATATCTTATTTGAGTGACTTGACGATTAAATAGAAGCCCTTTATTATAGACTAACTTTTGCCCGCGACTCCATTCGCGTGGAATAGTGCATACTGCAGATTTTTGGTTTAAAAACTATCCTATGTCCTTTCTCGAGCTATAAACTATATCTGTACCAAATTTCACAGCAATCGGTTTAAAAGTTTAGGCATGAAGAAAAGACAGACAGACAGACAGAGTTACTTTTACATTTATTATATTAATCATTCTAAAAAATCATTTCTTTTTTGGTAGTATTCCAATCTTAAATAAATAATTGACCATAAACAGACCTATGTACACAGAGTTAGCACACGTCCACAGAGAAACAATAGACACTACACAATTCCAAAGGATGTTTAGTAATCTGTGGCAATACTAAAACACAATTTCACTTTTTTGAAATCGGTTAAAGAACAAACGCGTGAGTAGGCAGTGTTTGTCTGTATGTCTGTCCGTAGGCTGTGTAAACAGTTCATTGTCATTATAATTGTATGCAATTGGAGCGAGGTTGGGTACCCATGCCATGTATAGTGGGTATTGGAAAGATCGCAAATGTATGTAGCTGTTTTGTTGCCTCATAATTTGTTCCTGTCTAATGACAATTTTGAATTGTATGAGTAAGTATAATAACTTTAATATTGCTTTTAAGTCTTTGTTTTTCATATTCAATAACATTTCTTTTTATAAAGCACAAACGAGCAGACTTAACACCTGATGGTAGGCAATCAGCATCGCCCATGGACACTCGCAACACCTGAGGAGTTGCGAACGCGTTGCCGGCCTTCTAGGGATAATAGTTTGGGATATTTAAGGATTGGGAAGGGATGGGGGAAGGGGAGAGATTGGAGCTTCCGGTAGCCTCAATCACGGCGAAATACAACGGTGTGGTTGTTTCATGCCGGTTTTCTATAAGGCCCTAGTATCACTCCGGTCGAACCGAACCACTCGTGCCGAAGCTTAGCTCTCCAACACTTACTATTAATTATTTATTTATTGATCAATTTATAAACACATGATACAACAGCCAGTAAGAAAAGAAGAATAATAGAACAATTAGGTACAAAGGCACAGTTTATTTAGTTCTTCAATTACCAAGTTTCATTTAAATCAGTTTAGCAGTTTCTATGATTTTGGACTTAACGACCACGTAAAGCTAAAAAATATAACTATAATAGAAACTATGATTATTTGAATATCGTTACTGTTTACAATAATTAAGATTAGTCAGTTAGCAACAGGTGCTTAGCAACAAGTTATTAACACGCTCTGATAATTAAGCTCCCAAACTAGTTTATGTATATTAGTACCTATAGCTCATAAAATCGAATGGGAACGTATTAAGTAATATAATTCATAGGATAAAACATTTAATGATTAATTAATATTCAAAATAAACATCTGGCAATAATTTTACTACGTTGCCAAAGCTACTGGATTAAATATCAAATATGATCAATGAATTGTCATTTATGACATAAATAAAAAACAAAAGAAAAGCGTATCAAATGATTGAAAGTTTATAAAACCGATTTTTTAATGTTAAGATCGGAAAAGAAACTGCAACCGAACGTTTTTCGTGTAGTCAAGGCTAGTTTGTCTGACCGTCATTAACACCGGTCAACTAGTCGAGTGGATCCGGCGAAGAAGTCGCGCGGTGTTCCACAGGGATTGCTATTAGGACCACTAATGTGGAACATCGGCTACGATAAGGTGATATGCACCGATCGGCGAAAGGCGTCAGGGTTTGTAAGGCTGTTAGGCATTGATCGCCTAAAATCAGACAAAACATCCTTCCCACCCTGGAACTCATCACCATATAGTACAAAACAAAGTCGCTTTGTTTGTTCCTATATCCCTACGTATGCTTTAATCTTTATAACTAGTTATTTTGATGCAGTAATAGTAATTTAATTACTGACGGGACGGTATATATGTCGAATAAAATCCATGAAATAGTGAAGACATTCAATTTAGTATCTTCTTCTCTATCGTTTTGCTCTTGGCAGAGCCGTTGTGGTCACGTAGAAGCATCCACATCGGTGGTAGAGGCGAAAACAACTCTCCACACGATCTCCCGCCATCTCTCCCTGTTGGCAGACCGTCTGGTGCAGTCAGATACACGCGTTCCTACTGCCGATTTAATCTGGTCAGTCCAACGCATAAGTGATCTTCCGCATAGTCACCTTTACTTGAACGACCAAGCGCTCCATGGAATCGCTATCCCGTCTAGAGACGTTTCCGAAGTACTGTAAAATGCGCGACTATACTACGGCAGATAAACGCTGTGTGATGCCAAATTTAGTATCAGCTATGTACAAATGCGATGCCTGGGCGAGTCGCTAGCCCCATATAAAATTAGAACTCATTTTTTTGACCCGTGAAACTCATAACGACAATGTCATCACTTGTTTTCACAACAAGACAATTTTATAATAAAACAAGTTTAAATACATAATCTTTCAACTTCGTAATGGATAAGACAGGTCAAACGATGGCAATCTGCCTCTGTGCAACCTAGAAAGTCGTCGCATTCAATAAAATAATGTGGCAAGCAATAATGTACCTTAAGCTAGTTTACTGGAAGAGGTGTAGAACTTAGAAAGTATCAATCTCAAGAGTTATATAATATATGTAAACCGCAATGATCCTATAAGTAAAAAGGTGCAGATAGGTTAAGGCGCTTTAATTGGAAACATTAAAATGTGGATAACTAGCCACACTTTGTCATATTTGTCTCTTTTTCACTCGCAATTATTGAATCATGCCATCCTACTTTAACATGTACCTATCATACAGTTTATTCATGTGCGCATAAGTGTGCTGTTTTTAAAAAATCGAATGTTGTTTATATATCCTATCTATACCATTTTACTTATAATATCATTGTGTAAACTGTATATATGCAAGGAGTTTGAAATAGAAAGGAGCAAGACAACAGCAACAAGCAACTTTTTTATGTCATCTAACGAGCATACGGATTAGGTTAAACCTGACGGTAAGCAATTGGCGCCGCCCATGGACACCCGTTAAACCAGACACCGTGACGATAAAACACAAAGCTGTGGTTATTTTACGCTGCTTTTCTTTGAGGTCGTGGTATCACTCCGGTCGAGCCGACTCGTTCGTGCCGAAGCCATACCGATATACACTGTCTTGCAAAATTATTCTTTAATTGGAAATATTTTGTCAAGTAACATACAAGTTTATTGAAACACTTCGTGTTTGCCTATAACAAGGTCGGCACTTAGTATTCATACTCGTTACAGATGGTATCAGCAAAGTTTCACTCAGATCTGTGTTTATTGCAGTTTTTTTGTGGATCGTGTCTACTTTCTAACGGTCCTTGTTTTAGAGTTTGATGGGCTCTAAGTTCTAACAATGGGTTTATTTAACTGCGTACTGTTCTTAGTTGAAGACGATTCTTCAATTGTTACGTTTGGCATAAAGTCTTACGCTTGGCTCTCCATATTCACATTGGCAGTGGCACGCAGATTGAAACAATGTTAAAATGAAATAATGTGTTTAATTTGGCAAATAGGCCATAAAACAGCACTCGTATGCGTCAACATACACACAATCACATAGAATCGAGAATCGACTAAGTGACAATTGGTCCATAACAGTAGGTTAAAATCTTCTTCAAAGTCAAATATTTTATTTAAATTAAAACTATTGTATATTGAAGGAATATTCGGACAATCAAACAAAGATTTAAAGATAAAAAGTGTCAGTCTTCAACATCAAGAGTGTAGATTCCTATGGAAAAGAACGTGGCCATCTTAATTAAGAGCATCCCAAATCATTTGGCAAATCGTACTTATTAACCCAAGAAGATAAACAATAATACAATAGTCTCGTTCGCAGCGATAGTAAGAAAATTAGATCAAAAACAAATAGGGGCAGTTATATAAGTAAGAAAATGGCGGATATGATGCGCTGTAGCCTTGAACTACATTTCGTTTGAGATTCGCACACAATGCTAAGGCTTGCATATTAGATATGGAGTTGCATTTCATAACAACCTAATGACATACAGAAGAAGATAACGAAGTTACAAGTTACTGACGAAAAACCTTTTTTTGTGATTGAAAAAATCTAATGAACTGCTCCCGGACGTCTGATGTGGTTCTTAGTTGACCAGTTTTGGAACTCATTGATTTTTTGTGTTGGAAAAATCTTCAAATGGCTTCAATCGCTTAGAGTAAGGCAAGAAGGAGTGTCAGGCTCTGAGTGATTAAAACCCCCGGTCCTCTTCTTGCTCCAGCCCGAGGCCGCGGTACCTTATTGCGCTTACCCCGCAACCCCGGCTGCTGAAGGGAACTCATAGCTTAACATTTCAATTACAGACAGACAATTCGACTTGTTTTAATTTACAAACCAGTAAATACTGCATGAATGATGACCTTATTCGAGAGCGGTGTAGCATGACTTGAATGCATGACCTACCTCAACTAATACGCATCAATGTTAGACTCTTAAAAATCTTTGTTATAATGAGCATTGTGTTTAGTTCTCGAATATTTTTAATAAGCTGGAATTAAATGACTCAGTACATTTAATACTAGAGGTAAATTTTTCTTAACTTTGTCTTCTTCTTCAAATCTCAACAAAAATCCACAGAGTAAACCGCGTTGTCAATCAACAACTTGTATTGGTGCACTGTGTGTTTCGTCATTGAGGGAAGTTACCAGAAGCTCAGTCTTTTTATCCTCTTCTACAATTCCATAATTTTCAACTCCTTAGACCTTCAATCTTTAAATTCCTAACGCACGAACGTAACACACTTATAAGTAAAACTCCTCTGGTGTAGTAGTGTCCAAATTCGGTGTCAATTGCTTATATCCAGTTGGTCGTTTGCTTTTAAAAAGTAGGGACGCAATAAAAAACCAAATCATTTTGAACCGTACGTGTAGGTACTAGAAATACTTTCGGAAACATTCTCTACATTACACGTTTACATACAATTACAGATTACATTATGTTCTCGGTATGTAATTACAGCTATGTATGTAATTAGTTATTCAATGGATGTGACGTAAGGTACCGTTCGTTGCTGATCTTACACTGTTGAATTAAGAGAGGCATTTGCAAAGGGTCAGACGTGATATTTTTGTTTTTAGGGAATTCCGTAGTTTAATGAAATGTATAATTGTTCAAGGTACCTATCATCTGACTTGATATATTGATGAACGTAATTTTAGGTGTAATATTTATGACTATTGTTATTTTAAATAAAGAATTAAATCTTAGAACAAACATAGATACAGATTTTATGAGATTGTTAAAATAATACAATGGGTAATACGTTTGCTTTAATGAAAAAAAGAACTTGAGACAAACTAAAGCACAAATTATTTTTATACAGAGAGCTTAAATAAAAATAACAGGCAAAGCTACTAAACTAATCTGTTATATATTTTGTAGGTTTACGAACTGTAGGTGAAGGTGTCGATAACATTTCTGCTTTACCTAACTATTCACAAAAATGCAATATAATATCGGCCAATATGTTTCAATTCATAAAACCATTGAACTAAACGTCAACGGATCTCTAAGACAATTAATATTCTACACGCACTCCACAACTTGGCCGGGTTATAGGAAGTTTCGCAAACAATGCAACCAACGCGACGATGAAAATATTTGTAAAAAATCGGAAGATTTCAGAGATCGCTTTGTTGGTTACGTTACTATTACGACAGTTTAACACAATGTACTACTATTAACTTTTATGATACAGTCAGTTACACATGCAGTACAAGTTTTCTTAAATGATAGGGTGGCAAACAAGCAGACGATCTTGATTTTAAGCAATTGGTGCAGCCTATAGACGCCATGCTAGTTACAAGCGCGTGTCTTTTGAGGTTACGGTTTTGAGGATTTGATAAGTGAGGGGGCGGAAAGGCATTATTGGACATCCAATAACGTGACTTACATAGTGTGAAACAATGTTTGAGTTGTTTCACGCCGATTTCCTGTTAGGCCGTTGTATCGTTTGCACAAATAAAATAGGCCCTCTATAAATGATCCTGCAATTCCAAATAAAGATCGAACCCATCGTTCCATAGAAGATTTAATTATAACTTTTTTACCGCTTAAAGGCTGGATTAGTTTTAAAAAAAGAGATTAAAAACCTTCTCCCCTTCCATATCTATTCCCGATCCCCAATTCCTCTAATACTTAAATCCCTAATCAACCAACAAATTGGCAGCGCACTTGTAACTTCTCTGATGTTGCGAGTATCAGAGTGTCATAATATATTATTTCCAAACTATAATTTGGCATATATTTGATGGCATATGTCTTCTTTTTTCTGTAGCTAATTAAAATATCAAGCTTAGACACTTTGAAAAAAGAACAATTGACCTACTATTGAGTTCTTTCTCATTAACCAGTAATATCACTCATTAGTAACCGAATATCGAGGTTATTCAGACAACAATACTTTCTGAGGAGACACAATCGAGAATGTGACAATACTGTGACAACAGAATGACAAGAGTGTGACAATGGTGGTGATAGTACAACAGTTGTGATTAATTCGTCACATTAGTTTAAAACTGTGAAGGTTGGAACCTTCGCAACTATTTATATGAAAGGAGAGTTATTTGACAATGATTTAGTTAATCATTGCAGATAATGTTGCAATGTGATCTTCGTCTTGCTCTTGTCATGTAAGTGTGAAAGAGGTTAGGATTCTTAATTACCCGCCCCTTCTTCGCTCGGTGTAAAATACGTCGCTAAAACTGAAGGCTATTTCCCATTTTCATCCTCTACTGTTCTAACATTTTTCTGGTAAGATTCTTTTTGTGGCAGAAATCAAGTACATCAAACAATATAATATTATGGCATAATTGGTCTAGGCGTTGTTGAGTTATGCGGTTGCCAACACATTTTGCGATTCACATTTATGTATAAATTTTAGATTACAGAGGGCATATATTTTTAGTGATGGTTTTTTTAGTGTAGGAGAACCAAGTTTCAGCAAAAATGGGCAGACTCGATCGGAAGTAATAATATGGCCCCACAGAATACAAACGTGTAAAGTTTGCATTGTAAGTATTTGGCGGCGTGAATGAGGTCACTTGAGCCTAATCTTTCCCCTTTATTTTTCAAAATCAGGAAATGAAGAAATTAATTTAAGATATATAGATATTTAGAGAGATTTAGTTAGATATTTATTACAAGCGTCAAGCTTGTAATAAATATCTAAGAGGGATTTTTATCTCCTGGACAATATGGAGCAAAATTGAGAGTCTCTATTTCAATCGACTCCTCGTAGCTTTTGCAATTCCTATTTTTACATTTACAATAATCTAACAGTGTTTATGTGAGTATTTACTATTCATCAGGCGACAAAATCTTCGCATATTTATCATCAAACAGAATCACCGAATTTCAACATTCGCTTAAGCAGTGAATGTAAATCTAATATCAATTGAATGTGTTACTGGTTACATCCATCTTACATAGATATATATGTACATAAGTGTTCTTAGACATTTCGTAAATGTATATGCATGGTAGCTGTTTTTGCAATTATTTTAGGAGCATTTATTTTAAAATTATTTTTTATCTGGTAATTCTTTCATTAAAATACTTCATTATTATGAAAGTACTGCATTTCGTAACGTGTGATCTTGTTAGACTTAAAATTAATTATAATATGTATCAACTAGAAACAATAGTTGTCTAAAATCATTGTCATGACAGATCCCTTCAAGATGGGCCGAGTATCGACCCCTGAGGTACGCCTCAGTTTTCGCAGTAAATACTAAACTATCTTTTAAAACATCACAATAAACAACACGATTAATTAAAATTCATGTAAACACTAGGAAAAACATTAAAAAAATACTTCCTCGATACTAGAAATAGAGAAACATGAGCGGGCAAGTTTTAGCTTTCGAGTAGAAGCCAATGGTTTATTCAAGATACAAGTCAGATTAACTCAACGCTTTCGTTTACGCGACGTGCATACAAGATGCGTGTGAAGATTAGTGCCGCGGCCTTTTTGTAGTGGAGACTTATGTGAAGTTTATTTTTAAGTGCGACCTATACCTTAGCGGTTTGCTGAGGATATGGAATATAGGCAAACGAGTAGGTTTAGTGTATTATAAAAGTATTATTTTTATTGTCTTAACTTAAAAAAAACTTTAAAATACATCTTTGAATTTGTTTTAACGTTTGCCCTCAAAGCAAAAAATAATTATTGGTTTGTTCTGGTGCTCAATTTGTCTTTAGACCTGATTCTTAAACAAAAAGCTGCTGTCGCTAACGCTGCTAAAATATGCTGTCTTCCTTGTCTTTTTGGATTCTTAAGGAATATAATTACGTAACATCTCTAAGTTCTTCTTGAATGTCCACTCATAAATCCAGATCAAATTTAAGTCCATAAATAGTAAGGTTATCGCTAGCCGTAACATGTTGACAAATTAGAGACTACGCAAAAACTAAACAATAGATGCTCTAATTAAAGTGTGTCCTTATATACTGATCTACCTTACATAATGATTCAGTTCTCACAAATAATGATGTAAGTGCGTTCGGCTGTGTCTGCCGATGTTTGCAACGCCCACTTTTTGTATAAATGTCAATGTCGATGTTAGTCACGGGGATTAGACGGAGGCAATGGACGCATAGTTTCGATTCAGTGGCAAATTAGACTATTGGTTTGTTATCCGAAACTACATTTCCGTAGAATTGACGAAAAATGCCAGAAATAGATGTGTATTAATGGCAAAGTTAACCGTGTCTTAGCAAGAAGTCTGATATCTGCAATTTTTTCTAAGCTTGCACGGAGTTTCATATTGTGCCACTTAGATAGTTTTGAAAAAAGTACAGAAATTTGGAATTTTGTTCGACAAGCTCGTGGTTTGTATTTTATGCAAGTGTCTAAAGGGTCAAAGGTAAGCTTTACACCAGACGGCCCGAGAGCTTTGTTGCAAAGTCAAAGTCAAAATCATTTCTTAAAACCAAACGATAGACGGGTACTTTTGAAACGTCAAAATAGTATACAATTATTCTGTCAGTCAGTTTGTCAGTGAAGCTGGGCTGCTAAAAGCAAACGTTATTTTAATACAAATAAAAGACATTTTGGTAAATACACACGTCACTCATCGATCTAAATTTGCAAGTAAAAAGTACTGTTTTATGGAATTCCCCCAACGGAGAAACGTGCTCCGTTAGAATACAAGTCGGTTACAAATAGAGAGAAACACTGAATTTATTGCCCTAGGGTTTTTCCTTTACATTGATTTAATAATTGCAGTGAAAGGTGGTTTTATATTGACAGCGGATACACGTACCAAAGAATGCATATCAACTTTTTTTCACCCAAGAAATACCTTATAATATTTTAGACGTCCATCATATGATGCTTTTATATTCCAATGAAAGTAGCAATCAGTTAAAAAGACCCGGAAATAAAAGTCAGCATGTACTATCTCTAATTTTGATCTTACCACATCTAACTAAACTTGGTCAGTAATAAATATAATTTTGTAACCATCATTTGATATTATGAAGTCTTCATTATCAGTATTTATTACAGCAATTTCAATAGTAAAAGGTTTGCGGTTTCCAATGAAGATTGCAGTATCACCATATAATATTATGTCCGGATTTAGGCGTGTCCCTAGACATTTGTGGTTTACATAAGCCTTTTATCGATATCGTCTGTCACATTCATTGTTACTTGCCTTTAAAGTTTTTGATTCGTAATTGTTGAAATTAATGACTGTATAATAATGATACAATATGTCTGTCGTTGAATTGCTTCTTTATATTAGTGAATTTATAGATCGAAATTCATAGGAAACAAAAAACCTATTTTTTTTTAATGTTTAAAATTTTTTATACGTATGGCAAAAAAACTGGCTAGCCACCGAATTGTAAGCAATTGACGCCGCCCATGGTCACGAACAGCAAGTAGTCGCAAGTGCGGCACCGGTTTTTTAGGCACTAAGAATTTGAGGATTCGCTGAACTGAAAGGCTATAGGTGTTTTCTTGAAAATCCAACGTGACCACCTTCAAAACTGTACGTCTCACAAAAATATTATACAGAAATCATCATTCATCTTTCACACCACGCTAATGTTGATGATGTTGTGTAACTTGCTTTAACATCACCCAAGTATTGAAACAATCTAACCAGCTTTAATCCTTGTTACAGATAGCCTGGTTATCAATCCAGAGTGGTGATGGATACAGCTGTCCGTATGGCCAGCACTGTGCCCTGGAACCAGCACCTCCGGGGAAAACTCCACCTTGTGCACAACCTGGACTTACTTACTGTGTGCATCCTGAACCTTATCCGGAGTGAGTTGTTATTTTGTTTGTTTGATTTGTAGTAAATTGTCTATCGAATATTTTTATTTTCGGTATTCTTTATATAGGAAGAGTATTAATAAAAGTTAAAGCTAATAATAGTTCGATTATTATAAAAATCAATACTTTTTACGGCGACAGAGTTAGAACTAATATAGTCAATGTTCTAGTGTACAAAAAAATAAAAACAATGTCGTTAGCAGAGTTTATATCCAAAAAGCAGTGACTCGCTACACAGCGTGAAGAAAATTGAACTCAAGCCAATCGGAGAACTAAACTTAATCTCCCTTATAACAAAACAATCTTTTATCGTTAGTCTAGGTTTAAACCATTGAATCGGATTTTGTATTTCGCAGTTCTTTTTATTATTTTTTTATGTAATGGATCGGCAAACGAGCAGACGGATTACCTGATGGTAAGCAATCAGCGCCGCCCATGGACACCCGCAACGGAGGAGTTACGAGTGCGTTACCGACCTCTTAGGGATTAGGATTTTGGAGATTAAGGGATTGGGGAGGGATCGGGGGAGGGGAAGGATTGGGCCTCCGGTAACTTCACTCATACGGCGAAACACAACGCTGTGGTTGTTTCACGCCGGTTTTCTGTGAGTTCGTGGTATCACTCCGGTCGAGCCGACCCATTCGTGTCGAAGCATGGCTCTCCCACACTTACTATTTCCTTTTTTTATTCTAGCTATTTTCCGTCCCATGGTTTCGATCTAAAGGAAAACGTTGTTGTGTAATAAGGCCGGTGTAATATGTTAAGTCTAAAATTATCAAATATTCATTGGAGTGAGTTATAAAGTAATCATGAAGCTTTTCTCAATTCACAGTATACTTCATCTTCTGCATTCTTTTTTTTCCAGGAAAATAATCCGACAGCTGATAGAAGCAGGACAGTACGACATTAGCACTCTTCTATCAGACGAAACCCGCGACGAGTTTTCGCTGAAAAAAAACGACTACCCTTACGATTATGGGCCCAATTCATTGCCCCACGTCGACCAGATTTCCCTGGTCAATGACCCACATTATCAAAAAAACTACAAGTTTCATACGCGATATAACCATGGTAAGTTCATTTGTTTAATTTATTATTAAATAAAATAATATTGGTTAACAGTTAATCTTAAATTTCACGTGACTTCAAATAAGAATCTTAATTTCTCGTCCTCTGGCGTCATCTTTTTTTATATCGTGAGACCACCCGTGGACACCCGCAACACCAGAGAATTACGGATGTGTTGCCGGCCTTTTGGGGATTAGGGTTTCAGAGATTTAGATATTGGAGAAGGACTGGGGAAGGGGAAAACGACATAAGACGAAAATAGGACGTCTGATAACTTTAATGACACGATGTAACACAATGCTGTGTCGTTATTTCACGCCGCGCCGATTTTCTTTGGTCCGTGACATGGATCTCCCACATTTGAAGTGTAAAAGTAAAGATTATGACAGAATTTCTATTTTTCTGTATTTCCGTACTCATCCGTGAATGAGTCTAATATAAAATACATTCTAACTTACTTAAAGAATTCCAGAAGTCAGATAAGTAATGGTAAGTGAGTGGTAATAATGGCAGTCTATGAGGCACAGTAACCGATAGATTTAGTATTTCCTGGTTTTCTAACGTCTGTTTATCGTGTAGGCGTTTTACCTGATTACGCTAAACGATACACAGGTCAAGCGTTTACTTATATTGACTACAGGGCCGCATTTAGACGGAGTCTTAGTATATTTCACTGAATAAATATTAGTGTTACACTGTTCTTACACAATTGAAAAAACTGTTTGAATAAGGAATTTGTATGTGAAACTTGTTTAAAAAGAGTAACCATGGAGTTTTTTGCTCGTTCTTCTCCATCGGAATCTACACTTTGGAACGAGCAAATAGCTTCACTAAGAGGACTGACCGACAGACTGACACAATATCTTCAAAATTTTGTTTTACGTTCAAAAGTACCTGTAAGGGTCTAATTGGAATAAATGATTTTTGACGTTTGTCGGGTTTTAGTATTTTGCAGCAAGCGGTATGCAACCGACAAAATTAGTGCACAAACAGCGGCAATGAAAAAATCTATCGAGTCGAGGAGTCTGTATTATTCGTGAGGGAACATAAGTTACCTAAGGGCAATTCCTAATTTACAAGTAAAAATGACCTCAATATGAGTTAAAAACATGGATTTTACAGCTTCATCAGGAGATTTAAATATGTTTTACAATTGTCAATTAACTTGTTTATTGAGTTTTAAAGTCTTATCTTATAATTGAAATAAATTATTGACTTTGACTAATAGTTGTTTCTTAATGTTGGTGTTTAAGAAGAAATATATTTATTTGATTCCTAAATCTGAGCCTGTTTTAAAAGATGGCTTTCAAACGATGTCCCAACGTCTTTGCACTCGTGAGAGGAGAATATCTCACGAATAAATTGAATATGTCGCTGTAACACCGCTGCCGCTGTCTAGATCGATGTTTCGATACTAGTCGATACCTAGCGAATTGTATGTAATCGAGTATTCATTCGATTGCACACTTATGTTATGTATTCCTGGTAGAAAATTTATAGAGTTTTGAGAGGCCAAATTGTAGAAAGTCTCGTATTATTATGTACCTACACAACTAAACGGTTCCATTTATTCTGAATGAGATATGACAAGAGGTTTTCTAGAAGATCTTTTTCTTTTATCTAAATATTTTTTAATTTAGGTACGTATAGCGACTACTACATTGAAAATACTACAATTGATTAGGATTTTACAAGGAATAGTAGTAGGTAATAACAAATAGACGCAACATTTGATAGTTAGTAAAAAAATTCACTCACGAAGACCCACGACACCAGAACAGCTACAAGTGCGTTAAGGGAAAGATTTCATTCCTTTTCTTTAGAACCTTTCTCATCAAAAATATTGGACTTTCGAATTTTAGCCTTAATAAACTGGTCCTATAGCCAAATATCTTATTTATAAATGTGTGACTAAAATTCAAATGTCTACTACCAACTAATATTTTAAATTCATCTCTTTCCAGACATATTTTCTCAGAAGACCCCGCTCCAACCTCCAACAGCGAGCGACCCGACACCATACAACATCAACGCCTACCATGCAAGCAATTTCTCCAAATTCGGTTTCCATGGTTACTCCCCAAACGGTTATTGGAACCCGACCAGGAGTTTTGGAGATTATGACAAGAAAGTCTTGAGACAGAGTCCTTTCAATCAGAATTTCTTCGAGCCAACCAATTTTTATCCGAACTATGAGAGCCATGAATGGTTTCGTCCTTCCTCTAGTGGAGTGTCGCAGTACAATCCTAATGAGTGGTGGAAGTAAGTATGATTACTATTTTAGCCACGTTATCATAATCAGCCTATAAGTGCCCACTGCTGAGCAAATGCCTCTTCTCATACGGAGAAGGTTAGAGCATTAATCACCACGCTTGCTCAATGCGGGTTGGCGATTTCAAACTTATAATTAGAAATAATAAGTACAGGTTTCCTCACAATGTTTACCTTCACCATATGTCAGTAGTGTTTAAATATACTTAGTACATATAACTCGGAAAAAGTCACATTGGTACTTATCAGGTTTCGAACCCACACCCTCATGCATCCCGAGCGTACGGCGCGTAGCGTTCCGCGCGCGCCTCAAAGAGCCAATAGACCACCACAGACGGGGCCCTAAAGGGCTGATGTTCAGCCGGGGTTGCGGGGTAAGCGCAATGAGGTACCGCGACCTCGGCACAGAGCAGGAGAAGGAACAGGGGGGTTTTTAGTCAGTAAGAGTCTGACACTCCCTCCTGCCCGGCCCTGGGCGGGAGAAGTCATTTGATGATTTTCCCCTCACAAAAAAAAAAAAAAAAAAACACCCTCATGCATTAGAAGCGGGCTCCTTAACCTCCGGGTCACCACGACATGTTAACTATCTTCCAATTATTAATAAACAACTATCTTAAGGTCTCTATTCCCCAATGTCTGATAAGCTACTATCAATACAGAAGACAAATTTGTATTAACTTTGAGCTTTACAATTTTATTGTATTAGATACTTTTATGAATGTAGTAGACTCTAAGTCTCCCAATACTTTATGTAGTTGACTTCTTTATCTATTTGCTTTAAAACCGTTTCTTATTTGATTCGAATGGTTCATTTTCTTTTATATAATTTACAAATCACTTATTAATTTTTTTTTCATGAATTTCACCGTCTAGCCGCTTATGAACTGTAAACTATTCCTTTAAAAACCTTTATTATATTTTTAAGAGTCGTTTTTCATTAAGATTGTTGAAGGAAGGAAGAAGGTAATTGTTGAATTTATTTTAATATCATCATCATCATATCAGCTACAGGACGTCCACTGCTGAACATAGGCCTCACCCATATAATATAATTTTACCAAAAAAAAAAATACATTTTGTTTGCATATTCAAGCCATTTCAATGTCGATATCTAAAGAAAGGAAAAGTCATTAATTTCTTTCCTGTTGTCATTTGAATGTCTCATTAATAAATGATGTATATCGGCAAAGTTCCTTATTCAAACGAGAAATACCTACAATCGTGGGAAACAAAAGACCATAAATAATGACATCTCTAATCTTTAACAGTCAGACTCATAGACATTTTTACAAACTTTTTTCTCTATGATCGATGTTAGAGAAACTTCTTGCATTTTTATTATGATGATCATGTTTTACTAATTATGTATTCCATCAGTCAGTGTCGAAGCTTAGCCCTGCGCGTGCGCCGACATTAGAGAGTTCCAAAATCTAATGAATAATAACGATGGACGTTTATAATTTTAATTTCTACTTTTTTTTCTAAACATTGATTATGCTTATAGCAGCTTTTTAAACTTAGAAGATGCGATGTTGATATTTCCGTTCCCTACTTCCAACAGATAATACTCTCAATAAAAGAAAGATATTCATTATAAAGGATGTTTCTTCGAAAAACCTTAAAATATATTTAACTAGTCATTACCTTCACAGTTACTTATTATCACCAATATTTTTAATCGATCGCTTGTAAGACATGGCGGGCTTTAATGTAATAAAATTATTGTTAGTATTTTAATTGACACAATTGTTAATACTGAGTTGACGGTAATAGTATTGTTAATTTTTGGTAAATTGATGTATAGAATCATCCAATAACGCTTTTTACTCCAATCAATTATAATGTTGAAAAATTGATGTACTAAACAGGTTTAAAATCGATGTAGATACCTACTTAGTTTTAATATAAAAATGGATTGCAAAATGTGTTGGTAAGCGCATAACTCAACAACGCCTGGACCAATTTTGTTAATTCTTTTTTAGTTGTGTTTGTTATTGTCAGGAGAAGGTTCTTATCAAAGAAAAGATTAGAAAAGTAGAGGAGAAGATTGGGAAAAAGTGACCCTTTATAGCGAGATAGTTGGACCCAAGCGAAGCGGGAGTGGGCCGCTAGTTATAAATAAAACGAACTTAGAAAAGCTTACATTGGATGTGAAGTCCTAAATGAAATCCATAAAATCTCCAAATCTTACAGATACGTGTCACCGTCCCGCTCTGACGTGACGATAGAGAGATCAGTGACGTTTCCCACTCGCACGGCAACGGTGCGCAGACGCAAGAGAAACGCTGAGTTGGTGAAGGCGGCTGAGAAACGAACTTTAACTGGAGCTGAGGCGTTAAGGATAGCTTTGGGACTTGCTAAGTATGTTGGCTTATAAGATTATATTATAGCTACCTAGATACAAGTATTAAAAGATTATCCTTAGCAGAAGTCTATCGTGGAAGTTGAAAAAAACATTTTCGTACTTACTGATATTACCAGATCAGTTTTTGCCAGTTTTGCTATGAGTATAAACCACTATATGTGTAACTTCCAATTAACTTATTTATTACTGGGAATAAACCTAAATTCAGTACTTTCACAGAAGAGTCAGGAAAACCACTTAGCCTTAGTAATAAACAGTTTTATTGACAATTGCAAACGCTTATTTTCTTCTTAAGATCTCTATAAAAGTTTAATTTTAACACCATGCTAAAATTAAAATAAATACATTAAATGTTAGGGAAAATATTTAGTTTTAATTCCGCGACAAAAATCCAGGCTTGTTGCAGGATGCAATCCCACTCCTATGCAATCATGCATATGCACATGCAGCAAGGGTCCCACCCTCCCGCCCACATGCATATGCACACATACACAAAACAAAAAAAACATGCCACGCAATCAAACCTATACTCGACACGTGTTTCGCCCCTCCACAGGGCATCCTCAGGAGATGTTGACTCGACGAGCGCTCGGCTGCGAAATTTCCGAGCCGAGCGCTCGTCGAGTCAACATCCTGATTCTATAAATTAAAATAAATACAAATAATGTTTTTCCACAGCGAAGATTCTTCCGCAGAACGCCGCCGCCGACAAGCAGCCACCTCTAATACACAGACTCTCTGCTCCGTCCGAACTGAGTTTATACCTATTAGGGCAGCTCTCAATAACAAAGGCAACTGGAAATATGTCGTCAACATGCCTGATAACATGTCACAACTAGTACGAGCTGAGATTTGCACGTAAGTTTGACTTATTTAAATACAGCGCCATCTATCTTGAGTCTAGTGTAACTATTCCTGTAACAACGCCATCTGTTATCGAATAGTTTAAACAAAAGGTTTATATTTATTCTTATGAAGTTCTTATATGATCTTACTATTATTACAGATCTACAACATGCAGTGGGATATGCACAGTGCCTCCGGGATACACTTCACGTTGCGAGCAAAAATACATTCAAAAACGTTTGGTTGCACTTCAGTCAAGCGGACAGAATCTTTACACGGACTTATTTTGGATACCGAGCTGTTGCCAATGCACATTTACTGCTAATTCAAATTGAGTTAAGGCTTCAAATCTACACAAATGTGATTTATCATTAAAACAAAGCTTTCTGTTTAAATGGAAAGTTATGCTATTCCCTACTAGATGGCACTACTATAGCTAATGTACTTGCGAACTTGTAAGATATTATTTAAATACATACATAAACACTGCCTTTTGCATGACATAGGTATACTTACAAATTAATAAAGCATTTTTTACCATTCTTTTATTCCTTAAGGCAGAGTATTAGTAGTTACCTACCTATAATAAGTAGTATTAAATAATTAAAGTATTAATTTTGAAGTATGAAATAAAAGGTTTGTAAATATTAGTTAGATGTATTATGCTGGTAAGATATTTTTGTGTAATGTATTAGAGAAATTATATTAATTTTATATGACAATATTGCCTTTATTATTGCTTAATATTTGAATCATTCACCTAATATAAACTATTTGTATTACATCTTGCATTTATTTCATTAGATAATTTTTTTTTATATAATTAACAAATGCATTTTGTTTTTTCCTTCTTTTTTTTTATTAATTCTATGTAAACTCTTTTGACTTCATTGACTCCTTATTACTCATCTACCATCTGGATTTGATCCTTCAGCCACGGTTTTATATGTGTGTAAATTATATTGTTTTATTTTCACTTTAGCCCATTGTTTTTTTACACTTAGGCTATATGTTTTTCTCATGTGTTGTGGGTGCATTTACAGACACACATTTTCACATGCACATCACACCCAGACCCACGGTAAGGCGAGAGAGAGTGTCAGACTCTTACTAACTAAAGACCCCCCGTTCCTTCTCCTGCTCTGGGCCGAGGCCGCGGTGACTCATTGCGCTTATCCCGCAACCCCGGCTGAATCACGCAACCAGACTTGGAAAAACTTATGTTGACCATACAAAGAGTTTGTTTCTTATGCAATACTCTAACTGAGACTCCTCCCTCTTCCTCCAATACTATTCAAAAGTGAACAAAACTGAATGCTTAATATTTAAAAAGTACTCTCTATCTATGCTTTTGAGAGTTAAGAATGTTAATGACAACATGTTAATGAACACAATAATGACAACAAACATCTTTTATAAAGCTAAAGAGTTTGTTAGATTCAAAGCGCTAATCTCCGGAATTGCTGGTTGCAGTTAAACTATTATTTTTATCTTGGATAATCCATTTGTCGAAAACCACTGTAAGCTTAAGATAAAACATCACGCTACGACCTAAAGGAGCCTAGTAGCGGGAGTAACTCCGCGGCAGTAACTAGTATTATATATAATTAAAGAAACCAGTGTTTAGATAATAATATTTTTTGTACTTTGTATAAATATTTGTATGGTTCGAATAAATTATTCTTCTCTATTGTACATTGCACTTTTTGTAAAGACAATAAAAATAAATACAATAAATTGGCAAAGAGTTTTTTAATACCTTACACAACATTAAATAAATAAATACACTTTGATTTTTATTATTTAATTTCTTTTGGGTAGGTAAGTTTTGATGTAGATATTAAACTACGTTAACTTTACTTAGGTAGTTTACTTTAACTAAGTACTTACTTTACTTTTGTTTACAATAACTACTTTACTTTTGATTATTAAACAACCTTATTGGCCAATCGTGATCACATCACCAATAAGTTATAAGTGATATTAATAACGACGGAGTTTCTTGTTCGTTCTTTTACCATTCGAAACTACAATTTGGAATGCGCACTTAGCTTCACTGACAAACAGACTGACAGACTACTATTCTATTTTGACGTTTCAAAAGTACTTTGTTACGGTTTAGTCGAAAAAATCGTACAAACATGAAACCTAAATTGAGAAGAATTAATTATATAAATAACATCACATACGAGAACCAGGATCGTGGGTGCAAGAATAATAGTGTACCATGCATCCCGGCCTAGAGCAGGAGAAGGAACAGATAGGTATTTCGTCAGTTAGAATCTAACAATACGATAGTTTCCAACTAGTCAAATTCTATACCAAATGTCAAAAACGATACTTTTCTATGAAAAACTGAGTTAAGACTTATTTCTAAGAAGTTTATCGTAGTATATATATAAGGAATAAGTCCTTAAAAATTACCTAAAAATATCTAAAATTCAGTGTATCGATCGATCGACGAATAAAAGTATAGTTATTTTTCAATATATGACTGCACGGTTGGTGCGGTGGCTGGGCAACTGGCTGCCGTGCAACGTGTCGCGGGTTCGATTCCAGCACGGAACAACTCTTTGTGTGATCCACAAATTGTTGTTCCGGGTCTGGATGTTATGTGTATGTGAAATTGTATGTTTGTAACCGCACCCACGACACAGGAGAAAATCCTAATGTGGGGCAACGTTTTTTTTTTTTTAAAGAAAGAATATTTTTTTGACCTAGGAAGCTACCCAATTCCTCTCGCCCCACCCTTAGTTAATGGATAATTTTTCCTCAACTTAAAAATAGCATCTATGAGTAAATCTTTAACATTAAGAAACTACAACTTTATAGCATTCCACAAAAATAAAACTACATTTTGAACAAACTACATATTAATGTAGATCCAATTTTGAGGAAAAACAGCAATTTTATATTGAAATAGGTAATTAAATTATATAACTACTTACTTACTTGATACTGCTGTTGAACGTCAAATTGCACAAGGCAGATCCCTGTAGCGGGTTAACCGGGTTTCCCATGAAAGGTTAACGAAAATCCCATCGTTTATCGACACGGATAATATAATGCGTCCGTATGAGAGTGTCGTGGTTTCGGCCCGGACCCGCGATGCAACAGGTTTCAGGGTTACAGCATCCAATGTCAGAATACTCGTGTTTTACTTGCGATATGAACAATTTTTCATGAAGTGCTGATTTTTCAATGGTTAGATAAAAGTTGCCTGGGTAATAATTATGATGCTGTCGCGTCAGAATGTTTTTATAAGACAGTGACAGCAACAGTTTTATTCCTAAGGTAACTTTTTTATAGCCATTGATAAATCAGCCCTAAATAAAGTAATGGTTATGTAAAAAACTCCTTTGCAAACGAGCATACGGATTATCTGATGGTAAGCAATCAGTACCGCCCATAGACACCCGCAACAACGGAAGAGTTACAAGTGCGTTGCTGACCTATTGGAGATTATGGATTTAGATGTTTTGGGAGGAATTGGGAGAAGGGAAGGATTGGCCCTCGGGTAATCTTACTCACACAGCAAAATGTAACATTGTGGTTGTTTCACGCCAGTTTTCTGTGAGGCCATGGTATCACTCCGGTCAGCCGACCTATTCGTGCCGAAGCATGGCTTTCCTACAATTGGAAAGATGAATGAAAACATACTTAATAAAGAAAGCGGAAAGAATAATTTAAAAAAGGAAAATTATTTTCTAGATATCTGCTTAGCTTGGTAGCGGCGAAAGTCTGGATTAGAATGTAAAAAAAATAACAATATGAAGTTTTTTTTTTGAAATACTCACGACAAAAAGATTGTATCATAAGTAAACAGTTGTGATGTCGTAGTAGCCTGGAGGTTAAGGCGCTTGCTTCACATGCAAGAGGGTGCGGGCTCGAAACCTGGCTAGTACCAAAGTGACTTCTTCCAACTTTTACGTACTTTCTTAGACACCAATGACATGACATACGGTGAAGGAAAACATCGTGAGGAAACCTGGACTTATAAATTTTCTAATTATAAGTTTACAATCGCCAATCCGCCTTGAGCAAGCCTTGGTGATTAATGCGCAAACCTTCTCCGTGTGAGATGAGGCCTTTGCTCAGCAGTGGATACATGTGGGCTGATGATGTGATGACTGATGTGAAAAGTTCACTTACTTGGTGGCCTGCCAACCTGCATAGATCTCCTGGATCATTAAATTACACAAAAGGTGCGTATTTTTTCTTTTCTACATCATCAAAGTTACATAGGTTAGTAACTATAGATAAATATTTTCAGTATTTAACAGTCGTACCCATCTTTAATGTTTACCTTAACTATTCTGTAGTCAAGGTCTGGTATGGTAGGAAAAGTCTGGTATGAAAATTATTTCTGAATATTGCTTTGAGTAACCACTTAAGTAAACAGTTATAAGAATAACAGTCATATAGGACTAAATAGATGTTTATTCATTTATCATACTCTGTCATTGTCCCTAATTTTATATTGCATTTAATATTGTAATACTGTTATTATGACGATAGGTGTGTGTGTGTGTGCGTGCGAGTATGTGTAGGTATAATGTGATGGTAAAAAATGCCAAGTCATGCTATTTTTACTTTTGGGGAAGGTAAAGATAGAGAGTCCAATTTCTGTTACCAATTTTTTTAATTATCTGAAAATAATATTATTTTAACGATAAAATTAATATCGATTACAATATTACCCATAAAAATATAACTGCTTTAAATACAAAAGAAAGATGTAAACAAAATAAAATGAAAATATTTATAACTTATCTTATATATGTATGTATATAAGTTAACGATGATAATAGGACGATTGATAAAAAAAATAGGAGAGCATCAAAACAATATTACAAATTCAAGCTTTACAATACTGTCCATAAAAAATAATAAGTATTGATTTAGATACAATAATATTTTTTTTTTAGAAAAACATTGCCCCACTCTAGGATTTTCTCCTGTGTCGTGAGTGCGTTTACAAACATACAAATTCACATACACAACACACCAATAATTGAACGATTACAAAAATAAAACGAATAAGTCGATCAAAAACTTAAATAAATAAAAATAAATTAAATAAAAAAAAACATCAAAACAATATTTTACTGTAAATTAAAGTTTACTAATTGCAGACAAGGATTACTACATTGGCATTGAAATCAGATGTATGATGTTGAACCTTAATTATTTATCGCCTGTTCCCATCAAATAAGAATTTTGGCATTAAAATTTTATACGTCCAACTATTAAATTACTAAGGGCTGATCTTTCAATACTCAGATAAATGTTATCTGAGGAATAAAATTGTTGCTGTCACTGTCTGATACAAAGATTATGACGCGACAGCATCATAATTATTCCCTAGATAACTTATTAACCATTGAAAAATCAGCTCGTAAGAGATAGAAAGAGATAGCAAATAATACAGTAACATTTACAAATATTCGAATATAACATTACAATATTTTTTTGTTAACTAGCAACCCACTGCAGTTTTGCACTGGTGCAACGCTGATACTAAATTTCTCAACTATTTAATCGATGTTACTATACATATAAAAGTTCCTCTTCAATCACTCTATCTATTACAAAAAACCGCATCAAATTCTGTCATGTAGTTTTAAATCTTTAAGCACACATAGGGATAGAGAAATCGTCTTGCTTTTATTATAGGTACTATGTAAAGATTCTCAATAAATAACATTCAATACACACACAAAAAACATAAATAATAAAAACAGATAATGTTACCCCATAGATTTAATGCTATCTTTTTTGATTAAGACGCATTTTTCGCGGTTCCATAGTCTCCTAACATATTTTTCCTCCTATTGAGTTAACGAGAGATTGAGGGGTAAAATCGCCATATCTGTTAGGGGTTGTATTCAACCCTTGGACCGCCACCCCGGGGGTACTGAGCCTACCTTAACAAATTTTCTCTTAAGCTTTACTCCATGTACTTTATCAAGGAAAGGAAATTCTTTGAAGTGAGTCCTTAAGTTGATTAGAGGAAATTTGCACGAATAAATATAAATATATATTTACCTTTTGATATTGCCATTTTGTTTTTAATTAACATAGAGGTTGGTTATATATGATTTTATACTTGTCAGATTACATCTTGCGATTTATTTAAATGCATTTTTAAAATAAGTTGTATTCAATATACAATTAACGCCAGTACAATCTTGAACTAAAAAAGATCTTATAAAATTAATATCTGTGTATTTTCAAATAATTGATACCTGTACCAGTAAATCTTAAATTTTACCTTTTTGTAAATATATATTCAAAAGAAGTTAAAATGAAACACACCACTTAATTAATATGCTTGCTAAAACAAAGGCAAAGATAATTAATGACGAACACGAATGACACAAAACTTTAAATTATCTTTATATCAAGGTACAACCACTATAAATTGAAAAGCACTTAGCGACCGCTAAAAATGACGCGAAGTCGCTTTCGAAAAAAAAAAATTAAAGCAAAAAGTTGCTCGACACGCGTAAAAGTAAAAGAGGAAGCGGGGAAAAAATCAATGCCTGCGTTTTATGTTCTATGCGTGTGACAGATCCGTAGCCATGGTAACCGTGACGGGGGCTAAACGCCACACGGAAAAAGGTCGTATATCAAACGCGAAAATACCAAAATGGCACCTATGGTGTAACGCGGAAAGTCGCGCCAACAACGCTGCGTTCACGTTTAAGCTTTTATTGTTTTGACAAGTATAGTGTGCGTCGTGCGAAAGAGAGAGGAGATGGGGTAAGGGATCCAGTAATCGATATTACGCACTTTTGTAGCAATGGAATTGGCGACGCGATGCAAGAAATGTTTGCACGCGTTGCAACTACTTTTTAATTTTTGATCTTGTACTCCATTTCGTTTAGAAAAAAATTATTTCAAATTTTTGGACTTACTTTTATAAGTATTATTTTTTATTTATAGTATAGTATTACTATTTCTATTAAAGTTATAAAAAAGGTTTGATTAATAACAAAACAAAGAACGCCTGAGAAAAATTAACCATAAGCTAAACATAATGCCGAAAGGAGGTTGTAGTATTGTAATAAATTACAAAAAAAATGGAATACACTCTCGTTCGCCAGATGTTCGAATTATGATGCGAGTTATAGAAAATAATGACGTTTCCACAGAAACTGAGTAATATGTACAGGGTGGGTGAAATTCTGGTGAGTCACTTCGGGCACGGGTCGCGACGGTCGACGCTTGCGAATTCATACGATTCTCGGAAAAGAAATGTTTTCCAATTCTCAGTAAAGTAAGTAATTATCTATGTGTAACATCATTCATGTTATCGAGTCCTCGGAAAAGTATTTATTTGGGAACTTCATTAATTACTTTTATAAAAGTAGTATGTAGAAGGCAGAAAAATAATTATTAGGTTTGTTTTTATAAATATGGTAATTGAAATTCCTGGAATTTCGTTTTTTTTGGGTTATTAACTCTTTTGGCTAATATGCTACATATAATACGTTGCTGTATAATGGGCACATTTCGATTTTTTGTAGTAATTAAAGTAATATTTTGTTTTAATAAACTAAACGCTTAAGACGCATTTTTTTTAAATTATAATACAAAAAGGTGAGTTATTTAAAGGTTCTACTTACAATTACAATTTTTAAATGAATTGGACAAGTTTATTCCTTTTTTGAAATCTATTCTTCACAGATTTATGATTCTAAAGGATGATTTGTACTACACCTCGACACTCGATGGTTTACCTGTTGGTAAACACCCGCAGCAACTGAAGGGTTACGAGTGCGTTGCCGATCTTTTGGGAATCCGGAATTTGGAGATTTAGGGATCGGGAAGGGATTGGTGGAGGGGAAGGATTGGGCCCCCGTTAATCTCACTCACACGGCGAAACACAACGCTGAAATTTTGTAATTACTTTTACTATTCCTCAGAAACTATTTTGTTGTGAAAATAAAATTGCTAAAAAGTAACGTAGGTATTAATGTGACTCTGAAATAAAAACTCAACTTTTTTTTGGATTACTTTCTGTATCTGTAACCTTGAATGTTTATCAAAACCACGAATGCAAGTACTTGGCCTGGGAATCTAATGTGAGACCGTGCATTTAATAGTCTTAGTTGCAAACTTTCAATTCTATCAACCGTTTTCTTATGTGATACGGCAGTAAAGAAGAATACTGATTACCTGATGGTAAGCATTTATCGTCGCCTACGCCTATTGCACCCGCAACACCAGAGGAGTTGCCTTTTGGAGATAAGAAAATGCAAGTACCTGGCCTGAGAATCTAATGTGAGACCGTGCATTTAATAGTCATAGTTGCAAACTTTAAATTCTGTCAACTGTTTTTTTATGTGATACGGCAGTAAAGAAGAATGCTGATTACCTGATGGTAAGCATTTATCGTCGCCTACGCCTATTGCACCCGCAACACCAGAGGAGTTAGCGCCGCGTAGCCTTTTGAAGATCAGAAGTTTTGAGGAAATTATTTAAGTATTGCGAATTATTGAAGTATTTGGAATGTAAGCTATTACTAGTTACATTAATATTCGAGTTAATATTAATATAGTATTTATGTTATATAGTTTACTTTAAATGAAGGTCATTATGGAAGCTAAGACGAGCGCTTCTCATGTTGAAGAATAATAATAACAATTAATAAATTACGCCCCAAAAAAATATATTTTGTTTAACAAAAATAAATTATTTTACTCTAACTACAAGTACTGTTTATATGAGTACAAGATCACAGCTTCTACTTCGTATTAAAAGATGCAATATTCCTTCGATGCAACACGTAGAAAATCAAAACAAAAGTACCTAGACAATATTTCGTTTTTATTACAAAAAGTTTTACTGTAAGCTACCATAGATACAAAATTTCCAAAAACAAAAAAACTAAAGTAGAATGTTGATATTTTCACTAAAACACAAGTTTTTAAATAGCGATGCTTCAAAAAGTTACGGCATTAAAAACTGTCTTCAATTTTGGACCGAGTCAAAACTTTGTTGTTTAAGACTTATAGTCAGAAACTCAGATAGCCTAATTCAAAGTTGGCCTGTCTGTTGTCTTTGTCATTTTAAAGATTATTGAAGCGACTGAACTATGTTTAATTGGATCCTTAAGTGGAGTGATAACTACTACGTTAATTATTCAGTAAATGTTAGGCCTTCAACGGTATTGTGTCACTCTGATTTTGCGGGTCCCACGGACAGCGTTGATCGTTCAAGTGATCAGTCTTTTTTTATGTAATAATTCGGCAAACGAGCAGTAGTACCCGCAACGGAGGAGTTACGAGTGCGTTGCCGGCCTTTTAGGGATTAGGGATTTGGAAGATTTAGGGATTGGGGAAGGGTCGGGGGAGGGGAAGGATTGGACACAACGCTGTGGTTGTTTCACGCCGGTTTTCTGTGATATCACTCCGGTTGAGCCGACCCATTCGTGCCGAAGCATGGCTCTCCCACACTTACACACACAGTCTGCTCGTTTGCCTCCTATTTTCATAAAAAACCTTGCATTGTATGATTTTTTAATGCACATTCACATATAACTCGGAAAAAGTGACATTGGTAATTGCCAGGTTTCGAACCCGCACCCTTGTGCATGAGAAGTGAGCGGGCCACCACACGGGCGTACGGTTAAATACGTACCAATGTATTCAATAACATTTGTTTATCAAACGCTCAAATAACTGCCTTTAAGAGGTTATAGTTGAGATTGAGTTTAGGAAAGAGCATACCAACCTCTTTAGCTACAACCTCATTTATAACGCATACTTATCTACTGCAAGTGGTTCTAGTTTATCCAATACATCATCACACATCATTGAAGTTTGGGAGAGCTATGCCTCGGCACGAATGGGTCGGCTCGACTTATACGACGGCCTCACAGAAAACGCGAAATCCCTCCCTCCAATCCCTCCCCGATCGCAAGCTCTCCAAATTTAGAGATTTGGAGAGCTTCGAATTGGTCCCCAAAAGGTCGGCAATGCACTTATACATAACGTCTCCGTCGTTGCGGGTGTCCATGAGCGTCGCTGATTGCTTACCATCAGGTAATCTGTGTGCTCGTTTGCCAACCTACCACATAAAAAAACACGCTTGTACCCACTGCTTAGTAAAGGTCTCCTCTATCTCGGAGATGGTTTAAGCAATAATCACTACTCTTGCTTAAAGCAGTAAAGCGGTTTTAATTAATATTTCATTTAGGAATTATAAGACCAATTTTTATTTGTCTTTTTATTCATCTTGAGTCAAATAACACTAATAAATAACACTAGAAAGTAAGTATGACTCGGAAACAGAATATCAGATTAAATAAATTATACTATTTGAGCTTAAACTGTGTTTATAATATTGAAGTCATACTTATATATATGTACCTAGTCTAGCCTCTCTATACTGTAAGAAATAAAAAAAATGTAGTAATTTTGTTTATTTTTAATTGTAAGTATTTATGGTCAGACTATGTATATACATAGGTAGATTTAACATTTATTATATTTTATATTTTACCCTGACTGTGGTTTGGTAGACGAAAGCATTACTATCACAGATAAAAAATTATCTCGGACTTGATTCTTAATTAAATATAAAATTTCTTATTTTGTATAAATATTGTACAGCATTATACAAAATATTATAGTGGATGCATTTACAAACATACTATTTCACATACACATCACACCCAGATTCGGAATAACGATGTGTGGATCAGTCAAGTGTTGTACCGAGCGAGAATCGGACCCACGACACGTTGCGCGCAGCCGGTTCCCCAGTCACTGTGTAAAAAATATTAAATTGAAAACTGTCATAAATTAAATTTATTATAATAGGTATTAGTACTTACATTGTTTTCGATACTTCTCAAAAATAAATGAATGTGTATAGTAGGAAAGTAAATAATGTTATTTGAAGAACGCTATCTAACTACTTATTTTATGAATTTCTGATATTTATGTGTCTTTTATATAAGTTTTATTTTCACCTGGTACTTATATCAAAACATAATAGTGTTATTTTGTAGAAAATAAATTTTAAATTATATGACTTCATAGTCTGTCGAGGCATCAAATCGCAAGCATCAAGGGACTATTTTTTATTTTTTTAAGAGTTTACGTAAGCTGAAGTTACGTTTTTTTAAAGTAAGCATACTGTGTTTATTCATTAACAATATGTAGAATTATTAATTTGTTAGTGCGTACACATGGTGAATGTGAAAGCAACAACTTTAGTAACAGGTAGGCACAGGATGAGGGGCTCAATTAGAATAAGTTCGTCAAGTGTCATCCCTCAGCACGAGACCACACGGCTCAGCTCAGGTTCAGACCGAGGGGAGTGAATGCACTGGGGTCCTGCCCTCCTGCACCTTACTGCCTGAACCCAAAACAATCGGAAACATCAACCTGTCGCCAAATGGGGACGAATATCGCACCCTCTTAACCAAATTGCGTAATAATTTCATTAACCCCTTTTCCTTAATTTTTACAACCAATTTGCAACAAACCAACACCAAGACTAAGCTTTCTACGTTATCGGAAAGAATATCAGAGAAAATATTATTCAGTGACTATAACAGGAATTGTTGTAAGTTGATTGAACGCATCTACAACGCGGCAGCAAACTTGTACCGATCGATAGCACGCCAACGCGAAAGCTCCAAGTAAACAGATCGAAGCTTTGAGCGAACTCCGAATCGAATCCCGCCAAATGCAACGACAGCTGTGCGTAGCCCGTAGCGCGCGTAGCCGGGCGCGCGGTGTAGAGGCGGCGCCACCGGCCGTATTATTATTATTTGTAAACAAGCGAGCGAGCGTGTGCGGGCGCGGGGCGCGTCACGTGACCGCGCGCCATTGGCCGCCGCGGCAGCTGCGTCGCCGACGCGCGCGCCAGTCCGCCGCCGAACCTCGCCGCGTACACATGCACGCAGATCGCCCCCGCGCGACGCGACACGCGCACTACTGACGCGATCGCGAACTCCGATTCCCTTTTTGTTTATTTTTCGCTTGCGTCCTTCGGACCGTTTTGTTTCCGAGGCAGCGAGACGAAGAAAAAAAGGAGGCGCGGATGGATCGAGCGAGAGAAGGTACAGAGTTCGCGTCTTATACAAAAGTTTTGTGGCAAAATGTGCAAGTGTGTCCAAGTAGTGTCTAATAGAAGCTTTTGGTTTTTGTGGATTGTTTAGTTAGAGGTACTCGTATGTAGAACGACGGCAGCAGAGCGTGAAGCGAGGTCCGGTGCTCGATCGCGTGCTTCCGCCAGAGCTTTCGTTGTGTGCTTTCGCGAATCGATCCCTGTTTTCCTGCTTGGCATTTATTTGTTGTTGTAACAGACAATTGGTAACTGAATCCTCAAGAAGAGTCGCTGACATCGAAGTTGTAATGTTCTACTCTTATCCGAAACAAATTGGTTGTGTTCTTGTCGGTAGTTTCGAAGAGACGCTAGTTGTTAACAAAGTGTGTGAGAGTTGCAAAGTTGTGCCCGGAAAACGGTGATAGCATCCGGAGACACGTTGTGGTGACGCATCGGCTGTCATTGTCTGATGCGCATGATGTCACATAATTTAGACCTTAATTGCAATGAGCTAAATTGAAGCGGGAACGATTTTTATCTACTTTATTTCAGTTTGCAAGTTCAAAGGAAGGAATTCCTAAGGTTTGCCTTGAACTTGCAATCTTTGTTTATCGTGTATCATGGTCTAGTGCATGACAGTGCAATACACGTGACTAAAGTATCAGACAATAACCAATCACGAATGTCCAAAAGCCGGAGGTCAAACCAATCAAAAACTTGAAATAGATCTCATTTCGTGTCGAACGTTGTTGATTGAGTCTTCCTAACAGTTTAACAAACGAATCTCTTTAACTTTCCTGAATTGACTTATCTACTTTTTCCAGTGATTGCTTGGTGGACTTTTTCTAATCTTTAGACTACTTTTACTTCTTCAAACTTGTATGAAGGTCGGTCAATTACCTAACAAGCCTCCTTATTAAATGTTTTAGTAATGGAAACTGTACGTTGGCCAAGTCAATGTATCAAAGACCTGTGGAATCAACCTTCAACTACATGAAAACATCATTCATCATCGATGAGCTTCAGAATCGTTTTCCTTAACATCCATATCGAAGAACTATAACCAAAAAACTTTTTTTGTTGAAGTGATTTTTCTAGTATGACCCGCTCTATTTAGAATCCACCAGATCTCATCATGACCACAGTTCTATCAACAACTTCATCAAAACCAGAATACCGTTTCGTACCATAGTAGCATAGCGTGATAATAGTTCAGCTATTTCCTTCTCCAAGACTGCAAGAATCAAATGCCAAATGCTATTTAAAACCCGACTCTTAGTAGTAGCGATTAGAACCTAGAATTAATTTGAAAGCTTTTATCTAAAGTAATCTAGCTATACTTCAGTTGTAAGTCCCTCTACTTCATATTATAAAAATATTTTCTTATAATCGTTTAAAATTGCTCTTAAGTCAAAAAATAGCCTGCAGACGATATTAAGATTTAGTGCTTAGTTTTTCGTTTCTAGTTGTTTAGTAAATGTTATTAAGTTATTTCGTTCTAAGCTAAATCCTTATTTTATGACCCTGGTATAGTGCCTATCAATCAGATCTATTGCCTATAACAATTGAGCCGGAATCGTATGCTATCTTTATTTTATTATACCTATGAATTATTTCACAAAGCATTTGAAGCCAAATATAGGTTCTAACTATAGATTTTCGTGTGATTGGTCAGGACTTAAATAAAAAACCTTAACTTATTTAGACTACAAAAAGTTCTAAAACGAACAATAAAATAACGAATCTTAAAATCAAGCAACTCAACTAGCTACAAAAGATCCAAAATTCTGAGAACAGTCGACGAACTTTGATAACTCCACAATCGGATATCGGAATATTGAAGATTAATACTTTTAAGCGCTGAACTTCGAAGGAGATTCCGGTCCCACGGAATAATCGAATAAATAATGCGTCTTCCTCCCGCGAATGCGATAATAGGGAGTCAAGTTCAGTGAGGCCAATGAAAACAAATAAACAAATTGGCCAATTTCGCCGGCTAACAGTCGGTACTCGGTACTGAGCTGAGAGCAACGCAACGGATTGTGCAATGCTTCATGCTTCCTTTTTAGTTCAACTAACGAGTTATGTTTCCTCTGAATCTAGTTTTCAATTGTTTTCGACGTCATATTTTTCTTTTTTGTCATCATCTCATTGAGATTTTTGTCATCTGTCTCTGGTTAGTAATTGTCTGTATTAGAGTTGTCTTTATTTAGGAAACGAGTTTAAGTTTTGGAAGATAATTTAATTTTAGTTTTTGTTTATAGTCGTGTGGTGCATGTTCACTAAGTTTTATAGTTAAGTAACTGCTTTTCATTGTTTATTGTCTAATGGTTTATGTGTATTATAACCAGTTAAACCAATAAGAATCGTTGTTAATGTAGCAGACGCATTCAAAAAGCAAAGAAAAAGCATCCCGATATCAACTTCTAAAATCAATTCACCTTCACATTCTAAAACATTAATATCTTCACAAAGTCTAAACGTTCAAATGAAGCTTCTACTCGTCTGTAGTCTGAAATATCGCGATTATTGCCACAAGTAATATCATAAGTTGATTCATACTTTCACTGTGGGATAATCCTTCTCTTATTGCTCCCAAGCAAACGAGACTTACGCTTTTCAACTTATACATAGCCGCACAAGTATGTGTACTCGCCGTCTAGGTAAAAGTTTAAACATCGATGTAGTGAAAAGTTTCTTGAAAATGTAATTGTGGCTGATATTTTATTTGGGTAAGGGCGAGAGTCGCGACGGTGAACGCTCGCTTTTCAATGAGAATTCAGTTTTAAGTTTTGAAACCGTTTACGTTGGAAGTTAATATTAAATTTTAATAGTGCTAGTCTTTATTTATTGGACATTTCTCAAGTAGATATTGTATTTATTATTGGAGAAGTCTATCGACTTCGACGATGTCGACAATGTTGAGTGAGCATTTTTTTATTCAATTTAGAAGATGTAAAATTTAATGTTACGTTTAAAAGGATTAAAAAACTGTTATAAATAAAAGAAATATCGAAAAGTGTAGTCAACTTAAAATAAATTTCAGATACACCGAATATAATGTTTTAAGAAACAAACTAATGATACTGAAACAATGTGTAGCCTGTGTAGGAAACAATACTAAATCATACAATCATCGCTATACACATGTGACTTCCTTCAAACAATTCCATCTCATAGGTGTAAGTACAAAAAATGCTCAATTTCCGATGTCGCATCCGATAGCAAAGACAGACGTGGTCACAAAAAATTCTTTACAAAACTGTATCGACCAACTTTAGGATGCGTTTCTTCAAACCAAAAAAACACCCTATGCAGTTGTCTTACGGATTAAAATGGTGCGTTATAAACGCGATGAAAGTGCAACAATAAGTTTGTTGGAGTATTAAGGCATCAGAAAAAGTGGTAGTGTGGGAAAGATTGTCGTAAAAAACTAAACATCTGCGTTCTCTATTCAAGTTGATTCGAGTGGCTGAATGGGATGGGACGGTAACTCTATATCGCGGAGGCCTTATCATTCTAATGTGTATTTAACTCGATGGAGTTCTAATATCAACTTGGCATCTTGGCATCTTTATAGGTTTATTAAGTACCAAACATATAATAAAACTTTTTGTCACATTCTGTAGTTTTAAAAATTTAGTATGTATGTAGTTAGAAACTTGTAAAAGCAAAAGTATTCAAAATATTTATTGGAAATAGTGTTTTGTATAATTTTCTAATCATTCAGGTTCGTCTGTTTTTTCTTTTTCAAACATACATGCTATTTGAATTCGTTTTGAATTTAGACTACATTCATAACTACTCAACTACAGTTGAGATAAACCTTTTTCCAAAAATTGCTATTGAAATCGACAAAGAAAATTCACCAGTAATAAATCCAAATCCAAACTAATATTATAAATGCGAAAGTAACTATGTCTGTTTGTCTGTCTATTCTACACGCCTAAACTACTGAACCTATTTGTGTGAAATTAAGTACAGACATAGGTTAGAACTCGAGAAAGGACGTAGGATAGTTTTTAAACCAAAAATCTGCTCGAAGTCACTATTTCACGCGAACGAAGTCGCTGGCTAATAAGCTAGTAAACAATAAAAAATGGCTGATAAATCACACAAAGACAAAAACAAAGAAACAATAACATTTGTAATAGTAACAATAAATGGAATAACACTTAATAACGATCATCTCGTCGTTGAATATCGCTCGTATAAAATAATAGAGCGAGAATTGAATCCGCATCGCTCGGCGGCAATCAAACTGATGTGCGCATCCTGCCCACTGTGTCATTACATACGGATTTATAGATATATTTGTGTGAGAAACTATGAATGGTAAAAATGAAGATAGAATGGATTTTGATGAAATTTTACTTTTAAGGGATCTAATAGTAGCAGTTGAATTGGGTGAGGAAGTACTTAACTTAGCTTTTACAAGTAATTAGGAAGTTGACATTGAAGAGACTGTTACTTTGAATCAGCGAATGAATCAATTGGCATTGATTTCGATTTATAAAAATGATAAAATAAAAGAAAACACAATTGAACTCAATAATTTTACGAAAGAGGAAATTATCATACATGACAGACAAAAAAATCAAACTACAATCAATGATTCGAATAAGTATTGAATTTGTCTAAGTTATTAAGTACCTAATTCATAAAAGGACTAACACACTTGTAACAAAAAAAAAAGAAACAGCAATGTTCTCATTTCAAAATTTGAACAGTATAAGAAAAGCTTTAATGTATTCTAATTAGAGTCTATGGTTTAACGAAATCGTTCCCGCCAAAGCTAACAATATAAAAATGGTTAAAAACATATATGGTGACCACAATAGAAACCACGAACAGAATTAATAGAACAGGCAGATTTGATGAAGGATGTTGTTGTAGTAATTTGAGAGGTCCAAACGTCAATATAAATTGGGCACAACAAATCAGAATTCTTCTATGACATATTTTTAAAGGAAATGAGACATTGGGAGTTAACTTTATTACTTACTAGTAACCGCCAAAACCTGGATGAATCTAGAATAAAATATTGACACAGTCTCAGCAATAAAATATGTTTTTATGGACAGTGGGTACTACTTGAGTCTTTTATATCCTTCATTGCTAAACTTTAAAACTACTACAAGTCACGTTACATTAGTTATTTGTTATTGCACAAATATTACACATTTTCTTGTAAGACTCCACTTCCAATTTTATTTCAATACGACTTAGATATACATAAATATCTAAATACAATTAATTGTATTTGTCGTAACCCATTAATACATACTAGTAATTGAGAAAATAAGGATATGGATTTGACAAAATTCGCTATCAGAATTCACTCATGTTTCCAAACGGACGCACTGATTGGGGTCCGATGATGAAACATCAACAGTTGGTTATGAAATCGGATGCAAAAGGATTACAAATGCCTGCAAGGCCACCGGTTGATTATGAAGGGATCAACAATATTAAAGAAATAAAAAACAAAACGTAACAAGAAAACAATAAAAGAAATACCAACAAACAACGACAAAACAATACAACTAAAGAGGATTAACACCTTGACCACAGATTAAAAGAAATTAAAGTTGCACCTTCTTAATGGTATATGAAAACTTTTTTGTAATAACATGGAGGTGCTGATGATCCATCGATAAAAATATACGAACTACTTACTTGAGCTTCGATACGTTATCAGCAGATTAACATCAACGTATGATCACTTATACTAAGATATGGGTTTCCTGTGCAGGTATTATGCTTAAACGGATGTAACATTACACAGCTGGTAAAGAAAAAATGTTCAAATAAGTTTTTATGTTCACTTATTTCATATTTCGTTGAGAATATGTTAGTTGTCGGAAGTGGTATTATAGTTAGTTTTTGTTTCTTTTTATTGTTTTTATAAGTCTTAAGTTGATCGAAGGACATAAAACTATTAAATTATTTAGCAAAAGAAAAGATTTGCAACTGATTTCATTTTCATTATTTTCCCGTTTAAGCAAGTTCACGTTTATTCCTTAATCTATTTAAATACATGTACAGTTCAAGGTAGCACGTCTACCCACATGTTTCCATAAACAACATTTTACCCGCGAACACACAGCCCACATTCTTCATAACAAGACTCAATGATTTTCGAACATCCATACGAAGTTCAGTGCAGTTTGAGCGTCGCTACAAAAAAGCGACAACATCCGACGCTAAAAATATTCCGTGTAATTGCAGCTCAACGCTGAAAGCGCAATGCTTTCGCTGCAGCGGTTGTACGGTTGCCCTTGACAACCCAGACCCAGATACTATCGCGCTCTACCCACACGTCCACACACACCCACACGTTTACACCCTTCGAATCCTTGCAACACACACGCTCGACTCTCTGCTAACACACACAGCACACATGGGACTCGCTTGCGTTCTGAAGTGAGCTTTTTAATTTTTTTTTTTTTTAGGAACGTTCTTTGTGCGCTTCTACAAAGAGTTTTGCCCTGTGATTACTAGTCGGGACGTTTTTGAGTGACGGTGATGTAATGCGGAATGATTTTTGAACGTTGACGCGGTATTTGAACGTGGAACGATCACAAAGGAGTTTTTGAATATGATTTATGTAGATACAGAGAGACATGACGTCATAAAGCACCGTTAAAACCAAAATTATGAAAACTACTCTTGACTTAAAGTCAAGTATCAACCCCTTCCGTAATGACATATCTATCGAAGCACCCATCCATCATTCAATGATGATAAGTTAGTCCGATATAGAGCTGAGAGCACATGTAAGGAAGCCACGAAGGTGTTTATTAATTCCACGTAGATTGAGTAATGGAACTGAAAGATCACCAAGTCCCAGGAGAGAAAGCAGTAAAGTACTTGAGGATAAGCGAAAAAGTCGAAACAAGCAAGTTGCAATTTACTCCCTCTTTGTACTGGAAACAAAAGACATTTCTTTTGATGCGTATCCTTTGGAAGCCTTACTTATAACTCGAATTCGGCAAAGTTTTATAATGAGAGAATTTGATCAATAAGGAATTAGCTGAACCAATGCTAAGTTGAGAAGGGTGCCTTTTAGAAATTGTATAAATTAAAAGGAATTCTAATACTTTTAGAAACAAAACAACTGAAAAAAATAGTTGAATGGAAGGTAAATGGTTCACGTAAATATAACCAAAACGTGTTCTATCACATAACAATATTCTAATAATACAATTTTAATAACCACAAATAAATCCGAGGTTTAATATTAACAAAGGTTTGACGTCATCAATGCTGCAAATGAAGTGCTAATCGATCTCAGTCTGGACGCCTCTCGTGCTACGAATAAACTTCTTGTTCCATATTTAAAAATACACGTGACTATTCTGCTTTTTTCCGTTTATAAATAGAACATTAATTTTAAAATTTTAAATTAAGAACCACTCGTGATTGAATTGATAGTCAAATTTATGTTACTGCGTTGTTATAAGATGGAGATTCATGAAAAATTATTACGATAACCAATGTTTACAACGAAAAAAATCGAATGAGGATAAGTAAGAAAACATATACATATATGCATATAAAAACATACATTATACAAAACTCGAAATTAATTATGTCAATCATAATTTAAAAAAAAGAAATCTTTTCCTAAAAAATCTAAAAATGCCTCACATCGAATCTCTATCAATGGAAATAGACAGTTTTAATTTGAAACAATTCAAAAATAGTACACCCTTAAAATAGTGAGGCAGAAATAGAGCGTGACATTAGACTACTCTAATATTAGAAACTGTTTATACTCTGTGATGATGATGCTACCAAATACGATAGTAGCCAAGTAGTATTAATAAAGAATTCACTGGTGCGTATCCCAAAATTGGTCGTATGATAAAAAGCTCGTATTTTTATTGTTGTTTCATAGACATTTGGTATTGCTCATATAATGTCAAAAGTACAAAGAATAGTGAGTTTGTAAACAGTCGAGGAACGGATACAAACAGCAGTTTATTTTAGCGTTTCTCGTGAATTGTCTGCCGTTTTAGTGATTGACTGTGTTTTGAATTACTTTCTTTTATGTTCATTTGCTTAGTGCGCTGCATTTTGAGTTCAATATTATACTGTGATAGAATTATTAATATTAGTTTAGTAAGTTTTTTACTTTTCAAACTTTAAAATGACATTAGCCAAATTTCGAAATTTGAATTCTACAACAATGTTGCTAATCACAAAGCAGTGTTGCTACAAAAAAAAGATGGTCATAAATGTTTTTCTTTGTACATTTTCTTGCACGAGGTTGCACGCACGGTATCGGGGTCAGGTTATAGGGGTGGTGGGGGTTGTGACGTCACAGCTGCGAAATGTTACCGGCATATGACAACGTGATTATCGCGCACCGCCGGTTTTATCAACGCACATTAACGGTGCCAACGATTTGCTAATGTTAGTTGGATAAGATGCTGTCGATCTGATATGTGCAGATGATTTTCTTGCCTTCAACTATTAAAAGTTTACTTAGTTTTTTTCTGGAGGTGTGATACTTTAATAAAGGTTTTTTTCGGTATAGGATCTTTGGGCAATGCATGTTTTGAGGAAAATTCATAAAGAAATGCGTTTAGTTATCTACATATACGTCTATTTCACGTTTTAAATTATGTTTCGATTGATTTAATTTCCGAGAAATCCAATGTTCAAATAAAAGAGACACTTTAAACATAATTAGGCTGATTGTAAACAAATTCAATCGAAAGTTTACAATACAAGTATACGTTCGCGCCATTGCATCGATTCGCGCTTTATTCAAAACAGTGGCGCGCGCATGCGTGCCCCGCCATCGCAGTAAACATGTCGAGGCCTGCCCATAACTTGCGAATTTCCTTACCTCCTCTATTCTTTCTTCCTCACAATTTACATCGTTCCCCAATAAAAAGCAATCCACAAGTTTTATTTTCAATTTGTCTGACCAATTTTCCTGGTATAGTTTCCAATAATGTACTATGTTTGTCCACAGATTGGTGCCGGCCGTACGGATAAGCGGCCCACACGACGCCTCATGCGCCGCAGCTAAAACACGATCAACCAAAAGCCACGAAATCCTCAAACCAAAGCCTCCAGTCATATCTTTCGTTTCGAAAATCTAAATATAAGCACTATTTTTTTAACCTTTTAACGATAAATCTAAATCGTAAATAGTATACGCTATCTCCCAAACAGTACAAATTAATTTAAGTCTGAAGTGATCGGTATTTACAATAAAAAGCCTTGAACGAGCGAAGTTAATCAACCAACGACCAGTATTTAAACGTTCCAAAATAATAGAAATCGTTAAACGAGTGCACAAATATTTTATCGATCGTTAACATTATTATACGAACCGAATCCTCGAGCATTTTGTAAAAAGTCAGCCAAAGATTTAATAAACAAAAATAGACTATAAGCGTTCGTGTAAGTTCAACTGCCTCTTATTAAGGACTTTTATATTTACTCCTTAGCTGGATAACGAAGATATTGTGATTAGTTTTAGTGTAAACCAGTGTGCCGTATAAACGTAACATTAAGTGCTACTTAGAATACCGAACGTTAACAAATTAGTGGAGCCACGTCAAGAGTACAAATTGTAAGTTCCAGTGCAGTTCCGAGTGTTCAGTACTACAATAGACTTAGAGCTTATTTTTGTAAGTGTTTATGGTGATCGACGCGATGAGGCAGCGTCGAGGTAAGGAGTCATGAGCGAAACGCTCCACAGCGACCCTAGCGCAGACAGCGCATTACCGCCGTTCTCCACCTTCGGCGATATGGAGAACGAGCAGCGGATCCTCACAGCCGACACCCGGCTCCTGGACCCAGCCTGGGAGTACTACGAGAGAACAGGAGACACGGTCTCCGTCATCGCAAGTCAACCGCAGTATCGACCGTGGGAATCAATGCCTATCACGGTGCACTCCAAAGATTCATTCCTACGGGCTGGCTTCTCCGCGGCTCTGGACTACCAGCCCGTCACACTGCAGCCTATTACAAACAAGCTGCCGTCCTTCCAAAGCCAGTTCCAAACATTTCCAGAAACGTCGGTGATACCGGAGACGGGTCTGCCTAGCGTGACCCCAGTGCCGGTTACGGCGAGCCCCACGCCTAGCGCGAGTCCTAGTCAGTTAACCCAGCTCACGCAACTCACGACGCCGTCGTCGCCTGCGCATCTCACAACCCTAGCGCAGATGACACCGCTGTCGACCACCCTGACGACACTATCACCTGTAAACGCCACAACATTCCATACTCTAACGGCTGTGAACGCCCGAAGCTTCCCTATCGTGCCAGCGCCCTTGCAGGCGAGGGAACTGGCACCCGCCGGGCAGACATATATTGATGACAGGCACATACAGCTGTACCAACCGAACATTGCCACAATAAACGCCTATCCGACACAAAATGGCATTCTACATCAAAACGGCACGCTCCTCCATCAAAACGGGAGCTTAATACAGAACATACAAAGTCCAACGGTAGTTCATGTGTTGAAAAATGAGCCGTTTGATGTTAAAACTCTGCAAGAGAAGTATACGCCGAACGGACTACATCATAGTAATTTCCAGAATCCGATGATGATTGATAACGGTTATGAGAAAAAGACGAATGGTTTTGGGACGGGTTCGTCACCAACAAGGTCGGATTTTAGGAAGAAAGAGCGACGGAAAATGCGAGCCAATAGTACAGAGTCGGATGGGTCGAATATGGAAGTAGGGTCTGAGAGTAGTGGCCAGGTCGCGGCGGTGTCATCGACTGCTGGTTTTAAGTCACCTATGCATGGAGCACCTCCCATGGCGACGGGGCCGATGGAAATGGACGACATTACCAGTGAGAAACAGGTGAGTTACTTCTATTAATAAGTAATAATTTGTTTAGTACTAAAATTTGATGGGCTAAAAGTTGTCTGAAATTGTAAAGTTAGTTCTAATGGGTTTGTCCTTCCAACGATTCACCCTTGTCCATCGCCCGAACCTTTAAATCGTTACCGTTACTGACACTTTCGACTTTGCCAAAATAATTGAACTACAATCCCGCAACAATTAACCTTTGATTTACGATAGAACAAAATGTAAACAAAATGATACATACATGTAACGCTGGAGAGTCGAAAGGCAACACAATAAAATCGGGAACGGCAACTAATCTCCCTTCCCACGAATTGGCGAATTGCGTAAACAAGACGCCGGGGAATCGCGAAAAGCCGACTGTATATTCGACGAAAGATATAAGAATTCACAGAATTTTCATTCAGCTACACGCGCGCCGAAAGTAGATATTCGAGAGAACCCGAAAAAGAGAAACTTCCACCGTAATTCCACCTTTTATTATTCTCCGAGCAGTTTTTATTCTCGGTCCTGAGTTTCGAAATGGCCGAACTCCTTGTCTTCGCGGCTATAAATTTAATAGTTAGCCGATTCTCTTGCTCCACCAATAAATTAACTTCCTCTCTCGTTTAAAACACAAATTAAAGTCGGGCGATTTATGCGTGTCCTGCTTAGAAAATTTTATGACTTTGAAATTTAACAGCGAATGCAATTAGTCGGCAGTTTTGAAAAGCCCTCGATATTAACGGAGTTACAATATTTTAATTGTGGCTTTAAAGCAGACTTAGTAAGTATCTGTTTAGTGAATTTTTGTGTCAATGTAGGTAGGTGAAGCCATTTTGGATGTGTGACGCCAATTCCATTTTTGAACATTGATAAAGGAAACCATTATGACGTCATGGACATACAAGGGTTAGGTATTCTAACAAACGCTGTCTTAAGTTCATTGTAATTAGAAAAATATTGAGAAGCGAATGAACTTGACAATTAATACATTCCTCACCGCTGGCTGTTTGATAATCAATTAAAAGTATATAAAACTGTTCTAATACTCGATCGTACTTAAGAATCCAATCAACATATTCGTATGTAATTTGTAATAATTGTGCTAGGCAACAGTTTGCTATAGAAAAACTTATCTAACTGCTATGAAAGGTTCAGACTTTGACGACATTCTTTACACAATAAATGTCAGCATTTCCTAGTGTAGTAACGAACACCTTGGCTTGCAGCTGCCAACTCTACAATAGACACTAATTACAATTAGAGATGTTCCTCTAATAGTCGATTCTTTTCAGTATCGTAATAATCGGTAAAAATATTGTTCTTCAAGTAAATTGTTTGGTTAAATTGATTTAATGTACACATTTAGCTGTGATTATTGATTGAAAATATTGATATTAATATAAATTTTAGAAAATTGTTAGCTGAGCTATAGTTTTTTTGCAACTTCAGGTAACTTTTTACAAATAGAAAATAGAAACAGATATTATATTTCTTTAACACCTGTCTTCTGTCAATCGGAAGGCAGATAATGCATGTAAAAGCTAATTCCATTAAGTAATTAAAGGATAGTCGATAGTTTTAAGCAATCAGTTAATAATCGACTAAATTTATAATTGATGCAATGACTCGACTAAAGAATTTGATGATTAAATTTAGCGAGAAAGTTCAGCTGCCACGCCGAGAGATTGTTATCGATTATTTCATAGAATAAACTTATTACATTTTACTGTGTATTTCCTTTACAAGCTTGGAGCATAAACTTTAATAAAATTGTATGCAATTAAATCATGATTGCTCGTAATATATTTTAATAAGTAAATATTTTAATTTAAAATTAAATTTTATACAACACATTTCTTCAACTAAAAAGAGCCAATACTATTAGAAAAACGAAACAATAAATCGAAAGTAGAACCCTTTATTGTAATTTGTACTCTATATCTCTACACTAGACGTCAATTTCGTTTGCCTAGCCGAAGTTATTACTCATTACATTATGGAGAATGAGTCAAACGGGAAAACCAAAGCTTCCTAGAAATGCGAACTGACATTAGGAAAAGCGGAAGTTGGCTATATTTTGTGACGTCATTATACATAGATAAGTTTTCTAGAGTTATAGTTTTACTAAATATTTTTAAGTAAGTTGTTGTATGTTTTGTAGAAGTCTTTTAGTTTTGATTAGGATTGGGTATGTTATGTTAGGCTTATTAAAAGAAACAATTATATATAATAATTGATACTTTGATTACTTAAACAGAATAAGTGTAAGTACACACCTATTTAGTTCTCTCAAGAGCTGAATGACTCTGCGAATTTTCGAACCTTATATTATATACTCTTTCATAGCAAACCAGGTAATATCTTTTAAATAATATTAACATTATTAAAAATGAATAAATACATTGCAACGAAGGGAGAGCCCATACTACAAATATACCTTGGTATTTTTTTAAATGAATATCTCTATTTTTTAAAATGAATAAAATATATTTAACTGCGAAATAAGTTCCGTGATACATCTGTTCGTTTTGCCATACCATAGACTAAGTACTCTAAAGGTTAGGTATATACAAAGCAAAGGTATGTTCTATAATGCCAGTTGGTTTAATTAAAAATGTAGAAAAAATAAACATCTGCTGGATAACCAGATGATTAGAATTTACCTAAGGTGCCAATGCGAATAGGAATATTATCACATTTTTTCTATTAGTAGAAGATGTAGTCACATTAATAATAATAAAAAATAGTTTTACTTGTAAGTTAAGAATATTAGGTTAAGCTAAGGATAATGACAATAGTTACTGTTTTTAAATAAGAGGTCCTGCGTTCAATTTCCGGATTGACCAAATTTTTTCATTAAGTATACTAAATTTTCTCAGTAAAATCACGGAGTCTAAAGTTCTGTTTGGTTCATAGCAGGTCACAAATTCTATAGACAACAAGCTCTACTACCTACCCCTCAAAAAATTTAAAGAATCTTACAAACACTAAAATATGTTTCAAAAAAAAAAGAAAAACAATTTTAAATATTCGTATTCAACCTCTTTTTTTAACAAAACCGTCTAAGTGAAACAAGCGTTCGAAAAACGAATTTCAATAGAATTCCTTATTTAAATGATCGTCAGCTGTTTGTCGGCACAATCGGTTGGTTCCGATTACGACCGAGATAGTACGAGCGTTGCACGAATTAAATTGCACACAAATATGGCGGACCTCTTCTTACAATATCACAGCTGTTACATGTTTTATAACATTAAATTAAACAAGAATAGATTGTTGTAAAATAGATGTGTTAAAAAATACCAATACACATCTAGTTTACAATACAAAAGCTCCTGATATACAAATTTATAATGATCTGTAAATGAGATCGCTCCGATTGAATGCGCGAGCACAGAACCGAGACGAGTCATAATAACAAGCGCGGAATACTCCGAAATTGTTGTCTGCCCAGTAATTGCAACGTCCCTTTTGTGTTTGGTCCAAAACTGCAAACATTGGCCATATACTTCTCCCTTTCTATTCCAATACGGTGTAGAGTAAGTGCACAATATTTGGTCAAATGTTCGATTAAGTTTGGCCACATTTGTTACGGGTTCGTGAATGAATCGCACACGCAACCAACGGGAATGCGATCTGATACGACAACTTTAACAGTAAAATATGACTTAATGAAGAGTCCAAAGCGAAATATGAATTGAATTAAAATGTTTTAAAAACCATGTAATTTTGAAATGGTCAATTAATTGCACCATTATAATTTTCGTGTTATTTTGTGACGAAATTTCTTTTTTTTTAGAATGAGGTCACCATAACTTTTTTAACGTTGCTTTTTAATATTTTATGGCAAAGTCGAAACGTGGAAATACATTTATATAACATTTGCACGACAGCTGAACCCCTTCGTACTTTCCCTAGTCTAGCAGTTTAAGCCTTGAAATAGTACTAAGAAAACATTCCCTAAATATTTAAGATCCTTATCCCAATAATAAATCATTATTTCCGATCGCAGACGAAGAAGAAACGGAAGCGATGCGGTGAATGCATCGGCTGTCAACGTAAAGACAACTGCGGCGATTGTGCGCCGTGTCGCAACGACAAGTCGCATCAAATATGCAAGCAGCGACGGTGCGAGAAACTGACCGAAAAGAAGGTGAGTAGCGTGCTTTATTTTTTTACGAAGAACATAGGTAATTATTGTATGGGTGATAAGAATCATTTTTCTACGATATTCTCCTAGGAACATCGTGTATGCGATCACAAACTTATATAGACAAATTTATAAACGCGTGTCTAGTCTACGAACTTTTATCTTTTCCTTTCGGGTTGAAATCTTGAAGGTTTTAGTCGCTTATCTCACGGAGAAAATTACGTCATCTTTCATTGTTTTATTATACATATATCGTGAAATGTTTGATACTTAGTCCAAAAGAACACTAGTACCTAATGCTATCAGTAAAACAAGCATAGCTTAACAATGTTAATAGTACAGAAAACTTTAGAATGGAAAATGTCCTAAAAGAGTCTAAAGACACAAAATATTTAAAACATCGCAACGCAGGTAATAAATTTATAAGCAAACAAGATTAATAGTGTTCATTATTTAACATATTAAAAAAACATGTTCAAAAACTTATAAATTACCTGCACATGGTACCTAAAGATAAAGCATATGATGGCACTTTTAATAAACTTAAAACTTACGGCCCTTTAAAAGGACATTTCAAATTCATTACCATCTATCACCCACTTACAATAAATAACGATTATTGCAGCACTTGCCAAAATAAATTTAATGTCATTCACGAAATACATATATTCACTCGAAGAACACGCCGCTTCTCGATTTCAATATGATATTTTATACATTCGAATCGATTCTGATAAATTTCATAAAAAAATGTGTTGAATCGATTTGCGAATGACGCAAATACCTCGTTGTCGCCTTGTCGTGTTATTTGCATTAATTTATACGATCGTGTGTGTTGGACGACATCTTGTCTGACGCCGGTACGCTTGACAAGATGGCGGACGCTTTGATACGTCACGTGACAAGTAAATGGCGCGTTGCAAAAGATAAAACACATTACAAATATACCTAATGAATTACCTTTTATTGATAAATTATACAGTTAGAGTAACTAAAGTCAATATTGTATTTTTATGTAGCATTTGTCACGTATTTTTTTAACTGAAAAATCTATTTGTATATATTACGCCTTTCGGAGCCAAAATAATACCAACAAGAAAGAAGAAAGCTCAATTATTTCTATGTTAATGATCGCCATCAAATACAAATTTATCAAAATAAAAGCAAAAACGATTCAAAACAAAACACAGAGATAAGCTTATTAACATAAAATACCAATAAAATATTATAATAGCAAAATTAATAGGCCGTGAAAAGAGCATTCGCTGTTCAATCTACACGCTACGACAAGTCTGCGATTGTTGACCGTAATACCTTAATAATTAGGTCGCATATTCTACAATATATAATGAACCTTACGGCTCTTTATTACTACGTTGTTTGTATGTCAATTTTCTAAAATAAATTGATACAAAAAAGCCTTTACAAATTGTTAGTGCTATTAGAAATTATTGTTGGACATATATTTTTCTACCCTTTATCAATTATTAATTGAATAAAGGCAAAGTTATTTTTATTTCTGTGAAAGAACAAAGTCATTCTTCATAACAAATTCACTCACTGAAATTTCAGCAAGTAAAACATTATAAACACACGAACGAATTAATAAATCTCAAAACTGTTCAAGATTTTGTCTGACTTAGGTCATCGCCAGGACGGTGGCAGACAGATTGAATTATGTGATGAACTAAGCTTAGAGATGGACTTTATGAAACAAGTGTATACAACTAAATAAGATCTAAATAAATTTTGCAATTCAAAACCAAATCTAAGTACCGTCAAACTTAGCCAAGGAAGCAAATATTACTATTTATTTTGAGTAATAAAGTTCTATTACAGCTTTGCAAAAATTGAGAATTATAAGGTACGAAGTAATAATAATCACGATCCTATCTTCTTATCCACACTAACAAAAGTATACCTCTAACAAAAATTGCTCGAATACTTTTTCTCAAACAACGGTAACCGAAAAAAGTTTTCGCCAAAGAAAGTGCGAAGCGAGAAACGTACCTACTTGACTTAATTTACGATTATAAGTTACCGACTGCGAAGTAACTTTAGCAAATTAGTTTTAAAACAAGCACCGTAAAGCTTTTTGGGGGGATATGGGTGGTCCTACCTTTGTTCAAAGTCCAGGAATTACGTTTATTTAAAGTCTACTTTGAATAAGTACTAGGGTTACTTTGAACACCTTTTTCAGGAGGTCTTTTAATGACTAAGATGCGACTTGGGCCTTGATAAAAATTTGGCAGACAAAGCTTTAGGAAATATAACCTAAATAGAGGTCTTGCTTAATTTCTCCATTGAACACTCAAAAAGGTGGATGTTTAATTCCAACCTTCTTATGATTATAAGGTTTTATATTTTGAGTTTATTAGTTCCCGCCAGTTGGCGCTGTAAGCGAAAATAGTCCTGAGATGGTACTGTCAAAAGTTTATGTCTATCAAGTTAAAATGCAGATTTGTTTGTTTGTAACTCGTACTATATGTTTTCGCTTGATAAAACAACAGAAAGCTATCAATCATAATCAAAAGTTTTTGTCTTTTTAGTACCTACTACAATTTAAGTACAATATTTGTGCCAAGTAATATTATATACGTGGACTGAAACAAAATGTTATCTTAAGAAAAAATAAGCAGTTATTTTTAAGTTATTTGTAATATTATTTTTTTATTATAAAAAAATTAAAGTAGTAGGTAATAATATGTATGCGAAACAACGCAAGGTACTTAAGTACCAATTTCCTTTAAAATAAAACGATGAACGTATTATTTTTATCATTTCACGACATTAATAAACACCTGATTACAATGTTTTATAGCTCAAAATTATAGTTTTGTACATCATAATGGGAAATTAATAAAATACAGACGCCATTAGCTACTGGAAGTTGATTGGCATGCTTGACACCTGGTTTGCAACATTGATATAAAATGTAGATTGCTAGAATCTTCTACGCAGGTGCTGCAGATTTTTCAATGTAAATTGGTGGATATTTTTGACATAAATTGACCTGGATGTCGATATTTGTAGTTTAACGAATTAGGGACCAAAACAAACTAACAAATGTGAATGTCCCGCGAAACGTTGATGTCCTATCTGTTTCTTTATCAAGCATCGATCACCCAGAAGGTGACAGAAGCGGGCAACCTTTTAAAAAAACCAATTCAGCTGTTCTATACATTTATTTGGCCACCGGTCGCTTTTCTTTTTTTTTCTGAAAAACTTTAAGGTATTATTTATATAGTGTGGTTCATATGTCGCACACATTATCTCGGCACGCGTTAACGTGCGCGGCAGATGCGCGCATGCGCGGTGAGCTCCAATCGCAGAGCGCCGCCTGCGCAAGGAACGCCTCTGCCTTTATCTGATTGTACCTATTGTTAGCTAAAAGGTGTTGCGCTGTGTGACGGATTTATTATCGACTTGGATTGTACCTACCATATACATTACATGTATAATCATTTTATTTTATACAACCGATGGTTTTATTTATGCCGTTTACACCTGTAGGCCTTTAAGCTACTAGATTTTGTTTCCGATGATTTTAATCCTTTGTAAATCATTCAGTTGATTTTTCAGCTTATACAATCAATGGCCTGTTCAAAAACCAATTTCTAAGAAAAAGAAACGAACTTGCAACTCATATTTTTTTCAATAAATGTAACACTTAGGTACTTTTCAATATTATGAACTTGGTGTAGCTTTAAGCAAAACTGTATATTCTAGATTATGAGTTTTATTTTTAAAATTTTTTCTTATTTTATTACTTAAGTTTGATACCATTCAAAGGATCATAATTCATAACCATAATACCTAATACAGTATTAATAGCCCCATTAATCTCAAATGGCACAGTGCTTCTGAATGCGCTGTCCACCCTGACCGATGATATTGGGAAGGGGTGCAACAGTGTGATAGTCACCCCGCTCATAAGGGCGATTGGTGATCGCACCTGATACGATCACCGTGGACACCTCTTATAACACTTTCGTAAAGGGGTGTAAATTGGAGCATTTACATAAAGCATTTGGTCCTCAAAGATGTTTTAAGTAAGTTTGATTGGAAATAAAGATGGGAAAGTATTTTACACCTACTTATACTCTGACACATTTTAATCCATCAAACCTCAAGCGAACGCCAACATTCCGGCAATTATGTATTGTTTTTCTATTGTGTCTCAAATTACTACCATTGAAAAGTTAATTTGTGTTGCTTAGATGCTCGATCGTTGCTAAAACGACTACAGAAAGCATTTTTATTAGGAATTATGACCTACTGTTTACCTCAATTTGAACTTGAGCAATTTTTACTAAAGAAAATAGTGAAATTCATTAAAATTTACGACCAAGACTCTATGAGGGAGCAGCGGGTAGAAACAACATAATCGATGGTAGAATTGTCTCGCTAATCGAGTAACGGTGTTTTCCTTACAATTCTCGCAAACAAACATACAATAAACATTACTTACTAATAAAACTAACGCATAAATCACAGCCGGTTTTATCGCACAATTTAAATGGACTTTTTTTGTTTTCCAGCAATCTTTTTTTTTCATATTAAATAGAGCGGGAATACGTCCCCGTCGCCATCTTGAAATTAAGAAAATTTATTGCTGCGAAAGCAATTTCTGTTTTATCATAAGAATATCGAAAAACTTGAGTTTATTAAGCTTAGGATTTACGAGAAAACTTTGTCCTATTTTAGTTAGTTTATGAAACTAATATTGGTTGACAAACAATGAACATTTATGGATTTATAGTGTTTTTACAAACCAATTGGTTTGGAAAATAATACCATATCATAAATTTATCTAAAGTCACCAATAAATTAAAATTCGAAATATTAAAATGGCATAACAATTTAATTATCAGTAATCACGAATCGAACGTTTATAAAAAATATAAAGTTCGATTTTTTAAGTTGTTCCGAACACGGTCCACCCACAGGCGAAGCGATTATAACGGTCGGCGGGAGTTTACACTTTTGATTTTTTTTTCTTTTTTTTTCGAGCCGGCACGCGCCAAGGGCCGGTGATTCACGGCCTCTCGGCCGGCAGATGTTAGGTCGAGCTTTTTGTGCTATCAGCTGATGTAACGGGCAGGACGAATCGACTTGTTAATGATGCATCTTGCATGCTCCGAACTATTACGTATAACAGGAGTCAATATTACGTCCTCGGAGTTTTTTTTTCGTACTTAGAACATGTTTCGTAATGTTGTTCTTAATCATCAATATTTATGTATCTGTTATTTCACTATTTCGTAATTCGTGCACGCATTCAAATCTTAAGCATTAATGTTGTGCTTAAAACTTGAAACCCAAACGCAACATAACGTTTTCAACTTTAATGGAAAAGGCAAAACTATACAAACACTTCTATTTGTTAATGTTCTAGCCTTAACTTGAATCGGAACACCATATTGTCTAGTGTTAAAGTTCAAAATTGTTGAGCAATCGCCACTTGATTTCGTGTTAACAGCAAAATTACGTTGTTAACAAAAACAAACAGGATGCGGCTCAGACGCGTGTTTATGTCAAAGTTATCTTTATAAATATAACTGTATTGAGGTTTGAACTCGCAGAATATCATCCATCTTTATTCATTTTGGCGGCAAAACAAAAGCGCGTAATCACGTCGAATAAAACCTCTTTAGTTTGAAATAGAGGTTAAATTAGACATAGACAATAAAACAGTGGATGGTAAAGCTAGAAATGTATGGATATATTTGTTTGGAAAGCCTCGAATGCTAATAAAAATGGGCCCTTTGTCATCGTTATGGGCTAGAACAAAAATAACGAGGCATTTCACGTTAGTGTTCTAACACTCGACAAACGTCAAAGCAAATATTTACAATTTTGTTTTTTTTCCACATTCACTGTTATGTTAAACGCTGTGCATTAGTTCAGCTTTGTTTTATGTTCATCACTATTTTTATGGAATGTAAAACAGAATGCTCTCTTTCATTGCGTTCATGCATGCTTAGATTTATTTAAAAAAATATAATTTTATAAAAGTCGATGTGTTTAATTTTAATGCTTCAATTTTTTTTATAATACGATTTATTTTACTCTATAGCTTACTTTATAACGAATCTTATTTCAAAAATTATAAAACACACAACCAAAAACCATGTGATGCACAAATCCTTTCACACAAATTAAAATCTTTTATCCATTTCAAAATGGCTGCCATAAACTAGCATCAAGAATAAAAACCTTTATACTCTGTTGATAATAAAAAACTTTAAATATTAAAGCTGTGCTCAATGAAGTATTTACAAAGGACCGTTGCTTGCTATAGACCGGTTTTCCCATCTGCATTATAATCTATTTAAAATAACACTCGGTAAATAGAACATGTTTACCGCCATTTTGGTTTGTAGCTTTGAAGACTATCTGTACCGTACTGTATAAATCTTATATCGGAAATCTTACAATCATCTTCAATTTCAATAATAAATGTAAAATACTAATTTAAAGAGCAATCCTTTTCAAACCATATTCTAAATGACATTTATGATATTATTTTAATTATAATACATTATATCTTAAAAGTCCAAAACCAAATTTCCCTCATACACAACTACGCATTTTTCGAAAAATCATCAACAACTTGCAAAAGTACGCGCTAAGCACAGCTACTGTGCAACAAATCAATACTTTTTCCTAGCAAAGACTACCCCAATGCACGCAACTAATTCATACAGCCTAGAACACCACAGTATAAATAACTACATCCACACGACCTCTTTTCTACAACCAAACAGGTACGCACACATACACAGCATCGCCGACCAATCGCGGCCCAGTTTCGTATCATAAGTGTTGGCGTTGCGTGTGTGCGTGAGGGGTGCGTCGATGCACCCTTACCACGCATCCAACACGAAACATAAACTCGATGCAGTTTTATTATTATTAAATCGGGTTTTTGTAGTTATAGCCGACGGATCCAGTTATTTATTGATATTTCGTTATTTCATGGCGCACTCACGACTACGTTATTCTAAATGAAAGTGAAATTATTGCCATTGTAGATTTTTATGGCTTTTCTCTTTCAGAACATTTTTATGTTTAATTTATGCATTTAATAGTTAATAAATTCTTGCAAAGACACGGCTTTGTGGACGACATTAATTTTCAATTTAGTAAATGGTTTCATTATTTATATTTTTATAGAGACAAAACTAACAGTAGCATGAAAGTTAGACTAACAAATGGATTAGTGTTTTCAAAGTCACATTGAGAATACAAAACACAATTGCCTTTAATAAATTGTTAATCTATATTGGCGAGGCACATAAACATTCTATATTTAAAAATTTGAAATTATTCTGTGTTTTTTTTTTAAGGTAACATTCGCACTGGCTAGGCTCCGTAATGACGTATGCTAACGTGAGTAAGGGTGCGTTCAGACGCAATGTGGCGGTTAATTCGCGCGTGCTCACGCATACCTAGTGCTTTAACACATCCCCGTGCGGTGACTTGAAGAGCTTTTAACACATATTTAAAAAAAAACACACATATAACATAAGATTTGCAGTTTTTCTTACTCTTGTAATGAGGTCGGATTTATGTTGTGGTAAACGTTGAGGTTTTCTGTTCCTTCGGTTGATGTCATTAACTAAATTGTTTTTTTTTGAATAGTACAAATTGTGTTTTTGTTTACTGTTTCTGGTTCTTTATACATACTACCAATCATAAGGTATTTTCAGAAATGTTGGTACCTACGTCAATTGTATTCGGAATAAAATAAACAAAACAAATATGTAGAAAGGCAGTTTTTACGTTAGTTTCTTAGCTACCTGATGATTGCAAATCTTCGATTTTGTAAGAAATATATATGTAAGTACTTATCAAACATAATCTTTTCTAGAATATTTCTAACATACCTACGGTTAACCTATATAGTTTTAGCTACGCATCGCCTAGGTACACTAGTTCATACAGTTCATTAGAGACTTCCCCAGTGACACGCGCCGTGCCATGCAGCGTGAACACACCCTACCTCATCCCACCCCACTCCAAAGAGATCTAATTCTGCACGAATACGTAAATACGCAACGCAACTATGAATTTGTTTAAGAATATTATCATCGTTTTTTGAAATTCGAATTTGTTCTCGAAAACAAATAGGTGCAAATAAACGTTGCTGACGAATACCTTAATATTTACTAGGAAAGTTATAAACAGCGTCAAATAAGCTAGACTAATGACATCAAAAGATCGATCAAATACAATTCATGACCTAATTTCGATCCGTTTCGGTTTTAGAGCCCAAAAAATTGTGACGAAAATACTAAAAAAATTGTAATTATTGTTGTACTGTTTTATTTATGACTAGATTATTACAAAGACTGTGTAGTTAATAGACACTAGAATACACTTTACGAACTAACAATTTATTGGCTTATTTACTTAAAAAGATTTCAGACAATTCAACACTTTTACAGGTAACTGTAAGAAAGAAAGAAAGAAAGAAAGAAAAAGTATTTATTCGCGTCTGGGACGCATAAAAGACACAAAACGAACAAGATAATAAAATAAAGTTAAAATAAAAATACATTGTAACTACACACACTGTACACTAAAGTGTAGTTGCGACAATAACATTACCATTTAATAAATTTCAAGTACAAATGAAAGAAAAACTGGACTTTTTAATCGAAAAAAAACGCTAGTAATAATTGCCTTCATAAAACAACAAATCCAGGAAAATAAACTCGTCTTCAAGAATCATCACTACCACGCACTTTACGTAATCTACACCGAGGAAAGGAGTTGAGATTTTTATTCGTGCGTGTGTGAGGCACATAGGTTTATATGATAAGTGGAGCTCCGCCCCGCTGTGGGGCAGGCCACCTGCACGCGTAACCTACAAATCTGCACTCCTAACGAGTGGCCATGATGCATGAAATGTGAAAACAACCTATTTAATAAACATCCATCGCTTAACATTAAACCTCCTTCGTATTCGAACGTTTTCGCAACGTGTTCTCTATTCGAATTTAAATAGATGGTTGATTATTTAAGAAAACTGCGTTCGATTTTCGAATGTCAAATTGTTAGATACTCCATTTTTATTTAGGGATGTCACAATGGCTGGTATCTCTCACGATTCAGTGTCCTTTGATGGATTACTGACTACTTTGATGGCCGGGATGGCTCTATTGTGTAAGGATAGAGCGATTTTGAAGTGTTGCCAAAGTGGGACATTGTACAAGGCCCATCAAGCTTATATACATCATCCTTATTTTTATAGCAAATGATTTTAATAGCGTCTGATTTTCTCTGCTATGTTTTGCGGAAAAATAGGTACTGTGTAATCTACAATGACAAAAATTATAACATGTCCTGATACGGATATATGTAAGTACGGAAAAATAGAACTATTCTTCTTTAGTCTTAGTAAAAAATGTGAATTACCCACTCCAGCATACTCGTCCCATCACTAAAGTAACAACATTTGACTTTGCCGCGTTCTACATAAATCTTTATACATAACCTAGCTAGTATGTATCACATGGAAGGGTTGATCCCACCTAAAGGGGGGGGTGAGGGAGAACGCGTAACCTAGTGAACGCACTCCCCACTTAGCTATCGGGAAAAGAACTATTGTAAGGTAATTGCAATGAAATACAGATATCGCTACGCAGGACTAAAACGAAATGGAGTTTCGAAAATGTCACGTGATTGGTTCATTTTTTGGAATGAAGTTCGGTTGTTGTTACCAAAGGGATAAGAGTTCCAATTTTGAATTAATAAAAACCTATGTAAATATTGGAGTAGGTATTATTGTATATTTGTTCCTATTGAAATTTGGACAAAACAGTTTGTCTTTATTGTTTAAAAAACAAATTGTAAAGTTTTCTTGATTATTACGATACCTTACTAAGAAAATAACGATTACAAAACTGACAAAGCTGTTAGAGCAACAAGCTTAGTAAGTTCTCAGAAAGAATTTTTCTACTGAGAAAAATAGACATCTCTGGTTGCTCTCGTAATCTGGTTACAAGTGCGAAACTTATTATTGACGGCCTGTGAGTATACCGCCTCTTTCGACCCTTTTTGTCTATGGTCAAGGCGATTCTGAGAAACATTGCTTAATTTTTACCGTGTCATAGGCACCAGGTCTCCATCGAACAGCCTCCATAAACTTAATAAGCTGCCATGATGACCTCTTCATCTTCCCTACATATTTTTCCCGTATATTTACATACACAAGTGAGTCATTGCACCACTCATCGAACAATCAACGCCAGGCTAACGACCTCGCAGCTTCAAGCCTTCCATGCCCTTTCAGATCCGACCACCACGTACCGACCCTTTACTAGTCACACTTTTCCCCCTCTCTGACACACATATCTCAGGTGGAAGGGAGGCAGGGGAGCTCTAGGTTGGCTGGTGAGGGTCTAAGCCAAGTTTATTGTGTGACCCAAGCACTGATAGGCAAATTGCAGTTTTTTATGCATCACTAGGGTAAAAGAGATAGGGTGTATGTGTAATTGAGGTAAATAGCACTTTTAAAGATGGCTCGCAGATACGTGGTGATGAATGACTATAATCATTGTCATTATAATCTTGATGTAAGGCATATTCAAGGTTTTTGTTTAAAGAAAAATTGCAACGTTCAATCAGTAATTACCAGGTCATTAGGCTACTGGATTTTTAAATATATATAGGTTTTATAAACATTGCAAATTACTAAATAAAAAAATACACAAAAAATCCTAGCTTATTTAGAAATATAGAATATAAAGGACGATTCTCAAAATATTGCCATCACTTGATTAAATAGAGTTCACACCGAATATCGATTAGAATCGAGACATCTCGAGTAATCGTAATTATATGTCAACGCGTAACTCGATCCCGGCGGGAACTGTAAAGTGTAATTTATGATTTAGCTCCGGTTTTTGAACGTCGCATTCGCTTCCGCCGCGCCGCGCCGCGCTCAAACATTGTAACGCAACACGAACAAGGTGCGTTCGTTATTTGATTTATATTTTTATTTTTAGGGTTCTCTAGTGTCGTACCTACATTTCTTTTAGTAGGTACCGTAAAAGATCCCACCGTAAAAGTGGTATGCTTCTAGTGACATGACTTACCTACAAAAAACATAGGTAGTACTCATAATTATAATTATAGGATTGTTATATTTCTAGAGAAAAAAAATAGTACTAGCCTACAAGAGTCTAGTCACAATCACAAAGATATTATACCAATACTTTCTCTATTTGATCAAATTTTATTTTGAAGCAAAATCTTATAAGTTTATCTTCTACGGAACCTTCTACATATGAGTTCCTCTAGCTCTTTAATAAGTTTTTTTTCATCCAGGAAGGCTTGGGAACCACTTGGCGACAGCATGTTGGTAGTCGAAACATGAGTTACTTATCGTTTCATTGAAAATGTCTGCATCAATGATTTATAAGACATCCCTGTCGCTTCACTTTATAAATTTACTGCAGCTGTACTTGATCATGATTTTAATATAAAAGAAATGTTTAATAATATTACACATGTTAGCTTTAACAATAACTAAACGCATTGGAAACAAATCGAACTTTTATCCTTTTCAAAGAACATCCACTCCTAAATTCAATTTTGACGTTTATGTGTCAGTTTTAAAAACAATTCATTTTTTGAATACTGGCTTGAATTCTTCGACTATTATAAGGTAATTACTCATAGAATGCAATAAAGAATGAATGAAGAATTTTTGAACGTTGTTGATGCCATTTTTTACACTATTCTTGCTAAAAAGGCATGTAATTAACTTAGGGATGTCACTTTCGACGTGTCTGCAGAGGGAATGCATAGAACTTACAGTAGATATTTTTTTGTAAATTATTGATAGTGTAGACGAAAGAATGAAAATTTATATTGTTATTATGTCAAGTAGTTTTATTGAAACACGGTAAATTGATTAAGACATTCCTTATCCTAGAATTAACACAAAACTGAAGGTTTTACGTGCCCTAAAGCTACGTAAATATTACATCGACACATATATTTTTTAATTTAAACAAGAAGGATCGAATCGATTTCAACGAACCTACTTGTATGCTTGTTTAAATGACTGAGTGATGACAATTATGAATGTTAATTTGACTTTTTCAAAAATGAAAATATAATTACACGATGAAGAATGAAGACATCGTGACAGAATTTATAATGGTCATATTATATTTGGAGATGATTTACGCCTTGATATTTTATAACTTCAGAGGTTATACTACAAAATCGCATTTATGGTTTTTAATTCTTATAACAAATCGGCAATAAGTTTTTAAAAAAACTGCTTTACTAAAATAAATAATATGTAGTTTATAACAACTTTCGAACATGTTTTAAAACGTATCTCTATTAAATTCTATGAGTTATTTCCGTAAATACATCGTGATGAGTACACTTATATTATCCCATAGTTATACCATAACCTTTTCTGTAATAGCATCAAAAACACATGGCGTATATTATATCTATTGTACCTACCTGCCTATTTTCACATCGGAAGCATAACGAGTAATTACACCGAACCGACCAGAGACATTTGACACGCATCTGTCGTCTATTGTCTATGGCTTTTTTACATTATAAATATTTTATGGCCGTATCGAAATGCATTCGAACAATAAATTATGAAATATTATTATTGTGAAAAGTAAAAACATATTTTTTTTTCTCTTATAATAATAATAACATGGCGATTGTTTACCAAAAAGGTAAATTATAGCAGAAAATAGAATAAAATTATCCTCGATTCATTTTTTACTTTTTAAACACAACATCATATTTTATAACAAAAATGTAGCAGTCTGAAATAATTTTGATAGATTATAAAAATATGAAAATAATCTCTCGTGCCGTCATATTTCATATACTAGTACCGACCTACTCGTTGCGTTGCATCCTACTAACACAGGAAGCAGGTGACAATTCTTTCTATGAGTTAATGTCACAAAAACTTGACAACTGATCTGACTAGTTTTTACAAAAAATATTATCCCCACTTTGAAACTAAGTTCACATCCCACTACAAAACATTACTAAGCATTAGATTACGTAATTTTGTGGAGAATAACCTGATTAAGAATATTCTTCGTACAACCCTGGCTACATAAACACTAAAAAAAATTTTCATCAATTTAACTACAAGATATTGTGCATATAAAGCGGACGGGCAAAGTAAATCGTTCAACTCAATCCATCATACGAAAACAGGCTTGCATTTATTAATTTTTGACATAAAATACCGCCATCTTGAATTGGAGCAGCTGTTGTTGGTAGTTCGTTGACCCCTTTTTTTACGATTCCAGGTAGAACTATAGAAATGGTTTGGGTCAAAACTTTGTTGATCTCATGGCGTACAGTTTTAATATTACGTATTTATAATATTAAAGTTCTTTTGTGGGATTATTTTGAATCGGGATCGATTTTTTTCTATTTTATACAATGTGAACATGGCATTGGTTTTCGGAGACTATAAAATTAAATGGTTCTCGGAGATACGTAAAATTGGTACTTATACCCTGTCTTTTAAGGTCCTTTTTTGACTTGTTAACCTCATAACAAAGATTAAACTTATTTCTATATAAACAATACTTCCTTCTTAACATTTTATTCGGTAAAATATTTCTTAAAGCCAGCACAGCAATTAAAAAAGTATCGTAGACAGCAATAAAGTTATTTTTAAATGTAGAACTCCAACTAATTCTATAATAATAAACTCCAATTAAAAATTAAAAACAAACAAAGGTCTACAAAAGTAAACCAACCTCTTTGATATTTTTAAAGGGTATCTATTAATTTCTAAACCGTTTTAAACGAAATATATTAAGGCTGAAGTCGTTAAATTGATGACTTAATAACCGCTTTATTACTATAATAGTACTACAAACACCTAAAAACCTGATAAGTAACTTTCGCTGTACAAGTAAACCATTGCCGCTTTAGTTTGACGACTGTACAAGCAAGTACCTTTGAAAACTAGCAATGGATAGCACATGTATAAATTATTTAGCTTCTAGCTGAATGAATTAACGTGTCATTCGTAATTTGGTGGAGCTAGTGGAATTCCCTTTCGCTTATTTTGTGCTCAACTTGAGTCATAGTAATTTAATTTGTGACACATTTGAACCAATGTAAATCATACATCTCTTTAATCTCCAAAGGAAAGGGAATAATCCTCATACTTATTTACTTATAAAATGTAATAACCATTTCTTCACCACTTGGATTATTTATAATTTACGTCAATTTCGAATTTCGAAGGAAGACAATTGGTTATAAGATCTAAACAAACATGTAATTTAAATTTAGAAAAAATATGTTATAGAAAAAACATTAAATTTAAATTAAGAATGAGAATAATCAATAAGTATGTTTACTTAAAAAGACTCATTCACATGGTACCAAACGTATTGACAAGCTGTTTATTTAATGTACTGTATGCAACAGGCAAAATATCTATTGCCTTGTATCGTGTAAATGGGGCTTAATAAAAACAATTCCATTGCTAATAATCGAGTAAAATCTATTTTTTTTTTTTTATTTCAGAAGAAAATCGAATTAGAGCTTGATCAATTACTTCATCAATGCATTCCGATATCACTTATTATGAAAAATAAAAAATGTTTATGGTTTTCTTTCTTAATAAACTAGGAATAACGTGTAATAAATTAGCAAAATTTGAACACGTACGATTTCCATATATAAAGTAAATGAACTTTCAACAAAAATGGAAGTAGACAAGCGTGACTTCAATGTCCTGATGCTAAAAGTTTAAAAACATTGTTATTATTTAATTATGACTTCAACAGACTTATTAATTTACTTCAGGTATCCATATTTAGTAACTTGATCTTTCGTGATAACATATTTTACGTTTAAATTTGGAGTTTTGACAAAGGTCTTGCATTATTGTTATTTTATATAGAAGAATAAAGTTGAAAAGAATATTTTTTTTCTTGACAATCGTCATCTAACGACTAAGTTTATTGACTGACCTATTCGTGTCTTTCAACGTAACCTTTTATCACCGCTGCGCACGCGCCTAGTGAAGCAGCTGTGCGCGCAGGTAACAACCTATCAGGAAGTACAACACTTCCACAACACTATTACAGAAACTTTGATAGAAAAATCGCTTGTATCTTGATGCACTAAGGTTGATAGTCGTTCGTGGGTTTTTGACAGATGTATGTGCTCAACATTGAACCATATGCCGGCTAGGTTTCTCGTCAGCTGCACGACATACCGACGATGGATTTATCGCATTGTTCCATTATACGCGATTAATCTTGATAACAAGTACGAAAACGTTGCGTTTTTTGACAAAGATTTAAAAAGGTTCATAGTCGTGTTCTTATGGAACCTTTTCATTATGTCTAAGGTCCTATGACTCCAAAGTTTTTATTAGGTCTATTTCGATTTTTAAATTGTGTTCCATTCTATTTTTAATAAGGTGACTTTTAACGAACTGTCTTTTAGGTATTTTACTTTTTATAATTCCATTCATTTCTGTTTATAAATTAATAATATTCCCATTTTATTGTTACAGGTAAGTGGTGCTTAGTCCATTTCAGAAACATCAGACATGCAGTGTGGCGACCAACTAAGAGGTAAAACTTAGAAGGATCGTAGTTTATGTAGTATATTTTGTAGCTAATTAATGATATCTTCAGTATAGTATAGCATAGCTTGAAACCAGATGAAAGTAACTTCAACAGACGCATAACCACGTGTCGATTCTAATTTCAAACATTTGATTTTAATTTGAAACTCCTTACTCAAAGAGGCCCACGAAAACATATCCAATACGTAAAAATAAAAAAAACGCTCTTTTTTCAAATAAATTCAAATTCGAAAACAACAAAATAGTCTTGCAATAAACTAAAAGGAAGTAGGTACGAAAACTTCGTCCAGTACACACGTTCCGAAACTCGAAAGGTTGAATGAGTCACCGCGGGACGGGGGCCGCGGGACGACGGAAAACGATCGAGGGTGAAAATGCGACGTTGCATTTTTCTCGGTCCCGTTTCTACGCGAAATGCTCTGTTGCCGTTTCTTTAATTACGCCACCGCGCCAACGATTTTCTCGTTTTTTTTTTCAACGTATAATTAGTTCTCTTTTTGTGATTCGAAATTCGATGTTAATCTTCACTACTGGTTTCTTTGACGTTTCTCGGAAAGCTTCTTAGTTTTTTCGCGTATTTTGTTAGGACTAGTGTTTTAGGAACCCGAAAAGTATGAAAAATGTTACTTGTTACACACAATTTTCTCTATTAGTATTCAAAACACTATAATAATATTGTTTTTTGATATATTAACACTACAAATGCTGATGTTTCATAAAGTATCTGGACGATAATTAAAGCTTTCTTAATTAGTATTGTGCTTAAATATGGCGACTAATTTTATCACTCCGCTCAACGTCATAACCAAGCGAGTCACGTTCCAAGACAGAGTCTAGTCCATTCTGATCAGACTTAATAAAAAGTTAATAAAACACAAATGATTACTTCTTTCTTATTCTTTAATTATATTTCTTAGATTAGAATTCGAATTCTTATGTAGACCACGTAGCGTATGGAATCACCTGAAGACAAAGAGTTCTTTTCAGAAACATCTATTAAACAAATACTACGTAATTACAATTAATAATGTAGGAAACTTTGTACATACAATTTTAATTGTAAGTCTGTCGTACTCAGAGTTTAGGGATAACTTAAACTATTCCTCCTTAACGATTTAGTTAGGAAGGACTGACTTAGGTGGCCATAAAGTAACACGTGCCTAATCGACAGTTTATCTCCTATTTATATGTTTTTTCTAGCAATAAAAAACGTAAATCAAGGCTTTATATTTCATTTCTATCGTGAAGTCTTAAGATTTTATATTTATTGATAATATTCCAACTATGAAAACTGTATATACATAGGTACATAACTATATCGTTAACCAACGTACTTAGAAAATGAAACTCATTCTTTAATTCGTTTTTACGTAAGTATAACACTTTATTGATGCAAAAAGTTTGTATTTAAAATAGTCCTAAAAGGAATCAGTTGTTTCAAGTCGTATTTTTAAATCAACATAAGAATAAAGGTTTCTTTCTTACCCACTATCACCAGGTGCAATCTTCGCACACTAAATTAGCAAATAATTTATCAGCTATTGTGCGTCTGCGCATCGGAATCGCTTTTGTTGCAAGTTGCGCAAACGCAGCGCACAACAAAAGCTCCTTTACCTGCCTTTGTATGGCTTTCGATCCCAGACACAATGTTATTTCATTCACTCGTGAACTGTCAAAGAACTAACAATAAAATCTCAAAAGTATTATGACTTGTCACAATAGATATAAAGTTCATTTTCGTTTGATATCAAACGCAGATGCCAAGGAATAAATTCAATAGATCAGATGAGAATTTATGGTCGCCAAAGTAAATTTTCTCAGTCAAAAAAATTAAAGGCGATTGTCCCAAACATTTTTTTTTTTAAATCTTTAAATCGTTTAATATTACGAATGACAGATTTATTTTCGTGTATAGCATTAAACTGAATAATTGTCACTTTATAAAAAAAAAGAAAAATAAACAATTACTTACCCAAAAAAAATTTAATAAAAAACAGGCTCGTGCACTCGAAAAACAAAATGAAAAACAAAAAGACATCCGCTTGAGGTGCGCATGCTCAAAGAGCTAAAGCAAGATGGCGCGCGTCCGGCGGCCATGCCACTTCCGCGGCCGCATCCGGCCGTAATTCGACTCCTGCGCAGCCTGCGGCGCAGCCTTAGCCAATCGATTTGCAAGACCGTAAACTTAACAACGTGAAACTTTTTATATCTCAAAAAACTTTCGAGGCAATTAATTTTGTTACGATTCGATCTAAGTAAAAGGCGTGATGGACACACCCATTTTAATTTTCAATTTAAACTATAAAACGACGGCAAATAATGATTTCGGTGCTTCTAAATATTCTAAAAATCTAAATAATACTTAAAGAATCGTATCGTGTCTATGTAAATGAATGTTAACGTTTCAGACTTCTTTCAGGAAAGTATTTCAAGTTTACAAAGAAACGTTTTTGTGAAGAAATATTGAGATTTATAGCAAGAAAGAGGAAACCTTTGTTTTACTTATCCTGAATATTATTTTGTTATATACAAACTCGGGCCTCTTTCATTATTTTAGCATTGTAACGTAAACCATTTTGACATCAGTCGTTTTTAAAACATTAAGTTAACTAGTTTTACGAAAGTAAATTATAAAAGTTTATTGAAACTGCATTGCTAAAAACGGTGTATTGCACAAAACGTGGTTAAGATACTTGTCGCATTTATATAAGATAATTGCACTTCCAATATGTATTTCGGATAATGCTCTATATAACAGAATGAAGTGCCATATCATTTTACAAAACCACACTAGACTAGAATGCTAAACGTTATTGGCGCCCGACATGGGACAGCAAATGTATCGTACAGTTAGGGCGCCATCGCCCTCTGAACTCCGAACCACCCTTTCACTAAACTTGACCTGAAACCACTAGCAGATCGAATATTTCTCTAAACTCTAAGGCAAATCCATGTTAATCGTATATATTTCACATTAATCAACAATATCAACAGTACAAAGTTGTATTCTAATTCTCTCATGTGATTTTTAAGTTATTTCAATTTGGTGGAAAACTTTTGCTTAAATTTAATCTATCACTGAGGCCACTAATACATATACTTCGTCGTCTCGACATTAACAATGCAAGACATAATCACAAATAGAGTTTTCCAAAAAAACAATAGAAAATGGTAAAATATACAGCCACGTGAGTAAAAGTTACAAAAAAAAACAACAAATCACGAGAAATGAGGATGATAATGATTTTACAGTCGAGGTCACAGATCTATTAACATAACTAGAATAGAAATGACTACCATCTAGGCAAACTAAGCCAAGACCTTGGAAATTATCTTAATCAATTCAACAAAACAAACTGTTTTCAGATTTCACTAGTCAATCGTGAAATATTTATTCACATACAAATCGAGCGACGAATTAAATCACCAATGAAATCACCACTATTAAATATTTATATAGTTTTTACCGAATCTTAAATATTTTATAGCATTTTTATTCTACTCAATGGATTTTTCCGTTTTCAACGAATTATATGTTTCGCTCCATTCAATAAGGAAAATGTTAATAGTTAGTGTCATTGAACTCTTATTCAAATCCAACGAAATTTCATTGAAGTTCCATAATTCAAATTCAAATCATCATATTTACGTAACGTTTAAAAATAATCAAATACCTACTTAGCTAGTGTATAAATTTTAGACAAAAATTTAATTGTATGCAATTCTACATAAAATACTTTCAATTTAAACTAACGCGTAGTGAATTATAATAAACTGTTAAATGCACGAAAAATATTCAACTCGCGTCCCTTTGTGAGTCGATAGTCGTGAGAGGGGAACGGCAATATCGTGCTGTTTCACTCACACATTAGAGGATGACACTTCCGAGAATCGTCTGAGCTTTTGAAGTATTTGAAATGCCCCACACATAGTACCGTTACTCTACTACTACACACTTGGCGCTTTTTTTATCTGTCTGTGCAATCTTTTGTCAAAACCACTCCCCCTTTTTATTGTCTATGCGAATTTACAGAGTGAACTTTTGACCCGTTCGTTCAACCGTAACTAATATTATTCATTACTTTATATTCTAGTGAGTAATTTTAAACTATAGTTTTTCTTAAAAATAAATAAATAATTTCTGTTTCAAAGTACCTGGGACTAGCTTAGATAGTACTTTTTCGTTTAAATACGAATGCTTCGTTCTCAATTACGTCCGCGATGCCGATATTAAAAATGAAAATGTCGGCTTTGGGAACGAACTAGCCGTGCACCCACCCCTGTTCAAATGTCGACGAACGACGAGGCGCGTCGCGCGACGTTGCCAAAACGGAAAGTGAAATTTCGTCACACTCTCTCTCTCATTCACACACACAACGACCGCACTCACAGGATAGTTCACTCCTCGTAACTTGCGTCTGTGTGAGTTTAATTCGGCAGACGCTTTACAACTGTGTGTGTTTGTTTTGATGAATATTACACAGGGCTCCTGTGTATGTGTGCGTCAGACGAATTTGTATGAACGTTGCAGTATACCTACGCTATGAACGTTTCCGTGTTCGATCGACTTTTGTAGACGCCAACTTTGAGTCGTGATTCTGAACAATTAAAGTAACTAAAAGAATATATATTGATCTCGTATTGTACGTGGCATTATTGTAAGAGTAATACATAAAAAGAAAAAATATTTTATGCTGTTTCAGGCTAGATATGAACGGAAAAAAATTACAATACAATAGTAGGTATCATACTATGATAAACGTATATCGTACAGTTTACCTAAGCATCAGGTAAGTAGCTGTTTAGTGAGAGCATACTGGCATTTTAACCAAAAAATAACCCAATTCACAGAAACTAAAACCAAAAATCGAATGATCTGTCTCCAGTTCCGCACACAAACGGAGCGTGGTCAAAACTTGAGTACACACAGTTAGACAGGGGGCCCAGGGATGACGTCACACACCATTACCGCAATCTGCTCCGACACCATAGACACACAGCTATAGAGATCGTAACTTCACTGAGGAAGGGTTAGAATTTAGAACGAAAGTCAAAGTGGGCTATGTTTAATCTAATACACGTACCTAGTAAACAGAAGTATACATTTTGAGCATTTTTTTTTACTTAAAATTTTGAATTGAATGATTCTAAATTTGAACTTATATTAACCAATGGTAATCGATTAAGGTATATCCTCTATAAACAATAATCTTTAATAAAAAGAACACTAGGCTTTTGCGTTGTGATGTACTTTTTTAATTTATTTTTTCTTCTTTCGTATGTTTTTCTTCGTCCTGTATTTGCTTTCACGGCGTAAAAATTGATTTTGCTTTTCTTTCAATAAGTAGTTTTAAATATTTTGTGAGCTAAGAAATCTTGTTACTTTGAAGAATTGTATTAAGTTATGGTATTATAGAACAACTTTCATTTATGAAATGAGATAATTAAAAAAATATGTTCATATCTAAGATAAATCAGTAAAGTAGTATTTTGTAGATTTGTTTGTACTATTTTTTTTTTGTTATCCAGATGCTTTCTCACGTGAAACGCAGGCACAGCTAAATATCCTATAAAAAAAAAGTTTCTTATTAAATCAAATTTAGAACATCTAACGAAATTCGGGAACGAGCAAAAAGTTTTCGCTTGAAGACTCTTGACCTTTTTAATTAAGTCGAATAATCGCAATGATATTCCTTTCTCCAAAGTTATTCCTAAGAAATAACCGAGTTATTTAAAATTCCTAGACTACGAATGTTCTTAGAATCTTATTTTATGTTAATTCATTGGATATCGTTAATTTTGGAAGTTTAAACTGTGATTTATTGTTTAAGACTTTAGGAGCTATATTTGAATAAAATAGTACTTATTTCTCACTCCTTTATAAAAAGTAATTTGATTATGTATTCTCATAAAAATAAATTATGTTATCATATGACGCAGAGGGACATATGGAAATAACGTTCCGTTAATTCAATATAAAAATATTTTTTAAAGGCCAAACTTGTACAAAGAAAATGCTATTCTATTTACTGTTTATATAAAGGTCTCTTAATATAATCTCTCGAGTCTGAATCTTCAATGTAATCAGAGCAAACACAGGCAACAATCGTGTCTACAATCCGAATGTCCGCACTCGAGGAACTTCAGATCTTTACAACCTAACTTTATACAAGTACACTCAAACGTTACGACGTAGTTATTGTATTTATAATACTGGCAACATTGAATAAAGCTGTTAACCTTCATGCCGACGATTGTGCGGGGGCTTACGGCTCGAGGCGCGAAAATCCGATAACTTTCGTGTCTCTCCGCGCCCTGCGCCCCTCTCCCGCCTTTAATGGCATAAAAAATCAATTTCCCGCCCAAATTACGCAGAGTCGGCAAATTGCGAACGCGTCTAGTCTATAATCGAGTGTTTTTCGGTCTACTGTTCACGACCTCTGCTACAATGGCTCAAGTCTATCAGGTATTAACAATTTATCTCCGAAAAATATTTATCGATAAACTCAATTATCTGTTAAATTAGCTTTTTATATTACCCTAGTACCTGGGATGTAAGGGGGCGAACTTCCATCTTTCGCCCCAAGCCAACCTCACCTGCACGCGGTGCATCCTGCTGGTCAACGAACGAGGCTCTGGCGACCGACCGACGGCGGTATATCCGTCCCTTACAAACAGGCGAAATTAAGTACCGCAGGCCGGTGACGGGCAGCAGCGTTACCGGTGCGAAAAGTTTCGCCCTGCGATCGCCAACCCGCCTGCCCAGCGTGGCGATTATGGGCAATACCTCCTATGGGCAAAAAACGAAGGCCACGGCCCCCAGTTCCCGGTAGCCCCACTATTCCTGGTCATGGTGGCGACCATGGTAACGGTGGGGTAGGGGGTGCTAAGAATCTCCGGGCTACGGGAGGCCACCACAACAGACTGACCCTGGCGACGTACAACGGACGCACGCTACGGCTTGACTCGCATCTAGCGCAACTAGAGGTGGAACTTGGGAAGATCAGGTGGCACATACTAGGGTTATGTGAAGTCCGAAGAGAGGGGGAGGACACGATAACTCTCAAATCAGGCCACCTGATGTACTTCCGTGAGGGAGACCAAAAATCCCAAGGTGGCGTTGGGTTTCTGGTTAACAAGTCCCTATCTAACAATGTTGTGGAAATGTCGAGTGTGTCGAACAGGGTGGCGTACCTCATTATAAAGCTCACCGAGAGGTATAGCCTTAAGGTGGTCCAAGTGTACGCACCGACCTCGGCACACTCCGATGATGAGGTGGAGGAGATGTTCGATGATATATCGAGGGCCCTCCACTCCACCACTAGGACTCACTTCAACATTGTTATGGGGGACTTTAACGCCAAAGTGGGAGTACAAAATTGCAGTGAATCGGTAGTAGGATCCCATGGGTATGGAAACAGGAATCATAGGGGGCAAATGCTCGTCAATTTCCTCGAACGGGAGGGGATGTTCTTAATGAATTCATTCTTTAAGAAGCAGCCCCAAAGGAAGTGGACGTGGCAAAGCCCCGACACTATGACAAAGAACGAGATCGACTTCATCATGGCGGACAAAAGGCACATATTCAGAGACGTCTCCGTGATTAATAGGTTTAATACCGGTAGCGATCACCGACTCGTCCGAGGCTCTCTGAATATCGACTTCAGAGCCGAGCGAGTCCGCTTGATGAAGGCCAGGCTCCGACCAACCCTGTTTCAAATCAAAATGGGATCTGAAGCGTTTCAGTTAAACCTGGAGAACCGATTTGCTGCCCTGGAAACCACAACCGACGTTAACCGGAACCTTGAAAACGTGGTTCGAGTTCTCAGGGAAGAAGGTACGAGATTTTGTGAAATGCAGCGTAAGGGCAAGAAGTCGAAGCTTTCGGAAGAGACTTTAGGGCTTATGAAGAGACGACGTGAAAACCCACCCGTCACTTCGTCAGAGAAGCGGGCTCTAAACCGAGAGATTAGCAAACACGTGCGACACGATCTCCGGTGCTCGAATACCCATGCAATCGAGAGAGCGATCGAGCAAAACCGGGGGCCAAAAGTGTTCGTACAATCTCTTGGAAGAAGCCACCTGACGAAGTTGACCACAGCAAGTGGAGAAGTCGTTGTCTCGAAGCCGGCAGTTCTTTCGGAAGTAGAAAACTTCTACGGCCGGTTATACGCTTCGCATGCATCTCGACCTGACCCCGGAAATGAGGACTCTAGAGCCACTTTAATACGCCATTACACCGAAGACCTGCCAGAAGTCAGCATTGACGAAATCGAGATCGCTCTTGGACAGCTTAAAAATGGAAAAGCCCCTGGAGAGGATGGCGTTACGACAGAGCTTCTAAAAGCAGGCAGCAAACCGGTACTCAGGGAGCTGCGAAAGCTATTTAACGCTGTCCTGTTTGAAGGGAGAACTCCAGAGGCGTGGAGTCGGAGTGTGGTCGTCTTATTCTTCAAAAAGGGTGACAAAACCCAACTGAAGAATTATCGACCCATTTCCCTTTTAAGCCACGTCTATAAGCTGTTCTCGAGAGTGATCACGAACCGCCTTGCGCGAAGACTTGACGAATTCCAACCACCGGAGCAGGCTGGGTTTCGGAGCGGATACGGCACCATAGACCACATCCACACAGTGCGGCAGATTATACAGAAGACTGAGGAGTATAATCAGCCCCTGTGCCTAGCATTTGTGGACTATGAGAAAGCCTTTGACTCGGTCGAAATCTGGGCTGTTCTGGAGTCCCTGCAGCGATGCCAAGTAGATTGGCGATACATCCAAGTGATGAGATGTCTCTACGAGGCCGCCACCATGTCCGTCCAAGTACAGGATCAGCAAACAAGGCCGATACCGTTGCATCGAGGTGTGAGACAAGGGGATGTTATCTCCCCGAAATTGTTCACAAATGCAATGGAGGATATGTTCAAGACGCTGAACTGGAAAGGACGCGGCATCAACATAAATGGCGAGTACATCTCTCACTTGCGATTTGCAGACGACATCGTCATCGTAGCAGAAACGCTGCAGGACCTACAACGGATGCTGAATGACCTGGCTGACTCTTCTATACGCATCGGCCTACGGATGAACTTGGATAAAACCAAGGTCATGTTCAATGAACATGTACTACCGGAACCGATTGCAGTACACGGCGCTGTTCTCGAAGTCGTTCAAAAATATGTATACCTCGGGCAGACATTGCAGATGGGTAGAAACAACTTCGAGAACGAGGTGAATGGAAGAATTCAGCTAGGTTGGGCAGCATATGGAAAGCTGCGTCAAGTCTTCACGTCGTCGATCCCACAGTGCCTAAAGACGAAAGTCTTCAATCAGTGCGTCCTACCTGTCATGACATACGGAGCCGAAACGTGGACACTGACGGTGCGGCTGGTTCACAAGCTAAAAGTCACTCAGCGAGCTATGGAGAGGGCTATGCTCGGCGTTTCTCTGCGAGATCGAATCAGAAACGAGGTGATCCGGCAGAGAACCAAGGTAATCGACATAGCCCACCGGATTAGCAAGCTGAAATGGCAGTGGGCTGGCCATATTAGCCGAAGAACCGATGACCGTTGGAGTAGACGAGTTCTTGAGTGGAGACCGCGTCTCGGCAAACGTAATGTAGGACGTCCTCAGGCAAGGTGGAGTGATGATTTGCGCAAGATGGCTGGCAGGAGCTGGATGCGAGTGGCCGAAGATCGATCCCAGTGGCGTGCAATAGGAGAGGCCTATGTCCAGCAGTGGACTGAAAAGGGCTGATGATGATGATGATGATTACCTGAGTACAAATCCAATCAGATTACTAGAAGTCCAGATTAATCTTGATACTATAGTGCCTTGTTAAGAACGAACATAATGTTCATCTTACTCTGGCTGGCAACAAAATAATACGGTCATTTTAAATGATATTGACCTGAGTATAGTAAAATATTTTGAAATATTACGGATTTGTACAAAATTACCGCATAGAAGTAGGAAGGTACTCTTTCAAACCTTTTTTATTCCCACCAAAAAGCCAGTGAAATGAAAAAACTTCAGACTCAGCAATGTTTTAATAGCAGACAATTTATGCGAAAATAAATAATGAAGTCTCCTTTACTGTTCAAGATAAAGTCTGGTAGCTTTTACTGGCCACAGACACCATAAAGACGTGCGCACACATGGACAAAACAATTCCCTACCACAACTAACGGTCCTATGTTAAACATATACATACACCCAAATTCTGAATACATGCACCCACACAGACGTTGCAATGTCCGTGTGACCTTGGCGCGAGGGTGAAAGTGTCCCTCTCCTTCCTCGTTCCCCGTGCCAACCTTACGCGATCTATTTGGTGATTTCAAATTTCGAATCGTGCATTTGTTTGAATTTGCTGTTAAATTGAAATTGTCAGTGATTGGAAGTACCTACATTTTGTTATTTATCTGTGGTGTTTGGTTTGACAGTTGCTTTGGCGGTTTATTGAAAAATATACTTTATGATGACATCATGTTGTTGATTGTACTTCTTTTGAGTTTGTTGGCAGTGTGGCAGTAAAAAAAACTTTTGTAAATAAATTTTACTTCCGAACATGAATTGCGCTGGTAATTCTTGACATTGCAGGAAAACATAATTAATGATACATTTTACTGTTATAGACCTACAAGTTTATTTGCCTATAAATTTTATGAAAGCATATATCATACTATAAAACCATTGACATAAAAAATAAAATCGATTGGAAATACATAAAATTAAGGCTCTGTTTTACTGTCGAGTGATAAACTGCCTGTTCTTACGATACATATTTTTGAAGAAATAAAACGTTTCATATCTGTATTTCTGCTTGAAAATGAGAACTAGTATGATAGATACCTGTTTAAATCTCTTGAGATATAAGGTTTAAAAATGTACTATTTTCATTTACTCCAACACACCTTTCCATTTTTTTAGTTTGTTATTAAAAATGCACTACCTGCATGATTTCTTCTCGTTTCGTGAGAAAAAGTCACGGACAACAATATACATGAAATACATTTTCACATCTTTATCATATCTAGATATTTCCTTGGCATTATCAATTTGTTGGATATTCCTGATTTCCAATATTCCATACAAAACACAAAGCTATCTAGAATGAAAATTCCACACAAGTTTATAAGAAAAACTGAGTTACAGCTATCATGAAATCTATTACGCACTGCGTAGACTTGTCGTAGTAACGTCTACGATGCGTAGCGGCGTAGCGCCTACGGCTACGGCTACGAAACACCGTCTCTATTAAATACTTCCGACCGTATACGCTTTATCTTTTTCTTTTATTTCTTTTATGAGAAAAATATTCTATAACATTGCTGGCTTTGCTTATACGCGCACACACGCACACACACACACACACACTCACAATCACTCGCACAAAGACCGGTGCTTGTTCTTTATGTTTAAGCTACAATATGAAGTATAATGAATTGGCTGTATGCTATTTCTGGCAAGATTCCGTCTATCATGAGTACAATCATTACATATACAAAGATATATGAATGAGCCCACGTGTGTACACGGTAAACATGTCAAGCAGAATATCAAAATCTTACAAGTATGTATATAAATAAATCTAAACAAAGAAGTTCTGCATCATATAAATCACGTACTTGAAAACAAACAAATCGTTTAAGTCGAAATACAAACAGCAATATGTTTAGCAGAATAAAGTTCACGACCCTTGAAAAGGGTCATTGTCACCATTTCCATGTGCGAACTATCAAAAGCCTTATTTTAAGCTCCAACAAGTTTACTCTTTGATCAGGTCTGCCGCGATCTACTAACTACTGAACAACTCGGTCCCCTGACCCTCAAAAGCGGTGGCAATTGCCCAAAAAGGTTCAAAAAAGGAGCAGGCACGACAAAAACAAACGTACGTAAACGTGACCTTGGGCGTGTAACCACAGGAGGCATTAATCTCGATATACCCCGGGGCAGACGCACGCCAGACGGCCTCCCGGACCGGTCACTGATATCGCCATATTCATACCCGTAGGGTTACCCCGGCACCCACCCAAGGAATATCGCTTAAAACGAGAAACTTTGAACGATTTTTGAAGCCCAGACAAACTTTATTTGGTTTTTCAGTAAAAAGTTAATTTTTACGTATCTGAAAAGCTTATCGGACTTCGATAATGAATATATTATTTTCAGAAGTGGTTTTGAAAAAAATAATCCGTAGTCACTATACATTAAAATGTAGCAACCTCATTGCTAATCTTTACATAATACCTATATAAGTTTATATAAAAAAACATTGGCACATATACACGAGCAAAATCATAATTAATATTAAATAAAGCAACAGTAAAATTCGGACTATTCCTGCCGTGGAAAGCAACTCTCACTCTCTCAGCACAACCTTAAATGCATATTGCCCAAAATGTTTATCCGGACTCCGACCCAAAGACACACAAATCCTCAAAGGCTTTACCATCTTTCCCGGACCTCTGACAACCCTAGCCGGGGATGGGACGGTGACGACACAATTCAAGGCAACAAGTGTAGCAGAATAATGACCATTTATTTTTAGGGGTACATTTTATGAGGTTCGTGAGGAAGGCTTTGATGGTCCCCTATTGGAAGTAAACAGGGACATGATTCTTGAAGATCTTCCTTCGAAACTATAATTTCTTGTCGTTTTCTATGCGGTGTGATGACCTGAATGGTAATGGAACATACTGTAGATTTGATAGTTTTGTAACAGCCTTTGAATGTAATGGACATTGTCTGCATTTTCGTCTTCTCTGTTAGAGCTTAACTCTTGCTTTCAATTTTAATGAACGTGTTTTCACCTCGCATTTACTTAGATGATTTTGTTTATCTGTACCTTTTGTAATAAATAGTCAAAGAATAATCGTCTTCAATACATAAAACAAATTATACATAGAATTTCCAAATTACACGGAAAATCTACCCAATTTTTTTACCAGACTCCGAAACCGAACGCACGTTTCACAATCAAGACCAACGAGGCATATAAACAATCATGTCACGATTCCCTCTTTATACAGACCGTATAGATTATATTTGGTCCCTCCGGCACCCTCTGTCCTCCGGGAGGTCAGGTTCAAGACATTTGAACCGACACACGTGGTATTTACCTCTCAATTTTGTAAACATGGAAATTAATTGGGTAATTTGAGAATATAATAAAAGCGATCGATCGAGAAAGTTATGTTTTATAGTATAAAATATCTAGGAGTAATTAGGGATTCCATATTAAAAGAGCAAAATAGCAACTAATCGAACCAAATTAAAATGTTTAATAAGGTTGAATTCTATGGTTTAGAACTGTTTTACTTTCAGTGCATGATAAAATTAAAACAATTATCCGTCAGAATCACAATCTGTCAATTATGATATTGTAGAAAAACAAACTAAAAACCATAATTTCTGTGTTCGCAACAAGGCAACACAACACTTTTTATCCACCATGACAATGCAACAGAAAAACACATTTCTATTTTTGATCTTTTTAAAATTTGTCCCTTATACACATTCAAATCAAATCGGTGATCAATGATTTGGAAAACACAAAGCATAGAAGCATCCCCAGCTATCAATGGCGATGGAAATTTAAATTTTTCATACGCTGTGGGGTTCTCGTCTGTGCAACCGTCTGGCATCCGAGATTAAGGTAAAGTCGGGACAACTCCGGATTCCCCGAGGTCACAATGAACGTTATTAAGCCATAATACATGTGTCATTGTTTTTCTTTCCCTTTTAACATATAAATCTGTTGTTTTTGTACTTAAATGTTATATTAATTTTCGTGTTTTCGCTGTACGGCCGTGTATGTAAGGATTTTAAAAAACCAAAATATTTTCAATAAAACTTCACCCTCATATGAACATAAGTTTAATGACAAACATACATGTATAAAGAAGAAACACACTCCCAGAAAATTTAAAAGTATTGATCAACACATATTAAATATTTTGAAGATCTAATAAGCAAAATGGATAACGACAAAAGTCTGTTATCATGGCCATTTTTGATTTGAGAACAATTATTCTTTGAAAATATTCTTAACACGTTTTAAACTTGGTCCTTGTATGTTATGATTAAGGATTACCGTAATCGAAGCCCAGGGGTGCTTCGCACCGTAATCCTTAGTTGAAGGTCAGGTTCAACAATCAAACAAGGGGCATGCAAATCTTCTCAACTGGCTGGAAGAGGATCGTTGTACTTGAAATTGTTTCTGGAGATAAAATTTATATTTTTATGAGGTTTGTTAATATGTTGGAATAGTTCTAAAACTGATGGTATAGAAAGTAAGAAATGTGAATTCCATCGCATTTTTCTATAAATTTTATAAATAAAATAAAACATTTTGTGCAGGGAAATAGCTCAGAATAAATTTAAGAAGAATAATATTTTTAAAAATTAATATTAATTCGTCATTCATTATGTTTGCAAATAAATTCAAAATTTATTAAATAAAATCGCTCCAAAAAGGACAACAAACTTGAAGAGAAAATAAAATTGATCCCTAAAAATTATTAGTTAAAATAATTTAGGAACATATTCTCGGTAAAAGATAGGGTGAAATCGGTAAAGTCACAAATTGTTGGCACCACGCTTCTCGCGTCTCCGACGGCGACGGCGGCGCCCCCTCCCGGTGTCAATCTACGATGTGGCAAATCACTTGGATGCTAGGATTTTATTCGCACGAGGTAATAGAAATTTGAATAGGTTTTGCTTTTCTATTTTTTCCACGTTTTATTTTTTGTAACTGATTGGATTAATGTTTTCGTTTCTCGCTAGAATTACAATTTATTCACTGTATATACCTACTAGAGTAATACAAACATAAAATAAAAATGATATATATGAATACTATTTAGAATGAAAGAAATTTTACTTAGTTTCAAACCTTTTACTTAATATATTATATTACAGATTGCTAAAGTATTACTACACTACGAAAATAAACTAATTTCAAAGCTTGAATCTTAGAAAAATCACCTTCACAGACAACCAACACAAAACAACGAAAAAAACATCAACAAAATTAAGAACAACCTGTATCTTAGAAATAAACATTAATAAAAAGAACACAACAACAACCTCAGTACAGTTTTTCATCACCTAAAGATTACAGAGTGCTTTTAACTATTCTCACTTGGTTTTTAATAGAGACGAGCGTTTTTTACACACCCTGTGTAAATATTCGGCATTTTTAATCAACGAAGGGCTGTGTGCATTTTGGATATTCCTGCCAGTATATCATTTGAGGTTTAAAGCCGGTGTGTCGTAAAGGTTTAGTATAATGGTGGTCTGTTCACCCGCTTTATTGGAGCCCTGCTTAACTTTTGGTGCATTGCAATATTTGTGGAGTTATCGTTGTGATCTAGGTATTTTTATTAAGTACTAGCTTTTTATTTTTTGGAATAGCGACTTCCTGCAGATTTTTGGTACTTATAAAAACTATCCTCTGTCCTTTTTCGAGTTCCAAATTATGTGTCTACCAAATTTCACAGAAATCGGTTCAGTAGTTTAGGCGTGAAGAAAAGAAAGGCAGACAGACAGAGTTACTTTTGCATTTATAATATTAGTATAAATAGTCTTGACTAGTCCCTGCCCTAGGCTTTACTATGTCTTATTTCAGAATATAATCTATCTCTGTGCCGAATTTCATTCGAATCCGTCCAGAGGTTTTAACGAAAAAGCTTAACAAGAATCTATCTATCAATACTTACAAACCTTCGAATTATTTTTAGTGAAATTGTGTTAAGATTATTCTAAAACAAATATGTATATAATTAAACACTTCTCTGATGAAATATACATAATTTTTATAAACAATTTTTACAAATATACGCAAATACATTGATATAAACTCAATTTATACCATATTTCGCATATACAATGACCCTTCGCCATACATTGGTGTCTCCACCCGACATTCTGCATGTCATTGAAGAATGTTATACCTAACCACGTACGTATAGTATATATGTATGTACATGTATATGGCATTCTATTGAAACCACAATACCTACATAGTGAGGTTTTCGATGATACATAAAGTATAGGCATAGATCGATGTATAGACATAAGTATTCATGTGTGTGTGTTTGTGTGTAGTAAAAAGGTTTAATGAAAATAGTTTCTAATAGCATCATAAATAAAGGAGGTTCTATGTAGAAGGAAGAAGGAGATTCTATGTGTAGCACAGAAACTTAATCCAAACTACACTCAAACAAATGTCCTCGTTTGTCTTCTAATATTCTAATATAATTATTCTGATAGCTAAGTCATATTTTTTTCGTTTATCAAATACAATATACAAATTCAAAACTATATAACAACATTGTGATTAAAAAATATTCAAAACCTTGTAATCCATAAAAGGCTTAATAGTATTATTAAAACAAATCAATTATTCCATTATGAATTTAATCAACAAACAAAACAATGAAAACAAACTTACAAATAAAACATAAGCACAAAATTAAAAATATAAACAAAAAAGTTAAACAATTAACTTACAAAGTTTAGGGGATAACTGTTAATTTACGCGACTAATCCAAAAGTTAGCTGACTGCTATTGTTATTTACTTACATAAGTTTATATAGCTAGGTATATATAAGTACCTATTGTTTAAAGTTTCATATTAAATTTTAACTTCAATCTGTTTGGAAACTGGTACCTAACAATGACGGTGTTTTGTACACAAGAAGATACAAGAAGATATTATTTTATCATTCTTCTTTCTCTTTTTTCTTCTCTCGGCTTCCCTGGGTAGGTTGAGAGGAAGTGTCAGACTCTTACTGACTAAAAACCTCCCCGTGCCTTCTTCTGTCAAGACCGAGGCCGCGGTACATTATTACGTGGCTTGGTTCTCCACGTTGAACGATAACTTGCCAGTTATATTTCTTTCTAAAACTAAAAAAAAATATTTTTGTTGTATTCTTTTGAGAGATTCATATCACTGTGACGCGCCGAATTTCAGTGTTCCAGAGTTTTCGTGGTTGTGTTGGTACTCTAGACCCTAGCTGGTACTTGTTGCTTGTCAAATAAAACCTCTTTTGTGCGTTTACAAAATTAATTAAAATAAGTTTCCTTTTCTTAATAAAACTGTAAACTTTTGTAATTTAATGGTTTCTTACTATTAACTCAATAAAAGTTAGCTTAAAGTAAAATAAAATTTCGACATTTCCTGAACATTCGAAATTCGTTTCCAAAAAATAACTTTATGGTCACGTTTTTCTCTCACGTGACCAGAAAACCCGGAAAGAGTTTCGAAAAAAAGTATTTAAAAAAAACAACGCTTAAAACAAAAACAAAGTAAATAAGTACTTCCAAAACAAAGTCAAACAACTTTCTCTGCCAGGTCCCTGAAACGCAAAACCCGTATAAATTTTCAACAAACTGAAGTCATACAAACGCTGTAATATTTACTCAGAATTTATTTATCCTTATTTTTTAATAAAAAGTCATTAGAAAAGTCCTACATTAAAACCTTTCGATTACGAAAAACAAAACCGCGAAATTATAAAATAATCAACCATGTGCAAAAACTTAAAAAAAGAACGTCTCTTTATCAAAAAAAGAAAATAAATACGCAATCTTGTTCTATTTTGATCGTCGAACACAACATATTTAAAGCCAGTCCTATCGTAAAATAAAGAGGTCGTACAAGGAAAACCCTTGGACCCTCGTCCCGGGTGTAAACGGTCACAAAGTACCCGGGAACACCCGTGACCCAGGTCATGAGACCTTGAACTTCATAGAAACAGATATGGTTTGTTTACAAACATACCATTTAAGTAGAAAAAGGATCTTCATTGACAGAGGAAAATCAATGCGACCTTTTTTATAAGCAAACTCCTTTCAATACACGCCGCGCGGCGTTCTATGTTCGAATTTAGTAAACAGATTATACAAAGTTTCTACATTAAATAAATAAGTCTGGCAATATCCATAAAACGTAAAACTAATCTCAAAACGATATAAAATAAAGAACATAAATCAGTGTTTATGATTTTAGTTCGCAATAACTAACATTTTCGTTCATTTTGTTTTTATTTCAAACAAATTAGCATAATGTCGATAATTTCATTGTTGGAATGGCGTGCAAAAGTATTATATTGTCAGCCATGAGTCAGTATGTATGGGACAATGCATCATACTGACTCATCCGCCAATCAATGCGAGCTTTACACCAATTCCAAATTTAAATCATTCGAATGTGTTCGCGTTCTTTGTCTTGTAATATTTACTCGAAATGTTGACAAGATTAATTGTTCTGTTTCGAATTTTAAAATTTTCATTTTGCGACCCAGTCTTATGTTATTTTCAAAATACAATTTTAATTTGATTGATTGATCATAGAATAATCTTCAATAATTTCGTACTTATATTAGGTAATTGCACTGGGAGTTAGTGCATTACCTAATATGAGTAGGTACGAAATTTTAATGAAAACAAAAATGAAAAACAGTTTTAAAAGACCTTTAGGTAAAGCAGATATCTTGTTTTTCGATACGTAGTCCCTGACGTGCGTCATGAGAGCGGCATCGTGACATATCCGCCACTTGGTCGCCGGATGGCGGTTCAATTTGTTAAATTAAACTCCACGCTATGCACAGATTCACTTGCCTGATATGTAGGACGAGAATTTTCATGGTTTGTTTCACACGCTCTAGATATCTATTAACCAGTTAAACAAAAAATAATTAACAATACACGTGGTTAAATTGTATTCTAAAAAACCCCTTTGAAAATTTCTTGCTAGTTGAACATTAGTTCCGCTACTCGCCGCTGACAGCGCTAGTGTCTACACGCGCAACTATATAGCGTCCCGCGTCACCGCGCCGTGATTGCACTGAATTGAGCTTCCGTCGTCGACAGGATAAAAAAACCCGGCCGTGTCCTCGGCGACATTAAACAATAGCCAATCGCGGTCTGTGTGGAGCTTTAGGAAGCGCACACACTAACGGAGGCGCGACAAGACGCGACCAACTTAAATATTTAAGTGAATCGGTCGCATCGATCCAATTTGTAGCCGTCTGGCCGGCTGTTGTTGTAGTGGACCTTACTCGTTTTATGTTTTCAATTTAATTGGTACTCAGGAAGTCCGTCTGGAACACTTAAAAGGACGACTTTTTCCTTCGTATTGTCGCGAACGGTCTTGTATTTGTAGTCACGTCCTTCTTCGAACTTAGGTATATCATAATTTTACAAATGTATTAAAACAAAAGCTAACAGACACAAGAAATAATAAACACAAGAATAGATTTCAGAACTATAATGTAAAACGACGTTACCTAGCGTCACGAATAAAAGGACCAATTTTTTGTGACAAAGGACCAAAACGTGAGTTCTGCTCGAATGTCGCACCACTTGCAGTGTGTGAAGCCGCTTACGTATGTCGCGTCGCGTCGGTCGAGTCAATTTGATTGGAGACTGATTGAATTGTCGGAGAACTACTGCCTTTGTCGGCTCACCATGGTCCTTCGGTAACACCATGAATTTGAATGGAGAATTGATGCATTATTCCAGATTGAAAGCGGGTGCACTTATTAGCTATTTACGTTTTAAAACTATAATGTAGTAAAAAATTTACTGGTATATATGTAAGGTAAGGTATTTAAATAATAGTTTTTAATTTATAATTCTAACATAATAAGACTAAACAACGTCAGTATCAACTTTAGTTTTGACCAAAACCTCTACCTATCTAATAAATTATCATAATAAAATAAAAAAAAAAACAATCCAATATGTAGTGCTGTTACATAAAACGAAACTGACAGGCTTTTAGGTGGACGCAGTCCGAATAATCTCTTAATACATTTAGTGGCCAACACGCTCTGATGTGCAGATATCTATTTAAACATGGGGGAGGGTGTTTCTGACCAATTTACGACCCTATCCGGCCCTATACGATCCCGTCGGACGCAACCCGACGCCCTCGGCAACCAGGACCGGCCCAGGTATTACTAAAACCTGTTAGCTACCATTTAGTGATTGATTGACCGAATGAATTATCCGCACGATTGGATATGGCAACTGATATACTTAGTGTTTCAGCGGTATAATTATGATACAGACGTTTTCGTCTATTATGTTATTAGTGACGAAAGGATACAAGTAAGCATTTGTAGATAGTAATGCTTGTAATGTAAATTTGATGACAATAATATAAGTAGTGGAAAAACAAAATAATCTTTTAGCGATCGAAAGGACCAAGTGCTAATCGTCAGATTACTAGACTAACTAGACTACTAAAAAAAGTATAAAGGACTAATTTTTTTTTATCTTTTACTTCAATGGCCCCTTAGTTTTATTAACACATAAATACTCATTCGAGTAAAATACCTCCTTAGACATCAAAACCTTGTCTGCTTATAGTTTTAATATTAAACTTGATTAAACGTACTCGAGTGTAAAATTACTTGCAGACGTCCCGACATTCACACTATAATTTATAGGCGAACTTTCTTATAACACAATGTAATTGTTTACTGGATAAACTTATTCTATTGTTCTTTAGAACATTCTCGAAAGAATACTGGAAGGACCTGAACAAAGTCTCGAGATTATAGTTTAGAAACTAAATGATAATAAACTTTATGATTTGTCGTTGTAATGAATGGAGTCGTGATATAGTTTTGTATAACTGTTAACGTAGATAGTTGTGACGTCTTAGCTTAAAGCATTAAGGCACATTTTACATACACAACATACGCAGAAGACTTAAAAAGATCATTATTGAAAATGCCAAGAGAATTAAATAAATAAATAAGAGGAATATATCAGCATGTCAGTATTCGTTTCGCGCGTCGTTTAGTCCCCGAAATTTCGATATCCAAACTAATGTAATCGTTTTCCAATACAAAACTTAAAAGGCAATACAAAAAGCAATCTATATTCCGAAACTATTTTCCAGGCAAGCACCGGCTGCCAACAGTACGCACTCGATATTGTCACGCGAATCGCATTCTCATTCAAATAAAACCGCTGAATCGCAACAGACATGTCGAATCGGCACTTTGGGACGAATATCGCCAATTTGAGATTCACTTAGGCTCGTTTGCCGTCGACTTACTTTCATATAAAACGAAATTTAGCAGAATGTACAAAACATTTTGTGTGCACAATACAATATTGTTTGCAATTTACTCAAAACAAAATAACAGCTTATTTAACTTGTAATAAAAAGATACGAAATTACGGGAGCGCAGTTCCGCAACTTAGTTTGCATGCCATCTGTCGTCGAGTAGCGGCACTAAGCACGGACCCATTGTAATTTACTAACGGTTCGCAAAAACGGACATACCAAAACGAAACAAAACATATTCCAATTAACCTCGTTATTTTTACTGTACAGATTAACGTTCGAGATTATCTTCTGCCTTTATTATCTTCGGCGATGGGTTGCACCTGCCTTTTTAACCGATTTTAAATAACTGCCATTTCAATCCATCATGGCGGTACAATTTCAATGGACGGTTTTCTTGATGAATTATATTTAACATTAAATATAATTAGGTTACATGTTACTTTATTTTATGGCAACTGTCGTACTTAAAATGAATTGTAGACAATAGAACGGAGCGATTTAGTGGGACCTAACATTATAAGTTAGACTATTAAAGTCGTCTGAAGAACTATAGCAGCATAACTTACTTTCGTGAACCTTTATTTATGAAGGGCAATCACAATTTTTATTTCAAAACATTTGTATAAATCTATTGTATTGAGATGTCAATTTTAATTTGAACCCTATTCATTACGTCATTAACGTCACACGACATGATATTGGGTATTACGAGGACCTCATATGCAAGACTACCATTTTAATTCAGTGTTAAAGTCTGTTGACAACGAGTCTGTTAAGAAGTATAAACAATATAGCCATTTACTTTTTAAACATGAGTGAGTAGAGTAGACTAAGATGTCATGAATTCCTAAATAGAAAACAGGAGTCAAATTGTATTCTTAACAGACAATAACTGTTCTAGATATTTCACATACAAATCCAAATTTTTCATACAAATAAATAGTACTAAACAATAAAAAGTTCAAGTTCAATTCCAAATACCATACCTCGAAAACAAACGGTGGCATTTCCAAACACAAAACCGCGGGCAATGTCGTTAAATTTACGTCCGAGACATCAGTAACTTGTCTCAGTACTCGTCAATGAGGCAATCAAGTGGTTCGCGTGACGAACATGACCTGCCTCAATAAGCCCACGCGTCACGAACTCACGTTACGGGAATATAAGCCGAATTACGAGTACTACAGTATGATCTCACGGGAGCAAGTAATTTGTTTACGAATACACGCAACCTCAAACGTGGCTCCCCGACGTCTTGCCTCGATAGGCCTACTGTGACTTGGGCACAAAGATTCGATATCTTGATTTCATTCATACTTTTTAAATTAACCTTTAATCAAATACCTATCCTTAGATTGCTGACATTTTCAAAACTAGTCAGTTACTGAATCTGTGTCATTTTACTGCAACTATTACATTTTTATTTCTATCTATCTATAAATAAAGAAACATATAATATCTATCATTGGTACAAGCATAGAATGTATATTATTAAATACATATTCAATCATAAAAATTGAAATAAATCGATCGTAATATCAAATAATACAGCTTTATGAAATCAAAAAAATGTAATAACACATTAAAATCCAATGCAATCACACGCAACGATCGATAAACTTTTAAAAGGTGTTATTAAATTTGAAATATAATAATTAGAAGAATCCATTAATGCACACAGACAGATGGTTGGAAGGTACTAATTCTAATTTACAAACTGGTTAATTAATTCAATGTATGACGATGATGCTCCCTGATAATTAATATTTAAATAACGGTAGCCACGTTCGTGATAATTTTCCCCTAAAATTTAGAAAGTATGTCACAATGCTGCGACTCATAAATTCAAGGAAGTTCCGTCTGTTTTTGTGATTTTTTTCGTAGATAATAGTAAAAACATTTCCTTTTTCGTATCTAATATTTACAAATACGTAGTCGTAATCAAATTTTTACTAACGGTGGTTAATAATTAAAACGATAAAATCTGTGTGTTACAAGACATATTATGAATAAAAACGGTCACAAAGTACTTTATATCAAGCCACAACAAACGTGCTAAAAAGTAATAATGCAGCTGTTCCCATGAAAACATTCCTAATGTTTATTCATCTTATAAAAATCTCTAGCGAACGAAAAATGAGTTCCGAACCTGTTCACAAGGATAATTACAAATCCTGCGATTTGAATAAGAATAGATAGCGTTAGAAAGAGAGGTCGGATAAGAAAGAGACGGCGATAGAACAAATGTCGTTCGCGTCTAACACAAAAACAGGAGTAACGAACTAAAACGCCAGGTGTGTGGCGATGCCATGTGCTCGGCAACAGAAACTATTTATTCGTGGCCTCAGTTGAAGTAACCTATTTAATTAGTGCGGCTAGGACACGAAAAAGCTCGTTATGTTTGACAATGACAGCTGCCATTACTTCGACAGTTGAGCGTATCATCAATATTTCAGGTCATTTGCAAGGATTTTTCTGAATGTTTACTTTATTGTACCTGATTGGCGCGGGAAGTGGCATCAAACAGTTCCGACATACGTAAAAGAAGCGTTTACCATTAAACCATTTTATACCCATATAAAATAAAAGGAAAAATGTAATTAAACAAAGTAGTTGGGTAGTCTAAAAACATATTCAAACCTAAAACATAACTATTTTTACAAAATGTTTTTGGCAGTAAAATAACTTTTTTAACATAAATTTGAGAATTACACTAGGTAAAACAAAATTTGTTATCTATTTCATAATATTTTAAAATCTGATCTTTACTACTACCGGTTTACGAAAGCGCCATCTAACGGGTAATAGCAGAACTACGGCGGCCGCGAGCAACAAGAACGTGACGTTTAAATTAGTAGAGTTTCACGCGAGCGAACATAGATGGCGCACACCGTAGGTTTAATAGATATTTTTCAATCTTTGTAGGAGTTTTCAATAAAGCCGTTTACTATGATACAATATAGTTAAAATATGTTGCAAGATCCATTAATAGTTATTCTTTCCCAAACAAACTTTTTAATAAAAGTTTTCACACTAAACCACTAATATGTCGCCATCTAACCTTACCTCCATTGCATGTTTGTCTTTTCATTTTTCCCTCTTTTTGTGTTAACGTTTCTCCTTTGTTTTACTTACTTTATTTTTGCTTTATGTTAAGTCTGTGGTGTGTCTGTGTTGTTATAGCTTATTTTGGCTCCGGACGGGACCTTGCAGACAGTGAAGAGCGAGTCTCGCAGAGGACGCGGCAGAGGGCGCTCGAGTTCGACACCAGTGAGTACTTAAACCTTATTTTCCTGACCTGTTTCTTTATTTTGTTTTGTTTTTTTATTTAATTTTTTTCATTTCTTTCATGTCATGTGTATATCCTTTACTTTGGTGACTAATGATTAACATTATCATAAATAACAAATTAAACATTTATTATAACCAGCTTTCATATTTGAAGAAAAGCGCGGTGCCGATTAAATACATATAGATATAACAACTTCTTTTCAATAACAAAATATAGCTTTAGATGTACATTAAGTTAGGCGGGATATATCGACAAGAACAAACTGTTTTACATAAATACTTAAATATCAGACAATCCTTTTTGAAATCCTGATGTTGAATACAACATCTCAATGTTTTTATCTTCACTGCTTTAGCATACTGTAGAGCTATTTTATGTAGGTATATACCTACCGACGTTATTTACGTGATGCGTAACATAGGAATCAAAAGTAAAAAGGTGAGTACTTAAATAGTTCAATACCTAGTTTAAAAAGCCTTTCTTTTCAGATATATCTTGTATAATTTAATAATAGTTTAATTAATATCACATAAAACAGTTAAGAAGCCCATAGTTTTAAACATTTCAGTTTTTGTCTTTTAACCACTTGTGCACTAAGTAGTATATTTTACGCAAATCAATCAGAATTATCTTACAAAACAGAAAACAAACTGTGTCTCGCGTAGATCTGTGTTCGATACCACGGTATAGAGAACTCGCCCAACTTTAGTATTTTCTCCTGTGTCGTGAGTACGTTTACAACCAAACAATTTCTTATACACATGTTACCCAGACCCGGAACAACAAATTGTCGATCAAACAAATAGTTGTTCCGACTGGGAAACGAACCCGCGATAGATAACTTTTAAATAGGTTCCTAGAAGTAGAATTTTATTGCATTTTGTATGCAATTTCCTTAGTTATTCTGTATCTGGTAATTATACAATCAAAGATTGAAAAACAGGTCATAAAAAAGCATATTTAATAGCGAATTGAGAAAGCTTCTGCTCATCTTAAAGTCTTTTATAAATATAGCAACAGCATCGTTAAGGAAGTCACAGGTAAAGCTGTACTATGATGGTTAGACGATGCAACATCAGTATCGGGTGATCGCATGAAAAATCGGTCGTGACCCGATAAAAAATTCGGACGTTGACGCGAACCTTCACCCATCAATGACAGTGCGACCGCAACGCTTACATAACGACAATAAATCAGACATGAAACAAAAACCAGGCCACTCTCGCTTTCGAAGCGAAATATCCGAATATAGAGGAATAAAGTGTAACCCGGCACAGTTCATGGCCACTCAGCATTCGTAAACAAACCCCATTCACCGAGATTAACACGAAAAGGCAACGACACTTTGTACTAACACACCATACATCGCTCGTTTTGTATTCACACCCAATTCGGTCGCCGATACAAAGGCAGCAATGTACACTGTGTTTCGGATTATGGTTGGTTTTAGTAGCGAGTTTTGTAGGATATTTTTCCGCGCGCCTGCGGCCACCACCTGTTCATTCAGTGAATCGGGTGGGCGGCGAATTGTAAATTAATTGAAAGATTATTCAGCAAGGTCCTCCGATGTCGTTCACCTAGCCGATATTTATGGATATTCCACCTTGTAACTGTATCTTTGATATAGAAAAGTGTTGCTTCATATTTTATTCTCTTTTTTTATTTTATTTGCAATAAGGTATTTGACCTTTTTTGAACCTATGTATTTTATAAAAAAAATAGTATAAAGTTTGCTAAAATACTGTCCCATTTTTTTAAGTTAAAGAACGTTTAATTTTGTGTACGTATCCAAGAAACCACAAGTTAAAAATAATAATTCGAATTATTTATTTAATGAATGGATATTTATTGAAATTTGTTTTTTTTTATATTAAATCAATAAGATATGAAAATTTTTAATTTAAAAGATTTTTAAATAATGATATTTAAATTTTAAATTAAGATATTTTTACTTCATATTTTTTTATATGCGTCACAAAGTTTCTTTACGCTCCACTTCTAAGGCGTGACGTTGTGTTACGTGTTTTATAAACTCACACATGCAGAGTGACGTAGAAGACCACTTCTACGTCATCGCACGCAATAACATCTGAAATTATCATCGTGTGCGTAAAACACACAGCTACGATATTTTTATATCCCAAGCTTTTATACTAATACAAATCTAATTTCCGTAGACTGACTACGCTGCTACGAAAATTTGTAGCAAAAAAATCGTAGCACATTATTTTATTTCGTAGCTGCTGGCAAATTTTACAAACATTTTTTTTTTATATTTGTTTATCTTTTTAAAATATGTGCATTAATTTTATTCGAAATGCGGCCAGGACTATGGAAGAGTTTTCACGCCGCCAAGCACGAGCGCTGTCGTAATCAAATCAAATTTAATATAAAATTTGCTATCGGTTAACTTAATATTAAAAAAATAAACCTCACTCATAATTTAACCAAAGTTTATGGAAGTAAAAACAACAACTGAATGACTGCATAAACTTTGATATGTAATTCTATTTCTATCGAGTTTTTACAGTGGAAAATTGTATTCCTTATACCATTTACAAAATCAAACGAATACACTGATGATATCCATGAATGTATTTCTACCTTACTTAATAAAACATCTATTGAAATATCCAAAAAGAAACATTTATTCGTCCCAAACATAACAAACCTCGTTACGCTTACATACATATTAAAACAACATTTATTTTGACCATGGCAACACAATGTCTAATGCATTGAGGAACGGACGTCATAAGCGGACAAAAGCTCTTGAAGTTACTCAAATTGTTATAACACATTATAAACCTTATCCCTTTTGCAATAAAGTGTAAATTCAATTACCGAAAAAAGGCTTAAGAATATACAAGAGGCTGTTTAAAACATTTTAAAATAAGAAACAAATTCATTCGATTAGCTAATGCACACAACAAAGGATTTGAGAATCGTAGTATCTTTTTTTTCTGTACTTGTGTTCGTTTGAGTCTTAGAAAAAAGAGGTTTTAAGCTGTATATGTATATTGTTAAGGATAATTTTATTGTTGATACTTGCAGTAACATTATTTTGGTATAATTTGAATTAAGAATTAAATAAAAAACTCGTACTTTAACAAAAGGTAAGGTTTTAAGTGTTTTAGTAATTAATTTTAGTATTATTAAGGATCGCTAACATGATAATACATACCCAACTTTCACAAAACAGAATAATTTACATTTTTTAAGAAGAAAACCCTTTGTTTTTGCGTAGAACAAACATAAACTAAATAACAATCAAATACCTTAGTAGTATGATTACTTAGTTGTAGGAATAAAATCACAATCAAAATAATTGAGACATGTCCTGACGTCACACCCAAAAATAAAAATGGACTGCTTTCCTTAAGAAGCGAGAGCCTTAACCTCCAGACCACTACGGTAATGTACTAGATAAATCTACAAACATAACATCCTTTTTCCCCAAAAAAGGCAAAAAACCAGGGTCCAAGCATATTAGCGATAAAAAAAAAACGCCTTCAAAATAATATTGTAATGGCTCCCCATCATTTATCATCTTCGTGACGTCGTGACCATCAAATTGACGGCACCTATTAGTCAGCCACCATCAAACAATGTCAGGGTGGTAGTGGTCACTACTAGGATGTAGGGGGGGAGTGATGGGGTGGTCAAAGGGTAATAGAGTCATTATTTATACGAGTAGACATAAATAAATTGATCAATTACCTATATTGACATATATTATATTAGATCACATAATGGTTTTTGATTTCCTCGACTTTTTTAATACAAGCCTTGTAGTAGTAGAAATTAATATTTAATTTGTTGATGTCATTCTTAAGTTATGTGTAAAACTATGAAACTAGTATCGTTCATAATGATTTTATTGGTAATTGATTAATACGGTGCAAACCAATTGATTGACATTGATAAGAAACAAAGATATTAAGTTAAATACTAATAAGCATCGCCAGAAACAAACTGAGATAGTCGCGGTATTGTATAAAACATCTCAACTCAACTCATTCAGTACACAGCTTTTATTAACGTCAAAAAACGTCGAAGAATTTCGCTAATAGTCGTGTCTAAAACAATAAAAAGTTTAATCACATGTAGGTTTACGTTTAGCATACGCATTTCTTAATAAATGGCTTATTAAATTAATCATTATTTCCTTACCACAAGCCACAAAACTATGGACTATCTTAGTACAAGCACAAAATCTAATCCTAACGTTCATTTCGGAAATAAATTGAAATCCTACATAATGAAGACGGGTGCATAAAGGCTGCAGACGGACTAATTTCGCGGCCGCCATCTTTGCGTTACCATGGCAACGAGACTGCCCCCCCTTTGCACCCCTCCCCCTGCACTTGCGTTGCACTTCCTAAAGGCTAGACTAGACTATGTACCTATAGACTATAGACTTAGTTGTTAGTGTATAGCCATAGTTCGCAATAGACAATTTAGATGTTTCTGTGTTCACGTTATTGATGGAATATATGTATGTACAGTTGCTTTATATTAAATAGGTATAGGAGGTTTTTGTCATTTTCTTGTATTTTTTTGGGGTTTTTATTTCTAATATGATATGCAAAAATGACAGAAGGAACTATTAAGTATCATTTTATTTAATTTCAAGGTTATTATAGTTAATGTTTTCTATAATAATCTATTTGTGATTGTTCAGTCTCAAATTACGCTGATGTGTATTAGTTTATTACGACGACAATAATTATTAAATAAAACCTTATCTTATAGCAATAATTATAAAAAAAAAACAGCCAGCCTTTTTCAAAAAGCTTCCTTTACTCCGGATTTTTATTTGGTTCTAAATTTTAAAGTAGATTGTGGGAACTTAAACATTTTCTACGGGCAACTATTGGAAAATTCAGTCTCGTTACTGGCCGTTTCCCAGAAGCATTCATCCTTTTTACTATTTAATTTAGGTTTTAGGTAGAAATTCTCAATGTTACTATGTATAAAAAACATGGATCCCGGGTTTCGGTATAATATCTGATCAAAGACCTGTACAGGTACGTAGTTTGTTTACAGTCCAGATATTTTAAATAAAAATGCAAAAACCAAGGCAAGTATCGCTCAAAAGTTACAAAACGTAGGATTTTTTTAAAACAACATCGTTTATTTACTACTATTACAATAATTCATACCATTCTGTTTCGATAGTCAGATTAAGAATATTAAAAGTCTTTACAGTTGCAGCTGGTTTTGCGGCACTCGTAAAAACCAACGAAGGGGAAAACTACCAATCCTATTCTTCCATTGAAGGTACACTTCAACACCTCTCTTCTTATTTTACTAAACTGTAGAGACAGCCGGAAAAATATAGATATTACATACATAAACATAAATCCTTCATGTACAACGCGTTCCACGATATTTTCCAATAAAAGTTATAGTTTCCGAAAGTTTCCAAACGTCTGCCCGTGACCAAGAATTGAGCGCTGTAAACATAAAACGGCTGGAAAACTAAATTGAAACAATAAAAGCTAAATAACCCTTAAAATTAGGTTAGGTTTTCTTTCCACCAAACTAAATTACGCAATATATTTTTATGACTACAGATAAAAAAGAATATTTTTAATTCATTTTGACATTTCGTGTCTGTAGCTACGTTACGTTCGACAACAGAACTTTAAAATAAACATTGTTCTGAATTCGAAAAAAATTCGAACGCAACTTAAATTTATTTGAAGCTATCTCCTTCTTTTTCCGTCGGCGGGTCCGCGAGCACGAATATCGACGCTAGAGTCCGCCTTCGAATTATAAACTCGGGCGAAATTTGCACAGAACACTTTGTAATTGCAAATTTCCTAACTGAGCGCATGCGCCATGAGGCGATCAATACGCCAAGACTTTATTATTGTTTTTTCTTAATACAATAACAGTTTGCGCGCCAAAATGCCAAAAGTGAGGTTACATTTTTGAAAAAACAATTTCGAAATTCTTGTATTTTGTTGGAAAACAGAGGGGATTTTTCCATGAATTGTGTCGGCAAGACGGGGGAGGTGTCCAGGGGTGGTACCGCCCGCTCCTATTGGATAGTTACTCTAAACTATTGCCTGAAACTTTCATTAATGCATTCTATTACCTCGTTTATGCAATATTCGGTATTCTATTGCTTTGCGGAATGCGTAATTTTATGTTCAAGTTACGTATGCATTGAATTTTATTTAAAGATTATATGTATATGTATATGAATATAAGAATTTAAAAATGCAATTTACGAAATAATTAAACGGGAATTATTCTGAATGATTCACGCTTTAAAATGGAAATAAGACTTACGAAATGAATTTCGGTTCGTCATGTATCAAGCGTGGCGTATGTTACGTACGTACTTATATTATATTTAGCGTAGGAGCGTAATATCCGGCAGATATTTGAAAATTTCATAACTTTTCATACTGTTTCAATGTTGTAAACTTGTAAAGAGTCGTTAAATATTTTATTTGGCGTACAGTTGTTGCGAAATTGCTCCTTTTGATTACGGCCCCCGGATTCCGTAAATATTGTAACGTCAACGATGTTACGTGGACTGCGTCACGTCGGCTGCGTCATGACGACTCATGAGGGATGTGCGTCAAATGTTTCAAGTAGGTACCGTATTACTTTTCATTTTAAAAATAGAATGTCAGTTTTGTTTTTAAATATTTGACATGAATATGAAACTCTTTTTTTTTTCTTCTGTGGCTGTACCTATAAAACTATTTACGTTATTTTTATTTAAACAAGTTTACGTTTACTATAGTAAATTTATTAGAATGTCTAAAAATTATAACAATTATCAAAATCAAATATTTTTTTCTTAAATGCATTAATTGATTGCTATTAAACTCTTAAACTTTAGAAAACTTCTCTTGAAAATTTCCCGCCGTCAATTAAATCAAGGCTGCCAACTTACGGGAACTAAAAAAAAACAGCCGACAATAGACTATTGTAACCCTGTGTCTGCACTCACACACGCCCGGTTTACACGTACGAAACGATCACAAAAGCTGGCTATACACGGTATTCTGTACAGCTGTACACTAGTGATAGCGTGCATTCTCGTCTGTCTTACTAACGAGCCAATATGCTGATGCTTTCGTCTACAGACAGCCTTTCAAACTTATCTATCTTTTATAGCTTACGATAAGTTTGGCGGTTAGATTGAAAACTTTTATAATAATGTTTTTTTGTGGAGATTTTTTTTCGTAAATAGTTTTTTTTTAAATATCGAAAATGTTAGTAATATAAGTAGTGAATTTAGCTCGCTTTCTGATTCGGTATTAAGGTTTTTTTTTACTGAATATATCATAAAAAACGCAAAATCTGGATTAAGATGTAATATTTGTTTATGGACTCGTTGTATCGTAGGGCATTATAAACTAGGTGAAATTGTACCGTATGTTTTGACATTTACCTTTCCAGAGAAAAATACATTTCAAGAAAAGGACGAAAATAATTCCGGCCTCTAACCTAATAAAGCGGTGCCACGGTCAAAAGCTAGCGTTGGATATCTTTTAAAGTGCCTTTGAATTGGAAAAATCCGATGGAACACGCTATTACATTTTTATTGCGCCGTTTTCAAGGAAAAGGTATTTTGCGCCACAATCTGCTATCGTTCGGTCGGCCATTTTTGAAAAACTTTGAATATAGAATGTTATACAAATATGTAATAAGAAGTCTTTAGTAAATTGAGGGGGGCTTTTAGCTGGAGGTGTAATATGTAAAAAAATTATTTAGCATGTGTTTTATGGAATATGACGGCTAAAGAACAGACTTACCTGATGGTAAGCAATCAAAGCCTGAGGCAAAGCATGTTGCAACCACTGCCAGCCACCCGCTGGCAGTGGTTCGATGAGAAGAGCTGAACATCGAGCTCAGTGGCGTGCAATTGGGGAGGTCTACGTCCAGCAGTGGACGACAACAGGCTGATGATGAAGCAATCAGTGCTACTTATAGTCACTCGCAACATCAAAAGACGAGCGTATTGCATGGATTTGAGGATGGGGGTTAGTGAAAGAATAGGGTCTATGGTAACGTGAATCGCACGGCGAAACAAAACATTGTGATTGTTTCACGCCGGTTTGCAGTGAAGCCATGGTATGACTGATGCATGGCTCTCCCACTTTTAATAATATTACGTTAGAAAGTAAAAAAAATTCAGAAAAAAATAATTTATTAGATTTATAGGACACATAGAAAGCACACACTTACTTCTACAAAAACTAGTGTCACTTCAGCATTACATACTTACATATCGTCACGCCTGCTCATCATACTTGCATATCGTAGCGATAGAGACAACTGGACACCAGGGTCAGGATTCTGACTAACTTCTTTAATTTCTTCTACATTCATCATACTCGAAGATTAAAGGAGTTTTTAGTTGACCGTTTAAAAAAATCTCCTATTTAGTCGTATTAATGAAGATAATTAATTAACAAAGAGTAATCACTTAATGAAGCGAGTTTCAGCCAGGGTCCTTTCAGCACCGGCTGTGGTGTATTGAAAGAACATTGGCACGCGTCCATATTTCCTCACTTCTCATTATACTGTTAAAAATAAAAATACTTCATAACTTTTTTGCATTTATTTTCACAGTTTTGTTATGTAGGTGGTTACTTTTTGGTTCCAATATACGACTCAGACGCCACGACTCTGTCGGAAGTCACTGCTAGGTGACGCGCTTGCGTTCTATTTAGTGTCCACATATACATTGTTGATATCATTGAACTTTTAGTTCAATAAATATTTTGAATATATCGTACTTTATTTTTTTCTGGGATAAGTCGGAAAACGATTAGTCGTGATGGTAAGACGGTAAGCAATCGGCATGGACGCCGCCCGTTTAAGGCTAAAGTAAGACCATCAAGCAAAGGATCTCAAGTCCGTTTTCCGGATCCAGCATCGGTTTTCAGAAAACTCATGAGTAATGAAACACGGCTATGGCATATAGCAATAGATTTGCCTCTATTACATGGTACTTACTCATAAAATAAGTGGAAAAAGTAAGTGCTACATACAACCTCTACCTACCTTCGACAAAGAGCCAACGCAAAATACATTCTCCGCCATTCCATTACGTAATATAATCGAATAACCTGATTCGTAAATAAAATCAGCGAAATTACTTCGAACATATAGGTACGTACTGTTTGAGAAATATGGAAATTCTAGCCTCGATGTGAATTTAATTTAATAATGCCTGTTCCCCGCAGTTATATAGGCATAAATTCATAAAATAATTTGAATTTTAATGTGAATAGTTATTCGTTTTGATTACATTAAGTAAATTATGTTACGAGTGTGAACTTCAAATGGTTTTGTTAATATTTTGCCAAGTCTAGAAACTAATTCGATGTTGAATTGAATTAATATTTTCTTATGATTTGTTTGGTTATTCTGTCTGTACCTTTTAGTTCGATGTTAAGTTCTTTATATTTTAACTATTTTCTGTGAGTGTATTGGAATAAGGCCTTGTTTTAAAATGGGCTTCCATCTTGTCTAATAATACAGTCTGACCTTATAATGCATCCTATCAATTTAGAAAGCCAGAAGTAGATATGGAATAGAATGGATATCGATATAAAAAACAAACAGCCAATTCTTGTTTATAGGTTGTAATAAATTATTGAAAATCATGCCGATTAAAGATCGATTAAAGATACCTAAGATATTATATACACGTAAAAAGAAAAGGCCAAAAAAAGTCGTAAGTTTATGAATAATTATTTTAAAACACAATCACCCTGTGTCACAGTGACCGCCATACGAAGTCATTTAATGTCAACTGTTAACCAGTGATTAAGTAATCATTAAGTGACTCTAAGAAAGATAATAAATTTAATTTATTTTGGATAAAACAATGTTAAGTGTGTTCTAGAATTACATCCTTAGAATGTAATTGGTACTAAATTATTCAATGAAGCTCCGTCCATGGCAAATTGGACTACAGTCACGTTTTAAGAACGAAGCCCGGGGTTAATACGCCATTGTAAAATAAAAACAACATGAGCATTACACACAGAATCCCATGTAAACACAAAATAAAACGGCTTTTCGCGCCAAGCGTATTGAAATAGTGCTACCCGCAGTACAATCCCGCAACCACTTACCCCCGGATCCCGGGATTCCCGCGGGTTGTCACGTCCCGGGACGCAAGCCACCGTGAAACGTTAGCACTAGAGGTGTGCAACAAGTGAATCGATGTGACTTTTGAGCCCGCTGCTAATAAGACACGGGTGACAAGTCCCGGGAGACGATTAGGGCTGCGGCTGTCGCGGTTTAAGAACTTACCAAACGAACCGTGTGGTATTGGAAGTGAATTGTGGCTTGTTCGTGGTTCGTAGACGGGGATAATACTCCAACTTTAAAATGAAGCCTTTAACTTGGTGAGATTTACGAAGATTTAAGTTAGTGAAGCTTTGTTAGCTGGATTAAATACTAAAGGTAAAATTTGCCGTGAATTATATTTTTGGTACCTACATCTTTTCCAAATACTATCAATGACAATATCTTAAACATTATCTCCCGTCTACAAAACAGCAGCACCGTTTTGCTAAAGAGCTAAAAATTTTGTCGCTTCCAAGCCATAAATAAGCACGTTCTCTAGTTCCAAAACCTTACAATATTCACGCGTCTTAACACGTGTTCCACGGTTCACACGGTCGCTTGCATCCAGCGCAATCCTGGAAAAAATACCAAAGCCTTTAGCGCTACGCTCATGGTACGTGTGACATTTCAAACCACAACGTACCAATCGTCGTGAAAGAATCTGAGCAACAAGTGGGGCGATAAATTGGACGACATATTCGATGACGTGTCGCTAGTGATGTGCTCTCGTGTCACGTACGCCGGGAATTTTATTCTAATGTAAATCGATTTCACTTCCATAAAAATTGTCTCAGCGTTATGCGTTAGGAATAATTTTAACGGTTTTAGTTGTAATTTTAAAAGTTTTTAGTGGTTTTATGAGTTGTTTATTTTGATAATTTAGAAAAGATTAGGATGATGCCTATCGGACTCAAAGATTTTTATTTTATTTCAAATACCAGCTTTCCGAAGCATCATCTGAAATTTCAAGGCATTTGCATGGCAGTATAACTTTTGTTCAAAACAATTTTTTCATCAAAGAACTAAATACAACTATAAAATATATTAGTTATTATTTTATGCATAATGTTCTTTAAAAGAAAACTTGATCAATTTATTACTTAGTTGCGAGAAGTTTGAAAATGAATTCAGAGTTAAAACTACGTAAGTTAAGTTTTATTTTATAAAATATACACATTATTAAAACAATTTAAAAAAAGAACGACAATAAACAAAAAGGCAAAATAATAAATTGACCTCATTTTAAAAAGAGAATACAAAGATTTGATTTAGAAAAAACTTATTAACAAATATAACACATATATAGAAAGCAGTCTTTGTTCTACATAGTGGATATACATTATGTATAAGTGTGTGTGAATAATTCATGACACATGTCGATATCCAGAAAGTTCTGTGTCATTTACATATTATCTCTGGTAGGTACGAAAAAAACTTATGTTTAATTTAAATATTTACTATGCCTGAAAAGTTTTTGACGGACTATCGATGGTGTTTACCTACATATGTAAATTATGGAATTGCCTACATTATATTTATTTACATTTCTGTTATTGCTATGTGGCTCTGTCGGAATCAGATATTAAAAATTACCGTTACAAGGTCATGATATTATTTATGGACGAATTCAAAATTAAGTACCTAAGTTCTTTAGAGAACTGAAATCAAATTTAGAAGGAAGATAATAATTTTAATCTTTAGAAACGTTAAGCTAAATAGTTTTGGATAGTGAAATATTTAGAAACAATAAACATAATAAATATTTTGTTTTCGATTTCTCTACAGCCCTGCGGGATAGTAGCCAATAAATCCAGATACAAATTGTTATACGGTATTTATTTTCGATCTCATAGGCACGTGTATAGTACGAGGCTTAACAGACGACTTTTAATATATCGTGGATTACTTGGGTTCCCTCCAAAATCTGTTTTATTACCCGCTTATATTTCCGTACAGCGTAAAATCCGAACGTGCATTTTACTGCCGTTTTCAATATTTATGTTATCAAATTGTCCTTTACTATTTCTGTTATCCCACGGATTTTTGGTCGTAAATTTTCTCTGTATAGTTATTTAGACAGACATAGTAATAAAATTATTTTAAATTCTATGTAAAACGAAAAGGAAGTTTGTCTCTGTATCGATGCATAGATCGGTAGATACAAAATGATGACATAACACAACAAAAAAAAGAATTTATTTTTTTGTATTCGAGATTTGAAATTTAAAACTGTCAAATTTGCAGTATTTTTATCTATGTCAACAGGTAACCTGTATCGAAAACAAAATGGATCTTGAAATAGAACATCTTTTATTAGATTACAATAGTTGTAAACCCCGTTCTACTGTTTCGTACCGGCCGAGTAAAAATATAAAAACGTACAAGTCACCGTTCGGGGCCTTAACTTTTCCGGGTGAACGGAAAATTTAATTTTCTCGGGAAATTGGTATCCCGGGGCACGGCGGTGCTGCAATGAATCGAATTTTCCCGATAAAACTCTTATAAATACCCATTGTTGGTAGCAGCTAATAAAAATGATGGAGTTTGATATTATATGAAAAATATCGTTAGCGATTTTTGTTTGGTCTTAAGTATCGTTTCGATTGTTTTGTTTTTACGAAAAAAGTATTTGTTTTTGTTTGATAATGGTTCTTTTGTTTGAGAGTTGGTACTTTAGAATATGTTTGTAGATGAATCTTATACTTATGTTGTCGTTTTTACAAGCGGATTTTTATATTTAAAAAGAAAATTAGGTTGGTCCCTTGTAAAGTGTGAGTTGTACATACATATTACTATGCTGCCTGAAATAGTAAGAGAAAAGAGAAAAATGTTACCGTTTTATAAATTTTAAACTTCAATAAACTTACTTATACATTTACTCAATCAACTGCGTAATTTAAGTTAAAAGAAAATTATTTACTAGTTTCGAAATATTAGCAAACAAAGCCGAGCGAATTGCAACACAATCTGGAGAAATCACAAACAAAAGATGTTATAGGAGATTGAGTTGCTTTTACTCGAAATTGTTTACAATCGCAAACGAGATATGGGAATCAGTTGCGAGATTTTTCCCAGACATTTATGTGCGTTTAACTTGTATTTTATTAATGTAACTTGGTAATACATTAAGCACACGTACAACGTGTTAAAGACGTATGGATGGTGAGATGGTTGAAGCACCATCCTTAGTCTCCTGCTGAATATCATCATCATCAGGATGGGGAGATGACCCTAGATGAGGAGATTTGATGATATTTAGACCCTCAAAAAAATATTCATACTGTATGTGCGTTCATAGATATGCACTGGGACTGCAATAAACTCGTAAAACAAACTAGTGTTAACAAACTGCGTATAAATAAACAAATGAATCATAATGACTATCGCTGCGGACACGTATAAATCTTAGAGGGCCGATAAATCAGCCTTGAACCCCAACATTATCGATAATGTCGTAAATCACTTAAAGATATTTTAATTAAACATCCTCTATATATCAGGGAGATAGCGCGGGAACTAGGGTTGTGACCAACTGCCTGAAGACTGAATGTCAAGTTTATTTTGTGATGTTTAAGGTTCAATGAATTTAATGCCTTATTGTTTTGAATTGAGGGTATATTTTAGATTAATGACTGATGGTTCCAATAAACATTTTTGAGAAAGTCATCGAATAAAAAGGGTGTTCTTTTTACAAACTTTTACTACGTTCTTACTTTTTTGTATGTACCTAGAGTGAGAGATACAAAACCTAGATGAATTTAAACATCGAAATTATTTTTTACTTGTGTTTTTGAAAAAAAAAATACATTAGGACTACTCGTAATATAATAACATTGGACTTAAATAATAAAGTATGAGACAGCTTGAAAACAAAAAAAAACATAGAGAGATTGCTCTACTACTAAAATCAAACAGAGAAAATCTACATCTGACTTAAAATTGTTAACCCTGCGTCAATCTAGAGGGAGTGGGGATAAAATTAATTTAATTTTAACTTGATAATATATCACGTAGCCTCCGCTAATAATGGAGAATGTTTGTACTAGAATCCATTAGAATTCTTATTAGATCGCGAGGAATATGTTACTTACAACGTTACTATTACCATTCCCTTGTATCAACAAAGACGTATTGTGAAGCTGGAATTTCATTAGTCGATTTCAGAAACATTTATCTAATATATTGAAAATTTATTTCGAGGAAATCGGGTTCGTGTTTACACTGTTCTAAGGTTCATATTCAAATGCCTGAAAATTATGTCTGTTAGTATTTTATTTTTTAATTCAGCTTTACCTAAAAACGTTCGGAATCAACGATCATAATCAATATGACCATTAAAATACAGAAACTTTAAAAAATTATCCGAAAATACTTGAGTGGAACTGCCAAATGCTCCCTGCTCTCCACGCAGAGCTCCAGACGAGACGTCACAAGTACCTGCAATTCGGAATATCTTTATACATACAATAATATTTCTATACGACGCGTTTCGTCGATCAATACAGGCCACCGCACGGTCTATTTCCGCGTGCGTTTACTCCCATACTAAACGCAAGGCTCATCTACCCAGCCTAATGCATTTTCGTAGGCCTGATGGCCAGTCCGCAACGCTAGATATTTCATTCAACCGCCCAGACTATTCAGGCTCCCTAGATTGCTATTCTAACCCCCCTTCACCGTCTAGTGGAGGGAGGCAGACAACCCCCCACGCCCGCCTGTACGGCGCTTAATTTCCGTATCGTATGGTCATTAATTTGTAAAGTGATATTTGGTTTATATATGTGTATCGGTAATTTATGTGGTCGTGTTTAGTTTATGTAGTAAATTAGTTTTCGCTTGCGGCCCAATAACTAAGTGGACAAACCGAAATGTAATAAAACGAAGACCTTGCTCGTTATAAAAAGAAAACGTAACCTCGCGATATGTTTAACATAAATAACGGTTGCTTATGATACGAAAAAAGAACGCGAAACCCTACAAGTGTAGGAGTGAAGCTCACCAAAAGACAATGCTAACATATCAGCATTCAACAAACTCCATTAAAAGCAACCGCTGCATTAGACCACATCAAAGTGAATGCAACAAAACGCGGGAACTTGTTTATCTGTGCGAGTTTGGCGCCCTTTTTGCGCGCCCTCTGGCGGCAGGATTATGGCGGATTGCCGCTGTCACCAGCGCATTCCCGCCAACTTTTAATTACGACCATTGTGAACTAAGTTTAAGTCGACGACAAAAGAACTTTTTCTAATGAAACTTTGGCCGAGCGGTGTCGTTATTACTGAAGTGCTTGTTGCTCTAGTTAGTTTTGTTTAAATATAATCTGGGTGGATAGGCTTATTATTTATTAAATGCATTCAGCAAGTGAGAAGTACCTTTTAACTAAAAATATGTATGTCGATATTTTCATACTCGCAAATCATTTGCTCTTGTAAAATAAAATTAGTCAGTATTTGTCTAAAACTTTGTGTAATTCTTAAGACTTCTAATAACCATCTATGGCAAACTTCATAATGTAAAAAAGATCGTGTAAAGAACTAAAACAATCCTTAAAAAGCATACGTTCATAATCCATTACATTATTCCCCGACCTAACATTTCCTTATAAGAATAAAAAACCTACCGTCCCACGTTAATTATTCCATGTAAAACTATTGAACCTTTGAATTTGGTTCGTTAGCTGCACATTTCCGAACACAAATTGAGCTTGTTCGTCTGTTTACACAGAAAACTGAGACACGGCTGTGCATAAATTGCAGAGCTCCACATAATTAAAAATCAACATTTACGTTCAATTCGATCTTCGTTGCTTCGTCTACGTGACGTTACTCCATGTTATTTTCTTACATCACTGTTTGTTCTTCATAAACGATTTTGAGGTTATAATACCTATTACGTGTACTTACAATGTTATTAATTAAATTTAAATTGAAAATTTTAGTCCACGAATATCGAAAGAGGTTATATTGTTGAGTAAATTCGTAAGTTTACTACTTTCCAATATTAGAGATAAAAGGATCTAAGATTTTAATAAAAAGGATAAGTTTTACAAGTAAAATATAGTGTACGCAAGATTAAGAACACGATAAACAGTTTAAATAAATGCCTTTCGTAAACTGAATAGTCTATACCCGTAATTTATTTAATGGTAGTAATTGAAATAATCGCATCGGCAACACTGAGTGGTGTTGCCAATATTTAACGTGTTGAAAAATTCTGCGTAATTGTTGCTTCTAAAGGAATATTTATGGATTAATATTACATGTTTCTAGAAAATAAACATTCGTTGCATAGTTTTTTTGTTTCCTTAGTTTTTTCCTTCTTATTAATACACCTTTTTAAGGTACCTAACATAGTTGAGAATCAATCGGTTGCAGTTTTGGTACAAAATTTTAGTACAACAACTTATCTGACTAAAAATCACTTCGACTTGGAAAGAATACTGACTTGAAACAACAGATTCTGATGTCTGCCCCTTAATATTTCGTTTACAAATCGATTCCATTATTCGACTTGCATGCTGTAGAATCTTTGAATCTTTACTAATACATATTAATGATGAATAGAAAAGTGCATTGCATTATGCATTGAGCTCTGAATTACATCAAAACGGGTCAACAAACAAAAATATAGGTAGCTGTACTGTTATTCAATTTCATATGCGTGGACTTTGTTGTTTTTGTATAATGTACAGAATGCAGCACATAAAGATATACTAACGTCTTCTAATTGATAAATCGATTGTCAACCTTACCACATGGGAATATGGTTGGATATTTATTCCAGATTTTTTGTTAATTTCGGATATTTTGTTGTTCTGGCTGGCTGATGACATTAAATTCAAAGCTTTTTATTAATACCGTACTTTTTTGTATCGCTTAGACCTTGATAATTTAACGAAACGATTATTGTAATAAATTCACACATTATTCGCTTTTAAAATGTTTTATGAAAATTTCTATAGGTAGGTTGAAAATAAATAAGCAAGGGTAATTTAATTCAAGATTATCTTTGGCTATGTAAAAAAATTCGCACGTGTTTCATTAAAATGACACACAGACACATAAAGATCCGGTCGATATAATTTGCGCTTACAAGGAGGTAATACAATAGCTTAACACTTGCGAAGAACAAACATTACTTCCGAACGATAAAGTAGAAAAGTTTAACAAATCTATTTGAAGCGAAAGAAACTAACAAAGCTATAAAAACGAAATAATAGTTATGGAAATAGTCTTTCATTTTCCACGAAAGAAAACTTCGCGAAACTACCGACAATGTGAATGAAACTATAATATTAGAAAAGTTTCGTCCCGGGAAATGAGAAAACGTTGTAGGAACTCGTTCGTCTAATACTCGTAGTTATAAACTTGTTCAATATAATATCGAGTGGCGTGTCTGCTGTCCCTCTCGCACCCACTGCACCGCTCAGACTGCCCTCGTTTAATTGCATATTCAGCTGAATAATTCTATAGGCCACATAGATATAGACAGCGTCTACGATTGTCGAAAGTTACCAATTTTAGTTGTTGTAGCGCTAGCTTATTTAATTTCTATACAAAGCTACGATATTTAATACTGTTTGATAGTCAAACATTTGATTGTCAACATCATCTTCATTATAATAACCGAAAGTCTATCACTGACTTCAGGCCTCTGCCAGGCTGTTGATCACCATGCCTGAGTTTCGAATTTTAGGACATACGTACCCGGGTTTAGGTAATCTTACATATAACGAAATAAAACTAAATAAACTTTAAACAATAGTTACTGAATTTATTGTACGACGAGCTTTTATTTTGTTCCTTTTCTGAAAAAGAGCACACATTGCCAGTGACCGAAATGCGCTATCTCGAATCAACCGCCAATATCGATAAAATCTATATGAGACACGTAATCGAAATATAATCGATTATTTTCGATTTAACATTTTATTTCGACGAGAGAAAATTAATTTGTTTGGAAGTGCTACGGCGTAGTCAAAGTAAATGTTTGAGCGTTTATTGTTGTATGAATACACTTGTATATAGTGTAAGCGATTGTTATGATAATGCTGGCTGCAATAGACGGAGGTACGATGAAATATTGGCCTCTTTTGCATAAGCACCGCGGCAAAATTCGAGTGAAACGTTTCTACGATGTGCTACGCCGCTACGCCCGGAACTCGTAGCAAAATAATTGCTCATTTAATGTGACGCTAATGAAAACAAATTTGTTTGGCTAATGAAAATAAATGTAAAATATATTTTTGTTACAACACAATAAATTCCCTCTCCAATTTTAGTTAATGTTGTAACAATTTGATGTTAAGAAATGTCTTGAATTTGTACGTACGTACGTTGTAAATTAATTTTCGTTTCGTGACATAAATACATTTGTGTATTTTATTTCAAGTGGTTTGTATGTAAATATGTGGTATTATTTTTTTTTGTTTCGTCGTGGCTTAAATGGGCTTATTACTTATCCTTGACCTACCAATAAGCGATGTTCGTGAGCCGGGGATCGAACAAAATAACAATAATTGTATTACATAATATTATTTAATATAAATTTGTATTGATGAAGATTGGAATATCCTATATAACCTAACGTAACGCGACGATTTTGGAAACCCGCTACACGATTTACGATTTTAATGATAATGTTTAATGTGACACTTTCCATGCTTTAAAGGAATTTGTGGATGTAATGTAATAAGTTTCGCGTGTAATTTAAAATGTAATATAAATTAATTTAAAAATCCTTATTTACTCAATGCATTAAATTTTATGACGTAAGCATTTATGAATTAAAATCTTTAGTGATGCTCTTCATACTTATTTTATAGTAAAATGAATTACTCTGATATCGATAAAATATCCAGCCGCTATTTTAGCATGACCTCGGTAGGAAGCCTGACATTGGCTTCAATATACACAATATAAAGAAGCTAGGTGTGTATGTATAAAAAGTACTAAAATACTTAGTACTTAAAAAACCTATAAAAAGTTATAAATTCGAAATTCAACCGCCCGTTACGTTCGCGATAACAAAGTTCACTGAATTTTCATTTAAGAATTTACTTAGTTGGCATAACGGATTTTTGTAAGATATTTAGAAAACTAGTTTATTAAAATATATCGTTTATAAACCAACAGTTATGATTCCGCTGTCATACGCTTCTCACGTCACGAAAAACTGGGTTACAAGTTGAAGAAAATAAACAGTTAAAATAGAATTAGTTACCATCATCGAAGCTTAATGTTTATTTTGACTGAACAAACTCATTAATTACGTCGTTGATAAGTTAATAATTAAATTTCAATCTCTTCAGTAGCCGCATGTTCTATCATAAAATACTATCTACAAAACTTTTACTTTCTTATAAAAGTTCATTACAAGTTTAATAACGATGTTAAAGTATTTCATAAGCGCTACTCTTCCACACTTTTTAACAAAGACTTGTAAAACAACCTATTAAAGCTCAGCTCATCTCGGCGTATATCTAAAATTTGTAATTTGTTTATCAAACGTCTGGTATACGTAGGTATAGGTGTGTGGAGCGCGGGGGTGAGGCGGCGGGGCGGGGCGCGGCCTCGCTTGCCGCTCGTTCCGTCACACGGGCAGCAGTCACGTGCGACGACGCCGGCTCTCAACGCGCTTTACGTAACATATCGATTCCCGCTGCATCTATCGATCGCCGATCGTCCGATGCACATCACTATAACTCGGTTTCCCGCGCAAATTTGATTTTCGAATTTTACGCCAACGTCGCGTGTGTTGTGTTTTTATTTTTTTTATTATTATTTTATTTTTGTGACGAGGCCTTGGATTTTTCGGTCGAGTTTCGCACTCGGAGTTTGAGGTGGGTTTGAGTTTTGAGTTATTATTTTATGTTAAGTTATTGGTAATGAATGAGTTTATGATGAGAATATGGAACCGGTTCGATTGCGCTAAATCGCTTTAGTTAAAAGGTCAATACTCCCGGTGGCACGCGAGCAAGACGCAGCGCTGAATGTGGAGCGATGCTCTGCTCGTGTTGGCTGGACGGCTGGAGTCGATCATACCATGACGGACGGCTGTGCACCAATCAAACACAACAAGAAAACATTACAAATAATCCATTCCATCTTCCTCATTCGATTTAGTTACAAAATGTCCATGTGACTGACTCATTCACTGTGTACCTTTGTCAAGTTTTAATTAATCTTAATAAGTTATGGTTATTTAAGCAATTAGTTCTACTTAATGTCTTCGGAGTAATAACTAATTTAATTAACTTTATTCGATGTTTTTTGTAGTAATAAAATATTTTTTTTACTTAGTACGAGTAATAATATATATTAATTTTAATTATGATAATAAAATACTATAAATTACTTATTCTTTTTAAAGGAAATGAATAAGTTGGTTATAAATATACATATTATTTCCTCAATTACATTACCTAAGAATGTTTGAATAAGGTACACGCTACATCAGCCGCTTCATTAGCTTTTTCAGCAATCGATCCTATCCTCTGCGTAGTAAGAATTATTTTCCTTGTTACGTAAATTGTATATTCAAATTCAATTTATAAGACATTTTAATGGCTATTAATACATAAATATATATTTATCACCATTTTCTTATCGTGCTAGGCAACAAAATTCACAACAATATCTTTTACAACAAAAGTTACTATTTACGACGTATTTAATGACATTTTATATTTTCTTTTTTTTTCATTTTCAACGGAATATGGCTGGGATAGAACGCTTTTTGATTTACAGCCAATAAAAATGTTTCATTTAAATCTTGAGGAAGGTCGCGGAGATTTATGCTCGTTATAAATTAATCAAATATTATGTGTATCATGGTAATAAACTGGTTTTAAGACGTTTCTCATCTTCCTCGTAATAAAATTTCAATTTAAAATTAATTTTGGGATTTAAAAGCTATCATTTTCTTAAATGGTTGTTTAAATAGGATTTTTTGGGTTCGACTAGCCGGTTTGCTTGCAACCACCATGTGAAGGGAAGAGTCTCTTAATAATTTCCTGAAATTAAATCATCGTCACGATGACTGGCAATATATTCGTTCAGGGTATCCCATAAATGACATAGAAGCAGTAATAGGCTCTATATCTATCTACCGACATATTTAAAATAAGAACATTTAGAACATTAAAAATAATATTATAGTAACCGCTCTCATTGGCACAAAGGAAACCAAATAGCAACAAAAAAAAAATTAAAAAAATTTTTAGAATCGGGACCTTGTCTATACCATGATACACATTTCCTTATATTGGTAGGTACCTCCAGCCGTCACGTACGCACTCCAACATTTGAAAACACTCCGAAGCTTTACTCAAGGTATTTCCGTTCTAAAATACATCGTCTGTTTACTTTCCTAACACTAAATAGAAAATGATTCAGCAATAACAACCGAATTGTAATTACAGAATTTAGAATAGATAAGATAAAATAAAAATATCCATTTCGAGCAAGATTTTCGAATACTTCGTTCAAATACTATCGTCGCCTGATTCATAGTTCTCCGTTTATCTCTTATCATGATGTAAAGTTTACTCAACATAGTCGATTTAGATAATGTGTGTGTATTCTAGATACGGCTTATCTCTGTCCCGGATTCTGGTTCGCTTATTTTTAATAGAATATTATTACGACGTTCTTCACTTGACCTCTGACCGCACGAAGTTTGAGTTAAACCGAAAAAATGGCGTCCTAATTAAAAACAGAAGGCTCGCGTGGGGTACGCGTTCATTTCGATGTCAGTGACCAACGTCGCCATGTGACAAAGTTGATAGTGTTTTGCGTGGCGAATAAAAATTTAGGTCAGTCTCGCGTTGGCCGGCCTCGATTCATTGAGCTCGTGGCGATCGTGCGTTATGCCGGCTCGATGTTTGATAGTGTTGTAAATAAAAACACGTGGCCCACGCATCTGGCTGCGCACAGATAACCTCTACTCACTACTAGGAAATACAACTCGTTCAGACTACGCTGAAACTGCGATATATTATTTCCCCATTCACAAAGCTAAATAGAATTAACATTCATTGACTGCGCTACATGGCCGGCTTGTTGAATTAACAGAATGTTGCACTACGCATTTCATATTTGTTTAATACGATTCCGAACCGTGACTTCTAAATTAAACGTTTTAATATTCATGTATGCGTTGAGGTAGAAAGAAACAGTAATGAAAATTGAGCTCATAAATAAGGTATGTAAGTAAAAAACCGTCCTCTCCTCTTTGTAAGGGTTTTAAAGCTATCAGAATGAGTGATCTTGTCTGTATTTAACGAACGAAACATTATTTTAATAAGCCGGTGTATTTTTAAAACAAACCATAAAAGCCGTCTGCGGACAAGCGGTCGCATAAAAAGTGAAAATCAATAATGTCGGCTGGCCGACGCGGACAGTCAGGAGTCTGGATAATTGGAAAATTCTGTGCACGTTGAAAGCTATAAATTTTCACTTTTGTCCACGCAGAACCTTTTCCGTGTTGCATTAAGTACAATAAATTAAAACAAAATGCTAGTGACGTCGCTTTTAACCGGGATCGTATTTTAATTTATAAGTTCCTTCCAACAGTAAAAACTTTGGGTATATTTTATCCGATTCTGGTATTGCAATCGAAACAATTACTTTTATTTCGATTCTGTCGATATCTTTACAACTTAGGCTGGGCGCGGTGGTTGAATTTGTGAAAAAAAATTGAGAACCTGTTTCATCGTTGCGGCTGTTTATTTTTGAGGACCTACCTGCGTGTGGTCTCACCTATTTGACATTAAGCATTAAATACACCCGTAGAAATAATAAAAAGCGCCGTTTATGTGTATATAGGGCTTTTAACCGTAAACGTAAATTTTAATTCTGGACGTTTTCACGACCGTCGTAATTGACTTTACGAGTGATATGAACTGCAATTAGCCGGTCTCGCGGCTCCTGCCACCCTTAATGTGTTTATTTTGCTTTGAAATATTAACTGAGACGCCAGAAGTGATGTGTTTACTATTACATTATTCCTTTACCTCATAAAATTGTAGTGTAACAAGAAATTGAGAGCTCATTTCCTTAACAGCTTAGGTTTTTTACCATTCAAATTAACGAAATATTGTTTATCGGTAAAAGATAAAATAACGCTTTTAAAAGACAATGCCAAAGTCCACCTTTTTTGTTTTCTTTTTCGTGGAGATTCATAAGATTGGTCAGGCGACAACGCCTCGCGAAATTTAATTTTGCAAACAAGAAGTGTTTTGTCAAAAACTCGAGCACTTTTAGCACAAAAGATTATGAAGTCGCTATGACGTCACGGACTTCAGTGAAGGTGCCATTATTTACAAATTTCACAAAAGATATTTTACAGGGGCTTTTGAGGCGAAAAATCACATTTTGCAATAAATTATGTTACTAATTACCTTATTTTTTTATGTTATATTTATTGGTCGGCAAGCGACCAGGGGGAAGGGATGGTAAGCAATTAGCGCTGCCCATAGACACTCGTAATACCAAAAGAGTGACTACAAGTGCGTTGCCATCCTCTTGTGGGTTATTCTCTAAGAAATTGAGTATACGGGGATTGTCCTTACATTAATATAAGTCAGGGTCTAATAAAAAAAGAACACGTTCGAAATCCAAATTTGAATTCAGAAGTCTCTTTTCCATAGATCGTATTTTAAACGTACTGTTGTCTCTGCCTAGAATCTAGTTATGCTTTCGTAATAAAACATCCTTAGAACAAATTTAATGAAAGTGCATTATACATGACAACAAATACACTACCACTGAATGTCTTGTATCAATATATAGGTATATCACAAAGAGCATATAAAATATGTTCAATAATACCACATTTTATACGTTTTACGATCACATGAATGGTATAGAGCCGCAGAATTTTAGGGCGGAATAGTATCCATGGACTGCCTTCTTCTTAATGCTACTTTCACAAAACTTTCTAAGTAAAAACAAATTGGGTCATATTTGCATGTTTTTTTTTTGTAAACCGCCGTAACTTGGAACGTCAGTGACGTAACGGTACCAAGTAAGATGGGTTTTTAATTCGTCAACTCCTCAGTTTGTGGGAGTTTGAACTTTATGTTGTAGTAACGATATGGTAGCTTTTTGAAATTATTGTTTTACGAGTATATATAGAAATGTTGAGACTACTTTTTGTATGAAGCATTTTATCCAAACATTTTTGTAATATGTATTAAAATAGTCAGTCCGTCAGTCACTAAAAATTAGTCAGTTCGACTGCACGGTTGGTGCGGTGGCTGGGCCACTGGCTGCCGTGCAACGTGTCGCAGGTTCGATTCCCGCGCGGAACTCTTTGTGTGATCCACAAATTGTTGTTCCGGGTCAGGGTGTCATGTGTATGTGAAATTGTATGTTTGTAACCGCACCAACGACACAGGAGAAAATCCTAATGAGGGGCAACATTTAAAAAAAAAAACATACAAAAGTCAATACTAATTGTGATGAAGCTTATAATAATCTCGATGTCTGTGTCTCTTGTTGTTCCTTGTCGGGAAATGCTAATAAAGGTGGTAAGGTACTATTTACTGAAAGTACTAAAGAAAGTTTGTACTATATTAAATTAGACTTAATCTAGGTAACTGAGCTACAGATTGATTGGTACAGTGAGTTTGGTATAGAAAGTTAAATGTTACTGGAACAATATTACAAAGAGAAAGATATTACATTGTTTTATGATTGCTCTACAAACAGGGGATATTTTACAGATTCAGTTAAGACAAAAAGAATGTAGGTTTTCAAAAAAATCTTTAATAGATTTTGAGCTTTATACCAAAATTATAAGACAGATTTTCAATTCAAGAAAACGGTGCATCGCTTGATAGTCCTGAAATACAACTGACACAACCGGCTGAACAACCAGCTGATTGAGTAGCAACAACAACCCAATTGATAGTAACAAGTTGTTTTTATATTCAACGTAATCGCAAGTAAGTGGCAAGAGTCAGACCGCGCGGCGACCAGTCACGCATGCTTCGTGTCACAACCACGCTATTCCATTCATGCTGCCCACGTGCTCCGAGGAAACTCACACTTGTTTCTATATGTATAGAGCTTATAACATATTGCACTTTTATCACTAGTCAGCCTTCTTATATCTAGAACCTTAATACATCCCTAAAAGACTTGATAGCAGTGATTCAAATGGCGTACAAGATTAATCACACCATAAAATACATTCACAGTAACCTCAATAAACCAAGTTAAATGACATTTAAAACACAATTAACCTTTACATCAGGCGAAAGTTGTTTTGTAATTTTCTACGGCCATCCAACGTAACTCAAAGTTTATCAGTACAAACAATCAAAGAGCAATCCTGAACGTTGTTTACAAACAGACCGAAATGACTCCATTCACGATCCCGGGCTCCCGGGGCGCCCTCCTCATATTTCCCGAGCAAGGCCCCCGGGATCGGATCGGGTAGACAAGCGTAAGATATCCCGCACTCCTGTGGATCCCGCCCTTGAACTTGTAGCCGTCACGCGCCGACAATACGGACGTTTACCTCTTGCCTGACACACAATAAAGAGATTTTATTTGTCTGCTCTATTTTCACTTACGATGATAAAAAGGGAAAAATATTTAAAATAACTTGGAAATATTTCCGCACAAACTTCCAAGATAAGATAAGCTTATCGTAGCCGACGGAAACGTGGAACATAAGCGCCGTAGCATTCACAATAATGTACGCCCATAACGCGGCGGAGAAAATTGTGTACAACGCTTTGAATGGCCAATTCCGCGAAGTAAAAATATAAAATTAAACTAGCAATAGTCTAGCTCCAGTCTAGTGGCAATAAAACCGTCGTTAAACCACGAACGTGTGAACTTTCTCTGGCGTGTTTACACCTCGGTAGTTCGTGCAAAGAACTGGTAAAGCCGGGTGCCAAGTCCGGGTGAAATATATCCGGTCGCCGGGGAATACGCGTAGACGCGCGGCAGACGGCCCTTGAACTTTACCCGTCGGCTTACCCGGTAATAGAGCGGTCGGATGTGCGTGAAACTATGCGTGAGCAGCCGTCGCACGCCGCCACAAGCTCACTGCCGCGCCTCGCCTTCCTCGCTGCGGGAGCTGCGTCACACACTGCTATTAGTATTCTCTTTCGATTCATTTCAAGGAGTTCTCAATGACACCCAAATGCTGATCGTTTAGCGAGCGGATTCCTTTGAATTTATAATTGAGGACAAACATTTGGCATTGTTTGGCAATTTTGTTAATATCTGATTTGTCCTACCATTCAACTTTGTAGAGATGAAGTGTTTTGTCAATACATGACATTCAGGTGCAGAAGATGTCAATCGGTTCGGCACTTAAAACTGATTACTTTTAACGATGAGAGTGGTCTTTAACAGCTTATGGTTTACTAACATAACAAAACCAAAGCAATGAAGTTCCCTTCTCTATTATTACCAAGACCTAAATCATTATTAATAGGTACTTAAAAAAGAAAGGTTTTGAACTAAATTCTAGCTTATCTACCACTTTTACGGTTCTCCTGGGACATGGTGACAAATGCCCGGATATGGTTCGAAACCCGAGTTACCATTTCTTCGGTCCTCGTCACCTTATCGATGACCTAGCCTTAGTATGTTCCAACCCTTATCTTTGACTTCACAGAAATGTTTTGTTAGAATCGGGAAAATGTGAAGAGAGAAGGAATTTCGAAGTCGGTTTTTGGGTTCGTTAGAATTGAAATCAATTTTTAAGGAGCCATTTAATACTTAAACTGCTATGTAGCCAAATTGTGAAGAAGTTTGTCATCATATCACTGACATGTAAATGTATATTTTAAATATAAAACTAAAAATGTAACTCAATTTAAATCGATTCAACTTTAAAGTAAAATAATCTGGCGTGCCTACGTCGTCGTACTTATCATAAATCGAGAAGATATTGTTTCTGCCAGCGACACAGAAGCTGAGTTATGTCATGTATACTAAACTGACAGAGAGTTTTATGATAATCTGTTTTGGAATACAAATATTAAATGTGGAATTGTTAGGTAAATAGAGTTCAATACAATCGAGAAGTCGAAACTATTTTTGGGATTCTCTGGTATAGATTGTAACTTGTAATATGCAATTATGGCAATTTTTTTATTAAAAAGCTATTAAAGTAGCATTTAAGCGGATCCGAATCCTGCAGAAAAAGTAGCATGATGTTTAATCGGAAAATATAATTTCAAGAAGCCAAAAAATTAAGCCTTTTGCTCAAAAGTTACTATAGACAAAACTCAAACAATATTTAATCTGTGTCAAATTAATATGAGTTTGAAATTCAGTAAATAAATAACCCGGACCTAGGGTAACTACAAACGGTTTTGCCCGGTTCAAATCCGTCTTAGCCGGGTCACTTCGCCCGACGGTCGATAACCCCAAACCGCCTTGGGATATCGACCTTATAATTAAACTTGAAGAAAATACGAACTTCTAATCCTTTGCTAAAGTATTTTAGGGAATTCCTGACTTTTGTAGGTATGTATTTTCTATTTTAAATGGTACCTTGGGTATTGGAATATTATTAAGACGGACAGTTTAAGAAATTAGAAAAAAATGCTACTCATGTCCTGTGAATAAATTTCACAAGAAATCAGCATTCTTTGTCAAGCCGCCGTTTTTTATCACTGAGATCTCTTAAAATAGTGCTTTTCATTTAGAAAGAAAAGCTAAGGAGCTCTTCTTACTTCTCTAAAGACTGTGACCACGCCCATTTTGATCATTAGTGTCAATTCAATAATAATATATAAAGTGTAGGGTATTCTAAATTATCACTTCGATGTTCAAGAAATTTTTTACATCAAACTAATAGGTCATCATTTTTAAATATATTTATTTTCTTTTTATTTATTTATTTGGGATGTCACAGTTATTATACTATGGGTAGGACAAATTGGTACAAAAATTTAAAAAATATAAAACCATTGATAAAATTCAATCTTACTATTGATAGAAACACAAACGACGTTTCCATAATAAATTCAATTTTCAAACTACATATGATCGAGACGGTACGTTGCCGCGTTGTACTTCCAATGTTGTCAAAATTACGACATTTTAGAAACACCTTGGATGTGAGACCTTCAGATTATTCAGCCTACCTTGAATTTGTAAACCGTCGTATAAACAGATTGCATATGAACATCAATAATTAAAAAAAAAGTTTAGTGTGTGTTTGTTAGTGTTTAGCATTGCGAACTCAGCCGTATTATACCAGGAGATTATGTAAATATAAATTAGAAATGTAAGTAAAACATTAAAAATGTCCGTAAATATAATTTTGTTTTTAAATGAAATATAAAAATAAGCATTTAGGTAACTTTATTAATAGTACTAGGGCTTAACTCTACCGTGATTGCAGACAAGTGAAAATAATTCATGATTCATAGACTTAAAATTTAAAATTGCATACAATGTTTTATCAGCATGGCGTCCGTTAAAGTTATCGCGTTCTATTGTCTACGATGAATGAATTCTATGTAGAAGAATGCTTTTCTCTATGAGTCATTAACATGCGTCATTTTAATAATATTTTACTAATGCAATTACTTAACTAAAATATCGTAAAAAAATTAAAACAGTTTAAAAATTCAGTATGGGTATGAAAAATTCATGCGATTTTCTCATAAAATTCTCGTAATGTGTATTGTGTGATAGAAATATGCAGCATGATACTGTAATAAAAACTCCTTGCACATCGTAGACAGTGTTCATCCGGTTTTTATCAGTTACCCGGGTTTACAGACGTGTCCGGTCGATAACCCGCCCGTATACGGTCAAAGTTTATCAATCAGGACTTTGTTTATTTAACTTAACTACAAATTAACTATGATAGCGAGCTTTCTGTAAACTTTACTATTCAAAATGGCTGACTTATAATTGTGTTTTGTTTTCGAAAGTTGTTAAACGAATTTTGAATATGGAACGTTGGATACTTTTTAAACGTGGCATTGTGTTCTTGTTTTAAATAAAAGGAGGTTTTATGTCTTTTTAAATAGTTCTTATAAAAATGTCCCTTGCTTTGTAAAACATTAATTCAGTGGTTTTGTTACCAGAAAATTGTAGTATGTTTTTATCTACAGCGTTTAAGTAAGATAGTTTATTTTAAATGCACTTAGGTACGTTTTATGCATTGTAATAACAACAGTTTTAAGTAATTATTATAAAAACCTTACATATATTAATGTAATCATGTTTAATGACATGTATGTTTGTTGTTTACAGGTCTTACAAGACATCAAGGTAAATATTTTTTATCCTTGTCTATCACTAGTTTTCTCGCTCGCACTTTCATCTCGTCTTTTTAGTTGCAATTTCTTTTTGCACGTTATCTGTTTATTTTCGTCTTTATTTAACGCTTCTTATTAGTTTTAACTAATTTAGTAGATTTTAAATCTTGTTTTCTAACATGTATAGTTCATATTTCATTTGTGCCGTCGCTTCATTAACTGTTACAGTGCATTTTGATGTACTACGCTAACCCTGTCTAGATCAACGTTTGAACCTGTTGGTTTAAATTCTAGTAAAAATCGTCCGCCATTTTTTATTAAATCTTGCACCGTTTAGCACGTTCGCTATTCGATTTCAGTTCACGATAGTTCGATTACATTGATAGAGAAATATTTTTAACATTTTGGAGACTTCATACACTTCTTACATAATTTGTTAAAAATATATGTTCTGTGCTTATATCAACATTACTGGGATAGACAATGTGCATATCTATGTGCAAAAATATTTTAGAAATACGTAGGTACTAAGACACATCACATCCGCGAAGGTTCGATACGTCGCGAGGCAGGGGTAGCGCAGGGAATGGGGGGGCGGTCGATGGGTCAACGACCTCGGGAGGATTTCGATGCCACCCTTCCTCCTCCCACTTTTTTATTTATTAAAATTTACCTACATTGTTATATAGCTGGCTTAATAAGGAAGGGAATTTAATTTTCTTCTCAAAAATGAGATAATATAAATATAAAGTATTCAAGTTTCTTTTTTATCTCCATTCTCATTGTACTGTTACGTAAACGGCGATTGCTGATTGGATCGCCTCCTTCTTTTGGTTACTTTTTTATCTTTACTACACACAAAATCGGTATATATTTTATTTAAGGATGTAGAGCTCAAACACACGCATAAGCGAACAAGGCCAAGAAATTAAAATACATCGTACAACCATGATTTCACGGTTCTATAATGCTGTAAATTAATTAATCAGGTCATTGATAACCGTTATCAAACCAACCGAAATGCCTATTATCCTTCCCGATAACTGTCGGTACCGGTACGCCGGAGTACATGTAACCATTACATTACAGAAATATAAGTGCATGGCTTAGTAAATTCACAACTGCACACAAAACGAACTGGATTTCATATTTCCACAGCATAAAGTCCTGTTTCATACAGAATTTGACAGATACTCCGTCTTTCTCTACCCAATGTAACTCTCTCCCTCACACAACAATCGCTATCCAATATTCTATTTACAAAACATTCGGCGTGCGCGACGTTGCCGTCCCGCCGTGCGCTTGCGCCGGTGACGTCACGAGCTGGAGTAACGCTGTCCTTGTCTCCGTTTCTCTTTCTAAACAGACCGTATTCCGTTTAGAACTTGTGCAAAGTTCTGTTTAAATTCTAACCATATTCATGTAGCAATCTTTGAATGGTTTGAACAAAAAGAGTTAAGAAGTACCAAAATCTGCTTTTAAAGTTATGTAGGGATAGTCCACGATACTTAAAGAACATAATGTTCAGAAAAAGTATAATTATATATTATATATATTTGCCTAGTCTTAAAGAATCGAGTAGGGTCTAGAAGTCTAAACACAATACCTATTACTACTTGAATGTTACTCGTACGACAAAACACTTGTGAAAGAATGGAATTTGTGTTCACAACGTTTTCCATTTATTTTCATAATTAAATTATTATTATAAAGCTAATGTTTTGATGACGTAACTGATCTATGACTAAGTTCGTGACACATTTGCTTTGACTAGGCAGAACATTCCGTGTACTGTCACTAAAAATATAGTTTTCCTTTTGTGGTTATTTTTAGCTGAGTTAGTTGGCATAATTCCCTGAATGGTTTCTTTGAAGTTTTGGGTCATTATTTTAGAAAAGTTTTTGTTGAAAGTATATTCGAAGTACCTAGTATTCGTAGAAATGTCACAAAATTAATAATTTGAAACATACACAAACAATATAATCTGTATTAATTCTTTGGTTTAAGGATAGTCAACAATTTGTTGTTAAATACGGCCAATACTTTCAGTGAAATATCTCAGAGTTAAAAAAACGCATATGAAAAACAAATTAATTAGCAGGGCACAGACGAAAATTAATGAAAATAGTTATGATACAGCAGCTAGACAAAATGGTATTGTATAACAGTACTTTCTGCCACATTCTATTGTTATGTTATTGTGTGATAACAATAGCTGTAATGTTTATTAAATAACAAATGATCATGGCAACATTTGCTAATAATTTGCCTGGTTATTTTCATAACATCCGCTCGTGATATCCAAACATCGTGATGCCGTAATAATATTGGGAATTCGAACACGTTTTAGACAATATTCGATCATGAAATTGATGGGTCAAATTTACAAATCTTATTTTGATTGGATTCTGATGGAAACGTGATGTAATCTAGCTTTAGAACTATTGTATTGAACTGTGCTTTATGCTTCATCGTAATCTATATACCAACTGTCAATTTCATTGCTTTTGCACCAATTAATTTTATCTCCACAAAACGATTTCTAGTCTAAATTTTAATTTTTCAATCAAAGCACCAAGGAATTTTTTCCACAAAAATTACGCAACTATCTACTAATATTGCCGGATAAATGGACTCAATCTGTTTAATGGATCGCAAACAGTGTGATCTCCGCATCCTCAAGGAGTATTCAATTAGTGGTATAAATCCTCCGTGGTTTTAACCTTGGCAGTGTCATCTATATTACCTTGATAGCATGATTTTGACCGTCTCACCTATTTATACTTTCAAATCATCCCAATGTTTTTTCAATTGGCCCGTATAGATTTTGTTTCTCTTTTGTTTTGATTGACGATGCTCGCTTAACGATTGTTTTCTTATAAGGAAACTTCGTTTGTTTAACTCTCGATATTGTTTGATTTCATTTTTTCTTCGATCGCCATCTTTTTGTTATTCGTTTCGTTTTAATCATCTCTGTTTAGTGTATTGGGTAAAGTGTACGCTGACTTTTTATCTTTCGTAATATTAAAATTTTGTATCTTATGTCGGAATAATTTCAAAAATTAAACGCGTATTTCTTTCGAGAATATCGCGCACGTCTCTACGTCAGGTCTCGGCCACTTGTCGGCCGGCAAATAGCTTAGTTACATACACAATAAAAAGACATCGGGCAACACCGGAAGTAATCAATTCCAGCCACAATAGATCCAATGTAGGAAGGTTAAGGATCAATCGGAGTACAATGCTTGTAACCTTCGTGTTCAGTTAAACGACCACGGAGTTACTGCGTAGTAAGGAATGGAAGTGGCTTCAGTCTTATAAAGACTTTATTGTTCCTGAATTAGTATTTAATAAAGATAACGACACTGACTTTAAAGACCATTGGATCATGCTATATCTTGCGTTTGCTTAAGACAGGATCGAACATGTTCTCATACGAAAAAAGCTCAAACTCAATCCTAAGTGATTGGAAATCTTAAACCTGTCCAGACTGGCTAAAACTCTTCAACCTGATCACCTTGAATATTTTTTTCTGTTTCCTTATGTTGTGGTCTTAAAATAGATTTACATTTTTAACACGTGCAGATAATGTTACGTTTGTAAAATTCACTTTGCTGTAGTACACTTTAAAATTTCTCTTACAGTGCTTAAGGAAAAAGCATACTAAATTAATTGTGTGTGCTTAAAATTTTACAAGTTGCATGATCTATTTTACATCGTCAAGTTAACTCAATCTTGATCAAATTCTTTGTTGGCAATAAAAGTACAATAAATCCTAAACACTAACCCATGCTAGGAGCCAAATCTTTATTAAAGGTAAAATCGTTACGAGCTGTGGTGATCCGCTCATTTAGGCGGTTGGCCGCTAAACCGACGCTGAGCAAATGCGCAAAACCTTGAACACAGTTTACAGCGAACTGCGGCGGTATTGTTGGTCGTTTGCCGTAGCTGTGGTCAGCCAATCCACAACCAGATCGGACGACCGTTCCCTAGCCACGTACAGGTGGTTGGCAGAAAGTATCAAGAGAAAATTGACATGGTTATTTAGTTTCTCTGATTCTCGGTCTGTTTTGTGATATTTATTTAAGCTTTAGTACAAAAATTTGTGTAAAAGGTGGACTTAATGCCATTGACGTTTTCAAGCAGTCGAACATTTGGATGATGTAGAGAGGAGAGGAATTATCAGTAGGTGCATGAAGCAAGCAAAATCAAGATATCACTGATATATTAATATTTTATACACTAATACATTTCAGTATTAACTTTGAGGTTATTTTTACCACCTTTTCTTTGACAATAGAACGTTTGATTTTATCAGAAACTATTTCATCACTAACATTACCTTTATCCATGTTTATATCTTCTTCAACTATTAAATCATTAACTTCATTAATGAGTTCGTTTACGTCAATACATATATTGGCAGTAAGAACATCACTTTAACAACGAAACTATCAATTAAATTATAATCAACTCATGTTATTACTCAATTAGCATTGATATACGCATGTCTTAACGTAAACAGTTTACAAATAATGACGTTTTAATTAATAGTAAATAGAAACATGAGTTTAGTTATAATTTCGTAATTATAAACAATTTGTGTTCATATAATCTAAGTAATATGGCAGTTGAATATAAACCTCGTAATAAGGAAAGGAAATTAATTAATAATCTTGTGCAATATGCTGAGAAAACATGTGCCATTCACGAACAAAACCACAGAAATATACTTGTTAGGTTAAGTTTGGAGCAGAGTGTAGGAGGCAGCGGTTTTCTACTATCGTCTTTTAATACAAAATTGTGCCTATGAGTCGTATTAAAATATGAATCAAGTTGTAGAATAATTAAATTCTTCATTTTGATTGGATAGTTCAAATCTCTTCAGTATATATTATTGTTTCTAGACTTGATACTCATTATGAATCCTTCTCATACAAATTTCACAATTTATACTTCATATTCCTTGAATTTGCAATATTGGCCGAAGCGCAAATGCTTAATGGGGTTGCGAGTCAAACGCAATTACGTTCTGCTGCTTGGAGCAGGAGAAGGAACGGGGTTATTATTTAGTCACTAAGAATGTGGCACCCAGGAAATCATTTGACAATTCTCCCCGCTCAAAAAACAATACTAATGTTTGTATCTTCAGTATCAATGTACTTCTTCAGAAATACCGATTACCTCTACTTTCATAATTAATTGCACCTAAAGATACATAATCATCGTCAACAATCTATTGTTGAACCTTAGGCCATAGAATCTTCCTCTTCATCCTATGCTTTATAATAATCTTCGCTCAAAACTTAAAGTTTATCACATAAAGGATCAATTGTTGCCTTAACTCTTTCAAAATGTTTAGGTAAATAGTGAACGCGCTCTCTGTCATCCATTGCACCGCGCCCCTCACACCCGGCTCGTTCAAGAATAGCCGCCAGCCAACGTGGTGGTACATGTGTCCCACAATGACTGCCACTTGTGTAATCCATGTCTACTCTAGCTACATGTGTTCACTTGACCTGGGAATTAACTTGACTGATGACCTGTGCTTGCTATAGTATTATTTTCCTTTTGTCTTGATTGACATTCATATTCTTTTGCAATTTCTCTGATTTTGTATAATTATTTCTATTTATGATACAATTCTCACCTCTTTTTCACAATATTGTGGTGCTACAACATTTTATTACTCATCAATACATTGTCTGCTATGGCAATCACACTTCACTCCTGTTTTTCTTGACCTACCTTAATTACTAGTCCTTGGAGTATTGATTTTCAATTTGGCTTTAAAATTTCATCCAGAAAGAAAAATACGATTTGTTTGACCAAAATTGGGAACATATTAACAACACCCACTATTTCAAAAACAACCCTCACTGTATCAGGTATCGTCGACCTGTCATTCTAATTTCGGAGTAAAAATAAAATACCCAACTATATAGAATTTCAATGTTATACATAGTGTTGGTTTATTATATCGCTGATAATGTATAAAATCTTTACACTCATGAATGAAAAATTATAATACACAGATGATTCTGTTATAAATAGAGATCATGAATATATAATAAACGAAACAAATTAAGGACACACTTCCTTGGTTAATGAAATAAATAAAATAAACAACGATGGTAATAGACTTAATATTTAATTAAACTCTCAAATTGAAGATGAAACAGAAATAAATGTTTATAGTATGTAACCTAACCTGAATACTCAGTTTTATAAACTTTCTTTCTTTAAATAAACATTACTGAGATAATGTTTATTTTTTCGCATCAGCATTTCATTTTGTGAAGGCTAATAAAATCACGGTTCAATAAATAAAGAAACAATGATTGTTGCCAAACGAAATAGTTCAAATAACACGTGTGCTAGGAGATATATCATTTGGTTCTGTATAATTATTATTGTCTGTGTATTGTACATCTTTATTTTTGATACTTTTCAGATAGATGGGTAAGTCTCAAGTATTTATTTTGTCTTGTTCTGCTATTAGAAAATTGTTTTTATCTTTACTGATCTTTCATTGGTTAAGAACCTCTTCGTCATTCATAAACAAAATATTGCTCTACATTTCATTATGAACTGATGATTGCATAGCATTGCCACGTTGGATAGCAAATTAATTTAAAAGATGTTTGGATTCCTTATTTTAAGACAAGTAAATTGAAATTTTGATAGAATGATTCATTGAAATAAATAAGAGAATGAATTAGCTGTTGCATTCTCAGATACAGCCAAGTCAACGACAAGACTCCTTAAAGGTAGAACCTTCATAAATACCCTACAAACAACAACAGATTTAATACTGACAATAAATTCAACAGCAAGCAATATCTTAGTAATGTTTCTTGCGTTGTAACATTCAGAAATCTTTGGCAACACACTATCAGACGTTTTCTAATATAATTTATTAACTAGTGTTGTACAAAATATACTATGCAAAACGATTAACATCTACAGAATTTCTTGCTGTCAGACTTTATGATTAATTCGCCTTCATGTTATATTTATGGGGTTTTATGTATAACATTATCTTACATGCTACGGGACTGCACGTTTTTGAACCTTTTTTGATTTTAATTTAATCTTTAATATAGACTTTTTTTATAACCTCTTCTCCATAAATGATTGATATTCTTGATTCAAATAGTCATTAACGAAATTAAGCAAATCTTTATTGTTATAATTAGTTTAAGATTTTTTTATTAGTGTTATAATTGTTTTGTTTTTAGTGAAAATGTAGGTACATACTATAATAATAGTCAAAATATGCAGTGATGAAGAAAAAAATGAAACGTTCACGTACAGAACTTTCAACAAAAGAAACCTTATAATAAAACGCGGTTCCATACCTTAACACGATGTTTTACCAAAAAAAAACAAAACATATAATATACTTAATACTAGTTTCTGTCTTCCCGTTTAGAAGACGGAAAAAATAGGTCTTCTATTTCGGAGGCAAATCTCATTAAGTAGTTTTTACATAATAGTAGCGAACCATTCTTACATACTACTTGGAAAACTATCGCGTTTTTAATATTAGTCGGATTCCTAAACCAGTAACGTGTTTAACCATCATTATAACTCATCAGTTAAGGTATTCACCATTAATTACGTTAATCTGTTATCCGCGTGATGATAACGTTATCTAATTGGGTCGCGGTTACGCCTTATTTTAACTGGTAACCCTAAAACTGTTTGATCGATCATGGTTAACAACCTATTTTGATAAGAGATAGTATCTTTAATGAAAAATGCTCTAGTTCCTGCTTTAAAATAGTTTCGTAGTTTTGTGTGGAGTTTATAAGTGTAATAAAGATGTCTAACAATTATGGACAATGATATATGTATATAGTTTGGTATATAAACATTATTTAATAAGGTAATAAATTACACTATAAAGTTTTTATATTTGATTTATTACGTATGCATTATGTAAATCTGGTAACTGCCATACTCAGAATTATTTAATGGTTATTTAAACCAGGCTTTTAAAGATTGATAATCATCAAATGACTTGTCTCTAGATGGGAAAGCACTGACTAAAAACTACGTCGTTCCGTACTCCGCGTTTGACCCGCAAAATTTCGTTTAAGTAGTAATTAAATGTTTATAAGTAGGACGGATTACCTGATGGTAAGTAATCAGCGCCGCCCATGGACACCCGCAACGGAGGAGTTACAAGTGCGTTGTCAATCTTTTAAGGATAAGGGTTTCGGAGATTTAGGGATTGAGGAGGGATTGGGGGAGGGTAAGGATTGGGCCTCCGGTAACCTCACTCACACGGTGAAACAACGGTGTGTCAGTTCACGCCGGTTTTCTGTGGGGCTGTGGGTATCACTCCGGTTGAGCCGACCCATTCGTGCCGAGGCATGGCTCTCCCACACTTAACGCAATGGAACAGTGGAACGCAATTGAAAAATAAATTTTACCTTATTTCTATAAAAAGTACAAGGTACCTTTACCTACCTACCTATCTTAGCATTTACTATTTACAATTCTTGCAAAATAAAATACACGGTAGCGTCCAAGAAAATTACGCAAGTAAATCCCGATACACCGCACGACAGAATTCCACCTCAAAATAAATAAATGAAATAAAATTAAAATCATACCTACATTTCACGATATTTTACGTCGGAAATCTCACGATGAAACTGATCGTAAATAACGTTTATTCACCCATAACGGCGGCCATATTTATTTTGAAATAAAACAACGTAAAATTGTATTGTAAGAATTACAAGCAACGTAAATCATTGCTCTTAAAACAAACAATGAATTGTAGAAAATGTAAATATCTCGCGATATTATTGGCTGGCCCGAGGAATCGTGCCATAAGTTTTGATGTTTTGCCAAAAAGATCAAAGGACTGACCTTGGAAACGTGCACTGATAAAGACTCGGGCGATACTGTGAACCCCGTTCATATTTTATTGAGGATATCGTAAAAGTCATATTTTTATTACTTAGAAAATCACGTGTCTTACATAAGATAGGAATATGGTACATTTTATTTGAATTTAGAATAAAAAACCCATTCTCTTGTTTCATAGGCATATGTGACAAAAGACAAGTCATACAATTTACGTTTATAACAGCGTCTAAATAATTATACAGAAATAAAAAGAACCAACAGGAAAATCCACTTTCACAAAATTTTACGTGAATTGTTCTACAAAAGTTATCATAGTTCTAAATCACATTTACCGTCTAGGTAACTAAGACAATTGTATAAAATAAATAGGATTTAAGTGGCCGACGACATTAGAGCTTTGCGAAAGGATTATGATCGCAGTCGGTGTTAGATCCCAAAGACAATTAAATAATGCCTAAAGCCAGTTACACAAAGTTGGAACAAAAGCGAAGTTCCCGGGCCCGGACAACTTGCGGCGGGGACAAAGGTCCTTTGTTTACAGCTAATGTACGGCGTGCTTTGTCACTGCGGCTAAAATTTTGACTTATTGTCGGCCAACGTGATCGTGTGTACACGTCTTTAAATGTCCGATATTCAGGTGAAAGTGTTAACTGTGGAGGGAACGTTAATTAATTTCAATTGTTTTTAAATTTGAATGCTCAGAATTGATTTGCAAGATGCTTTTTGCGTCAACTTCAAGTAGGAATTACAACAAAACGTCTCACAAAAACTTACTTCTTCTAAACTTGACAATGCAAAAGCTCCAAAGACCTATCCTGTCCTATTTCAGAATGGGGAAAAAATAAGAATTTATTTACTCATCGATTAATACGAAAGCAATATTAACGTTCAATAAATCCCAAAAAATTTACAAACTTCACTTTCACAAAAACCAACTATTTAAATCCAATTACAAATGCATCCAACAATTAAAAAAAGAACGTAATACAACATAATAATAGCAATCAATCAAATCTTAAAATATTATATTTCATATTTTAAAAACTCATGCAACCATAAACAAAATGCCTTTTGGAGTTTCAGCTGGTATATCCCTTTGTCAAAGGTTGGCGAAGCGGATAATATTTATTTTCTCATAATAGCAAGACGAGGGAGGCTTGCATAAGAATTGAAAAGCAGATAATTGTTAATACAAATTTATAAGTTAAAGTTACGTTAGTCTATGGTTTGTGGGATTAAAAAGGCGAAGGATTTTTGTTCGAATCTTTTTGAAACGTAACCTCCTTTCATAAATTTAAGAGAGTTGTATGAAACATTGGATATTTTTTTTACACCTTCTCATAAATTGCCAGTGTGAATTATGTAGTGATGTGATCTTATTCTTCGTCTCGTAAGCTCTAGATCCCAAACACGTTGATTGCACAATCTGACGACGCAATCCTCCCCAATAAAGATGGCGTTACTGAGCAAGCAAAGCAAAGCTCTAGTACTCATTTAATAAAAACCTTTCATCATAATTTTCGCTTCGAATAGGAAAAATGTAATATAATTAGGTAATCGTAAAATCTCATAGCGTCCCATCCATCACACCACGATAATGCCAGGTTTGATTGATCGCAATTATTTTTGTTGTTTGCCAGTCTTCTTTGTGTACCACTTACATTCAAAAATGGCCTTTAACGTCTGTCACCATGTCACTATTTTAATTGATAACTTATTTATCATTATAAGTAGGAACAATGCGTAGGCGTAAACTCTGATTGACGATATACTATATACATATATTAACAAGTAAATAAAATGTATATATCTATATTTATTTGATCTAATAAAGTCTCCATGTCTCGATCACACACGATTTATATAGTTATAATTTTGAACCTTAGGGTTCTTTTCCTTACTCTACTTTCATGAAACAATGAATTGTTTTCAAAATGGCCATAATACATCGATATAAAGTAACATGTCATGCACATACTCAAACTAAATTGTCATTTAAACGCACCTTGACTGCCTTTTCTTCCAAATGTATTTAGGTATAATTATAATACTTCATAATTAAGGTTGAAATTATATTTTAAACAAAAAATTTTGACAAAAAATGTCAATGTCGATTTTTGGCGTTCGATCTATGGAGTTTCTACATGGATAGAGAGATTTTAGTTTAATACCAGAAGTCACCCTAAAATTGTCTTTTGAAATCGTCATCGTCAGACAATATTAACTAAAACAAAGCAGAACTTTCCACGTGTTTAATAAAATATTCGAACAATATCTCAATTCAGTTATAGTGAAAGTAGGTTATGATAAGCGTTACTGCGATATACAGGGTGCATCCGAGCGTGTGTTGCCATCGCACGCTGCTATAACCACGGAACTATAAATGTTCACATCATTTCAATCACATGGCCGTATTTGTTACATGGTTTTACGTTTCGTTACCTCTGATTTGTTTTCTTGCCGTATTTCATAAAACAGATATAAAAACTTAAAGTCTCTATTTCAACACAAATCATTCAGAATAACAAAGCCTACGTGTATTTTAATGCAATCATTAAAATAATTATTATATTTAGATTTAGGAACGTAAATTCCAAGTTCTGAAACAATCAAATTTATTGGATACACTTCAAAGTCTAAATTATACATCAACAACAAAAACCATCAAACTCAATCTCAGTAAGCAAGGTAACCAACCTATTTCTGCAACATTGTAGATCGGAACAACGTAATTCAACCGGTAAACCACTATTTATATTACAAACACATAGAAACGTTGTAAATACGTCTTATTACCAAAGTATAATAACTAATAACCACACCCAACCTATAATTTTGAATTTTCTATTCCAATCTTAAAATTACGAAGCGCAATCGGGTACATTCGGCCTACGTTCGGCTTGAATTGACCAATCATAGCGTTGAGTTTGAAAAAGGAAGATGCTGTTGAAATAGGTAGGCCGCATTACCGTTAATGTTTGTCGGTTATTACTGGCCAGTTACTTGTTTATTAAAGAAATCTTTTTTGAAATCATATTGGAGTTAAAGAGAACGTTCTAATTTAGTAGTTTTCCTTGTATTAAGATATTATCGAAAGTTTCTTATGACTTGAAATTGTGATTAAAGTTTGTTTTGTTTTTCCTTTAAAGTTAAACAGATCAGGGAACACAACGCCAACAAAAGCTCTAGAGATTGTAATCTCTTTTCTTTTCTTGAACACTGGGAACCATAAGATCCAATTTCATTCAATTCCATAAAGTACCTTTTAGTTGCAATCTTATTTCGAATGTACTACCGCATTAAATGGAAATAGAAGCTAGTTTTTAGTAACGGTCATTCTGTACGACTTCTTTTAGCTTTGAAAGTATTTTTATTTGCTTTTGTGGTTTTTTATTAGTCACTACAGTGTAGTCGTAATGTTTGTAATTAATTTAAATCATAGATCTCATTTTCGTAGTGCCTAAAGCAAGCATTTCAAAGTCTTTTAACTTTCATAGCTTGCATTGGAAATATTCATTGCCAACCTTTTTCGGCTCTCTTATAAAATCTTTTATTTGGTCCTTAATCTTGGAAAATCATCAAATTACTTCTCCCGCCCTTGATTAAAACCCCGTTCCTTCTCCAGCTCCAGGCAGAGGCCACGTTACTTCATTGCGCTTACCCGCAACACCCTTAAAAACCGTTTTTTGTAGTTCTATAACTAATTTCTCATATCTTTCCAGAGCTACCGCGGTCGGAAGCCTCTTGGTGGTACAGCGGGAGTGGCCGGCGCCGGAGTTCCCGGCGTGGCTGCCGCAGCATCGCCCAGCCCTGCTCCTCAAGCCCCGGCAGCACCCAGCCCTGCCCCGGCCACCACACCAGCTATGAAGCAGGAACATCCTAGCCAGCCCATGGTAAGTTTCTATTTCATTAATTACCAGAATCTGCAGGGCATCGTGAATGAAAACATTTTTCCGTTAAAATTTCAGTACGTTATTGTGTACAAAACATTACTATATACTTACAAAGCTTTCTACATTAAATTATTATTACGAACATATTTGGAAAGTTCATCTTAGCAAGTAACATTATTTAAATTCATTGCAATTCTCCCGTCCATTTTACTTAAAGGAAATGATGGAACCAATTTAGCCAATTCGAGTCAATCTTCATCTAGGACTTGATTAGTTTCTGCGTTTAATTTAAGACCTAGGATATACCGTAGCGGTTTCTGTTGGACTAAATGTAATTATCCAATTTGAAAATACTGCTCGTTTCCTTTTACGAGTAATGGACGTTTTCTTATTTAATTCCGCACTCTATTTAAGTAAATTAATTCAAAACTAGTGTGTGTAATGTATAAAGTGTACAACATCAATTAAATGGAATATCCATTCAATGAGTTATTCTGTTGAAAAGTTAAAATTAATATCGCAATAAAGCAACGGTATTATAATTAAGTTAATCATAATGTTTACATGCTGGTTGAGTTGTCAACGTTAAAATGACACATTTACTCGCCTTTATCCATGAAATTAACAATTGGGAATTTGGGAATTAAAAGCAGCGAAATTGTAACGTGGAACAGAGGCAGCGCGGCAGCGTGATTACACCGGGCATAAAACATGATTATGGTTTTATAACAGTAAAGTATGGGATTTGCATAAGTGTATCATAACGAGCCATTACCATAATCGTTGTCATTTAATGGCTGGTTTTAACAAGCTGCATGATTGCTTTATAAGTAATTATAGGGCCCGGACATGGTAATTGTGTTTATAAATGTCTGCCTGGTTTAATATTAATGGTTTTATGAACATGAAACAACCTCCATAACTAATTTCACCAGCAAATAAAACAAGTCTACTTTTTACAACTTAGGTTATTGACCAAGTTAACCTAATATTCTTTTAATTTAACACATAAGTTATTACTTTTATTCATTACAAAAGCTTAGTAACTGGCTCGGCTATCTCTTCCGCGACACTGAACTTCGTAAGTCGTAAACATTGTAATCCAGCCGCACATTATTCCTAGGTTTAAAAAAATATTCTTACTATTTGGTGGCGAAGTTTCTTTCTGTACTTAATCCTATATTTTTGGCCTTAATGGTTTGTAAAACTGGTCCGTTTCTTATAGGACTAATAACCTAATATTTAGAGACAGAAAAAACAGACTCGACACTGCTACAAAAAAAAAAAAAGCAAAAAGAGGTCTCAAAAAAGAAATTGAATTGTTAAATTTTCGTAGGTAAATGCGCTCGTCAAACTTATTCCATTTGTTTATTCCTCTGTTCGTTTGCATTTGACGAAAACGTCTTTGTGACTGTTGATAAAATTATAATTGAATTTGTTTTAGACAATTGCTTTCCGAAATGGAAGGGTTTAAAAATTGGGGTCGGTAAAAATATACGTACTATGCTGATTCATTTGTAATATTTTCTTCAGTTTCAGTTTGATTTTTTACACAAATAACAACATAATCTACTTAAGTAGGTACAGAAAATCCTAATAAGCAGCAAACGCGGCAGAAAACATCTAAAAAACATGTTACGTTCACTTTGCATCGTATTACAGTTGTTATTTTTAACCATTAAATATTTCCAAGAGTTTCTTATTGAATTCAAACTGAACTCTAACAACACTACGTCTAGTTCAAATAACTAGTTTTCCATAACAAGATGTCAAAGTGGGAAATTTTTAATTTGCGCCGCGAACCAAACTTTGGCAATTTCAGTGCAGTGGGCGCCCAATTTATGTTCGTTCCTACCAGAATTTCTATTTTATTTTAAAACTGGCCAGTTATATGGCAATAAGACTGTCGACTTTCGCGTAATGAATAAAAACTTCGCTAATTTAATTTGAAAAAAGAAACAGTTTAAATTTTGAAGCGTTCTTTCATTAAGAATCTATCTAATATGTTTTTTTTATTAGTTTTTGATAATAGAAAAATGAATAGATTCTTTTTCATTACTTCAGTAAATAAATGGATTGTTTTTTTATTACTTCATCTCAGCAAATTTCTTGATCAAAAGCGATACTACAACAAGAAGACACCATTTTAATTGTACGAATAACAAAAATGTAACGTTTTTTTTTTACAACAATTTCCTAATTACACAATGGGTTCTAAATTTAGAATAGCATAACTCAGAACAACTATCAAAGCTACAAATAAATTCAATTGCTTCGGACAATGTGTTGGAATGCCCATTCATGGCGGGAATTGCCAATAATCGGCATGGTTATCAAGCGGCCATTGTTCACAGATATATAATAATTCATTAACAACAATAAAACCCGATAAATTGTTTGTTACTGCCGCTGGTATTGTGTGATAATAATTGATTTGTTGAGCTGTAAATAAACATGAAAAATTAAAGGGAAAATTGAGTAAAAACATTTTTTTGTTTGTAACAAAACATATAACGTCATGTAGACTCAATTTCATAAACAAATTACGGATAAAATAGATAATGTACCACGGCTCGGAACGGGAAAAGGAACGCGGTGGTTTTTAGTCAGTTAAAGTATGACTCTCGCCCCACCCAGACCAGGAGAAGTCATTTGATGATTTTCCTACTTAAAGAAAAGGGTTAAAATTTTAATCTCAGAGTTGATAATATTATGCTACAGCACAAATATTTTATAATAACTTTAAATAGAAATATATAAAAGCAATATTTAAATTAAAAAACATTTATCTTTCTACCTTTTTACAGTCAATTAGGGAAAAGATTACAATTGCCATGAAATGAATAGAAATCGAACGATATTCGAGATTAGTACAACGCTACTGATTGGGTCTAATGACAATACAATATCTATATCTATGTCTATATAAAAACTGTTGATACAGAATCAAATTGGCGCGCTTTTTTATTGAAATGTCAAATCTTGGCCATAAATTCGAATCTCCATGCGTGGGCAGGGGAGGGCTGTTCATAATTGTGTTCAATTATGCTCTGAACGCAATTATGCATACCATCGTAATTTACGTTAACATTGTAATTGGGTAATAAATAGAGAACGCAATCCTGTTGTCATCTCAACTCGATTATATAATTATCTGGTGGCCATCGAGGTTAATAAATTTTCGGACTCGTTAATAAAATTGAATTCAATTTATTTTTCCTGGCAACATTCATTATGAGACGTTCTTCATCGCCATCTTTGTTCCAATTCAAATTTATAAAAGTTGACGGAAATAATGTTAAAATGTTATAAAAACATTAAAATGTAATTTAATTTCAATCTAAATCATAAAATCTGGATGGAATTAATTAGTCAGGAAGTGAGTAAACGGCACATGTGTAGTAATAAACAAGAATAATCTCGTTATAGAATCTCATTACGACGACATAACAAAGTTTTAATTACGAACGACGCACGTACGTCGGCATGTTAATAAAATATTACCTAACTTAGCAAAAGGCATCCCCTTCGTACTGAAATTAAAATCTTAGAAACTTCAACGAGTTTCGAAGGAGCATTACATTATAATTTGTTACGTAACATATTTACTTTGGCCTGCCAACGTTTAACACGCTTAAGTTTTGTAATTTAATAATTTTCCTTCAGTTACGAACGCAGCGTTATGAAAAAAAAAAATTATGGCGCCGCCAGTTTTATTCGTTTATTTTGTAATTACGTAGTTTATGCCTTTGGAAATTTGCAACCACTATCTAAGTAACTTTTTCAAACATAGAACTTCAAAATAGATTTCAAATACTACTAGGCACGCATGCCAAATAAAAATACGAATTGAAAATCCAAAGACCTTCACGTACAGGGCCAAATCACAAATGCTTCGCAGTACCTACTTATTATTTATGAGGTCATCCCAAGTTTTTGAAGTACCTTGACCTTCCGTGAGATTTTTCAAATTACGTTGTCATGTTATAAGTACCTAATTTATGTTTTTGAAACACATACCTTATGGCAATCCTTTTCCCTATATACAGAACTAAAAAAACAACTGATCTCTAAAACACTGAAAATCTTAAGTAATACACACAAGACATGGCTGTCAAACGTTATTCCCGCTCGTAATTCAGCTTGACGCTTGTGTAAACAGAATCCGCGGCCTCGGTCATCGTATGATTACGTAGGGGCAGTTCACACGATACATTATGTAGTAAACATTGTCCGAGCCAACCTCGACATACATAACACAATATTAAATGACTCGCGCGCTAATTATCTAAAACGGTACAACTCAACTATTGTAAAAACTTAAAATATTACGAGGACACAAACATTCATGTTGTCCTTTAATTTTAATGTGAGAATATGTTGTTACATATAAATTATTTTATTGTATACTGGTTTTGAATAATAATTTTAACAGTGTTTCGTATTGTTGCAGGCACCAATGCCGTTCTACGCTGGAGATCCGAACCGTTTCCCGACCGCCTGGCAGACGGATCCGTCTCAAGGTAAGTACTAATAAGTTTAAATATCTTTACGCATACATACTGTAGAAAAGCATGCCCTCATACTAGCGTCAAATCAAATCTTTAAAAATCCATTAATAATTAATAAATTGGTTTATTTACAGGTTGGCAGAATCAGTTCATTCAACAACTCCCTACACAGACAGGTCAGACGACACTAGACTACCAGGGTAACCATACAGCGTATGCTACTTCACCCCACTACCAAGCCAACACCACGTACACCGTCCAGAATGTTGCCACCGCCTTTGATGCCAGTAACAACACGTACTACCAGGCTGGCATCCAGTCTGTGCCGGCTCAGAGGCCCCCCTCAAACCGCGGAGCATACACTCCGGTACCATCGCCTAGAGCACCTCATTATGCTGCAGAGTACCAACAGCAATATGCTCAAGCAGCAACACCTGGCACTACATCAGGCAACGATTCCCGACCAGCGTCGGCCGCCTCATACCAAAATTCAGTACCTACAACAGCGGCAGCTGGATACAATGTGAGCCAACAAACTTATGAGCGCACTGAATACTCGCAAGAACACCAAGACGAATATTCTAACCCAGAAAACGGGTCGGGAGATACCAGCAATGAAGGTGAGAGACAAGAACAAAACACGCCTAATGGACAGCATTCGGGAAACGCCGAGCCTGGATACCTGCAGGGGAGCAACGGTCCGCGAGCTTCACTCGATTGTAGCGGGTATTCGGGCGGCTATAATAGCGGACAGTACAGGGAGAATGGGCAGTCACAAAATCAGAACGAATGGCAACAACATCAGTGGCAGCATAACCAAAGATTACAAAACCAACAGATGCAATCTCAGCAACAACAGTTGCAAAATCAGCAGCAACAACAACAACAACAACAACAACAGCAGCAGCAGCAACAGCAACAACAACTGCAGAACCAGCAGATGCAAAATCAACAACAGCAACTACAAAATCAACAGCTGCAAAATCAATTGCAAAACCAACAAATGCAGAACCAACAAATGCAGAGGCAAGAAGATGAGCAACAGATGTTCTCACAATCAGACAGGGTGAATTTGAACTCGAGACTGAAAACGATGATATTAAACAAACAGAACCACACCCGAGACGGCACTAACACTCCGCCAGACAAAGGGGACCCGGGAGAAGGGCCGCCTCGAGTGATTGACGATAGAAAGACCGGTGCCATCACCGTGAATGACGATAGAAATACTACCGGTCATTTTTTATCGTATAGCCACCATCTCCGAGATAATTACCGCTTAGGCGAGCAGGCGTATCCTATCGCTGGTAATTATACACAAAACGCCCAAACTTTTGGTACGGGCGAGTTCGGAGGTGGTGGCCACCACGTATGGGAGGGGGGGACGGAAGTCCCGAGGAATTTTGATAAACATGCTTCGACTAAGAACGTAACTAAAACTCCTCAAAAGTTACCGTCTTATGCGGACATGAGAGGTCAATACGGTACATACTCAAACGTACCTTATGAAGCGCAAAAGTATGCAGAAATTTATAATAATGATAGTTTAAGTTTTAATCAACAAGATAGTAAGGATTTTCAATCAAAAATGCTTATTGGACCAGTATCAGAAATGAACCAACAAAACTGCAACCCGTCTAGGGACACTAACGCACAAAGAAGAGCTTACGAGACTAGGGAAGCGTATGACGACAAATTTAGACATCCTTCAGCACCTTTAATTCCAAAACTGGAAGTGCCTGACACTTATCAATATCATAAAGATGACAGATTATTGAAAAATGATCCACAGAGGTTAATTAACCAAAATTCATATCTAAAACCAAATGAAGTGCCTGTCAACAACAATTTTAGAGAGTTCCCAAATGGAGCACCGAGGTCACAACAAAACACTGTGCTGCCGCCGATATCGACAATAAAGCAAGAGAACTTCGGTCAAAAGCCACAACCTTATCAACACTTTCAAAATTTTCCATATGGGGAGCCCATGAGACGTACAGAGCCGGCTGAAACATATGCACAAATACCACGAATGCAGGAAAACATGGGCTTCCAAAAATATAATCGAAATTTCCCTGACCCCAAAGTAAAAGAACCTGAGAAAGTTATTGATAGGACCTCTTCGGTTGATCCAAAGCCTCCTTATTATATAGAACAAATCAAGTCGGAGCACTCTCCACCGGGACACAAAATTTACAAGAATCTACCATACAACCAGCCACCGCGGAACGATCCATATCTGTTCCCAGGGGACGGTGGCCCTGCAGTCATAAGAAATGAAGTCGGGTACTCATGCTGTCGGCAAGGTTCGACAAAGAAACCTCCACCAGAACATTTAAGGGATGGTGCTTGTCCCGGTCTGCAGACCAAAGATGAAGTTTTAGAAGACGATCCTGAAGCAACAGATAAAGCGGACTCAAAAAATGGATCTAAACCTAGTACACCAGTTCCAGACTTGAACAAACCTAAGGAGAACCAATTTAACTACTCCAAAGAATACCTCGATAACTTAGAAAGGTTGCGAAATAATTCTAGAACAGAAGTTCCCGATTGCAATTGTTTTCCTGCTGATAAAAATCCTCCGGAACCTGGCAGTTACTACACTCATTTAGGTAAGCAAAGTTGCTACAGTTCGCTTATAAGCATTCGTGACAAAGAATATTCAATATATCTTTATAATTTTTGTACAGGTGCTGCATCAACTTTGGCAGAATTGAGAAAAGAATTAGAAGCTCGAACTGGTTTGTCAGGGAAAGAGTTGAGGATAGAGAAAATCTGTTATACTGGGAAGGAAGGGAAATCGGCACAGGGCTGTCCGATGGCTAAGTGGGTGAGTGTATGGATCGCAGCCTTATTCTCATTATTGTCAATTGTTAAATATAATTAGTTATCGTTTAGATTCAGCTCGATTATCCATTAAATTTTATTATATGTCTAATGGCCCATTCAATTGTTCCAGGTTATAAGACGAGCAAACTACACAGAAAAGGTTTTAGTAGTAGTAAAGTTCCGTAATGGACACAAATGTGCCACATCCTGGATTGTCGTGTGCCTTGTCGCCTGGGAAGGTATCCCCCAGTCGGAAGCTGACCTGGACTACACCCTATTATCACACAAGTTGAATCGATATGGTCTTCCCACTACAAGGCGATGTGCCACTAATGAGAATAGGACTTGTGCTTGTCAAGGTAAGTAAGGTCAAGTAAGGTGTCACCGTGTTGTTTGAATAATTTTAATTTCAAATATTAAAATAGAAAGAATACGAGTATGTTTTTGCATACTAGTTCATCTTTAACAATTTGACCGTCTTTCCAGGCCTAGATCCTGAGACCTGCGGTGCCTCTTATAGCTTCGGTTGTTCCTGGTCGATGTACTACAATGGATGCAAATACGCCCGTTCAAAAACAGTTCGCAAATTCCGCCTCTCTGTGAAGACGGAGGAGAGCGAGATAGAAGAACGCATCCACGTGCTAGCGACATTACTCAGCCCGTTGTACATGAACCTTGCACCGAAAGCCTTTGAGAACCAAATACAGTTTGAAAAGGAGGCATCTGACTGCAGACTTGGCTTCAAACCTGGACGACCATTTTCTGGTAAGTAGAGAAAACATTTAACTGTTCCAACACAGTAATAAAATTATCAATACTGTAATCCTAATTGACTGTTTTCGTAATTTAAGGTGTAACAGCATGTATCGACTTCTGTGCCCATGCTCACCGTGACCTCCACAACATGAACAACGGCTGCACTGCTGTAGTTACTCTTGCCAAGCACCGGTCCCTGACCAGACCACCTGATGAACAGCTTCACGTACTCCCACTCTATGTCTTGGACACGACTGATGAGTTCGGCTCTAAAGATGGACAGGATGAGAAAGTCAAGAGCGGAGCCCTTGAGATTCTCGACAAGTGAGTGGTGATGTACATGTTTTCATTATTGCCTACTTTAACTTTCTGTTATGTTCTCATTACAAAACTGGATAGTGGAATTCAACTTTACCTATTTAAGATCTTCAATGTTCCACATAACTGACTACAGAATTTTAATTCCAGATATCCTATGGAAGTGCGTGTTCGATCAGTTCCTCTGCAGCCATGTCGTCGCCATGGGAAAAAGCGAAAAGACGACGAGAATGCAGAATCAAACACTTCCAACAACAGCAACAACTCGCAGAGTCCGGGAAATAATCAAAAGAAGACTCAGCAGTCTCCAGCTCCGAGGACTCCACAGCCTGCAGACGCTAGGAATAACGCTAGTCCTCGAAGTCAGAGTAGCGCGTCTCCCAGGGCCATAACGCCAGCTCTCAACCAATCGAATCCCTCGGCGTTTACAAATAACTCTCACTACAACTCCGCATTTGTAAATCCAAATATGCAACACCAAAATCCAGGACTCATCAACCCTAACCTGGGCAACCCAGCGCTGTTGGACATGGCAACTATGATAGACAATTTTACAGACGCACAACTGCAAAGCAACCAGATTTCCAGTACCGTTCTAGATTCGCCATATAATCCTTACGATCAGAGTTATAATTTGCACCATCAGAATGCTATATACAATCCAAACCATGTCTCTCCGATAGTAGAAGGTGCACAAATTCAGAATCATCAGAATCCAAACCCCAACCCGAACCCTAATCAGCTCCCAAGTTTTGCTGCTGGATTACAAAAGAGAGAACAACAGTTTCCAAACCAAATGGCTCCTCAAAATCAGTGGCCAGATTTCGGAAACACAGAGCTATTTAACAATGTCGTTAAGGAAGATCCAGATTCCACTACAGCTCACTTAAATGTTCCTCCTAATAATTACAGTCCAGATTCTAGTAGAAGTGAAACGAATTCAGATTCGCTTTTACCAAAAGTAACTCCAGAGCCAGAGAAACAGAATTTAATCGGGGATATCACAAACAAAATGCCGGAATTTGACATGCCCAGTTCGCCACGGTTGACAGAGATATCACAAAATTCGCAGAGCACACCTGCTTCTCCTGCGCCGTCCCAAATCCCAGAGTTAAAGTCGCCAAATAATGATCTTATGAAAACAGATGGACGACAAAGTGTGTGGAAGTCACCAGACTCCAAGAATTGGGACCCAAAAGCCAAAGAACAGCCGATAGCTGAAAATGAGAATTCTTTGTTTAGAGTCCCGAAAGCTAGACCACCATCGAGATCACAGCATACTAATCCACCTGAAGCTATCGAGAACTCAACTTTCTTGAAACCATATCCACCCTCAGACAGACCTCACCTAAGCCAGGGTTACGAGCACAGGAGTCCATACGACAGTCGATTAAACAATGCTGCGCCACAAACCTCAACTGCGCAAAACAATTTCACTATCAATCATGATGAACAGAACATGCAAGTAGCTGCGAACAAACCAGTTGCAGAATTCCCAGGAAACAATTTCCACGCAGTGAATCAAAACTCCTATGGGAATCAGGCGCAGATACAAAGTTACGGCAATTATCCACAGGTTGCAAATGCCTACTCATTCCCACCAAACCCTTACGGTCATTTTAATCCCTACGAAAACACATACAACGATTACAACAGCTTAGCCTATTACAACGCTGAGAAATACAAGAGAGAAGAGCTACTTAGAAACCCGCATTGCTACAATTCTTACGGCTATCAGTACAATCCCAATTTTGCACCAAACTTTTACCAAAACCCAAGTCCAAATTGGTGTCAGTCATCACCGAACTGGTGCATATATCCGCCACCATTTTCTATCCCCTACCCGCCTGAGCCACCTAAAGCTGAACCAATTGGAGAGGTAACAGAATTCACTGAAAACCTCGACTGTTTTAAAGATAGTCAAATGGGTGGTGTGGCTATAGCACTGGGTCACGGAAGCGTTCTTTTCGAATGCGCTAAGCATGAGATGCACTCTACAACGGCTGTAAAGAGCCCGAACAGAGTCAATCCGACAAGAATATCTCTAGTATTTTACCAACATAGAAACCTTAATCGTCCCAAACATGGTCTTGAAGAATGGGAAGAAAAGATGAGGCTTAAGAAACTGGGACTGAATCCACCGACACCTGGTACGCCAGGACCAAATTCAAATTCGGTGTCGCCGGCCACTACACCCGGGCCCGAGCGGCAGCCGGGTGGACCTGAGAAGTGGAAGAGCGGGCCCTCGGATGCAATCCCAGGGGGGTTCGCTTCGCTGTCGGCGCTAGTGGAAGCCACGGCAGCCGCGCGGCGCAGCGGGCAGGTGTTATTGCGCGCCGACACCCAGACGACGATGTCGTGGACCACGCTGTTCCCGATGCACCCGTGCACGGTGACGGGCCCCTACCAGGAGTCCAGCACCTGACGCAAGCTCGCGCCTTCCCGCGCGACAACTAACACGAGGCGCTCCGACGTCCCTTCCCTAGCTATGTAAGCTCTGTGTTGCCTTTCGATTTTAGAAGTTTCTAATCGTCGATTAGAGCCATTGTGCTTTCCAATATATTTTGTAGTTCCTCGACTTATGATAAGTATTAAGTGCGGCGCGGCTCTGGTCCGGCGTGCTGCCAAATTGAAAATCCAGCGATTCCTTTTATGCATTTAAAGAATTGGAATTGAGTACCGTTTGTAATTGAAATATTTTTTAAAACGTATACCGAGTGAGTTTTAATCAAAGATGTAAGTTTAAGTTTTAATTTTAAATAGTGTTTATCGCATTTCAGCTAGTCTTACGTTACGTTAGAATCGATTGTATTTTGTCAAAGTGACCGTAATCGTGTAGATTTTTTTTGTATATTCTTGTCGTATTTAAGTTGACGATCGTTGACCCGACCACTGAGCGGTTAGTTTAATTTAAACAGACTATTGCTGTATAGAATAGTGACGTAATGTATGTTTTGTCTGCATATTTTGTCGATGTTTTTCTAATTAAGCGCATAATCGAAAGTTTTGTGCGACACAATGATCTCATAAACTACTAACCCTACATTATGTAACGTTTATCAGAACAAAAGTACAAAACAGTAGGACACACATTCGGCGGTCGTGGTTACACATAATTTTGTACCTTTGTCTGTCAATTAGTTGTTTTATTTAATTTGTAATGTTTATTACCATTCCTGTAATTCTGAACATTTGTTTTGGCTTATAATTTAATTAACGCGGTTCGGCCGCTAGTATTTTACCACAAAGATACGAGTGCTTTTCTATTAGGTTAAGTCGTGTGTATTTTTAACTTTTTAGAATATTTAACTTATTTATATTGTATTACGTGAACCATTATCGTATCATTTTCTTTGTAATAATTTAGTGTTACTGTAGACTTTAATATTTAATATATTTGCTTTATGGCTCGATCATTAAATTATTACAGGTTGTTTTATGCATGTTTCAAGGTCGCCTTCTTTATTTGTCAAATCGAGTGCCTGTATTTTTGGCTATAAATATTAATTGATATTATAAAGAATCTGATTTACGAATATATTATGAATTGTGACCTTATTGTTTAAGAACTGCGATTGCATTATACGAACATTCTTCTAACTTAGTGACGATAAAAATTTATAAAATTAGAGAGCATACAATAAAATAAAAGATGAATAATAAATTACTATGTATAAGATAGAGTATTGCAAGGTTAAAAAATCAATTTTCAGGCGCTTGGAAGATTATAAAGTAGGCATATAATTGAAAATGAATGAAACCATACTGATGAATAGTTATTAATATATAATTAGAAGTAAGGAAAGTTTGTTTTAAAGATTAAACTATTGATATAGTTTATATTTTTTACGTGTACGTATTTATTGAATGGTAAATTTATTGGGACGAACGTGAAAATTATTTATAGGTAACAAGTTTTGGATAAGACAAAACTTATAAAAACTAAGCAATAATAGACATCGGGGTCTATGTACATTGTAACGTAGGAATGAAAAAATATTAAAATAAACGAATGGTGCGATATTGTCGACGGTCTTATGGTGAAGCTTGACCTTTGATAACTTACCGAGATATGCCTAAAATTGTATTCGGATATTATTTGTGTATTGCATTGGTAACATGCCCTGTTATTCTTGCCATTTTACTAGTTGCCAATCGAAGTGTCTCTTCAATTTTTCAATACATTGTGCGACAAGACATATCAAAAGCAATCACAGTATTTTTAAATCATATACTCGTACACACAAGGAACAGTGCAGTTTGATCATTTTTAAAACTTTATGACGAAATTTTGACACCAAAAATAAAGTAAAATTTTAAATTGTTGAATGAACTTCATTTGTAAGTAAATTGTATCATTTAGGTCACATTAGAAGCCTGTGATATACATTAACTCGCGAGTGAATGCTTGTATGTCTGTCTGTCTATCAGTGTGACTGACATGTTTGACGTTTGAAGCAAATTTGTTGCTAGACGCGAAAATCTTTTCAAAACCAAAAACGACCAGTATTGTCAGATTGTAACCAAAAATGTGTTTTTTTTTATTATGTTATTCTTATGATGTGGGAATGGGTTTATTACCAATGTCGTTGTAAGAAGGTTGTGGCTAACGCGCCCGCCATTTTGTGTTAGGCGAACTTATTGTGTAACAATATTTTTATTGTCTTCTGCCAAAACAAAAGAGTAATCGAATGTGTCATGTAAATAGAACTACCATTATTTATTAATACAATTAATTTAAAAAAAATGCTTTTGTTTTTATTTCTAATTTCAATACCCTTAACGAACTACAACCCTTTACTGTAGATCTACAAAGAGATATTATCCCAAGGGCGATCACATGGTTAGCGTTACCAAAACCCTACCAACAAAAGTGCACATTATTAAATCAAACACGACTGTAGATTCCTTACAACTTAAAAGGCATTTAGAACTTTTTATTTGAGATATTTTACGAAAAACATCAAATGACTTCTCCCACCCAGGGTAAGGCGAGGCCGAAGCTGTGGTAAGTGGTACCTTATTACGCTTGACCCTAGATCCACTGAGAATTATTGAATACCGAAAACCGTACAGCTCAGCTCAACTCAAATCAAACCTTGTTCAATAGTCGCTTTCATACTCGGCCGATGAGATAGTTTAAATTCTCAAAAAAACGTACCTAACTAACTATAGGTACATATACCGCTTTATACCTGCAAGGAGAACACAAAATTAATCTTATTTTAGAAAAACAGGTGCAGCTATCGTCTAGGAAAAAATCACACAAAACACAATAGCTTTATTAAAAACATATCCATGGGTTGAAGTGGTATCTACACAATATACCTATGTTTTTTTCATAAGTATGGGGAACTCTGAAATTATTAAGAGTTTTGTTTAAAAATTTAAGTCATACATATAAATTATACACATGTAGGTACTCACCAAATTTTATAGAATATTTCTATTTATTTATTTAATAATTTACGTAGACTTGAGATGAGAACGGGTTAGGACGAGGACGGACTAAGGAGAAACGGTCATGGCGGTAAGCGGGATAAGTTGGATTGTAGAGGGAATTATAGAGGAGACATAAAATGCGAGTGTTCCTACGAAGATGGATAGGGTGCCACTTTAGCCTATTGCGGAATTCGGAGACATGATCGACCGATTACAAAGCGAATACATAGATTTTCGAATCGCTCAAGTTTATTTAATAGCTCCTCAGTGGCATCCAGATAGCAAGCATCTGCTTTCTAGTTTCAGAAAAAAGTAAAAGACAGACCAACAGACATGATGTATGAATAAAGGTTCCGTTTTTTACAGAACTCTAATAATATAATACCGACAAGTCACGCCATCTATCCACAATAACTTCAACTATTAAGCCGAAGTCATGTAGCATCGCGATCTAACTAAACATTAAAACATTTTAGTTAGTTTTTTTCTTGTTTTATCTGTACCAAAATAAATTATTTAGATTGTTTTTTGAATAGAATAATAAATTTTGATGAAAAGTATTTGTAACCTTTTGAAAAGTTCCGTATCTCCTAAAAGTTCAGCCAAGCGCTTTAGTTTGTCTACATGACGGTAGATGGGGTAAAATAAAAACCTTGATTCGTTTTATAAAATTGTACAATTTTATTATGCTTACGGAAATATAGGCTTATAAAAATATAAGAGTATTAAAAACATATGTTCTTAATCTAAAGTACAAATATCTTGCTTAGCGTTGAATATCCAAACACAAATACGAAATTACAGATTACTATAAATTTCATTGCGTTAATCATACATACTTCATCTTAAATATATAATTTGAGCATTATAATAAGTACATTTTATCGCAATACATCCTTAATGTATGTCGTCTTTTATTAATTGGGTACGTAATACATTTTTCTTTGTATAGGTACTTTGAATTGTTACATGAACTGGTAACTCTTTTTAATGGAACATCTTCTTGTACACCTTATATTTAAGTGAATTAAATAGTTACGTACTTATAATTGTTAAGTTTGCAGTACTGCAAAAGCTGTCGTGAAACGTACTAATTACTTAGTATTCATAAATATGAGTCCGAGAGTGAGAGATTGAAACTAATCGAGGTACTATCTATACTACTATTTTGTATGTAAGGGATCATTGGAACCGCTGGTCGAGTTGCCAAAATTCTTTCACTGATAGATAGCTACAATATTCCTAAGTGCTGAGTATAAGCTATAAATTATACTTGATTTGCGTATTTTAGTCAAGCTATCGCTTTCACTCACTTTTCTGATAAGATTACAACTGATACATGAATACTGTCAAAATGGACAATGGATAATTTTGTAACACATACCTAGTTAATCAAATAACGTAGAGAAATGTTCCATGTCTCATATAAGTTATAAAAATACCAATGAATAGAAATTGTATTATCCATTTTTAAATTACATAATTAGACCTTCAGGTACATGCAGTGTTAATTAATGGCCTATTTGATTAAGGCTCCGTTTTATAAACTACATAATTCTAGTCTTAAATTAGGCTAATACATATGGTTTTGAAAAAAATGTTGCGTTTATATCTACATTGTTACAAATTAATAAAATGTTACATGATGACATGAATGTATAATGTTAAATAGCAACATTTATTATGATTGTTACAAGATGACTCAAATGAATGTTACGAATGAACATTAGTTACATGAGTAATGTAAACAGCTTATGTCCTGCAATAGACGAACACAGGCTGAAAATGATAATGCATTGATGCTACATCATGACATGTAGGTACTAAGTTGACACTTATGAATGTTACAATGTGACATGAATATTACAATATAACAGGAATGTTACAGTATGACATGAATGTTACAATATGACACGAATGTTACAGTATGACAAATGTAACAATTTGACAAGATTGTTACAATATGACATGAATGTTACAATATGACATGAATGTTACAATATGACACGAATGTTACAGTATGACATGAATGTTACAATGAACATGAATGTTACATGAAAGTTACAATATGACATGAATGTTACAATGTGACACGAACATTACAAGATCACGTCAGCTATTTATAAATGGTCATGGTGCATGGCGACAATGATGTTGGCGAGTGCAGTCCTGGCGTCGCAGTCGGGGAAACTGTCCAGTACATGCACGGCGCGCGCTATGTGTTCCCGCTGGAGACGTTTGGTCTGTTCCAGTCCGTCGCCAGCTAGTACCGCTTTATACAGCTGCGGAGAAAGGATACATTAATGAGTTGGGATTTTTTGTTAAGCTTTAGAATTTGTAGTATGATAAAATCTTAGTTAGTTAGGTATGTAAGAAAAATTAGATGTCAGCATTTGACTATGAACATAAACAAAGTTAAAGTCAAAATCATTTATGCCAACTAAACCATAAATAGGTACTTTTGAAATGTCAAAATAGCTCGTTCCAAATTGTAGATTCGAATTGAGAAGAACGAGGGAGAAACACCGTCGGTACTCTTTTTAAAAAACCTTTTACTGGACACCGGTCACCTCTTACTGGGGGAAAAGTAACAGGGTAACGTAAATGCGACGTCAAAATGGAGTCTAACAAAGGGAGTAATCAAACGAATGCATTCCTCCTTCTCTTCTTTATATTAAGAAGCACTTACAGCATGGTAATCAACATCTTGCACGCTCTTCTTGCCAGCCTCAATGTACTCGTAGAGTTCGGGTCGAGCTTCTAACGTGAAGGCTAGGGGCGCCCCCACCAGGGAGAAGCTCGCCGGTTCAGGACCTGTAAATGCTTCCAGGTCGAGGAACGCCTGCCAGGCTAACGCAAGGTGGCAGCCGAAGAGGTAGCCCTGGAGATAGAAGTGTTAAAATGTTATTTATAAATAAAATTAATACCTACATAAAAATGATGTGGTTGCGCTTGGAATTAGCATGCTCTGGTGTTGCATGTGACCATAGGCGGAGCCAATATGGCAACAAAAACGTTATTTTATTTTATGAGATCGCAGCATACGACCTCATAATGATTTTACATTAAATAGCATACTTACATTTGCAAAAACAAGCAGCTAAATCGTTAAACCAATAAATGAAAATATTATTATAAGTATACGTATAGGTATTTAATAATCCAGTGTATTATAAAGTCTAAATAAATTATTTTTAGCCTAAGATTGACCATCAGTTAATTTGTAGGGCCGTTTTCCAACCAAAACAATAAAAAAATATGTATGCTGTATGACGTAAAATTATTATGAGGTCATGTTGCGAACACTTACAAAATTCATAAAAAAGTATCGCTTTTGACATTTTAATAGAAGTATTTTCAATTTGACTAATTGGACGCTACCGAATCGTACCGATTCAATAGGTTTTTTAGGGATTTTTTAGCTTAAACCAATTTGCTTGCGATCTCACCTGGGTCTGTAACTGAGGTTTGTGTCCAGCCAGTTTAAGTGCTGCTGAACAGCTTTTGCCCAGCAATGCTCCAGCAGCCAACACGTGGCGGGCGGACCACTCGCGACCAGCGCAACCGATGACACCACCCATAGGTAGAGGATCGGTAATAATGTCCCATTCTGTAATGATGATCACTAAATATTGTGACAATTGTCAACATCACTACATAGTATAAAACAAAAGTCACTTTCTTTGTCCATATGTCCCTATTGATGCTTTATTAGTTCAAACTCCGCAATGGATTTTGATGCTGTTTTTAAGTAGAGTGATTGAAGAGGATGGTTTTTATGTATAACAACATCCATTAAACAAGATTTAGTATCAGTGTTGCACTCGTGTGAAGTCGGGGATACCGTATACTTAAATATGTCACTACTTGAACATAAATATTTTTTTAGTTTGGTGTTGGTGAGTATGAAATCTTTGGTGGATACAAAGACTAGTTTACGTTATTCTGTTCCATAATATATGGAGTGGAAGTTCTTTGTTCTTTTCCCACCTTTTCCGACCCCAAAAAGATAAGCAATGATATTCAAGTACTCATTGCACTAGCTATTTAATAAAAATCACGAACTCTTGAATTGTGTGGAAACCTTATCTGGCATCAAAAGGTAATCGGAAACTGAATGTATTCGAGGTAGAGAAAACATTGATTGGAACCGATACCTTTGAGACAGGTTTATGCTAATGTTTTGTATACAATATCAATGACAAGCGTTTCTGGAAATTATATAATTTTACCTTATAAACTTACATGTTTTGAAATCAAACAAATGGCAATATTATAAAATCGCTTTTAGTTTTTAAGTATTAGCAACCGTTTGCTTACTTGTAATCTATGTACGCAAACAGAAGCCTACAAAGCATAGTTTCAAACGTTATCTAAATCGAATCCTTCAATATTGCTGTTTCATATCCAAGTATCTTTTTATTATTCTTAGATACTTCTTCAACCCACAAACTGACGTCAACACGGAACAAACCGAACAAAACCGAAAGCGCTAGACAAATATTAATTCGTCAAAGAAGCACATGTGTCCCCATTGTCCGCCGGAGTCACGTTTGAATGGAGGGCACAGCATAGTTCCTTGCGGCACTCCGCGCTTTGAATACTAATGCACGCCTCATGTACTACTATAATGTAGCACTTGCAGATTGGAATGCGCTGATTTCCAATGTATTGTGAACCTGATTTGTTTTTGAACCTCGGTCATTGGACTAGCTATTGTTTGAAAAGTTTATAGAGTGATCTAATGTATCGAACGCTGATGATAAATTTAAGAAAAAGTTGTATAAAACCAATGTTTTTTGAAATTTGTTGTTATTATTTATTGAACTATTTTAACCATAATTATTGATGCTTAAGAAATATTTGAATCTGCTTAATGAATATGTTTGTAACCGCACCCACGACACAGGAGAAAATCCGAGTGTAGGACAAAAAAAGAATCTTTCAATGATCTAGTAGCTATATCTGAAAATCATCACAATTAACCAATCATTTCCTCTATGAAATTGTACTAACGATAGATTTATTTCGTATAACTTAGTACAAGTATTATAAGAGTTTGGGTTTATCGATTTAAAGTCAAATCAATGATTTAATAATACCTCATTATAATAATTTAACACGAAGTCTCTGTCTACAATGTGATCATCCGTGTAGTTAGTATGCATGCAAATAACGCCTAAATTTGTTCTCGCTTAAGTAAATTTGAAGTGGAGGTAATTACTTAGTTAACCCACATTCCTAGAACCAGTTTTAGTACAAATATTTAAGATGGATAAGTTATAGTGATTTTTGTTAAGAACTTGAAAATTACGTTCCTTGTATGCCCGTTTAGATTTCTCTTTACTTTTCAACCATGTATTTATTCACAAGCAGTAATGATATGTGAAAATTTCTCGGTGCTTTCTAAGTGCATGACCTGCCTCCACTCCCCTTAACTCCAAAAACATTTGGGGCTCTCGTCCATTACTTGTGCCAAATCAATACGAATTTAATAAAATAAGTTACCTGAAGCTTCTTCTATCTGGTCTTTTGGAAGTGGTCTGGATGGCAACGGATTGTTTTGCTCGTCCCTTTCACCGAGGAACTCCGCTTCAGCCAGATCTCGCACTGCTGATGACATCAATTCTACCAGCTCTTGATTCCTGTAAAATTAAAGCTTAAACTTAGACGATTTATGCTACTGCCGAATGTATGTATAATATACGAAGCTATGTAGCAGCAGACAGCATTTGTCGTAGTGCAATATACTCATGGTTATGAGCCAAGGTCACCACATGAAACTAATCGAACGCTCTCGAAAAATTTCGTTATACATTAGCCCCTAAATTTTGCGGTGTTGACGAGTCAATTAGGCATCAAAACATGTTTTATATAATAGACACCTTTTTAATTTTCATAAATAATGTATACCTGCTATGGAAGTATCTAACTACCTACTTAGTTCAAGTCAATATTTTGTCCGTAGATATTGAATACACAAAATTGTACTTTAAGGGGCATAGTGGCGTGACTCAAGAAATATTGCAATTTCAAATTACAGTAAGTATTTGAAAATTACATTTATTAAAATTCGAAAATTAGATTAATCTATAAAACACAACCTAATCCCCAATAGGTAACGCGGTAAGACAATTGCAAGTACACAGAAAATGTTTCGTAGCTGTTGTCGTCGGCAAAAAAATCTATGATTTTTCAATTGGGTCTCCGGTAACCTCACTCACTCGGCGAAACTACCGCTGTTGTTGTTTCACGCCGGTATTCTGTGAGGCCGGACTCCGGTCGAGCCGACCCATTCGTGCCCAAGCTTGGATCTCCCAGACTTCATCTTCATCATTCATCTTTGTAATAATCATATTTTAATATGCAAAATTATCGCTATTAAGTCGCCATATTGCGTGTAACTAACAATGGGTCTTTTTAAATGGTCGCTCGCCATCTTATGTCAAAATCGTTGCGCAGCTAGGTCAATAGGTTACCGACCATCGTCGTAACTTATGAGATGACCATACATTTTGCAGTGTTACCATCCCATTAATTCTATTATGTAGGTAGACAGATTATTTAGAAATATTGTGCTGCATATTAATTGATTTTTATGTTTATTAATTTATTTATTTTTTATCTTCTCGTTATGTATAAGATTTAGTGAAGAATTTGAGACAGCACACACAAAGACTTATAATTTTTTTTTTTACTTATGCCATTGTTAATATTTCTTCAGGTTTTGTATTATTTTAAACATATATGTATAAACTTTTATATTAATAATCAGGTGCTCGAAGCCCGAGATGAATGTGTAAATCATACAGACACATTTGTAAAGAAGAAAATAAATACGTACTTAACTGTTAAGTACAAAACATTACTATAAATTACCATTGCATATAATAAAATATAAAATATGCTAAATAGCTTTAAATGAATGTTAAATGGCATTAATATCATTCTTGCATTTGTATTCACTTTATTTAAATTTCCTAATAGTTTCTTTCAAAAATAATAGTAATAAAATAGTGATTCTGATTGATAGTCCTATCCTACATGATTTTACACTTTTGCTACGAATCTAAGGAATGTTTCAGAGCCTGAGCAAAATTTTTTTAGCGCATGATAAATTAGATCTACTTTACATTGTAATAATACCTGCCTAGGTTACAAAAATAGCTAGAATTGTTCCGCAAGTGAACTTGAACATGAAAATCAAGAACTAAACTGCCTAGAATAGTATATATAAAAAAAAAACTTTGCATTTGAAAAACCCTTCTAGAAAGTAGTCAATAACCAAAAATTTGCGAGTCCCTATCTCATTTAATGCACATAACACATGAGTACTAATAACAACAACACGTTAACTTTCACTGTTACAAGCAGAAGTATATACTTAACGCGTCGTCTTGCGTAATGGGTAACGCGGAATATTACGTTACGTCTCGGACCGGATTGAACATCGCCGGTACACTACTGGAACATCCTCTGATAGAAAGCAAGGTTCATTCAAGTTAATAAAAATAAGGTTTCCGAAGGAACAAGGGATGAAAAGGTGCTTCAGTAACTAGTTTAGAAATAAATATTTGTTGTATAATCCTACTAAGTAAGTGATATTAAGTATAAATGTGAAAGTTTGTAAGAATATTTATCATTCTTACACGCAAAAACGGATAGACCAATTTGGTTGAAATTTGGCCAGTAGATACCCTGAATTAACACACGGGGATCTTTTTATCCATGACGCGGGCGAAGTCACCTGCGGAAACTATCATCCCTTTATGTCATGTAGCAAATACTTTTTGCATACTCAAACTAGGACTTCCCGCGGCTTCTTGAGTTTGTCGTACATTGCCGCAGCAAACCACGTCATCGATCACGTAGACACGAACATATGAACATTGTGAGCAATATATAACAGATTGCAAGACAGCGCAACGCGCTGCGTCTGAGTAAACAAATCCTTTTGCTATTATTGAGACCAGAGCTAGATAGAAGAGTGGTTGTCTATTACAATATCGGAATTTTTGACCGAATTCTGTCTAACTTCTACAAATCGCAAAAGCTATAAGAAACACACCTACTTAGACTACTTACACAATAAAATGAAATAAATCAAGTTGTTTTCCATGACTTTCCCAGCATAAGATGGAAAACTTACCTAATATCATTTGAATAACAAAACCCGTCTTTACCACCACAGCTTAAAGACCATTTCTCTACCACATTGCACCTTTACAACAAATTGTATTCATGAAACAATGAAGCATAAATCCTTAGAAATGCAGAGTGAAGTATGGAGGAAAGCTTACTTAGCTTTCTCTAAACTGCCATCCCTATGTTGTTCTTGACGAAAGTTCGGACAATCTAGTTCAATACGGTACCTACTTTCTTCCAAAAACCAATTCCTACAATTGTGCAGGTTTCTTTGAAAACTGATTTATCAATAGAATATGTCTAAACTAACCCTTAAGCTATGATCTCAGAGTCGAAATGCAAAACGAATCCCAAAATGTGTTAATTATGTTATGGATACGCGGACTTCGCGAAGCCTACGTGATTCCGTGTCGTCTTTAGTTTTCATATATATGAGCCCGAAACGGAGCTTGAAACTTGTCAAGGGATCTTGTAAACATACGGTGAGTGATAGCCTTTAAGCAAAAAACATGGCGAAACTAATAAATACTTAGTATGTATGATACGGCTGTTATCAGGTAAGTATCTAAATGAAACGGTTTATTTATATAATAAACTAAAAATAAAATTGCGAACATGTAATGACGTACTCGAACGAGTTGAATTCCTGTTCGGAGCGCTCGTCGAAGCCCCTCTTTCCTCTCAATTATCATACATTTTCTACACGACTACCTTCCCTCCGTGTGTATCGTAATATGTACATATATACTTTGTCCTACCTCTCAGTTTAACAATAATAATATGTGATATTATACTTTGTTTCTCAAGTAAGATCAAACCTACCTAGAACAATTAAATTCTTCTAGTGTCTTTGTTACAAAGAGCGACTATAAAACCCTTTTTACTTTAATATATACTGGCTATAAAAAACTTACAAGCTGATAGAATCTACTACAACAATACATATGAGAAATCCAACTTCCAAACTATTATTATAAATGCGAAAGTAACTAGCTAAGTAGTTTAGAAAAGACTGACACTGTCTGTCAGTCTGTTCTTCACGCCTAAACTACTGAACCTATTTGTGTGAAATTTGGTACAGACATAGTTTGGAACTCGAGAAAGGACATAGGATAGTATTTAAAACAAAAAACTGCAGGAATTTACTCTTCCACGCGAATAAGGTCGCGGGCAAAAGCTAGTTAGGTAAAATATATATTTTCTATGAACCCGAAATCATTACATCGTTCCATATAGTCAAAGACCTAGAACACGATCTACTCAATAAATACTTTGGAATACATAAAAGACGAACTTAAAACTGTTAAAAATGGCTTAACATACAATTTCAAGTGCAAATATCTTACCTCAAATTAGCCAGTTCAGAACAGGAGTTGGCGAGCAGATAGTCTCCACTCAGCAAAGCGATCTTGTTGCCAAACATCATGTCATCGGGTTCTGCTGCTATTGGCTGACGGGAATTCATGTTGACCAGTCCCTTGTGCACCAGGTGAGAAGTCCGGATCATTTCCGTCACTTCTGCTAGAGCTCGTTGACTGTTAAAGAAAATAGTTTGATCTAATATGAATCGTATTTACATAAACGTTACATCCTTTTTTTGAATAAATTAAATGGCTTCTCTCGAGTTGGGTGGGGCAAGAAAGAGCGTCAGTTTCTTACTGACTAAACACCATCCGTTCTTTGTCTTACGCTAGGCCGGAACCGGCGAAGTAAATTATTGAGTTTGCACCCGCAACCCCGGCTGAACATTGGCTCTGTGAGCCCCTACAAAAGTTGCGTCCTCAATATGATGGTTTTAAATCCATTAGAAGGGGTAGGCATGATAAACATCAATTTTTATCAGGTTTCTAGACATTTTTTTTCTACGGAATACGAACTCTCGGTCTATTTTTAAAATTTGAACAATAATCAAATAATGAGTAACGCAGGAACCAGTCGAGGTTGCCTAACCTTTTAATAAAATATGTTATTGTTAAGACCACAAACTATAAAAAATATAATTGCTTAATAGAAAAAGAATCCAACACAAGAACAGCCTACAAATACTCACACTCTCACTTAGACCCTTCTAATTGAAAAATTACAATTTGTTTTTCTACATATGTGACTGTCCAGTTATATAGAAAGTTAAGGTAACGGCTTTCCTATGGGCATGTGCATGGATAAACAAACGTATCGAATGCGTTATAGCTTAGCAGTAAGGTGTTGAGCTGCGACCTTTCAATGACATCAACATTACTATCACGTAGAAAGTCAAGTCATCAGTCTTTATTTCTCTTGAGTATTTACATTTACACAAATGGTCTGTGAGTGAAAGAAAATTTTCGATTTTATGATGTTTTATATGTAGGTATGTACATATGTATGCATGATGTATATCTGGAACAAGATTTGTGTTTTTTGATAAGATAGGGTTGCTAACGGTTAGTCGGATCACCAGATGACACGTAATCGACGTTGACCATGAAGCTCTCCATGGACAAGCCTAAAAGGTTTGCTAGTGCAATTGCATTGCTGGTCATATGAGTGTTGGCGGATTTCAGGAATATGGATAAAAGGATTGGGCCTTCTGTAACTCATCCACAAGGTGAATCACTAATATATTCTAAGAGCGACTGAATTCGTCTTTCAGAAAAAAAAATAAGTTACCATAATCAATACCTAAACCACGTTAAACGCTAGGGGTGACAGGCTGACAGGTGACCTCTGTTAGCGGAGGATTTGCCTTCAACAGTTTTCAGTCGACAGTGAATAAAAATAAAAAGAATTCACAAGATTTATCGTCATAAATAGTAGATATAAATTTCAATTAGGTATACATATGTATGTGTATGTGTACATATATATATCATTGAGCAACATAATTAATTGTCTGCAGTATCAACAGGAAGCCTTATTTATGGATATCTGTGATGAATGCGGAAATTTTCACTTTCAGACCAGACCTTGGGCCGGACATTGTCCTTTTGACAATTTGCTAGTGCAACGGCTTACAAATTATATTTTATAAAATATACTGGTTAATAAAACTTAAGGTCGTAAGCTTAAAAGACATGATCTTTTTTTATAAATTACTTAAGTATAAAGGTCTGTTTTCGCTCATGACATTTTTGTTTTTGGTTTGATCTGTCCATGCCTATAAGTACTCCGTATTTAAGCCTTTGACTGCCGACAGAAAACTGTTGATGCCAAATCCTCCGCTAAAGGACATCACCGGTGACCTCCATGGCGTTTAACGTGTTAAAAAAAGTACTATAATATTTAAATCAATGATGATTCCCGGGTCAAACAGTGTTTTGCGTTTCTTTTTAGAATTTCTTAGTCATATTAATAGCATACTATATAATTATGGTTTTTATCGTATAGTTCGCCCCTCAAAATATTTTTTATGTGATATTGCGGCAAACGAGTAAGTATTTAGCGCCGCCCATAGACACCCGCAACAAAAGAGGACGTCGACGTACGAGTAACGAGTGCGTCGACGACCTTTTGGGGATTTTAGGATTGGGAGAGGGGAAGGATTGGACCTCCGGTAACCTCACTCATACGGCGAAACACAACGTTGTGGTAGTTTCACGCCGATTTTCCGTGAAGCCGTGGTATTACCTACTCCGGTCGAGCCAACGCATTCGTGCCGAAGCATGGGTCTCCCACATTTGAAATAATAAAATACAACAATACAGCATAACAAGCAAAAATTCTGTATTGGGCACAGAAATCGCTCTTGTAACCTAATGATGTAGGTGACGCATTCAATTTTAAACTCATTTCCAACAGGTTTAAGATTGAAAGTAGGTGGAGCTCTTTAAGTATTACGACAGTGATGAAACATTATGAACCTCGTAACACAGAAATATACTTTATATGAAGTAAAATTAAGTCACTTTTGAGTTATGTAAAAAGTGATTATATCAATCTGTATGTTATGTTTTACTTCGAATAAATTAACATATTTGAGTAAACTGAAAACGCCTATATGCTAATAAATACCAATAGTATCGAATGATGAGACCCAGTGACAAGAAAGCAGGTCAACAAATTATGTCAGAAGGATTGAGTTGGACACCAGTTTCTTTTAAGTCCACTATTTTACAATAGAGGATTCAGTCATTGGTTTTGTTAAATTATTAATTAAGGGTGGTTTTAAATACTCAGAAATAGCAAAATTCTGAAACTTGGTTTTTTAAAGTAATGTGGATGTGTTTTTCCACTAACCCTTCTGGCGGTAAATAAGTAGGTAGCAACCTACCTAATTATTTCGAGCCTTCAAGACCCCAGTTATACTCTTCTGAAACCATTTATTTTATTTTGCCATGCCATTTCAATCAAATCATATATTCAATCCGATTTCTACAAATGACCTTCAATCAGGAATGCAGTGACATTGCTACTACAGAATACCAATTAATTCGATATTGCCGACAGTAGCAAAATAACAGTGCGTTGGTACCTAGTTCTACCTAAAAATAAAGCACGCCATGTCTATAGAAAGATTATTTTATTACCTATAAAGAAATGACTTCTTTCGAGGTGGAAAACTGTTATGGGACGAATGGGAGCACAACACTCTTACTGGTCAAAACCCGCTGCCCATAAGTGAAGATTCATTCTACTTTTTTAATTATTAATTGTAACTGGCAACTTACGGGCCAATAATGTTCTATGGCCCTGGCTCGGAGTAGGATTAAGAACGGGGTGATTTTTAGTCAGTAAGAGTCTGACACACTCCAGTGCGAGAGAAGTGATTTGATGATTTAACCTCTCAATAAAATATTTGTTCAAGTGCTGTGTAAAGATCTTGCATTTCAAATACAGGCCTCAATCTCACCTGTGCAAAACACCAGCGGCTTTGTCCTGTTCCATGTCTGGTATCTCAGGGCTGTGGCCAGCAGCCTTCGACACCAGCAGCACGATGAGGCCCCACGCTTGCATGTTGTTCTTTCCATTGTAGATCAGATTCCTAAAACAGAAAAAGATATATTTTATATCCTGTATGTGCTTTTCCTACAAAAAAATAAAGTTTTCTCTTTTTAGTTGTAACAAGTAAATTTGGGCGTCATTGATGGGGACCTATGCTGAGCTGTTATGATGATGTTACTCCTCGAGGACCGAATTTTGTGATAAGAGGAAGCTTATAATAGTTGTGATGTTAGCATACAGCTTAAGCTTTGGTGTACAAACTACAATTAAAATGGATCATTGGTTCAAAAAGTTTACATTAATAATTTTCATATTTGGGGCTCACGTGTTGTAAGCTAGTAATGTGCTTAATAGACTTTACAATTCAGTCGTCTAACACCCAGTTTCTGAAAGGCTTGTCAATTCATTGATCAACTAACACTGTGATTAATTTGACATGCATGTCAAATCAATTTGAGTTTCTGAAACGTTGATCAGAGCATGATTAACTAATCTATGATTATTTTGATTTGACATGCGATTTATTTTTAATTATAGCCACACTGCTCTTTTTTGTTCAATAGTTCATTCTTATCTGTCAAATAAGTTAATATTAAAAAAAATACGGACTGTCATTGATGTCAAACAATTCTGCGAAATTCAAATATTAAAGTTACAATTTAAATAAAATGCTAACTAAACTTGCTTAAAATGGCATAACGAGGGAAGAATTTCATCGAAAGGGAAGGGCATGTTCTTGTAGAACTAGTTCAGAAGTAAGTATAAGTATAAACATATATTTTTTACCTATTGCGTTTTATAAACCTATTCGTGTTTAAAAGTATAAAATATCTTTGTTTATACTTCACATCCTGCGCTGCAGCCAAGACTGATGTATAATACGCACCATGTTTTATTACAGATACAAGCACATAATTGATAATCAGTGCACAAATGCTATTTCTACTATTCATAAAAATGAAGCTTGGGAAACCACAACGAATGAATTCTACAGTAATGCAGAAGTGCCTCGAAGCCAAAAACAGCTAATCATAGCCTATTGGAATTAAAAAGAACTACGAGACAGAATGTAGCCAATAAAAATGTAAGTTTTTGATCTTAAAATACTTTTATAGTGCCCATACTAGCTAGTCAGAATATTGTAACTATTACCAGATTAGGATATATTAAATACCTGTCCTGATTTCTTAAGTAAGTACCTAATCATGAATTAAGAATAATTATTGCAACTTTAATGAAATTTATTTACAGGTAATTTAACTTGCACATCAAGGAAACAATTTAAACATGAGAGGCAGATACTCAGAAACAGAATAATAAGAAGTATAATGAAATAAAGAGTATGTAAATAAAAAAAAAGTTAGAATATCGGTTAACTATAAAACAGCATATATTTCAAAATAATATAAATCATTTGGTTAAGAAATATACATTATTAGCATTTAATTTAAATATAAGTTACTATACTAACTAAATATGTACTTGTTTTTATATTTCAAGTGTTATATTTTATAAAGATTAATTAAACATGTTAATAATATTGTTATTTCTTTGTATTCACCTAACAATACATACCATTAATATTACTTAACAATTAAAATGAGTCAACAATAAAGATGTGCGCACAGAAGTGTTTTTTTATTTATCTCTGACAGAGCACCAATATCTTCTTGAACTATCCTAAGATATACTTGAGAAATATCCTTTCTTGTTCCTGTACAGCTCAGCTTGTGGCTCACTAGTAGACTGTATCTTTACATGTGTGCAGTCAAATGCACCGATCACATTTGGAAAAGAGCTAATTTTGTAGGATTCTGTTTTTATCCTTGTACAATCTCCGAAAGAAACATTATCGTAATCTAAAAACCAGAATCAATGTAAGTTAATCAAGATATCAAATAATTTACACTTACAAAGAAAATTGTATTATTACAAATAAAATTTCGTAATACATATTTAGGTTTAACATACCTTAAAAAAATATACTTATTTGAAGAGAAAATGTAAACTCACGTGAAAAATCAGTTGTATTCGTAAGTTAATTCGCCAACAAGCACCGATTAGTTGACCGAGCTTTTGACAGACGAATAATCTATGATCAAGGCTTGACCAGCGTTTCAGAAACCCAAAATTGCGATAATCATTCGATTCTTGAGTTGATTTGACAGCCATGTCAACTGACATGATGGTCAAATTAGTTGATTAATCATGCTTTATGCAACCCAATTGACACTTGACAAGAGATTTAACAGGAGATTAGTTAATTTTAGCGTTGACAAGCCTTTCAGAAACCGGGCGTTAATGATTCAGTTACTATATATGCGATTGCATTTGTCAGACAAATGCAATCGCATTTTAAGGATGGTTAGTTTCTAAATTTAGGAAAAATTACGGAAAAATCACTATAGGTATCATTTAGAAACCTAATTAGAATCGAATTTAGGAAGGTGCGGTCGTGTTACTTGCTTCTGTCGGGGTGCAGCATAATGCCTGTGTTAGGGACTCTTCCGTAGCTAAGCAATACAGAATCTGTATCAGTAATACTAGCTATTCATAGCGTCAGCGATTTAATGAGTGATGACACAGTATAAATGGTGATGATGAGTAAGAATCCCAATAGATGTAAGAAATGCAAGTCTCGTTCACCGATCGGTAGCAACCTCCGCACGCGATATTACTTAATGCTTAGGGAACGTGCATGAACATTATGTTATGCTAGCTTATTAAAGGTTTTTTCCTACTTAGGTTTCCTTTTGGTACCTATGTGAGAAATTAAAACAATATCCTTATATTTTAATCTGTCATCCCCGTCTACATCTCTATCTTTGTGCGAATGAGCAAAATAATGTTTTTGTTCATAGTCCATTACTATTTAAAAAAAACTCATTTTAAATAGAAATATAAAAAGTGCTAATACTTCTCCTTTTGAGTGGCATAGTTAGTTTTTAAAAAGTCCCGCATTTATCATCAAACTGCTTCAAACTAATATACGTACGTATGTATATATGTACAACATTATTTGGTAAGTACCTAATGCAATACTCTCTTCATAAAAAACATGTTGCAAAGTAATGAAAATGAACGTTATCATTTGAATCGTACTTAAAATTGTTTTGTGTCGTAACCAAACATTCTGTGGTGTGGTCTCTGAATACAAAATAATTGCAATATACCTGCTTAATTAGGTGTTTAATTGAAGACAAATACCTACATATATTAAAACTCTTTTTTCTGGTTTATGAAAAAAAACGGTTACACAAAGGCATGAAGCAACGTTTCGTCGTGTAAAGTTACTAGAATCCCACAAAACTTTATTCCTAATCCCCAATTCTCAAATCTTTAATGCATAAATCCTTTTCCTGCAAAAAACAAAATAGCAAAACTGAACTGGCTCATGATAGTACAATAAGTATAAATTGTTTATGCATGCTAATGATGCATACGTTTATTTCTTGCTTAAAAACCCGCGTCAAGGAAGCACATGTAATCTTTTTGGACAGGTTGCAGGAATAATCTAATAAGTAATATGCATATTCATTGAATTATTTTGCACCTCAGTAAACGATCGATTAACGTAATGAATCTTCAGACAAGCTCATAGCTTGTTTCGTGTCCATATTTATTTATTTCTTCTTTACACAAAACAGTCTGAGCTACGGACTTAATGCCTTAAGGCAACAGGCCTTCTCTAACAGTCAACCAAAGGGCAGAGAAATCATGCGGCTGGTCCGAAGCAAAGACCATATACTTATTTAAACCATTCTCTATTTTGGAAACCGTTCCGTGCCTGAATTGAATAAGTAAAATGAAGCACAGTAAGTAGCTGGCCACCTGGATATAAATGTAAAGAGAGCATAAGCGAAAATTTTTAATATTATAATACTTTCGACAGTTTCGACTGTCATTTGTTTTTATGTCGACTGTCATTTGTTTTTATGCAATAGGTACACACATATGTAGGTACATTATATTTTTCTATGAGTTCTTTGATGAAGGTAATAACAAACGAAATAATCAATTTGCATACAGTGAAATGTTATTTGAAGACATTATCGTTCTAAAATGTCGTTATAAAAACTATTAGACCATCGCGTACAAATCTTCACCACTTAAAAAGATTGTTTGTAGAAATTGTTTTTAACTTTCAAAATGATAGGAAAGGAGGTTCTTAAGAAGAATGAAAGTTAAAGTAAACAATTTAAAAATCATAAGCATTTTTATTCAATTATGACCGTTTTACATATCGATACGAAGACAGTACCCCACCTCCACTCCACCTCTGTATAATTAAAGTTTCTTTTACAAAGACGCGCTCGTCCGATATAGGACTAGGAAGTACGGAATTGTTACTCCACAGAAACCACCTTGCAGATAATCATGAGCACCTATAAAGGACCTGATTCTCACAATACCTGCCCTGGAATCCGTCATGTGAAACATCTGTTCTGTACGATCATGTAAAGCGACATGGCCTACCCTATCCAAATAGGTACTTGTTCTTTGTGCCATACATAAGTATTTTACACAACCACTTACCTAATATACCTACGTAGTATTATACATAAATTTATTATTAAATCAGCCTAGATGTAGTAAACTTCGTAAATATTATGAGTCGTAAGCGATTGACTTTCAATTTTTCGGGTCGAGGTTTCGATTTCCACACGGAATCAATATTTGTGTAGAGCGGACGTGCCATTAGCCATACCTATTTAGCCATATTAAGAGATTTTTAACAAAACCCAGGACGTAATTATATGGACGGAAAATATTAATAAATAAGAAGGTATTTTAGTTTGTTGCTACCCCCTATATGTATGTAGCTACTTACCCACATTTTTAATGATGACATTAATTTTAATATTTAATATAATAATTAGGTACGTTAACAACATACTTAGCCGTTTTTAACAAAGGGTGGTTGCTCCCAACCAGTTTTCGTAGGTGCAGCGCTACATTCGCAATTTCGTCGCTCAAAACCCATCGGAGACTCAGGAAGGAGGTTGGATATCCGACAATCTTCTCCGCCTCACTAACTGCTCTGTTCCAATCTGGCTTTGAACTATGTTGTGCAACGCTTGCTCGTTGCGCGCTGCATGTGCTCACTTCCCTCGCAGCACAAGGTCCCAAAAGTTTCGAAACCAACGCACTAGATGACTGAACTTTCACTAAATCACACCTCACAACACGACAAAATCGGCTAAGACTCATTTTTCCAGATAAATGTAAAACACAATAAAACCAACGAGTACGCAATTCAAATTTCGAAATCCTTAAATTTATTGTTGAATGAGCACAACAATTTATTATTTTAAATATGTTTCAAATTATGACTAGTATAATATTGAAAACCAATCAATTTTGTATAATTTTGCTGCTTATAAATTTTAAATATCAAAATAAATTAATTGCACAAATCCGATTTTATTTCGTAATTAATTTAAACTACGAAATACAAACGTGTACAACTTTCGCGCGTTATCGGTTGACTGACCGAATGGTGAATGATGTCTACGAACTAACGTCGGATTCGCGGATTACGGGGATTGATGAATGACATTTTAAACTGTGCAGCATGGAATGATTCGCAAAAAGTACCCCTCCCCGTAGTTCAAAAAACAGTTATTGTTGTTGGATTTTGTGATCATGGTTTTTATATCTATCTATCAGTCCAACTGAAATTCAGATTTTTCCAAATGCAATTATCGCATGATATTAATATTTTATAAATGATATAATCATAGAATAATTTTATTCTATGATTACATCATTAAACATTTTTAAATGTTCAGATAGGATTTCGGGAGTCTAAGTACACGCCGTTATAATATAGGTAAACCAAGATTTACAAAAAATAACTTACCAACAAAATATTTTAGTGAGGAAGAAACTATTCAATTGTTACTCATAGATAAAAAACTATTGTGTAAGTATTTAATCGTTTTGAGGAAGATCATTATAATATTGGCGATGCAAAGATTATCCGCACGCCTCTAGCGGCGAAATTTAGAAACTGTCTAAGAATGATACTTTATTTGTTTATTTGTTGAAGTTATGTTAGATTATTCAGATAAATCACAATTATATACGAAATATTGTTGCGTTCCTTAATGTAGTACTTACGAATATACGATAAGTTTTTATTTATTCCCAAATAATCCCAAAAGACAAAATTATGAAGAAAAATAAAAGATTGCTTTAAGAAAAGGCCAGCCAATTTCACCATCAATGAGAGTTTGTTCTCATCATTTTCAAGGATTAAACTTTTTTCCAAACAGAAAGTATAATTATGTTTTAATTATTTTATTTTACATCAATTATATTTATATGTATTTCATAAGTTATTCATTTAGTTTACACTAAGGCGAGTTTCTCGTCAGATAACGAGTTTATGGTTATTGTCTAGATTCTAAAAGGCACAGAAGTCTCAGAATATTCATCAAATAAGCTCCGATAATTACCATTAGAAAAGAGCACTCAAATAAAATTTCTTCATGTGTGAGAAGAGGATAGATCAGCAGATCAGCTTTAAACAATTAACCCTCTCAGACTTACTCAGTGGTGATATTATGTATTTATTCACTTTTACGGGTATTCATTCAATATAACTTTTAGAAACATCGACTATTGACAGCATAATTATTGTCTTAGGGCTGATTTTTCAATGGCTAGATTAAAGTTACCCGTGAAATATGTATGTTTGTTTAATTTTATTCCTCAGATAACATTTATCAGCCTATTGAAAAATCAGCTCTTAAACAGCAAAAGTCACTTAAATCTGATTTTTATTTATATTTTATTTTTTCCCTAACGTTAATAAGGGATTAAGATCTAGTTTAATATTGAAAATACGAGTAAAGCTAATTAATTATTTTGCTTGGTAGCTCCTGGACATATAGCCATAACTTACATTTTCGATATTCATTGCTATTATTTTTTAGCCAGGCGTACGTGTAGTCGTATGTTAAATGAAGTAAAGAGTGTTTAAAGATCAATAAAATTGTCATGAACTTGTATAACAACTCTCAATATCTATTTTAAAAGGTCTAACAAACATGATTTATATGAAATAGTTCACATAAGAATCGCATTTAGCATTAGCTACTAAAGGTACATTTCTAAGATGAGATGTTGGTGAAGTAATAAATTAATAATAATTATTTACAACTGCAATCTCAAACTCTAATTATGATTTTTAAATTGTTTATCATGATTAAATCAAAAGCCCGGAAATTTATCGTTGATCGCAATTATTAAAACATTTTAGTGTTGCCTATGAATTCATACTCAATAAAAAAAAACATTCCATTCAAAAATAATAGCATAAATTCCAGAAACAAACATCTCCTTTCCTATTTGATAGCTCTTATAAATAAAAAAACTGAGGCCAGTCTCTTTAAAGTCCAGATAAATAAATAACGAGATCTAAAATAAAAAAAGATCCACTGAACCATGCAAGTTGATTCTCTAGTTCTCTTTTTCACAAAAGCGTAATTTCATGGAACACAAATATTGTAGATAGGTCGTTTATAATAATAATAATAATCATCATCATCAGGCGGAAGACGTCCACAGCTGGACCAAGGCCTCCCTCCCGTATAATAATGCTGAAGCTCAAAAGGTGTAGAAATACACAAACATTATAAATTCTACTTACCTAAAATGGATAAAAGAGAGAATTTATAATTAGATGCAGTTGAAAAGTTTACGTAATACATAATTGAAAATGTTTTGATCAACAATTTAGTCTATATTTGTGTTCCTCATATTATCATATTCTATATTTAAATAAAATCTACAAATTGTCATTATGTTATAGCAACACTGCTCGCTTCTTTGACCAATCAAGACGTTTTATAGTTGAACTATATTCGGTCATTCGATCACTAGCCAATCCCGAGATCTGTCCTAGAAATAGTTCACGTTCAAATCAATCACTTCGCACAGCTACTCACTCACTGATTCGTTCATTCAGTCGCTCGCGTTCCGCCGGTTGTCGTAGTCGTCTGTAGAGCAGTCACTACGGGTTCACCGGTATTTTCAGTGCTGTAATTGATCTAATTCACAATCCAGCACAATTGTTGTTATTTGATAACATTTGTGTGTGAAAGTGAGAGCTTTAAGTTGTGTAGTAGGCGGGACAGTTCATTAAATTTACCGAACGTACTTTGAGGTAAGGGAATTTTTTATTTCATTCTTTAGATTTTTTCACGGACTTTGTCTGGCACTGCTTTCGCGACCACTTGGTCTTCCACGTGTAATGCATACGTGTTATAAAATCTGTGCAAGCGGTTTAAAGTCACATCTTAATCAGCAAATAATTTATCTCTTGTTAAACATTTTACTGCGACATACATTCCCGTAACTAACTGGGGACTGCGTAAAATCTTCATAAAATATTAACAGCGTTTGCTTACATTTCAACCAAAATTTATTTTTACTAGCATCTAATGCTCAGTGGGTACCCTAAGGGCGGATTTCAACAGTAGCGTAAATAAATTATTTATACGAAATGATGTGTGAGCAAAACGATTCGTTTATTAGGATAAAACAAACAGCTACCAGTAAAAAGTCCTATTAGATTAAGACAAACAATAGAGCATCTATCGGTACTTTCTAATAATTTTTAACCAGCTGAAATTCTATTTTTAAATAAATTTAATTTGAACTAGAATCTTGCATTTTTTTTCTGCGTCGATCTCAACCGGTCTTGTGGCGCCGCCAATGACCTGAGATTTGGCCGGTCAATGATCTATCAAATGTAAACCTCTTGTAATGAATATTAATATTTATACATTTTAATAAGTCTCTATGGAGCCTTAAAATAAATGTCTCTGTCTCTCTCGGTGTTGTCAACTCTTCATTAATCACTATATCTTAGTAACCCTTTGGCCTTTGCAAGTGTTTTTTCCTGTTTCAATGATTGGCACGCATATATGAGTATCATTAAAGAATAACAATATTATTATGCAATGCTAATAAATAATATTTATTGTACTTCCCTTTACTGCAAATAAAAAAAAAATAACCTGATCAGCTACTACAAGCTACAGATAATAAAATTAAGTAAAAATATTTAGGGCATTTATTGTTTAATTTGTACCATTCTGCCAGACTGCATTTAAAAAAAAACAGTGACCTCAACCTAAAATTCTATTAAGGTTTTATGACATAAAATTAAAGTTATTAAGATAAAGGGTAAACATACAATTGTAAGTCATTAAAACCATAACTATGTGTATTGAGATGTTTCACCCTTCATTCAATAAACTTAGATTACAAATTATCTTAAAGTTACTGTTTTATTATGTAAATATTTATCATGCACTTGGTATTACAATTAACCAGAGATAACATAAGTTGTATAGAAATTCTTTGGAGATGTTTCTTAATTATCGAAATGATTAAATAATTAGTAGGTCATTTTCAGAACAGGCAACTAGAACACTTGTCTAAATTAATCCAGTTTAGTTTTAACATACCAGGGTTATTAAAACAAAATTTATTATTTCTACATAAAAGATGAATTTCTTTGATTTAAGTAATATTTTTTTGAAAAATTCACATGTGCTTGTCACCCAGACCCAGTTATTTCTGGATGACACAATGTCGTTTCGTAAGGGAATTGAATGCAGCAGTCCATTGCACAGCCGCTACACCAACATTGTAGTCTATCATACCATTCCGACCAACCCCGTAGTTTTTGTTATGGCATCATCATATTATGGTATTTTTGGGTCAGTGGTATTTAGTCTCCATAAGAAGATAAAGAATACTCTCCTAATTCAAGATTTATTATCATGTAATAAAGATTAAATTTGTTTACAAAATATTTGTGCTACCTAGACTATAGGAAATTTCCTACTGAAATTATGTGGCAATAGCTTTTCAATTTACATTATTTAGATATGATATAGTGATAATTATATTAGAATACACATTTAGTCACCAATGAGGAGTAGAAAACAGATAATGTATCCTATATTTATTATAAGCTTTGTTTTTTTGCACTCTGTTGGATAACCCATACTGTGATGTCACAATGGTAACATAAGATTTATTTATTTTACTTAAGATTCTGTGGCTACTTTTTTCTTATTGCAAAAAAGTCATGGAGCATGCCTGATCATAAAAGAGTTCTTGAACAATAAGATTTATTTCATTTTATTACCCTTATTCAGATGAAATATTGGTATTTTATACCGAATTAGATAAATATTACCTGTTATCCAACTGTTATTTTTTTAAAGAAAAATTACCCTTTATAGAAAAAGGTCTGCTTAATAGCTGTTATAATGAATAAGTAATCCTATCAAACATGATGCAGTTGCATTATTTAAATGCAACTCCTATTAATTTATTCGGAAAAAATATAAAATTGACTGGTCAAAATAATTCGGTCCAAAGTCCACAGTTCGCGATAGTTCTATGTGACGTCATGAGTATCGTTTCTTATCTAAACTTCCTATTGGATCTCCCCTAGCGGCACACACGCGTAATGGACAAACTACAGCTCGGAGGCGAAACGAACGTCAACCGAATTTTTTTAAGTAAATAAATGACGTTTTATTCCATGTAGTACTTAATTATTGTCTTGTCTCTCTATCCAACTAGACTAGCAAAGATGTTACGTCATTTACGACCATATTTTTTTACTTTTTGCTCCTTCTTAAAACTGTCATATTCGCTTATGAGCACTTCTCCTTCTTAAAAACGCCTGTGACTCCTCCGGTGCTGCAGGTGTCCGTGGGCGGCGCCGATCACTTACCATCAGGTGGTCTGCCTGCTCGCTGCCTCCTATTCCATAAAAAAGCAGACTCAAGGATACTGACATCGTCCTTGTACTAAATAACTACAATTTGCATGTCATTCAAGGATTATGTAGGCACTAAATAGCTTATTACAAAATTCATGTTTATCACAGCTATCTTTTAGATAACAATCGCGTGCCGTACCGCGATCAAAGGCGACGTTGCTTATACAGTTGTACTGAATCATGTAGGTACTAGGTAAATATTGTTATTCGAAAGTTAAGGGCTTCATCGTCATTCGTCGGAACACAGCTACTGTTTTTTTTTTATGTAATAGGTCGGCAAACGAGCAGACGGATTACCTGATGGTAAGCAATCAGCGCCGCCCATGGACACTCGCAACGGTGGAGTTACGAGTGCGTTGCCGACCTTTCAGGGATTAGGGATTTGGAGATATAGGGATTGAGGAGGGATTGGGGAAGGGGAAGGATTGGGCCTCCGGTAACCTCACTCACACGGCGAAACACAACGCAGTGGTTATTTCACGCCGGTTTTCTGTGAGGCCGTGGTATCACTCCGGTCGAGCCGACCCATTCGTGCCGAAGCATGGCTCTCCCACACTTAAACTTTGAACAAAGACCTCCTTTAAGATAGTTTTTCTCAATGATAATTCTCTCTGCTATGGCGATCCTGGCATGGCTGACCTATTATTAGTCTAATTTAGTGTAATTTATACTCAATGTCGAGAATAAACTTTTAGGGAAAATTCTTGAAAAAATGAAATCATTTCTGCAAAGAGAACGTTACAACGTAAAACTCATAATAAAAATGACAAATCGTAGGAATAACTTAGGAATTAATAGGTGTATGTTTATTATCAATAAGAATCTAGGGAAATAACTGTCCTAACGTATCATTTACATTATCAAAGTTTTCCATTGCCTAATTTAAAAGACCTAGGTACAGTCATTGCATATGGTAGGTAAATATTTGATTGGCAAAAACCGCTCATGTTACAACGAAATAAAGTCCATTCAATATCGTTACTATGTACTTATAGAGAGTAATAGCTCTATCCGTCATTGTCATTCGTGTGTGCATTGTGATTTGAGTACTGCCTTGACGATATTACGTCGTCAGTCCGTTAGATTGGATAGTCAGGCTATACTTAAACTCAATAATCTTTCGCGGTCCTGGCTTGGGCCAGAAGTACGATGTGGTTTTTAGTCAGAGTCAGTAAGAGTCTGACCCATCATCACCCCTCAAAATTAAGGCTATAAAATATGACGTGTACTTAGGGGTAACACTAATTGCAAAGAAATTGGTCATGAATGAAGCTGTTGTTTGAGGATTGTCTTTAAAGTTATCCAGCCATTAAACTAAGTAATATTTAGAGTAGTATTTAAATTTGTAGCAGTCTTCCTATTATATGAGACTCGTAACACTATATTTTTTCCTTCTTTTAAGAGTGATGTAATACCTAGCCTTCCCTTTTCCTCTAGGAAAAGTCTCATGATAATAATTCCCATTACTAATCAGTCTTCAATAAAGGAAATTTCCATTCCTTTTAAAAAATGAACATGATTGTCTATTTGATTCAACTGGTGGGCGTGCATGGATAGTGTTCTATTTTTCTACTGAAATATTGCTGAGTGCTTCATAAAGGCACTTCATAATTCAGTGCTGGTGCGGACTTCATAAAAGTTCATCCGAAGTTCTCCAGCTGTTTATGACCTTCGCGAAATGTGTCCACGTTATGAACATACCTCCTCAACCTAAATATTTATTAATCAAAAGCCCCATATTCAGTACGTTTTCCTGTTCTTTTAATAAATCATCCCATGTAACATTAATAAATTATTAAATTAACCGGTTATTTATTCGTTAATTTATTCAATTGTAACTAAATTTAATTCTTACGTATGTAGATAGATAGGTACTGTACAAATATATTGTTTTCTTAGTTTTCAAATGCAAATAGCCTGAATGCAGAAACTTAGATTTGTCTAAAACATAACTATTAAACACTGCTGAAACATATGTTTTAGTTATTACAAGTTAGGTACATAACATGCACGTAAATATACCGTAATATGGTAGACAAATACTGGTATATGCCCTTGTCAAAATAGAATTCGTAAGATCTTGTTTGCCTACCGAATCGGTGTATTTATATGATATATTATAACGGCTGTAGGTACTTTTAAAGGGTTAAACACGTGAGTGTGTAAGCTTTCAATTCGATGTTTACGAAAAAGGAAATTTGTTCAAATTATACCTTTCCACCAGTACTTTAATGAATGACTAAAGAATAGTTAAAACTTGGAAATAAAGCTAATAAATCTGAACTAACTACTTAATCAAAGAACTCATATTAGTCTTTATTGCATTTATTGAAAAAACAACTTACGTGGTATAACTAAGAAAAACTCCCCTAGTTTCTTGTAAATTACTTCACGAGAGCAAAACATTGTTTTCAATAACTTCAATGTGTTCCAATATACGACAATCTTTACCAAAAACTAAAGCTTAATCGATGCAGTCACACTGCACTCAAAAGTCTACACACATACCTACAATTTATATCATTAAACCATGTTGGTACCTAGTAAATTTTCTTGCATTACTTGCGATAATCGAGTTTTATGGATGAAAACTCGATACGCTAGTTAAACCGGACTAGCTCAACATTTATTTTTATACATATGTATGTATATATTCTAGTGGAGTCGACAAACTTCCCATTTCTAGGACAAGGCGAAATAGTTTTTATTTGAGCCACCATGAACCTTCGTACTTGACCATTACATGTTTGCACGCCATGTCGTGTATCTAATGAATAAAACTGTTCACTATTGTTAGGACAAAACCAAATATAACTAACAAGCTTCTCACGCTCGGTTTTACCTGCTGCTCGGATCCATTTGATCGTAGCGTGATGTTTTAGAGCCTACAGCTTTCCTCGATAAAGGTACGATCGAATACAAAAATAATTGTTAAATTCGGACCAGTAGTTCCGGAGATAATCGCCGTTAAACAAATAAAGAAAACAGCTTTATAACATTGGTCACTCACACTCACTCACATACATATACTAGACCTAACTGTTAGTTTAAAACATGTTGTAACACTGATTAATTAAGTGTGATTTACGCACCTTTCTCAAAATGCAGGGATATATTATTCGGTGGTGGGAAAGCTTTTCTCATTGCGATCAGTGTATGGAGTAGGGCTCCTATTATGTGATAACTCACATACATGTTATTCGATTACCCAGAATTTTTGACATTTTTGTTATCAAACCCATTTGAAGTTAATCAGGAATTCGGAAAACCATTTTCATTGCATATACTTACATTCATTTTTGCAGATTGTAATATCTGTAAATCAATGTTTTCTATTTCTCCAGGTATGGAGTGGGAAGGGCCGCCCAAGCAAGGCTTGTACGACCCACAGAACGAGCACGAGGCTTGCGGTGTTGGTTTTGTTGTTGCTATCGACGGAAAACGTACCCATAAAGTAAGTTCACTCTTATATAATCAACCCCTATCAATTTTCTATTTGTAGCTCTTTTAACAGTTGAAACATAAATAACTAATACCCTAACATACAGTTCTGCAGAAAACCAAAATCTTCGTTTAAAAATAAAAACGTTACGATGTTTTCTATTAATATTCTATAAAAAGATTGTTTTGTAAAGTTACAGTTGCGTTGGGCACGTTGTTTTATTTTTATTTCAGTTCTTTAGAGAAACAATGTATTAGGTCTTTGGTTTCGATCCCCATAACATTTTATATAGGCTTCGCTAAGATTATATTTATGAAGCAAACAACATGGTGCAACGCTGATACAAAATTTCTCTACTACTTAATGGATGTTACTATAACATATTCGATATGTGTTTTAATACATTTCATAAAAAAACGTTCCTCTTCAATCACTCTATTATTAACAAAACCGTATAAAATCCGTTGCGTAGTTTTAAAGATTTAAGCATACATAGGGATATAGAAAACGACTTTGTTTTATATTATGTAGTGATGTCTCACCTACACCCTAAATGACGTCGATAGATCGAACTAGAAGTGATAGTGATACTCCAACTGGATAGTGATCCAGTTGGAGTATCACTATCACTATCCAGATACACAAAGAGGGCCTTAGTCGAAAGCCAATCTATAGCTTTTACAATACGTATGTATAGGGCAGAGCTCTCAGTCGTTGCCTGGTAACGTTAATTAATTTGGGCTGAGAGCTGTCTGCTCCATTCTATAGAATTGTATCGAATATCAATGGATATCGTCAACCCTTTCAAGTCATACGCTTCTAATTAGTGCGTCTAAAATGCAACAAAAGCGGGAGATGTATTTAAGCAGATTTTTATGAGGATACCAGATTTTTTTGATACTGTTAAAGAAAGAAAGAAAGAAACATTTATTCACATAGAACACAGGTGTTAATAAAATAGTGGTGTACAGTTCAGGCTGTATTCTGACTACGTTAGGCATACAAATATTTTTTTTAAACGAATACAAATAATAATGAAACATACTCAGCTTAAAAGCAAAATAGGTCTGGTAGAAGACAGGAAGAATGGGCAATCATAATGTGCATTCTTGACATTTGGCATTTACAGACACAATAAAATGTTCAGTTAAAGTGCCAATACTTTTGGTTGTATATGCATTTTTACTACATTATTTGGAAGCTTTTCAGCTTCGTTGCATTTTATGGTGTTTTACTTGGCAACCATACATTGCTTCTGTATTATGTAGACCTAAACATAATGTAATTTCTTAGTTTGGAATTTTACCAAATTTGGCGTGGCGCAACGATCGTTTTACAGTCACTCTGTGACTCTCATGTGTAAGATTTCGTAAAATATTCAAATTCAATTATTCGCTAATATATAGTAGTAGTAGGTAGTTACATTATTTTTATAACAAAGTATGTAGTATGTATAGTATATATGTATATAATATATGTTGGTGCGTCTAACCTTCTGCCTTTCAGCAGGATAATTCTAATTAGCTTCAGACATCGTATTGTACAAGAAACAATTTGCGTCATACGGCTTCGTCGTTTTCGCTTTACAAATGACGTCTAGAAAATAACGACAGACAAACAAGAATTTGAACTTCGACATTGATAAATTGTACTCATAATTCCTTTGATAGACAAGTTTTTGTTTTTTTGTTTATCATTTTAATGTTTAATATGAGATAAGGAACTGCACACGGTGGTGTTAAAAAATGAACTTCACATTTTACACTTACGATGATAGAAATTGAACGGTTCTAAAAAAAAGTTGAAGAATATGATATATGATAATTGTGTTCAATGTAGAGAAGAAAAAAGTTATTATGACTATTCAATAATTATATTATACAAACAATATGAAGACGAAAACAGTAATTATGGCTATTCAATAAAGTTTCACATTTTCATCTAGATCGTCCGAGATGCAGAGACGCTCGCAAAGCGCATGGAGCACCGTGGCGCGTGCGCATGCGACAACGACACCGGTGACGGCGCGGGAGTGCTAACTGCTATACCGCATCAGTTCTACTGTGCTCAGCTAAGGTAAGACATCTTAGAATGTTAGACAAAAACGAAATACAATTTCAATCAATCCACAAACATTTTGCTAACGACTCAGCGTACGTTAGGGCTCATAACGACTTGTAGCTCGAAATTGGTCGGGTATCCCCGAAATAGTGTTACATAAAAATGAGTAAACCGTACTAACATAATATCGTTAAGTAAGAAATAGTAGTAGTTCAGTGTAAAATTGCGATGGTGGTAAAGAATTTTCACTTAATATTCGAAGGAAAAGATCACTTAATTTTCGAAGGTCTTGTAGTAAAATACGCTACCGTATTTTGATATTCGTCGGGCAAAACGCCAATGAGGTTATTCCCGAAGACTCGGAAACTCGGGCAGAACAATAATTCATCACTAATGCATTACTTTTAGTGTTTTTGGAGTTAGTACTGAAACGAATTATTTTATAATTATCGATCGTTACTGAAACCGGAGTAATGTTCTGATGGTATGTTTAAAGAGATTGATCAAAGTGAAACTATTTTGTTTGATATAGATCTACTGATGTTGTACGATTGTAAAATTGTAAACTAAGATTTGTTTATTGCCATTATATCTGATATTGTAAGCCGTATAACCGAGAAGCAAAATACATTTTTATGACTATTCAAATAAAATCGATAACTGCATCAAACGATAAGTGTTCGAATTTAGAGAATTTGAATCTCTTAGCCCCAAAAAGACCGGCATCGCACTTACAACTCCTGGGTTATAAGACTGCTCGTCTGCTGGGCTATCCCATAAAAACAAATACATCATGTTCTTAGCGAAAGCTGGCGATGAATTTAATTCACTTTAAAAAAAGTGTATAAAAACGCTCGTCTCTTCACTGACGGAAGAACCAAACCCTAACATCAATTTAATTGATTAAAAGTCTAAACTTTGTGGGCTTTGGCAAGTTGCCAATCGGTACAAGAACAATTCTACCCACAGCCTTACACTTGGCATCTAGCCAGATGGTCGGAAAATCGATACGACATGACAAACTGGAACAAAACGTTCTCCAGCGTGGAAAATATATTGGGAAAATGGGTTGAATGGATGTTTATGCAACCGTCAAGAAATCTCTCATTTTTTCGATAAAAAATTTAAGAGCTTAATATTCCACGAAAATGTTTGAACCACGCGTGTTTTATTGGTCATTATTTCTACTTACTTGTAGATAGTATTCAACTATTTTATACATAAATCGAATCTATACTTTGTCAATCGTGATTCATATGACCAGATAAGACCCATATTCCAGAACTGTCCAGGACCTCCATAAAATGCTAATATATCTGCCATTTTATAAATTTACAACCTTTTCTCACTGAATGTAAAAAAGGTTTGTTGATTTTGCGCTGTATATCATGTGCTGTCTGTACTTATTTAAATGCAGAATCAAATAATCCTGGTATTTCCTTGTGCGAGTTTAATGATAAGCAAATAAACTTAACCACCTGGAATAATTTTGAATAATGATTATGATTAACATGATTGCTAGCTGTAACGATATTAGGTACAAGTTACGTGAAGGACGCTATTTTATGAAAGTGCAACCTTTTTTGTCTCTTTTGAACATCACTATTATAAAACAATTTAAATATCCTTATAGAAAAAAAATATTTTAAAAAGATCGTTAGTTACTATAATACTCTGGTTAAACAAACACGAGCAGAATTAAAAAAAACATTGTGTGAAATTGCATTTACATAGTAAGTTTTTTATAGTTATAGTACAGATTTTCACGTTCCGAAGTGCTTTAAAAATAATAGTTATTTTCATTGAGCAGTTTGAATAATGCATTGCACTTCGCTCTGTTATTTCAAGTACCGTTAGACACATAGAGATGGTGAAATATGTGAATGATTCAAGAACACTAACAACGAATACTGCGCAAATAGTATAGAAATAAAATTGGTTGTTATGAGTTGTGGGATGATGAGGAAAGGCTGGGGGATAACGATCCTTTCATAGCGAGTACATTGCTCTTCCCTCTCGTCATATTAATACAAAGACACGTTGATTACATATACATAGTAACATGAGGCATCCTGCTTACGCATTCGTAGAACAGTATCAAACGTAAATAATGACGCAAATGCTGTGATATGTCCTTTCTAAACATTTGAACTGTAATATGGTAAAGTTTACAGTCCAAGTAGGCACTAACATTTTATAACCATGGTTTACCAGTAAACTTCCTCTAGATATCTCGATCCTACGTCTTCTTCTTAATCTTATCTCAAGCTACTAAAAAGACCATGAAACGCTTTCAGTTTATAAATTCTATTTGGATGGTCTTCTTCGGTAATTGATCCTCAATAGTAATAATAAATTCCTAGTCCATTGATTAAAGTCAAAGGACAGTAACTTGATTACTTACACGCTTCATTATCGAACCATGTGACATTACCCTTTGTGGTTTGCGGTGTAGGAAGGACATTATTTACTTGTTGGGCCTTGATCTACGTTATAGACTGCTATAGCGCGTTAAGTAGAATGATTCTGCTGTTATGAAGTTTAGAAACGGCAAATATATAATTAATTCCAGGAAAATCTGTGTCCAGGAAATGGAGTGTTTTATACCTACTCCATTTTGGGGATATGTATTAATCATCAAATAACTTCTCCCTGCCTTAATGTTACTTTTTCTGACTAAAACCACTCCGCTTCTACTCCTACTCCAAGGTGGAAATTACTTGGATTGATTATTATTTGGAAATAAATTAAAAATAATGTTTATTTGTTTTTCATAACGCATCTGTTGTTCTGTTAATGACCTTGATTTGTGGTACTTACAACCTTTATAAAGAAACTTGTTGAATCAAAAGCTACTACTCCACACAGTTCGCAATTCATGTCTAGATCCTCATTTGCCATTGCCCCTTGCAGTACATCAATTACAATGATAGTAGTAGATCGTAAGACCCCTCCCGATCTGGAGCTCTAATATCAACAGGCAATTTGTCTGACCCAGTCACCTATTCGCCAGCAAATAGATAATAGTCGACACAATCCGACAGACCAAGCTACGCAGTAGTTTGATTTATTTATCTATACATTAGTGTTGGGTGTAAGTTTATCGATAGTGCTGTGTGTAATTGTGTATCCTTATCGATACCCCACTGTGGGTAATTATATCGTTATCTCAGCTTTTATTATTACTAGCCACTAGCCAGTATTCATTAGTTAATCTACTATTTTTTTCGTAACTTGCCTATATGTAGGAACTCTCTTAAATTTATCCCATGAAGTGCAAAACGCAACGTAATACTAGTATATTATAATACTCGTATATTGTATAAAGTTGCTTACAATTCCGTTAAATTTAAGAACGAAAGTCCCCTATTGTAAAATTTTCAGTACCTAATAACAGAATAATTATTTTTATTATCACTCGATCAGTTTTGTTGTCATAGCTCTGCATAATATTTATTTATCCATTTATAATAAGTAGTACAATACAATGTAACATTGAATATAACGTAAACAATTTTCAACGTAAGCATGGGTTAGTTTGGTTGCGGGTCAAGCGCAATATATATATAAATAAACTGGGTGGTTTTAGATCAGTAAGAGTTTGACACTCCTTCTTGTCCCAAGAAGGGAGAAGGAATTAAGGAGTTTTCTAATAAAATAAATAACACAAATATTTTGGGGATTTATTAGTGTTTGTAATAATCAAAAATTCTGTCAGGATATGGGCCTCTCTAATGTCATCTCCGTCTCAGGTTTTCTCCTCCTAGAACTGCTAGTCTCTTGCAGCAAATACAATGCAACGTGTTTAAAGAAAAATAAAAATAATCGTATCATTGTATTTCAATTAAATCGAAACTTCCCTTCCCTATTCGATAACACTATTTATGTTCTAAAACAGGACAGCCTTACAACTAGACCTTGAACATTATCTAGGAAAACAGTTTATGTACGACAATTCCTTATTAATTGCTTTCTCATTATTGATAAGGCGTGGGAAAGGTACTAACTACAATTATTTATTTACCTTACATTGATTGAAAAACTACTTATGTAACCTGCAATTCAATGTTTACTGTATACGCCATTCGTAACTGACGAGGAACTCGACTTGTTTCGAGCTACGCTAGGGACTCATAATCATGAGCAGCGTTGCACGATCTAAGGCACGGCAAATATCAAACATTTACGTGAGTAAACCGTTAAACATAATATAAATTTAATGTCTTACGAGAATTATTACACATAAATACCTACAACAGCCACGTTCTACCAAAATCTGAATGCCTAATATAATCCATGCTTTTCCTGAAGTTAACTGAGATTACAATATAAAGGACTGGGGCAGTCCTTGTATTTTCTTTTACACTTTAAATCAACGACGCAAAACTATATACTACACTTATGTACATATATTATTCGGTTCTGCGCAACATTACATAAACCTGCGATAACGTACCCTGACTCGACCTTGAGTCTTCAAAAAGAGGCAATAACCATAATATACCCGTAATAAACCATAGAATTACTAGTTCACTCAAACATCGAATTAGCATTACCAGGCTATTCATCTATCATGACTACACATGACACTTTTCGAATACAAAGTAATGACACAAAATGTCTATATGTTTCCTTATATCAATAGACACTGTCTTTTTTATGTTGTTATGGGCTAGGCAAACGAGCAAACGGATGACTTGATGTTAGGCAATTGTCGACGCCAATCGACACTTTCTACACCAGAATAGTTGCTAATGCGTTGCCGGCTTTTTGGGGTTAGGGATTTAAGGATTGGGCTTTGGGGTACACTCACAAAAAGTACTAGTTATCCTGTAGGTGCATGCATGGTTTAGCTAACAGACATTAGTTTATTGAGTATTTCAAGTTACATGATTAATGTATAGAACGCACAGGTGCGTCGAGGGCACACAGAGTAGCGTAAGGAAACGCACATACGCGTCGGGGGCACTGGATGTGTTAAAGGTGATCTGGAGGTTAAGGCTGTTCTTCTTGCACGACTTTTTGACCATTGACAAACATTTTCGGTGAAGGAAAAAATCGCGAGGAAACCTGGACTTATCATTTACAATTAATGCTCAAACCTTCTCCGCGTGAAAAGAGGCCTTTACTTAGCAGTTTTTCAGCTTTTGTCTCTTGTGAGACTATTGAAAGGCCCAGTTGGTTGATTCAGAATATGAAATTGAAATAAGTGTCAAAGTGTTTCCGTGTTGGTGCCTTTTATCATAGCTCTTTTCATAGCTGGAAAACGAAGCTTTGATTAAAGGAAATGGAAGTAGAATCTCATTCCGCGACGTGAAATGAAAGGTTCTTTATATGATGACATCGATATTCCACTTGATTGGAGGAAAAGTAGACGTTTTTCAGTGAATTGGGTTAATATTATTCAAGATTTTAAGATGTGGTATTTTTTCAAGTAATGTTTCTGAATTTATGAACAATATCATTAACTTAGTTTCCTGTATTTTCCCTGTCTTCTGAATTTCTAAGTATATGTGCAATTGTCACTTTAAATCAATACTAAGAATTGAAATACGAGTATTTCCAGAATGTATGATGATTTTATCGCTTCCACTGAATATTTACTATAAATTCCGGGTCTCCTATTTGCCGATTGATCAGTTAAAAACAAGGTAGAATAATGTAAAAAATAGAAATACAAGGTGATAATATTGTAAGACTGGAGCGAATCAAACGTCAGGTTTTAAAAAAAGAAAGAAAAGAAAATAATGCAAAGAGCAAACTAAAAATAAACCAGAATATTTATTGTTGTAAAGATAAGGAGAGATAGCAACATCGGTCACGTCTAGTTCTATCACAAAGCTTGACGTAATTATAAATGTTCCAAGCACGCGTCGAACGCCTGATACCAAAATATTGACATAAAAAATATTTTCCCTGTAATAGTTGACCTCCGTGTGGAAATAACTGGTTATCGTCATATAAGTTATCGCACTAGTTCGTGCGCAGATATATTAAATAATTATAATTATAATCTTGCAACTTCACACGGCGCTTCAGCTTATCTTCAAGTGGTGAGGAGTGAAGAGGTAACTCGTTTCCCCATTGTCTATTATTTATAGATTATAACAATTAAGCCTATAACATACAACGAAAGCCATATTCTAAAAAGAAACAAGTTCCAAATAAGAAGTAGAAGAACTTATGTTAATTCACAAATAATAGTCGGTGTTCGCCATCGCTAAACCTAAAAGCTTTTCAAATAATAAAGTAGATTTCTAAATGACCACCTAAACAAAATTCTAATTAAACATCAAACGATATCTAATGGAATACTATTTACATTTCTAGAAATCAAATGTCTGAATGGTCGTTAGTTTATGCTGGCTGGGTATTTAGATCCTGGAACGTAAGCATCCTAGTCTGAATATTCTGCTAAATGTTTAGGTTCGAACCAAAATGAACTGGTATTTGTCGTGCCAACAAACTGTAGCTATAAAATGTAAAACATATCAGTATGTCGTGTTAACCACATTGATTAACACTTGCGAAGGTCTTTCAAGTTTTTTTCTAGTAGTATATCAATGTCTGAATAGACCACGCTTCTTATAAATTACATACATTGACGGCGTGATTTTTTTTACTAACCGCAAGTATCATAAAATTCCGGGTTTAAGCATAGTAATGTAGCGCGACCCTGGTCCGGAGCCCAAAGGCGAACGGGGTAGTTTTTAGGTGGTAATAGTCTGGCACTCCCTTTCGCCTCTCCCAGGTCGGGAGAAGTCATTATAGGATTTCTTTTTGAAGGGGAAAATCCTAAAATCATCTCTGAATGAATATTAAAGAGTCACCAACTCGAAATCATTACAAATATTGGAAAATCAACCACAAAAGTACATTTACTAATCACAATTCCGTGAATGTCACTAATCTAAAACGTTGTTTGACATAATTTTCCAACATGCTATCAGCCAGATTTTATCGTGTTGACTCACAATAAATACGGCAATGGGTTCAAAGTCATTAATGTTAACAGCATTAAGCTATTAAAGTTCCCGTAGCATTTCATCGACTTCTATTACTTGACTTCTATTAAAGCAGGAGATATTTGGAGAAGTCTTACAAAGCGATTTGCCTCCCATTTTTGCATCTGACTCGATGAGGAATGGTATTCTGTATTTCCCGAAGAGTATTGTCTGAGTGTCTTCAAGGCCCGCGTGAATAGGTTGCTTATAGGTAGGTTTGTTCATCGTTGGTCGCATCATCGCATACCACTTATCAGCCGGGGTTGCGGGGTAAGCGCAATGAGGCACCGCGACCTCGGCCCAGAGCAGGAAAAGGAACAGGGGGGTTTTTAGTCAGTAAGAGTCTGACACTCCCTCCCGCCCGGCCCTGGGCGGGAGAAGTCATTTGTGGATTTTCCCCTCACAAAAAAAAATCGCATACCACTTGGCGAGACAGTGGCCAAACGCCACAAACAAAATTAAAAACTCCTCTTTAACTTTCGGCTGGCTCTTGATCTTTGACGGCTCTTCTAGTAAACAAGTTGTTTATTCCTTTACTTATTATACACAGTTCCCATTTACATTTGAAAGTAGCTTGTAGCACAAGATGTACTTAGTCAAAGAATTAGTGCCTATTAGAATAGTTCATGTGCGACCATATTGCATAGTGTAAACTGCGTAGTAATGACAAGGTCGAACTTGTTTGTGTTGTGCATATACTTATTGTTAAGGAGAATTTCTCACTACATTACAACTCTGACAGTTCTATTATTTACTTTTACACAGAGCATGTGTTTTGCCATTTTCACGCTCGAAATCATTAATATCATAACGTATATAGTTTCTTATATTACCATAACTTGCAATGTATTGCCAGGTTGCCAATTAAAAGTATAACACATTTACATAATACTGTCTTCTGTTTTCATTTTATTCTTTTACTTCAGATCATAACTGTGTTTCTACTATAATAAACACTGGCGGTAGATAGTTCATCAATTACCACATTCTGTAACAAATCTAAAATTAAACAAATGTAAGTGCTCACATACCAATTATTATAAAAATAGACTGAAGGAAACTGGTTATTGTAGTTACTGCATAAATATTTAATGTAGTAGACGATGGAGACGGTATTGTGGCAAGGAGAGGATCACGACCGTATTGTAATAACAAACATACTTGGTTACTGTGTTAATGATAAATGACCGATGTCGTAGTAAATCAATGCGTATGATGTAACTGATAATAAAAAACCATTCACTACTTATTCATACATAAACTGAACTGATAGGATTTTTCCAGCGTAAGACGAAAATAGATTGAAATTGCAAGACGCAAACGTAGGTGGCACTTCCAATACTTTGCACAATGCGCTTGATGTAAACTTGTTTGTTGATCGTTCATTGTTCAATTAGTGTACCGAGAGTTCACAGAGAGGATCACATGTCAACAATAGATACCTCCCTGTGACAGTACTCTGACATTCTCAGATAAAAATGTTTACGTACGTACACTACAAACATTTGTCAAAGTAACAATTGCTAATGGCACATGCAATACAAAAACTTCCTTGAGCCATCCCTGGTAAATAACACGCGACTAAGTGATAAAATGACGAAATTGTCGTAGGTTTTATATTATTTTTACTGGCTGTGCAGACTCGGTTGCGTGATCTGCGTTCGCGACAATGCTTTTCAAATGATACGACTTGGTTTTATTTTCTTTTTTCATTTATTATACTAATTATATTTATATTTTTATTTTCATTATATATGTCATGTTTTTTGTTCACACTACAATTTCATACCATTAGTCAAGGAATCGACAGTTTGTTTATGAAGTGAGACATGAGCACGTGAACAAATATCCACAATTAAGTGATCATTGTTATCTGTATTGTTTTACACCTTAGCAATGTAACATGCAACTGTAAGCTGTGTGGCCTTGGAAACTACTACATACTAACTACTGATCCTGATATAACCGCTTTTATTGGTATATTATCATTTGTAATTGCTTTATCGTATTAGGTTTACGTTTGCACTACTAGATCTGCATTTTTATGTGGTTTTATTAATAATATATTTTTTTATGTTAAACTGTTTCTTTCATTTAATGTGTAGCGTAATTCTTATAAAATTTATTTTTCATAAATTTCCTTCTATCGTTGTCTGCGGTTCTTACATCAGTGGTATAGATGCTCCGTCATGTCTCAAACTGCAGATAATATGATTGACGAGAACATTAGCGCCCCCATATAAGATCAATAACACAAGAGTTCAATCACATAGTCTACCTACATCGGCATAAAGCAATAAAGCATTGACGTACATATATGTGATATGCCTAGGTCGTGCGTATTCGGTTCCTTTATAGATATATTTAGGCAGTTGCATAAACTAATTATTATCAATCCATCATTTTGACTATACCTATGTATTGTTTTGCTCATATTTGCGAAGTATGAGTTGTCTTATAGTAATACTTGCTGCTTGTTCTTATGTGTCTTGCTGACTATGGTGGCATCTGTTTTATTAGCGTCACTCCGTCACAGAATTGAAATGGCAATTTCCGAGTAAATTGCTGAACGATCCGTTAAGTTAACACGTAAAATAGCTTCGAACGTCGTACATTTAATCACAACTACATGAATATTAAAATTGTTGTTTATTTTGTATTATCTTTCGTTAAATACAAAGCTTGGCCATTGCGGTCTGGAAGAGCAGGAGAAGTTATTTGATGACTATCCCCCACCGAAAAAGGGGTCTACGCATTATCAAAATGTTAAGAATTATTGACACCGTAGGTGTTAGATAAAAATGTAATCCTCAAAAATAAAGGCTTTAGCGTATTAAAAGTTCTTTCAACCGATTTACGAAGAAAGTGCGTATAAAGATTATATTACCGGAGCCTTGATAAAAGATTACCACAGCATAGCACGACGGTGGCACGGAACACGCGATGCCTTCGTGACTAGGGTTGCCTACCTGATTAGCGCGTTGAACCGTGAAACTAGGCTTTAGATTAGACCTTAAAGTACTATAGTTTACCTACCAATTTGGTTGATAAGAGCTGTTGTTGCATGGCAATGCCCTGTAACCTACACTTGTGAACCTATACCATTAACTATATTGTTTTATTTATTTATATAGTAATTTTACGCTTTATTTAAACCATAAAAATAAACAAACATAAAATATAACATGTCCAATGAACGGTCCTATCGCTAAATGCGCTTTCTTACAGACGACCTTTGGATGGAGCCAGTGGTCAGAATTAGGGTAACACCATTTTACTGTATCATTTCATTATGACCTAGCAATATGTTTACTCCAGCTAAAAATGCTTATATTTTAAGAAAAAATTAAGCAGATAGGGCTTTTGTTAGTCAGTTTTTGCTTTAGTCATTCTGCCACCCGGACTTGTAGCTTCACCATTTTTCCCACCAGTCGGCATACCTGACAGGAGGTATTAACGGTTATATAATATCGATAACATATTTTATTGTCTATGATAAACAACATTATTTAGTCATTCAACCAACGCGTGACGGTCGCGTGGGGGATTCCGCTATCTTTATTATTTTTCTTTTCTTATTTCATTATCAGAAGCTGCTTATTATACCCTCCATCAACGATTAGCCGCGATAGTTCGCTTACGTTTTATACTGATTAAAGTTCAACGATCCATTATTTGTAGCTTGATAACACATTATTAATTTTACGGGACTTACCGGTAAATTATGGCTTAGAAACATTATTCTTTGCATCCATTTCACATTGCATTAAGTATTATACAGTTACTACGAAAAGGAGATCGTAATTAAAAGATTACAATCACGATTGCCGGATTATCATTATTATCAATATTGTATATTGTATTATGATGGATTTACAAGTAGTTAAGTTATGTAGGAAATAAATGTACCAGCCGGTGATAACGATAAGATAAGGTATCGCTATCGTCGATGATCACTATATCGTGGACGTAACGACTGATTGCCATTCAAAACAATATGCTATAAACGAGGAGCTAATCGATATTGCGCTGTTACGCTATGCCATTGTCGCCGGTACTAAGCTTCGCAGATTACTGGCAGAGCGAAGATTTTACTCAGGAGCGTTTAAGTGAAACTGTTTACCATGCATTCTTTCAAGTTCAAAATCATGAAAACTATCGAACCGATCTTAATGAAATTTGGTGCTCGCCCGCATTATGTCAAGGTCTATAAATTCGAAATTCTTATTGTATAAATAAACTGTGTTTTTTTGAGAGGGGGAAATCGTTTAGTGACTTCTCTAGAAGGAGTTTAAGAGTCTTACTGAATAAAAATCACTCCACCTACAGGTTGAAATCTACTAAATTTTTGAACAAACACATTAATATGACCCTTTAGTGGTCAAATTATATTTTCAGACATCCACTATAAAATCACTCAGGTGCTGAGTGATATTTTTTCATGATTCATAATAAAACATATTTTTAAAAAGGAGCACGACCATAACAAATGGTCCGTTGACGATAAAAATGTATATCACGTATTATTGTTCCTATCTAAGTCGGTAAGCTGACATCATGTTGTTCTGAAATACAGACAACGATAAAAACTCAGACATAATTCAATGATAGATAAAGAAAGTGATTAATGAGATTATTATATTCTTAGATTACTTCAATAAATAGGTCGAAGTCTAAGATCAAAAGAAAAGGATTTCGTTGCACTTTCGTTATATTGCTAAATACTTTATAGAAACCCGATTAGTAAGTAAAGTAGCAATGATAGTACTACGTTCAATACTTGCACAAATGTGTTGAGAAACCCGTAAACAACAAGATGTTTTTGCCAAGCTTCTTAGCAAAAATAATTTAACGTTACTTCTTCATTCAATAATGTAACCTGAATTCTGAATGAAAATTACAGAAATATCTAACGCTTGATAAGTTTTTGCGTACGAAAAATTCATTTAAAGTGACTCACAGGTCTTGCGTTGCAGAGCGATCGATGAACTTTGTTACATGAGCAAAAAAATCTACATACATTACAAAAACTCATTTTAAAATATTTATTGCAGAAATATTTAGTTAAAATCTCCCAGACATTAAACTGTTTTGCTATTCAGAAGATTTTTTGGAAACATGCCATTATAATATTTTAAAGCTGTTGTAGCATATTATGAAGTCATTTTGTTAAGATCGATATTCCTTACAAACTTTGATAAGTAGCAGGTGTATGAGATGTCAGCCGGAATACCAGACGAGTTGGCAAAAGCTGCCATTGTTTATAAGATGATGATCACAATTCGCAAATGACAACAACGCCCTCACAACTTCTTATTAGATCGTATACGGTGTTTTGAATTGCTAAGTGATGACTGATGACTGACTCCTCTTTAAATAAATTCCAGTAGGTAAGTTAACAAAACGTAGAATGAATTTGAAATATCTATAAAATTCTTTCAATTATTATACTATTTTCTTTCTACTCCTAGGTCTGTTTCGCCACTTTCACATAGGTTCCCGATAAACATAATTGGAATGTAGTCTATACGAACTAACGTTCTATATTCAAATTTATCTGGCAAATAGTGGCTATCATTATAAAACAGGACTTTAGTCTAACAATTTCCTATTTGCTTACATTTTTATTAGGTACTCTGTAATAAATTATACCACTGCTCTTGTAATGTTCATGGTCTGCGTTTAGAAAAATGGCATGTATTAAAATTAACTCTCCATTCGTACCTATGTGGGTTGCAGATCTGTGCAGTTAGGACTCGTCAGTTCTATCTATTAATAGACAGCGTGTTCAATTTAGAATAGTCTCAGATAAATGCTTGAGGAAATTGTCACGTTCCCAGTATTTTCCATGTCTGCCGTAGTGCCGTTGCTTGAATCTTAATTCCGTTTCTAACAATTCCCTTCTCGTACATAACCCAACATTTTTAATATTCCACGCGCAATCTTCGCACGTTTTAATTCAACTTTGACCTTTACTATCCTGGAGCACTGTCCCATTTTATCTGCCGTGACATTTAGTGGGCTTTGCATCGCTGGATTCAGTTTGCTTGTAATTTTCCGCTTCGGTAAGTTTTAATGAGGCCTTTAGATGTTCCAGGTTGTTCATAGCAGACTTGGCAAAGGCTTTTGTCTGGAATGAAGTGGCTACTTAATTAGTTCGAAGTTGCGCTAGACTGTTATTAAAGAGTTTAGTCAAAGAAACCTTATTGAAGAATTGTCTTAAATTTTCCTTTTTCTCGAGCTTAATACAGCACAGCTGATTAATCTTAATTTTCCCTTATAATTACGTGTATAATAAATACAAAATATTGATCACGGAGCTGGTCCAATCTGGGTCAGCTGTCGGTCGTTCAACGCTCACCGTCCTGCGATAACCTGAGCACGAAGTTGTATCGATTTCATTGACTCCCCTGAACTTCGATTACGTCAATGAATGACACTTTATAGCTGTTATCTATGCAAAACAGGTGACTGATAGTACTATCCTTTAGGACATAGTTTTGTCCACAAATCTACATTATACTATCATGACTATATGAATTCTAGTAGCGTCCAACATAAATGTAATAAACTACACATTGTCTTTCTTGTACCCTTATCTTAAAATCCTTCATACTTTGATCAGCACAATTTGTGACATCCATGTCTAAACCTAATCTGTCAGAAATATTCGTAAAATAAATGTTTACGATGCTCACGCCGCTTGACGTATGATTTCATGTGCGTGCAGTTGTTCAAATAAAACATCTACGATGGTTGTTTTAGAGAAAAACAACGATTGTTAATAATACGAACTATTTCTTTGTAATTTTTCAACAATATTTCACTGAGTTTTATTATGATAATCTTATAAATTATTACTTATGATTTACTGTGTTCCACTTATTCCATCAGTCTCTCATCTAAGCCATCCCACCTACTAGTCATATTATGTATAGTATTTTATCGATTAGTTTTATGCGATTAGGCTCATAAGCTGTCCTAAATATACGACTGCACGGTTAGTGCGGTGGCTGGGCAACTGGCTGCCGTGCAACGTGTCGCGGGTTCGATTCCCGCACGGAACAACTCTTTGTGTGACTCACAAATTGTTGTTCCGGGTCTGGGTGTCATGTGCATGTGAAATTGTATGTTTGCAAACGCACCCACGACACATGAAAATATCCTAGTGTGGGGAAACGTTTTTTTAAAAAAAAAAAAAAAAAAATAAGAAAAGTTTTGTTTGAAGATCTACGATCTACCTCTGCATAACTCTGATGTAATCGGAAAATTTTGGCAAATAATAACCTAATCGCAATTATTATTGTGACTAAGTTCAGCGTCCGCGGCGACACTAAGTAGTAAATATCCCGATTTGTCCGCCATCTTGGCAAACGTCCAAGTGTTCCTGCTCTCCCTACTGCGGACAGTGATCACGCCATGTGCGCAGTCACGTGGTCGGATTCCATACATCATGATGTTGAATTTATGTTGTCTGTGTAAGCTGATGCAATTTGTTCACGACAGAAATTCCATTTGTTTTATATGTTTCCATTGATGCTGTTTCTTATTGAATTATTAAATGGTTTGGGAAGTGGTTTTCGTATTTGAAGGGCCTAAATTGTTGGTGAGTTTTTTAAATTGTTGCCTTAAATATCCAAGTGATATCAAAGCTGTCTACTTATGTATCATCATTTTCTTTACTAGAATAAAGTACCATTGCCCTTATCCTAATAGCGAAAGTACTGTTCCACTCTTATCATGTCATTTGTTCTCATCCACGAGAGCATCATTATCTTTAAACGGATGTTGGAGTTTTGTCGCCGAATACGCACGGTAACCTTGACTATCTCGCTGCACTGTTCGAAAGTTAATACATATATTAGAATACTCGACATTATTTATCTCCCTGCTATTATACGGACAGAGAAATTGATCGGGATTATGATGATGATTAGGGCTATTTTCATCTCAGCATCGTTAGTAAAACTATCGTGAGTATATTGAAAAAAAAAACAAACGCATTAGCTTGTTTTAGTAAATGTCGAGTCAACTTTGAAATTCGACGAGGTTCATTTGTGGTCGAGACAGACCGACGATTCTTATAAAAGCACTTAGGGAGAGTAACAGCCTGGAAAACTATACCGGGTAACTATCCCTATCTAATTTTTCTTTTCATCTCAATGGTATTCTTATTGGCAAACTACCAAGACGTAGGTACAATAGAATGCATAGCTAAAAGTTCTATACTGTTTTATAATACATTTGCAGACTAGAAATCATAAGGAATGCAATATTTTGTACTGGGTAAGTAGTTGATTGGTCTAAAAACTAAAACTAAGTCATAAAGAAACAGAAAACAAACTAGATATCTCTTAAGTTACTTCTAATGTGTAAGAGAACAATCGAATTCCTATCTTATCGTTATAGAAATGGCTTCAAATTGCTTTGTACAGCTTCCGAAAAAAATCAATGAGCTTCATTCAACATTTCTGACGAAACGTAGATCATTTATCATCCACTGAGTATTTAGGGGAAAATTATATCATTTATGTAATTTGTATCATATGTTGAGGGGTAAAGAGCACATTTTTGGTCATCACTCGTGAAGCACCAAATATTCATGTTACAATTGGATGTTTGGTGACGGATGAGTAGACTTTACTAAGCTGCCTATTAAAATAATGACTGATATAATGAAACCAATTTCTTTTAAACGTCAAGCGTCCAAGTTACAGTAAAATCCTTATTATTGTAGAGGATGCCTATATTCGGGATGATAATGACACTTTTCAAGAATCCATAAAGGAGTACCAATTCCTTAGTATCTTAATACATAGTGCTATAGGGCTATGAAAAAACGGTCCGTTGTATTGAAGATAAAAATACGTGCACAATAATAGAACTAATCAACTTAATGAAGTAGATATTCCACATACCCATACCATGGCTCTTTGTGGTTTATTTGCCATCAGCTATTTTTATTACCCGCATACATTGACAGGACCTGTTTATAGCTTCGTTTACCTATAAGTTATCATGATTACACTCTCAATTCGTTCAATGTCAGCCTTATTTTGAGAAATTTCTTGGTACCGGGGACTTTCCGTTTCGATACTTGAAACTCTTGGAAAAACATTCCTTTTCGTAATAAGAGGTAAAGAATGGAAAAAAACTTGTGATTTTTCCCTAGTGACAACCGTTTATAGCTAGATTTTTTGCAATTTTACGTATAACAGGAAAACGACATTTCCGATAACTTGTCAAAGGGACACGCCCAAAAGGTATTGATGTACAATTTATTAGTGCACACGTGACGCAGGACACCTAAATTTGCACTATCTATGATTGGGTACCGCGCAGCCGGCAGCTTCGCTTGTTGGTCAATATTGCGGTCTGGTTGTGACGTAGGTGCGCGCGCATACGTCCTTGTGACCTTCACGTGATCAGATATTACCCCTACATGAAATATGATGCTGGATTGTGTAATAAGTATTTTTATATGGTTATTGGATACGTCGTAAGGACTAAGATTATTCCAATTAGACAGCATTATCAAGATTATAATTCAACAATTCATTCACTGATATTAACCAGTTCTATAGACTGATAAAAGGAATACCTACTTTTTTGAATTAGCTTGTGTAGATTTAAAGATAGTACGGAAATTCCTAATTAAAAGAGTATCGTAGGTAAAACTATGACATTAAAAGACATTACACCATTAATTTTATTATTTTGCAATATATTTATAAATATAGGTACTATCAGGCGCCACATAACATAATTAAGGACGCAATTCGATATAAAACCGTACAGTTTTACGATAAAAATGTATAGCATGACCCCGGTTCCTATAATGTTTATGTGAACTACCACCATGAGTTATCGGAATGTCGTACGAAATACGCAAGACCACTTTATGTATAAACAAAACTACACGTTAACTATAATGATATTGTGCAATTAAAATTTGATATATGTAATTATAATTCTATAGTGCCTATGAAATGATATAAACATTTTTGTATGTTCTATCATTTCTTGTATTTTTAAAACTATTTCTATGTATAATTTAATGAACACAAATAAACTTAACTCTTTTAGATATTACTGAACAACACTTAATTCGAATCACACACAATAGACAATAAAAAAATAGTTTGAACCTAGACACACAAATAAACCTCTTATTTTCTAATTTCCAGAGACACCCATCAAATCGACTTGCCGCCCTTCGGCCGATATGCCACCGGAATCTTCTTCCTGGACAAGCTCCATCATCAGGATATTGAGAAGAAATTCGGTGAACTAGCCGAGAGCCTTGGACTGACTGTGCTATGCTGGCGTACCGTTCCCACGAACAACTCCACCATTGGTAAGATACCTTCAAACTTTAAATGAACTAATGATAGTCAGGACATGTAGGAATTTCTATGTGAAAATCGAGCTTTGTTGTTTTAACAGTTCATATAAATCATGTCTCATGGGTACCATGCATGGAATAGAAATCAAAATATTAATATGTGATTAATTTTTGGTAAAGCATTTTTGATGGGGCCACATTGCATGCTTCTTGTAATCTGTGTCCATATTAGTGAAACATTGAATTTGATGATGCCTAATTAATTCAGTTGACTTAAGATAAAGAAGTTTTATAATGAGTTAATATTTTGTTTGGTTTACAACATTAAAACACATTTAAGAAATGTTCGTTATTATATTTTGCACTCATTTACACAAAGTTTTGTCCAACTACAGAATTTCTAAAAGGGAGAAACTACAAAAAAATATTTTAAAGTTAAGGAACCCCAGTTACTTTCAAAACAAGGTGGACCAGTCAATTAGACTGCCGACTTACAACTTTCGACATTGACCCAATTTTCTAGACATCAATTTAACTGATAATTTTTATTAAATTTGGAGATATTAATTCATTTCTGAAACCTGTAAAAAACCGGGACATGAATTTTAAGATATAAAAATCTAGTTACATTCAAAGCAAACCTCTCAACATTTGTTAAATGTGATATACAAAAAAGTGTCATAATTAAAAACTTGAGCTCTAGACCAATTCTGAGAAATACTGCGAGCCTTTTTGACATAGGTATTGAATAATGTACTGTGTCAGTCTAAAACGTAGAAGTCAGGACCAATCTGGTAAATCAACGTGGCGCCAGAGTAATCACAGCCAATGGGACTAGTCGACTAGTTGAGTACAATCACTGATTTAATTTAAATCTTATTGGAACGATTGTCCGATCGCTCCACGTTTCGTTGTTTCTATTATGAACCATATATACAACAGATACGACATAATTTTCCCTAGCATACGAATCTCACAATATAACCTCTATGATATCTGACATTATTGGAAAATGATAAAAAGGCTCTCAGTAAAACTGTGGTAGGTTCAAAAGGCATTATCATTTATATTGTCCTGTCAATCACTGACGACTTGTATATGAAGTTCGTCGCTCGATATAAGGCCAGTTTCGGCGTTGCGATTTTTGTTTGCGACTATCATTCCAGGTCGTTCTCGTAGTAATGTCGGGTCGTTTAAACGCGGCTGAACGCGGTCATGCGATGCTTGACCAAACGGTTTGTTCGATTTGACATTAGATTCGGTGCTATGCGTTGTTGACTCATTAGAAGCAGTAGTGCAAATTTCTAGTGTCCATATTTTTAATAATTACAAGACACAGACAATTTGTGTTACAGCGTTGTTTAATACTTTTGTATGTCCTAAGTGATTCAACAACGCATAGTTAATTCTTATTTCTAAATTTTTCAAAGGGTATCCACATTTTAGCTTTTATAATGATGGCATTAATTCTAAGGCGTAAAATAGTTTTGCTTCAATCAAATACATGTAGATACTCTTGGAAAATTAAAATAAAATAATTATTTGATGTACTGTCACACGCATCGAAAGATACAAAAGAATTTTATTTTATTAATCAATGGTATATTTGTTAAGAGAGACCATTTTATATGTAATTTGATGCTTGGATGGTACTGAATAGTGGTATAAACCAAAAAGATTCTGATTATTTCTTAGAATTACTGGAAACTTTAACTTGAGATTCATTATACAAACATTAATGTTATATGTTATTATTTATTTTAATGTTCTCCACAAATCAGTTTTTGTTGAATCTTGAGTTAAACATTGAATAAGCACAATTCCAGCCATTGTCATTATATAACGCTTCAATGGTAATATTATCACGTGTATTTATCATTCAGATTGTCATAAATGTCGCCATCTGTTCAGTTCAATTACATACAAGTTCAAATGCATACAACATTTATGACATTGCAACGAACATTGGCTTACCATTAAGTGGTCTTATAAGATGTGCTTACGATTGAGATATAACTATTTTAGTATAAAGTTGACACATTCTCTTGGTGAAGTTAGTAATGGGCTGTTTTGGCTCGCTTTCAGGTCAAGTGGCTCGTAATTCGGAGCCATATATGCGTCAAGTGTTTGTTACCGGAGATACCGACGACGAACATCTAGCCAGACAGGTAAGAGCGAGACGGAGCGAACCGGAGCGAGAGAGTGAGAGGGTATGGGAGTATGAACTTGCAACGTTGCATGTTGCAAATTCATTCTCTTGATATTAATGTAAGCGCGGTACTAGGACGTAAGGAACTCTTATAGGTGTTTTTTCAGATCGTTGCGTGCGCACTGGCCGGCCGGACGCGACCACTTCGTGCCAAACGTAAATTTTACAAACCCTTTCATAATCCCTTTGGGATGCTTGCATTCAAAAGTTGATATAACACACCACAATTAGTGGAAATTAAAAAAAAAAAAACTTTTTAGAATACAAGAAATGAAAGTCCAACTTTTCCATACAGGCATCCCACCGTTCGCTGTATTTTCTAGGTGTGTAGAGTGCATGTGTGTTTTCAGATATTCGTGCTCCGCAAGCGCGCCTCCCATGAGCTGGTCGTGCCGGGAGCCAGGTTCTACATCTGCAGTCTTGCGCTCAAGACTGTCGTCTACAAGGGACTGTTGACCTCTCAGCAGCTATGGGTAAGGAATTAAATTAACTTAAAAAAATACATACAAAAATGACCATAATGGTAATAGAGAAACAGTGAGGTCTCAAGTATTAGTTATCATTCGAGAGGTAGGATCTTTTGACTGTGTGATTCACGTATGGTTTATGTAACGCCATCTGTTGACTTATTTGTCGAACTTCATTTTACAAAAAATGATTGTCCATTCATAGTATCTAATTAATAATATAATTAAATATAATGTCATGGTGGCCTGGAGGATAAGGCGCCCGCTTCTCATGCATGAGGGTGCGCGTTCGAAACCTGGCAAGTACCAATGTGACTTTTTCCGAGTTATATGTACTTTCTATGATTATTTAGACACTGCTGACATACGGTGAAGGTAAACATCGTGAGGAAACCTGGACTTATAATTTCTAATTATAAGTTTGAAATCGCTAACCCGCATTCAGCAAGCGTGGTGATTAATGCTCAAACCTTCTCTGTGTGAGAAGAGGCCTTTGCTCAGCAGTGGGCACTTATAGGCTGATGATGATGATGATGAATAATATAATTATGTATTAATGCAGGAGTACTTCAAGGACTTGACCAATCCAGCGTTCACTACGTATTTGGCGCTGGTACACACCAGATTCTCCACCAATACTTTCCCGAGTTGGGAGAGGGCACATCCATTGAGGTAATTATAGTATACAATAATATAAGTTTTTTTTAAAAGTGTTTGAAACAGTCTTACATCCAGTTGCAACTTTGTAAAAGCCTGTGCATTGTATTGATGGTTCTTTTTTTATATATTCCAGAGTCCTCGCTCACAATGGAGAGATCAATACGTTGCGAGGTAACGTCAACCTCATGAAGGCTCGTGAAGGTGTCATGAAGAGCGAGATTTTTGGCGATGGTAAGTCTATCTATAGAAAAATCTAACTTGTCTGCTATATGAATAATTTAAAACCATTTGTCGTACTTAATATACATACCTATATCCCTAGAATAAAAACCTATGTAAAATTTTAGGGAAAATAATTTGTAATATTAACGCTTTTGTTTCTTGAAATAATGTAGGTATTTTATGAGATTAAACTAAAATAAACCATAACACACATATCTTTAAAGCACAATCTTCCTAACAACTTCAATTCCATTCACAGATCTGAAAAAGCTCTACCCAGTAGTAGAACCGAATCTTTCTGACTCTGGTTCCGCTGACTGTGTTCTCGAGTTCCTTCTCCATGCTGGCCAGCGATCCTTACCTGAAGCGGTGATGACTATGGTACCTGAGGCTTGGCAGAATGACGTCACCATGCCTAAGGAGAAGAGGGACTATTATCAGTGGGCCTCCTCTTGCATGGAGCCTTGGGATGGACCTGCACTCGTGTCTTTTACTGATGGACGCTATATTGGTAAGTTGGATATACGATTCTGGAATTTATTAGGTGAAGAGAGATGGTGTTGCATAGCATGTGGGATACTATTGTCTTTGTCTACCGCAATGGAAAACAGAGATGTACATATTTATGGTTTTTATGGGATAGGTAGACAAAAACAAGTAGACGGATTGCTTGATAGTAAGCAATTTGTGCTGTCCATGGACACCCAAAATATCGACAACTTCCAAGTGCGTTGCCGGCCATTTGGTAGTTAGGGATTTGAGGATTCAGCCTTTTGGAAAGGGGAGGGAAAACAACGTGCAAAAAGTCAAGGTGTAATGAAGTTCTAGTTAAGAAAGAATTGATGAACTTTATTTATCCCGTAGTTATTAAGTAAAAACTCGTCACATTTGAAACGCCTGCTATAGCTGTAAAATTGATATAATTTATAAACTTATTTTGAGTGCTATACTTTTAATTCCAGGCGCCATTTTGGATAGAAACGGCTTGCGTCCCTCCCGGTTCTACGTGACCAGTGAGAACGTGCTAGTCATGGCTTCGGAAGTCGGAGTGTATGATGTTGATCCTGAGAAGGTCATACTCAAGGTGAGATAATGTTTATTGTATTCTATAAAATTCACAAACTTCACTATTAACTCCAATCTCTTTATCAACAATATATTTATCATGCATACATGTCAGCTTACATATCATATTATTTTGTTCTTTGTAAAAGTTTTAGGTTAAATGTATATTGAAGAGATATGTCAATTGTGTATAGATATTGTTTAGATCATTTTTTTTAAATCTTTGCCTCACATTAGGATTTTCTCCTGTGCGTGGTGCGGGTGCGTTCACAAACAAACAATAAATACACATCTTCCGGAACAACAATTTGTCGATCACACAAGGAGTTGTTCAGTGCGGAAACCCTACCATAGATCAGAACAAATCTTATACTGGGCGCCTCTAGAACCACTTGGCCTCACTCAACCCATAGTGCCATTTAAAAATACAAAATTTATTTTCATCCCTACTATACCCATAGCTTCTTTAATATCGCAGCTCTGATCGTAATCACAGTGATTGATAATTAATGTTAATTCCAGAGTCGTCTCAAACCCGGTCGTATGTTGTTGGTGGATACCGTTGAGAAGAAATTGGTACAGGACGCTGAACTCAAGATGGAGATTGCACGCAGCCGACCTCACTCCGAATGGCTTAGAGACAAGGTAAAATTAAATTATAGCCTTTATTACCATTACATACAAATTTTATTCTCTCATTAATACCATATTGTCATTGTGTACGTGACCTTTCTTGGCGTATTTGTTCAAATATTCGTTTGATTTGGATATTAGAAGATGAACTCTATCCCTTGTAGTGTAAAGAACAATAAAATTTATTAGATGTGTAGTTGGGTAGTTTCTTCATTTAAAAACAAATTATGTCAACTTACACAATTCTCGTCCACCAGTCTAATACAAGAGAAATAAGCTTGCTATTGGACGTAGAGGATGACCGCAGGATGACGATCAAAACTATGATACGTGCTATTTCATATGTTTTTGACAATTAGAAAAAGTAAAAAGTGACTAGTTGTAAACCTGCGAACTACCCAATTCGATCTCATTAATCTAAAGTATACTTTATGAGAGTACATAGAGTTCATTTTCACATAACAAAACTCGAAAATTTGTAACATGTACGTCAAATGTTGGCCGTATTATTATACAAACACGTAAGCTAACTAAAGTTTCTCTTTTTCTATGCATTACCGTACGTGGGGATAACATTGTTACATATAATCAGATGGTGAGTTTGGTTAGACGCATGGAAAGTGAAGAATTTTCTAAATTGCTACATAATTTATTATTCACTCAATGCATAAGGCAAGGTCTTCTAACCGGACCTTGTCTTATACAACCGAGGGACAGTCTAACCAAAAGGAATACGAATATCGTTTCAGAATTATTGTGTATAAGTAATCACAAAAGTATTTAAAAGTTCAGACTATGAATAAGGCAAAGTCAAATCAAATCAATCAAATTAATCCTGAATCCTAATAAAAGAAATATATATGTATAAAAATATGGTTGTAATTTCGGACGCCTTATAATAACACTATTGTGGTTACTTTTCAACAAGAAATACGCGTTATTTAATCAGCAAAGGAAATGCATGTTTAAATATAAAGACAGCTTAATCTAACATTGAGTTCATGTTTTACGTTTTGTTAAACAATATTCAACCTTAAATCCACGACTGAAAGGACCAATACGGACGTGTCAGCTTTATACGTTTTCACAATTTCTTCGTGAGGCTTTTTAGGTATATTTTAGTTGTTGTAGTAGTTATAGTCAGGCAAAACTAAACATTAAAATCGTGTGAAATATTTTAAAGGATGTTTTTGTACCATTTCCATCACTATAATATTTTTTTAATAGGTTTCTTTTAGAATTTCCGCCTTGAGCAAGCGTGGTGTAAATATCAAATCATTTATTTTAATTAGACTACATAGGCATTTATGAATTTCAAACCTCCTCAAGTGAAGGTATTTGGAGATTTTGCTCATTTCTCCTCCCAGTAAGACAGAAATGGGCTGATGATGAAGAATAAAAACTTATAGCGTACTTAAAACATCCCTTAAGATATTCTACAACCTAAACCTATCACCTAATATTGCACACACACTAACCTAAAACAATTACAATTCTAGATAACAATGGAAGATATACACAAGTCGGTAGCCTCCGACAACAGTACCGTAGTGTCGAATGGTACGAACGGTCACGCTAACGGAGTGATCACGGGGCTGGCTGACAAGAGGCTCAGCTTGTTCGGATACACTATCGAATCTATCAACATGTTGCTACTGCCTATGATACAGAACAAGTAAGTGTTTTAATTCATCAAAAGCCATGATTGTGGTAATAAAGCATTTATTGTGTCTCATATTACCACATTTAAATGAAATATCTAAAATCTATACTAATATTATAAAGAGGTAAAATTTGTAAGTTTGTATGTAGGGGCTAATCTTTGGAACCAAAATTCTTTCACTGATAGATAGCTTCAATGTTCCTGAGTGCTATAGGCTATAAAACATCACGCTAAGATTAAATGGAGCCATGCAGCGGGTGAACCGTGCGAGAGTAGCTAGTAATATCTTTAAAGTTTATGGTACAATATATGATAAGTTGAATTTTTGTTTTTAATACTTTTTTACTTTAACATCATCTATCGAGCTAACTTAACTTTTCTATATTATATTATTCAATGTATTGCAATATAATTAGTATATGGTCTGTAATTGATATTGGTCGCATAACAGTACAGAGATTTAAAACCTCTTTCCACTCCCCTCTGAATGAAATATTAACTAGACCTTTAGTAGTGTAATATTTTGTAAATCATAATTCATGCGTCTCTGTTCTATTGTTATTGTATCAAAAATGTTAACAAAATTTACTTGATTTCCAGAAAAGAAGCTTTGGGCAGCATGGGTAACGATGCGCCTCTGGCTTGCCTCTCACAGTTCCAGCCATTGCCATATGAATACTTCAAGCAACTGTTTGCCCAGGTCACGAACCCACCTATTGATCCATTCAGGTAATTTTTCATATATCTAAAAAAAAACTCAGACGTCTTGAAAAAAAAAATTGGTCCATACTAACTTCGATTAGATTCGTCATTCATGCAGATTAATTACTTAACATCTTACGCCTTAATGAATTAATATGAAAAATTTTATATGATAACTAAGCTATTTTCCTCTATTGCCTTTTACGGTTACTCTGAAAAACGGAGCACAATAGGGACGATGACTAAAAAATAATAATTAGTCCATCTTTTAGAACGCCAGAAAATAGTAGATACGTATTTTTTCTTTTGCTTCTAAAACTTAAAATAACAGAGTTACAGAGCGGCGAAAGTTCGGTCTACGTCATTATTCCGTAAAAAAATTACGAAAGAGTGACGTCACGAACCCCTACTCCTGAATTAAAATGTGCTATACCTTTGTCAATATGATTCGTACGGACAAATAAAAAATACGTATTGAGTATTTTTATATAATCTAACTGACGGACTAATTAGAATCTTGTAGTTTTAACCCCGGAGACATCCCTATTCAATTTCATAAACAAATACCATGTCATTTCTAAAAAAATGGCTATTAAGATGGATTCTACGTATATTCATTGAATTTATTACAGGGAGAAGATAGTAATGTCTTTGCTATGCCCGATCGGGCCGGCCCCCAACATCTTGCAGCCTAGTGCGGAGTTCGTGCACCGACTGTTCCTGCCGCAGCCCATCCTGTCGCTGCCTGACCTACATGCTTTGAAGCATACCACGCATCGAGGCTGGAAGGTACTACATCCTTATAACTATACTTTTTATGGTATAGAGTAGCAAACGAAAACGGCTCACGAAAGTTTTTTTGTGTACCTAATAGGTAGACGATAAATGAAATGAGAATAAGAGGACAATACCTACCTACATATCTTTTTCACACAGAATTTGCCTTATAGTTAACTAAAAGCTCGCCCTGTTTCGAAAAAAAAATTTCAAAAATTTTCTTTCATAAGAACCTTCTCCTTATAATAACACACATAAAAAAGAATCAGTAGAATTGGTCCAGGCGTTATTGAGTTATGCGCTTACCAACATATTTTGCGATCCATTTTTATATATATAAATACAGGAGCTAAGCGCTTTTGGCGGGTTTATCAATATTGTGAAATAGTGTACATTGTAACACTTCTCTGACTGACTGGTAGAGGATGCCTTTTGGCATTAAGTTCGCTTTTGTATGTATTACATAAAGTGTTAAATAAATTAACATATGTACCAATGGATCAATATGAATTTGATTAACACGGTATGTGTTGGCATCTACATCTTACGAGCTGACGGATTACCTGATGGTAAGCAATCAGTGCCATCCATTGTCACTCGTAACAACGAAGGAGTAATGAGTGCGTTGTCGATCTTTTGAGGTTTTAGAGTATTGTGTAGGGGACGGATTGGGCGTTCGGTAACTATCGTATCGTAAATCGTATCTAAGTTGAAAATATTATTTCCACAGACAAAAGTAATAGACTGCACGATCGAGTTGTCGGAGGGCCCGGCGGGGCTGGAGCCGGCCTTGAACCGCATCGCGGGCGAGGCGCACGCGGCGGCCGCCTGCGGGTACCAGCTGCTCGTACTGACGGACCGCGCCGCCGGACCCACCAGGGTACCCGTCAGCACGCTGCTCGCGCTCGGTAACCTACTAACCTATATTATCCTGTCTTTTTTAAACCCTTTCAGACAAATCTATACTAATATTATAAAGAGATAGTAAGTTTGTATTTTTAAGTGAAACACCACCACTCTTAGAATTGGGCCGTTTTCTCTCTTTGCGCGGGAAAATTTTATTAATCTGTCACAGTTGACAGATGACAACGTCAACACGGCAGCTAGTGTTGCCGAGACCACAGATTAAATTAGTGACGTTCATTTAGTTGATTTTCGGCGTCTAACATTATGTAAGGAGTAATTTTTGGAACCACTGGTCGAATTGCCAAAAATATTTCACTGATAGATAGCTGCAACGTTCCTGAGTGCCATAGGCGGGAGTATAAAGCGAGAGATAAAACATAAGATAAACTTATACTGCACGGTTGGCCCAGTAGCTAGCCAACTAGTTTGCCACGCAACATATCGCAGGGTCGATTCCCTCACGAAACAACTCTTTGTGTGATCCACAAATTGTTGTTTCAAATCTGGGTGTGATGCGTGTGTGAAATTGTATATTTGTAAACGCATTCACGACACAGGAGCTTATCCTAGTGTAGAGCAAAGTTTTTTTTAAAGACTGTATATGGGATTCATTAACTGTCGAATATTAAAGACACTTTTAAATAACAGTCTGGCACTATTGCAGGAGCTGTCCATCATCACTTGATTGAAACTCGTCAGCGTATGAAGGTCGGCATCATATTGGAGACCGCTGAAGCGAGAGAAGTCCACCATATGTGTGTGCTACTAGGTAAGTCAGGCAACCAACTAATGATTGTATTTATAATTCTTCCAAGACTAAGCGATTGTCCCTGGCTTCAATACATACTTAAAACTATACGACGAAGGGAATACCAATTTTATAAAATCTTTTTTGTCACCAGGTTACGGTGCAGACGCGATCTGTCCATACCTAGCTTTCGAACTAGCATTCTCTCTTCGTAACGACCATATTCTGGACCCTAACCTCACAGACGATGATATCTACAAGGCTTATCAAGGAGCTATTGAGACTGGTCTGGCCAAGGTTATGGCGAAAATGGGCATCAGTACTCTACAGTCTTACAAGAGTGCTCAAATCTTCGAGGCCGTTGGATTATGTGAGGAGGTCATTGACAAGTGTTTCAAGGGCACCCAGTCTAGAATTGGTAAGTGGTTGTCATGTGTTTTGGTATTTAAGTGGAGGGTTATAAAGCTCAATTTTCAGTAAATTATATAGTATAGGTAAAGTCGTTGTATTGTGTTTTGATCTTTAAATATGTGGGTAATGAAGTTCAAATTCAATTAGTTATAGTTTACTACATCTATTTTATATCTTGTTTATGTTGAAGTTGTTAAAATAGAAGTCTTTTGGTAATTAATTTAAGATTGAAATCAGTTTGTCAAAAAACTTGTAATCGTCATTATACTGTCTTGTTCATTCTTCAGGCGGCGTCAACTTTGAAATTCTCTCAAAGGAGATATTTGACAGACATTCATTGACCTACGGAGATGTTCAAGATGCACTGGTTCTAAGGTAAATAATGCTGAACACCAACAAAATCAAAATGTAAGGCAAAACATGAGAAAATGTGTAATAATAATTATTATTATTCTAGAAATCCCGGTAACTACCACTGGCGCGCTGGTGGTGAGAAGCATATCAACGACCCGATGTCTATCGCTAATCTACAAGAAGCTGCTGTCAACAAAAGCGCATCTGCTTATGATAAATACAGGTAACATACTCTTTGTATACAAAAGCTTATTTTAACAATAGAGAAGGTCAGTTAAATAATACATCTAAATAAATTAATATGTACAATCAATTTGAACTTATCAAAAGAAGAGAGTTCTATCATATCTTGCTATTGCTCTCTTCATAAATTCCAATTTAAATGGCATTAGCTGTCTACTCAAAATCTGTTTGAAGAATAGGTACATATATACCTCTGAGATCAAAGGTACTATACAAACAAGCAAAGCTGCTAGTAAAAAAACTTTCCGTATAAATAGCTGCTAGTAACAATCAGTCCAAAACTTATTTTTAATTTCCCTAGGGAGAGTGCTTTGGAGTCGATCAGAGCATGTACTCTACGTGGTCAACTGGAGCTCGTGAAGCTGGACGAGCCCATTCCATTGAGTGAAGTGGAACCTGCCTCTGAAATTGTCAAACGATTCGCCACAGGTACATGTTCATCTGTAATACCACGATATTTATACCTTACCTTAATCACGCAATACTAGGAACACGCATAATTTTGGTTTAAGTTCCTTACTCTACCCGTTAACAATGCAGCTAATTCAAATTTATGGACCCCAGTGTGCCTCGAAATTAATCGGGCATCCATAAAATATATTATATGAGTAATCCAAGCAAACATTAGTTGCTCTCGCGACAGATAGTATATGGGTGACACCACGGGTGACACTAATATATAAATTGCAATTCGTTATTTTTGTACAGGTGCGATGTCCTTCGGTTCTATTTCCTTGGAAGCGCACACTACGCTTGCCATAGCCATGAATCGTATAGGCGGTAAATCCAACACTGGAGAGGGAGGAGAGAATGCTGACAGATATCTCAACCAGGTATAGTATATTTATTATTAAATGAATAACAGTCAAAGCTATAAAACTAAAACAGTAAAGGCCGTTGCATTGTAATTTTGTCTTCATCATCAAATTGTAGTGTTATGCGGCTTTATTAGTCATGCCTAAAAGCCCAGATTAATCTTAAAGCTGATTGAACGTCTAACTAATTGGTCCTCATATTATATACATATATAATAATGTGGATATAATAATATAGGTATTCATTCACCAATAATTTCGATGTTTCTAGCTACCTGTTTACATCATCGTCTCAAAAGGTTGATATTAAAACTTATATAATAATCCTAGGACCCCGACTACAACAAGCGTTCAGCCATCAAGCAGGTAGCGTCGGGTCGGTTCGGAGTGACTGCCTCGTACCTGGCACACGCGGATGATTTGCAGATCAAAATGGCGCAGGGAGCCAAGCCTGGAGAAGGTGGTGAACTTCCAGGTACGTAATGTTTATTTTTTATCTTAAAAGTCAGCAAACGCTTAAAGTTTAATCAGTAAGAAATCAACGCCACCCATAGACACCAGCAACGGAGGAGTAACTAGTGCGTTGTCGACCTTTTAGAGATTAGATTTGGAGATTTAGGAATCGGGGAGAGGAAGGGTTGGTGTCTCCGGTAATCTCACTCACACGACGAAACACAACGCTGTGGTTGTTTCACACCGGTTTTCTGTGAGGCCGCGGTATCACTCCGGTCGAACCGACCCATTCTTGCCGAAGCATCGCTCTCCCACACTTAAATCGTTTAAACACTTCATAATGTTTTGATCTCTTGCTTTCAGGTTACAAAGTGACAGAAGACATAGCAAAGACCCGTTGTTCAGTACCGGGAGTCGGCCTGATCTCCCCGCCGCCTCATCACGACATCTACTCCATTGAGGACCTGGCAGAGCTTATTTATGACCTAAAAGCGGCTAATCCTAGAGCCAGAATCTCCGTCAAACTTGTGTCTGAAGTCGGTGTTGGAGTTGTCGCTTCGGGAGTGGCTAAGGTAGGTTTTTAGAATCTAAAACTAAAACAAAAAAGTGATTTTTTTGTTTTTGAAGTTCATAGTGATATTAGTTGGTTAAAAAAGAATCCTAAACACTTCAGTAAATCGATTATTATTGACTTAGTGTTATGTTCAGTCAAACAATTTTAATAAAATTCAAAGAATTCTTATAAGATCGGTTATTAAAATCCTAGTTATGTAAGAGTTCTGATAAGAAATGATCCCATTACTAAGAACTTTCATTTTGATATCTCTTAATTGTCTAAGCAATAGGAGGCTAATTCCTAGGTACTATTAACCACGGACGGTATTGCGGGTTTAGAAGGAACGAATTGTTTTAAGTCAGTAAGAGTCTTACATTGCCTTTCGCCCCACCCTCGGGCAGGAGAAACCAAAGGATTTATCCCTCATAAAAATCATAACTTATCTTAAAAAATATTATGAGTATTCTTCGTCTATCATAGTGACCGTATATCTCACCACACATTTCCTCTACAGGGTAAAGCAGAGCACATAGTGATCTCCGGCCACGACGGAGGCACTGGTGCCAGCTCGTGGACCGGTATCAAGAGTGCCGGGCTGCCCTGGGAACTGGGAGTCGCGGAGACACATCAAGTGCTCGTTCTTAACGACTTGAGATCTAGGTATGTAAATCACGTTTTACACGTAGACAGAGAGAGAAAGAACAATGTTTCTCCCTTATGTTTTGCACATAAAAAGCTAGTGACACACTAGCTTTTTATGTACCTACATCCACACACAAAAAGGTTTGTCTTCAAGAGGGTGACTGGATGTCCAGTAACGTCACTCACACGACGAAACCTATTGTTACAGGTCGGTTTTCTGTGAGACCGTCATATGCTTCAGATGAAGCCGTCGTTCTCATTTCAACAATTATTCTTATTACAGAGTGGTTGTCCAAGCTGACGGTCAGATCAGAACAGGCTTCGACGTGATGGTCGCTGCACTCCTCGGCGCTGACGAGTTCGGATTCAGTACTGCACCACTTATTGCTTTGGGTAAGTTTTAAAAACATGACTGCTGAAAGAGTAGGTTTTTGTGGATATGTCGAAATTGGAATTTCTATTTATTACATTAATAAGAATTTTTAAAACTTGTAAAACTTCTTGCATTATTGTTTTATTGGTAGTCGTATTGTACATAACTATCGATTAATAAATTTTCTGCACAATCATCGGGTAGTGAAATTCATTCTCTTGATAGTATCGTCATTAATTCTTTCTTCTATCCTCTAAGGTTGTACGATGATGAGGAAATGTCATCTGAACACGTGCCCCGTGGGTATTGCCACACAGGACCCGGTACTGAGGAAGAAGTTCGCGGGCAAACCTGAACATGTCGTCAACTACCTGTTCATGCTTGCTGAGGAGGTATGTGTTATTTTACTACTTAATACCATGAAAATAGTTGCCATAATGATTACGTCTACAGTTACAATTACTATATCAAGAGGTTTCAAAAAATAAGTTCATTTACAACAAAAAAAAATTGTCTCAGGGTTCCGTTCGAACTCGAAACGAGACGGGCATTCCCAAAATCAAAGTCGTGACTTAGCCACATTAACATGATCTAGTACTTTATTCATATTAGAAACAAGAATCTTTTTCATTCATCAAAATTATTTTAAACTATTTGAATCCTAGAAGCACTGATTCAACACTTATTTTCATTTTAATTGTTCCCTTTTGCTAGGTACGTCAACATATGGCGGAGGTAGGAGTGCGTCGCTTCCAGGACCTGATCGGTCGCACCGACCTTCTCAAAGTGAGAGAGAACAACGAGAATCCCAAAGCCAGGATGCTGAACCTCAGCCTTATTCTGAAGAACGCGCTGCACATGCGACCCGGTGTCAATATCATCGGAGGATCTAAGTCACAAGTAAGATATTATAATTTTTATAGTAGACCTTGCATTCTGATCGGCGAATGATTGATAAATTTGAATTTCTTTCCTATGTGGATTTTGTAAATGACTCTCAAAATTTGGTATTATTTATTGATAATTTAGTCTGTGAAATCTAAATCGAAATTTATATTAATGAGAAACATGAATAGCTAGACTACCATCTTGCCGATAAAATTGAGTTTGCGAGAAAAATCTTTTAGTTTGAACAAAGTGCATAGAGTTCTTTTTGTCTAAAATATTTTTGTCATTTACTCATTTTGGTCAATGGGCTTAAGTATTGTCAGAATACTTTCTAAATACCACTATCAATGTTTGTTTGCAGGACTTCCAGCTTGAGAAGCGTCTAGACAACCAGCTGATTGAGCAATGCAGCAGTCTACTGGATGGTACTGCAGACCATGTCGACATCAGCATGAAGATCACCAACGAGGACCGCGCCTTCACATCCACACTCTCTTACCATATTGCCATGTTAGTATCACACACTTCACTGCATTTTATACATCTTTATATACATAATTCTGCTGTACGTGTTTATGTCATTGGATTCCTCAACTTGCTTGGCCAATTTAAATGATTTTTTCAGTATGCATTTGAGTAGCACCCTAGGTTGTTTAGAATCACAAATCAGGCTGGCAGGCTCTGATTGCTTGAAAAAGCATATGATCGTGGAAACGGCCCTAACGATTTCGCTCAAATTTGATATGTGGGATTTTTCGGGGATGAGAAATCGTTAACTGCCCTAAACTATCTTCATCAAAAGGTCATATTTCAGAACTATGAGATAGACAATATATTGAACAAAGTTTACACACAAAGAAGGCTCCATCTTCACTGTAAATCCCTGTTTATCTTTGCTCATGATTTATATTTTTATCTATTTTACACGAATTTCGTAAATCATTGTATTTTTATCTTTGCATTTAAAGTTGTGCCTTACCTTTCAATAATAATCTGAATTACAGGAAATGGGGCGACGACGGTCTCCCAGACGGCAAGTCATTGAACATCTCGCTGACTGGCTCGGCCGGGCAGAGCTTCTGTGCTTTCCTGTCCAAGGGCATCACCGTCACACTCGAGGGAGACGCTAACGACTACGTCGGTAAGTAATTACAATGCGTTATACTCAGGCAGCATAACTGTCTAGTTGGTGTCTGCCGTTGATCATGATTTTGGAGTGAGGATCTGGTAAATCTCATATCTAAAACATTTTTGGTTTCTTGTTTTAGGCAAGGGCTTGTCCGGTGGTAAAGTTATTATCTACCCACCTAAGGCGTCGCCGTTCGAGTCCCACTTGAACGTTATTGTTGGAAATGTCTGTCTGTATGGAGCTACATCTGGACGGGCTTATTTCAGGTCAGTATTTACGCTTTAGCTGAGTATTACAAAATAATACGTATTAGTTTTGTATGTTACTACCTAACTTAGACAAGAAAATAACTTAAAAGTTGTAAATGATTAGTATATCTGCCTGATATTGCACGATTGGAAATAGATTTCCAAAGTCTAAATAATTGCATTTAAAAGCCGAGTTAAAATTGTCTATTAATGGTATTGTACACAGAGGTATAGCGTCAGAGCGCTTCTGCGTCCGCAACAGTGGTTGCGTGGCTGTAGTGGAGGGGGTGGGGGACCACGGCTGCGAGTACATGACGGCAGGAGTCGCGCTCATCTTGGGGCTCACCGGCAGGAACTTCGCCGCCGGCATGAGCGGTGAGACATTCTTACTATTATACCAAATAGATGGAAGCTAGTGTTAGACCTCTTCAGCCGGGGTTGCGGGAAAAGCGCAATGAGTCACCGTGGCCTCAGCCCAAAGCAGGAGAAGGAACGGGGGTGTTTTAAGTCAGTAAGAGTCTGACACTCCCTTACGCCCGACCCTAGGCGGGAGAAGTCATTCCATGATTTTCCCCTCACAAAAATATCTCGCTTTTTCGACTAATAGGGAATGAGCTTGTGTCAACCATTTGTCGTAAAATTTTTAACAGCTATTATGTTCGGACAAACTAGCTTCTTGCGTAATCAAATTAGAAGGAAGATATAGTGGTCGTGGTGGCCCGGAGGTTAAGGAGCCCGCTTCTCATGTATGAGGGCGTGGGTTCGAAACTTGGCAAGTACCAATATGACTTTTTCCGAGTTATATGTACTTTCTATGATTATTTAGACACCACCGACATACGGTGAAGGTAAACATCGTGAGGAAACCTGGACTTATAATTTCTAATTATAAGTTTGAAATCGCCAACCCGCATTGAGCAAGCGTGGTGATTAATGCTCTAACCTTCTCCGTATGAGAAGAGGCCTTTGCTCAGCAGTGGGCACTTATAGGCTGATGATGATGATGATGATGATAGTGGAATCATGTCTTTTTATCATCAGCTTGAAGGCACCACAAAACCCTTCGAAGGTTTGCTTTTAACTCCTTGGTTTTATTCATAGATCCTATATGCAATATTAATAATAAAATTTTAGGTGGTATCGCATACGTGTACGACATCGACGGTTCTTTCTCCGGCAAATGCAACCACGAGATGGTGGAACTATTGCCCCTGGAGTTGCAGGATGACCTGGATTACGTGGAGCAACTGTTGAAGGAGTTCCACGAGTACACCGGGTAAATTATTTAAGTTATATTTCCCAAAAACTCTTTAGTTAGTGTAATAAGCTACCAATTCACGTTTTTATGAACTAAAGATTGCGTCATAGAAAAATAAGAAATATTTGTCAATTATACATCTTAACAAAAACCAGTCTCAGTATTAAACAGTCTTTTTATAAAAGGCTAACATATTGAAGACCCTGATATAATTTTAAAAAGCACTCATTTCTTTCTGAATCTCTTTAATTTACCATTCCATACCTTCCATAACTAGTTCGCCTGCACAGTTAACACAGTGGCTAGTCAACCGGTACAAATCATTGATTTTATAATAAAGTCAATATATTTATTTTTTGCAGCTCACTAATCGCAGAAGAATTCCTAAAAACATGGCCAGAGCCTGCCAAGAAATTCATTAAGGTATTCCCGTATGAATACCAGCGTGCGTTAAAGACGTTGGCAGTGAAACAGCCCAGCCAGCCCAAGGTGGAAGCTAATGGCAAGTCAGAGAATGGAGTACTAGATATAGAGGAGACTGTCAGAGATGTCGAGCTGGAGACCAAGAATCTGGAAAAGATTCTGGATAAAACTAGGTGAGTGCATGTTATAGACGATGGTATAGGTATTCAATAAATGAAAACTTGTAAATGTGTGCTTAGGTTATTTAAAGACAAATTTTGTTTCAAGCAGTTCTTCAACAGAAAAAGAGGGGTGTTATAAGTTTGACGTGTCTGTCTGTCTGTCTCTCTTTGGTATGTGGGAGCCTGAAAGGATGAAGCGATTTCAATTTAGTTTTTATTTTTGTATTAAAGGTGACTTACTTGCGAGTCGTGTTCTTAAACATGTTTGATGAAAATAGGTTGAGCCGTTTAGAAGTTATGGGGGTGTAAGTGGGGAAGGGTGGAAAAATTTAGTGGTTCCCCAGTGCTTGTTTTTGTCATTTTTTACTTTTGAAAGAGATTTTAGTTTTTTTGTCGGGGGTTTTAAATTTCTGATTTTTTTATACTTTGTTCAACATTAAACACTTGGATGAGACGATCACTAGCTTAATGATTTAAGAGTGACTATAACAAATCGTCCCTGAATTTGACAGAGGCTTCATGAAGTACCCGCGCGAGACGAGCATGTACCGTCCGGCGGAGAAGCGCGTGCGGGACTGGGACGAGATCTACAACGGGGCGGTGACGCGGCGCGGCGTCCGCGCGCAGGCGGCGCGCTGCATGGAGTGCGGCGTGCCCTTCTGCCAGTCGCAGCACGGCTGCCCGCTCGGCAACATCGTGCCCAAGTGGAACGACCTCGTCTTCCGCGCCGACTGGCGCCAGGCGCTCAGCCAGCTGCTGCAGACCAACAACTTCCCCGGTAACTCACTCGCCCTCACTCTCTCACGTCCTTACTGTCGTAAGGCCCCAAAAAAACTATCAGACCACAGTAGATGGGGCCTATAGGGCTTTAGCCTATATCCAACCGGGGTCGCGGATGCAACCATAAAATGTACCTCAGCCAGGGAATGGACTAAGCTACCCCAGCTTATGATAACAAAGACGAATAATCAAATGACTTTCCTTAAAAAAAAATTATGTCCGTAAGGATTTAGGAGCCACATCAGATTTTTAAAATCTGATCTTACCATTATTCAGCAGCAATGTAGCTTATTTTGCAGCACAATTTTAGATTTAGCAGCAAAATATATCACTAGTTATTTTAATGCAAGAGTGGCTCCTCAATCTAAACATCTGAATTGAGGAGCCACCTGGAATTTGTTAAGTAATAGGTGAATATTTATGAAAATGTTTTATCATTTAGTAGCAATTTTGCATATTACCGTCAAAAAATTTAGCTTCTGTAGCGCTAAAATGAAAAAAAAATACGATACTTTTAATATGGCTCCTCAATCTAAACTCAAGAGGTGAATTTCTATTGGATTTGAGCGAACAATTAATATATTCGACATATTGATCATTTAGCAGGTGTTGTGTTTGTTTTTGCAGTAAAGAAGTAAAATAGTAAAACAGAGTAAATTTTGTATATGAACGCATTTTCTTTGGCTCCTCAATCCTGACGTTCTAATTATATATGTTTGACTGTAGCCACCTAAGTCTCAACGGAATCTAAAGCCAGAGATACTAACATTTAGCAGAAATGTCTGCTAAATATGTCTGCACAGTTCAGCAATGTATATATTTTGGATTCTGAAAAAACAATACTTAATTCTTGTCTTGTAAACGTCAGTCTTGTTACGGACATAAAAAATTGTCGGTAGTTTTCGAAGAACACACTGTCCATAATCTAACACACACAACAAAAAATATTATTACTTCTTCAATACAGCGACTTAGTATATTTGTAAACTTATAAAATTTTTACTGAGTATTATTTTGTTTTTCGTTTGACAGAGTTCACGGGTCGTGTATGCCCGGCCCCGTGCGAGGGAGCTTGTGTGTTGGGTATCTCGGAGCCCCCCGTCACCATCAAGAACATCGAGTGCGCTATCATTGACCATGCATTTGAGAGCGGCTGGATACAGCCTGAGGTACGTACCTACACTATTTAAATTCATCACCATTAAAAACTTACTAGGACATCAAAAAGGACAAACGTTCTCTCGTTTGAGCTTAAGCTTTCGTGAGGCTTATTAAATTATGTAATGAATATAGCCTCCTTGTGTGGCTTGAAACTAGTCGAATTCCTCATCAAACTGTTACACCGTTAAATATAATAATTAATCAATTAACGTTATACAATAAATAGCAATAGACATCTGGACGATATATTATTAGCTCTTGGATTTCGAGTTAAACTCTTTATCTAAGTTCCTTTCTAGTTTCCTTATGCGGAATTTGTTGTGTGTTCTAGAACATAACATGAGCTGATTCAATGATTTATTTACAGATCCCTACACACAGGAATGGGAAGACAGTAGCTGTTGTAGGATCAGGACCCGCGGGTTTGGCGTGCGCACATCAACTTAACAAGGTAATAAAGAGGAACATTAGTAGTGCTATCGTCTCTAATCAGCGCTATTGGCTTGAAAAGTTGGTATGCTTGTTCTTTAGCATAGAGAATATAGATAATGGTAAATGGTTGACTATTTGAATTTAACCACAAAGGTTTATTTTAGCTTTTATGAGGGACTTGTGTTGTTATTAATGTGTCGATCCAACTACCAATTTTCGTCAAAACTATTCAGTATTTTTTTTTTTATTTCGTAATGTGCTGACATTTGTCCGCTATCACTACTTGTGATAAATGATAATGCAACTTACAATGAAACACCCATAAGCAACCTATTCGCTCGGCCGTTCGACTTCGCAAAAAAATCTTCGAATTCTTTTATAGACAACGTATCAAATATCCATCCATACTTACACAATTTATCTATTCCAGGCGGGCTACACGGTGACAGTATTTGAACGTAACGACCGTCCGGGCGGTCTGTTGCAGTACGGCATCCCCACTATGAAGCTTAGCAAGGAGGTCGTCGCGCGGAGGATCAAGCTCATGACGGCTGAGGGCATCTCATTCAAGTGCAATGTTGACGTTGGACGGGACATCTCTGCTAGTGATTTGGCTAATGAGTAAGTATTGTTTATATGTGAAAAAGGTGTAGAGCTAATACTAATAATTATCGAAAAGAGAAATATATGTGTATTTAAGAAATATTTAAATTGATACAGTATGAATTAATCCATCATTACATTATTAAGTGTTTGCATCAATTTATGTAAGAAAATCTTTTCTCTGGACTTGAATAGTTGCAGTTGCACCGTGATTTATTCCTTTAAACAGCATAAAATGAGAAATGGCCTCAAGTTTCTTACTTAAATATCTCTAGAATGAAAACCATACAACCAAAATACATAATTTCAATTTTACACAGCCTAACATCTAGCTTATTTTCCTCTTAGATACAACGCCCTAGTCCTCTGCATGGGCGCGACATGGCCGCGCGACTTGCCCCTGAAAGGCCGTCAGCTGAACGGCATCCACTTCGCCATGGAGTTCCTGGAGAGCTGGCAGAAGAAACAGATGGGAGCCACCCACCATCACCAGAATAAAGACCATCCTGAGCTCAATGCAAAGGACAAGGACGTACTCATTATTGGAGGCGGTGATACTGGGTGCGTACTATTTTATATACGTGAAATAGCTTGTTTCTTGTTATGTATCTCTTATTAGTCAGTGTATGGGTGGACCCGACCAAATACCGGCGTGGAAAGCTTTTATTGTTTCCATTTCGTAATATAAGAATAATATTTAATGTTTAAAGGTATAATCAAGTAACTGTTTTACGAAAATTCTACTTTATAAGCTAGTAAATAACAAAATGGTATAAACATTTTTATCAAGTGTAGGTAGTAGGTACCGTATTTCTTTTATAGCATGGCATTTCGTATGATATGATATAGGCTTGACGGCGATAATTTATACAAGTTCGTAGCTAACCCAAAGCCGTCTAAATATGGAAGGAAACGCTACGTCGTTATGACTTTTTTTCTATTAAAATAATATAATATTATACTGTCTGTTTCCAGTTGTGACTGCATAGCGACATCGTTACGTCAGGGCGCTAAGAGTATCACGACCTTCGAGATCCTGCCACAGCCTAAACCAACCAGAGGACAGGACAACCCCTGGCCGCAGTGGCCACGAGTTTTCAGGTCAGTTGTATATTGCATTAATAACAAAGATACTTGAATATTATGTCAGTGTCTGAAGGCAGATTAGAATTATTCGTATCTTTAACATTTTTATCATTTATTTATATTTAATACATAGAAACTCTTTAAAGGACATTGCTCTGCTTTCCTTCAGTGTGGGCCCTGGAGCCAAGAGCATCGGAAGTACATGTATTGTAGTCTCTATCATTAGTAAACTTCTATACGATCTTATTTCTATAGCGGACTAGCTGCAGATTATATATATTTAAGAAAGAACCAGATTTTGAGGTTATAATTTAACTCTTATAACGTAATTTTTAAAAACCAAGCTAAATAACTATCACAAAAGCTATTTTTGAACAGTATACCTACCTATGAAACCAGCTATAGGTACCAGTTACCAGCGAAGATGGCGACTGCGACTACTAATATTATTAGTCACGTAAAATACCATTACCCATAGTGATTATAAATTTATAAATATCCCTAAATAAATAAAGAATTAAAAAAAACCATTAAATGTACAATCTGGAATACAGCTTGTCCGTGTTAAAAAATGTGGCAACTTAAATAATAAATAAAAAAAATATGCAGCACTCTCAGGGGAAGCCTGTAATACTTGAGTTGATAAATACCTTTAGCCAATCGAATCAATTATAAATATCAAATAAATATGAAACAAACATAAGTCTGTGATATAAGTTTAATAAAGTCACAAGATATACGTCTTGGTTTTAGAGAAAATTAAAAAGTAGATAAGATTCCAAGAATCTAAACATATATTATACCTCTTTTTGTTCTCATTTAAAACTAAATGTTTGTTCACAGAGTGGACTATGGCCATGAAGAAGTGAAGCTCAAATTCGGAAACGACCCGAGAAAATTCTCCACACTTACCAAAGAGTTTTTGGATGATGGTAAGCTCATTATACAATGATAAATACACTTTTACATTACTTGGAATCCTATTAGTATTTACATAATCTGATTACTTGACATTTCATTCAAGAATATAAATATAGTCGTGTAAACAAGTCTTTTTTATTTAAAAATATTATTGGCTAGTTGTTTTCGTGCAGTTTCACCCACTGCTCCTTCCTTGAGAAATGGAATCATCTACAAAAAGTAATTGTTGCATTTCAACCATTAGTTTAGAGGCAAATTTTTTTGAAAAAAAAAACTACTTTCTCACGTGAATTAACATGCACAGACCAATTCTAGATCCAAGTCGCACTGACGACCATTCTCGGCCAAAGCTTGCATGAAAGCCGACAAATGTTCAGTTAACATTCTAACCACAAAGAACTTAAAGTCCACTGCATTATATAATAGCATAGATTTGACTCTGAAGCTAATATTTTTTTATTCCTACAGGTGAAGGCAATGTTTGCGGCGTGGCTGCAGTGGAAGTGGAATGGACGCGCGGCGCCGGCGGGCGGTGGGAGATGAAGGAGATCCCCGGCACCAACAAGGTGTACAAAGCTGACCTCGTACTGCTCGCCATGGGCTTCCTCGGACCTGAACGATACGTCGCTAACCAGCTTGGTAAGTAGTTCTTATCCTCGAAGGAGTAGGCACAGTATAATCACCTACTTGCTTAGAGATCTTGTCAAACTCAGTCAAAACTAAATAATTCTTTTAAAAAACCACACTTCAATTCATTCAATTTAGACAATACTTAATATTCTAGCTAATTTTGCAAGACTTTCTATGAGATTTTTGCTATTTGATGCGACAAAAACATGAAGTCACTGCACACAGTCACAAAAGAAATTATATTCAATTTGACCGGCTAGTACCATATACATATAATTAGGTTTCTAATGACAATTGTTTCATACACATTCATCTGTCACATATTTAAATTCACCTTAATATTTTGATTCCTTCCTCAGATCTTCCGCTGGACGCTCGAAGCAATGTGGAGACAGAGAAATCGAACATTTACAAGACACCCGTCAGCAATGTATTCGCTGCTGGTGGTATGTATTGTGCACAACTAAACACAACAATAAATAAAGTCAATCTGTTCATGTAGGTACATTATAATATTCACACCTTAAATGTGTGCATATCTGAAATTCCGTCCTATTCTGGTCCAATGGCCTGGCATGACATGGCTCTCCCACTTAGCTAGGTCTGCCTTACGAAGCAACTGATTGATAATAGTTATTTAATCAACCTTTTGTCCACAGACTGTCGCCGCGGCCAATCATTAGTGGTCTGGGCGATATCCGAAGGTAGACAGGCGGCTAGAGCAGTAGACACATACTTGTCTGGCAAATCCAGTTTGCCGGGACCTGGCGGCGTCATATATGACCACTGAACGACACTGTATACACAGTGGTCACCGTGTATTATTACTAGTATACACAATGGACCATAGAAACACATAGGATCAACCTATTTGGAAAAAATCATCAAAAGTCGGGATACGTCCATTATTGCTGGTCAAATGGGGATGGGAAGGTGTCATATTGCTCTAGTAGTCATCGAATAGAGGATGATACTGAGGTCTCTTGGTAACTGATCACAGTTTTAAGACATAATTATCCGGGTTTATTGGTGTCTTCCATCTATTTGGTCCGAGCAAACTATAGGACATTGTGTATAACAGTTGATTAGGTTAGCACAACGTTTCGTGGCTGAAATGTCACTTTATTCGCGTCCATTTTGTGATGATTCGGCGGCTGACGGGCTCTGCATACAAACATAACAAGTCATAAACAACAACAATCGACTTTTTAACCAAACTGCTTTTAAATAACCTCTATAAGATCCATTTTTCCGTGACTCGCTTGTCAGTCGCCCCATATCAAAACACAAAATTAACTGCGTTTGTAGCATTAGGGCGAGGTTAGGCCGCTATAGACGCTTCGTTACCAACGTTAAACAAAACTAGATCTTATATAAACGTAGGAGATTTGAAATTACAATATCAATTAAATCACATCGTATTAAAATTATTTATTTGATAAAACAGATTGAAAATTACGACAATAATGTTTAGGCTGCATTGTTATAATTATTTCGAACAGTTGAGATTAGTTTTTGAAAATATAATTGTTTATATTCTGATGCAGTTTGTTTAAACAAAGTGTCCCTACGTATAAGTTGACGTACATTACATAAATTGTCGAATACTATTTTAGATCTTAATAACAATATATTATGATACATTATATATTATACATACTGTTTGATATAATCATTTTATGTGTAATCACATTCCGTTTTTTAGACTTTTTGGTCGTTATTACGTTTTATAGAGGATTTTCATTAATTATTATTATTGTAAAAATGCTATATCAAACCAAAACACACTATTTGGTTAAGTAAAAATAATAATCATTTAATTTAAATTTACCGTAGAATTTATTTGATTAAAATGTGATGTTAATAAAAAATATTATTTTAATTATTTGATATCAATGTGAACGGACAGTGATCTCTAGTGTCATATAAATTCGATACATTGTTGGTTAAATTATTATTTTATCTGTTTTTAATGTTATTGTTTTACTGTAGATATTAAGAAGCGATCTTCATCCAAGATATCTGAATCATTGCTTGGTTCTTGACACAAAATTAATAGAACAATATTCAAAGATTTTGAATTTAGATCGCTTATTGATGTCGACCATTAGATTGTACAGATTGTAGTCAGTATTTTTATGTAAAATGTATCTTTTGTAACTTAATAACTATTTGTTTAATGTCTCTACAAAAATTCGCTCAGCAAGTCCGACATTTCATTAATAGATTTCCAATTTTCTTTCAGTAGAGATAAGGATTGAAATCTATTGAAGAAGTTTTCGACTTCTGTCGTTATCGTTGTAGGGACTACCAATTCTTCACGGTCTAACAAAAAATAAAGAAAACGGTTTTATTTCTTTTTATGTAATTTAATAGTTAATGATTGTAGTTGCTCACATACATGGAGTTATGTAACATATACTAGAAATAACAGTTTCAATGTCTAACAGCACTGGTTGAACTTAGAGCATTTATTTGATAACAATCATCATGTATTTTCTATTGAGATTAATTTTATATTCATTAGAAGACAAAGATTCTTGTAAACTAGACTCATAACTTCAGTACTACAAAAATAAATTTAAATATTAAAAAAGCATTATCAACAGACCCTCCTGACGCCTCCTCCTCATACGAGAATTTGCGTTCATATACATATAAACAAGAACTTTAATCTTAAAAAAAAAATTCGTGTCACGTGTTTGACCGCGATGGACTCCTAAACTACTAAACCGATTCTAAATTTGATTTGCATTCCGTATGCATTTTGATTCAACTTGAAAGATAGGATAGCTTACATCTCAATTTTTAGTAACAACAATATTATTTACCTTTTAGCAACGCAACGCGTGGGTGGGTCTGCTAGTATTCTACAAAACAAAGTCATTTTTAGGACGCCCAGTCCTTTAATTCTCTATCTCTAACCCTTAATTATACAATACCTAACGTCCCAAAAAGGAGTGCCGATTGCTTACCTTCAGGTGACGCGTCTGCTTTCCGTTCCTTAACCATAAAAGATATCATATAATAAAAAAATTAATGTTGCTAGTTGTAGGTAGAAAGTGCTATAAGTTATGATTTTAGTTTACAGTATAATCCATATTGTCTTCAATGTACTATTAAATATAACACAGATAATTAATATTATGTTACGTGTAGAAGTTCCTACGTAATCGTATAAGTTTAAAAGTCTCTTCATTTAGATATTAGTTTAGTTTATCTTATGGAGTCCTTTAACTAATTTTAGCAGTGATTTATTCTGTAAAAAGCATAAATATTTTGTTATCTAGCCCTTGCATTAACATTATAAATTTACGACTAAGATTCTTTCAAAAAGGGCTAACAATCAGTTTTTTATAGATTTAGGTGCTTATGTAAGCTTAACACAAGTTTTTACCTAAAACTATTCTGTCTGTCTGAAGAGACATTTGTTGAATTGTTTATTCTATACAATATACAATGTGAAACGAAACGTATTTTGAATTGTATAGTTCACTAAAATAACTATATTGTAGAACCGAAACAATGTAATATATAATTTTTTTTAATCGAAATATTTTTATTATGTCATCTTAAGTTTCACAAAATTATTATTTCTAATATTATTTTACTACATTTATTTAATGTTCCTTTGTTATTTTGATTTATTTGGAATAAATATTTTATTTTGATTTTAATCATTTTTTGTTTTTATTTCAATATCCGTTAACATTAAGCCTCCTATATAATTCTTCGTATAGTTAGTTCACATAATTATGTTAATGTCATTATAACATTATTTGAAATAGATGGGCGTTAACATAACACAACACAAAAAAAAACAATTTAACAACTGTTAAAGAGTGTAGTTACATGAATTTACTGATCCAAGTACACGGAGATTCAACGTCACTTTTATAAATATAACACATCGCCAAAAAAGTAGGTACAAAATATCATTGTTCGATCTTTAAAAGCTTATTCGGCCTTTTGATAGCAACAAATTATAAAAACTATTTAGATAAATGATCTTTGACAAGATATAGCCGTAGTAATTATAGTTGATGTTGAAAATAATGGACGAGTATGTTATGAAAAATGATATGATTGACAATAATAAAAGTCTATTATGAAGCGAAGTCTGTAACGAATATTGTATTGGAAAAATAAATATTTCAGCAAAGTATACCTGTCTTATTTCATTTTAAAATACGATCGGTACACTAGTGACCTTGCTTTTCTCAAAATTAGCAGTAGCTTGTTGATGAACTAACAGGGTTAAGTTTTCGAGAACTGGAGGAAATAAGTGGGGAGTGAACAATGAACACAATGTTCGGCCGGGGTTGCGGGGAAGCTCAATGAGAGCAGGAGAAGGAACGGGGGGTTTTGAAGTCAGTAAGAGTCTGACACTCTCTCCCGCCTGACCCTGGGCGGGAGAAGTCATTTGATGATTTGCCCCTCACAAAAAAAACCTCACCAAAAATAACTATTATATAGTTGGAACATAATATTTTAAATTTGTATGCCACCTCTGTTCTGTGTTCAACAATAATATGTCGGCAAACGAACCTATTCATTAACCGATGGTAAGCAAGCGGCGCCACCCATGGTAACTCGTAATATTAAGAGACCCCATTCGTGCTGAAGTATGGCTGTCCCACACACAGTTGCATTAAAGACATTTTATTTGCACTGGGTGGTCATATTTAGAACCTATAAAGGCAAACCGACTCCTCTATAGACCAGCTCCGAAGTGATGAAGTCTTCAATGGGCAACTCCACGCTGTTAAGACACATCTCTGAGCAGACTTGCATAGGGAGGTTAAGTACTATAAAGTCTAGGGACTCTAGGTTTTTATTTTTTATCTTTTCGATTAGAAGAAAAGTTTCATTTTTGGAGAGAATACACTTATCAAAAATGCTAACTTCTGAGGCTGACTTGTAAGCAGGCCCTTATTAAAAGTCGCAGAGCTATAGACCACTGTTCGCAGGTTATAGAAGATACCGCTTCGCTGATAATCTCTCATTCTTCTTCATTTACGTGACAATCTCATAATATCTCGAGGCACAGATAACAAGAGACATTTAGCCTAGAAGTGAGAGCCATGCTTTGGCACGAATGGGTCGGCTGGACCGGAGTGATACCACTGCCTCACAGAAAACCGGCGTGAAATAACCACAGCGTTGTGTTTCGCCATGTGAGTGAGGTTACCGGAGGCCCAATCCTTCCCCTCCCCCAATCCCTCCTCAATCCCTAAATCCCCAAATTCCTTATCCCTAAAAGGTTGGCAACGCACTCGTACCTCCTCCGTCTGCTCGTTTGCCGACCTATTTTAACATAAAAAAACCTAGCTAAAAAAGACAGTCGTGACGTAAATTAATAAAATATTATTATGAGAAAGTACCTAAGAGCAATAATTTACGACAGCCCCAACCCTTAGCAGTGGTAGTTTTTAGTACTTACCTAAGTAAAGTATGCACTCCCTCCCGCCACAACCTGGGCGGAAGCGGAAGAAGTAATTTGATGATTTTTCTTCCACCACTCGACCATCAGGGGTCATTAGGGGATGATGCATGTTGATTATGTCAAGTGTCCTACGGTACTAAGGGCTATTTTAGACGACCTTAATTTTTAATTTCATTTATCTAAATAAACAAAAATAAAAATAAAACTGTGCCCCACACTAGGATTTTCTCCTTAATCGTGAGCGCATTTACATTTACGAACATGAATCAACATATCTACCTACATAACCACCCAGACCCAAAACAACAATTTGTGGATCGCAGAAAGTGTTGGTCGAATCAGCAACACTTTGCACAGCAGCCAGTTTCCCAGCCGAAATGCGCCAACCATGCCGTCACTAAACCTAGGCTACATAAGTACAAGTTAGTAAAGACAGGCAGAAAATATCCTGCCTGTCTTTACACTGGATATTTTCTCGATGCCTCCCCTGTACTTAACAAGGGAGGCAAAACAACAATATGACAAAATTTATGAAGACACGAAACTCAAGCTGCAATGCGATTCACTAACAGAATCATCATAGATGTTAACAACGACGCGTTTACGGATGTTTCATCGTAAATATCGCTTCTAAAAACAACGTTGATAAAAACCGTATTCGCTGAGCTACATAAGCTCGTCGACGATCTGCCGAACAACGATGATGAGTATGATGTTGGCAGTGTTGCTATGTTTAATCTAGAGTATAATCGAGAAAATCTCGACTAACCTATGTTTAAGTTATTTCGTCATTTTAAATTAATACAAACGCACAAGACGTATCTACAAATCACGTTATATTTAATAAGCAACAAATGTTTAATTAATTATATTATTTTAGACTTGGAAAATAATTAATTTTGATTATAGCAATAAAACAAAACTAAATCTTTGACACTTTTATTTTTAGGTTATGTATTTCAAAACAAACAACTTGATCTTATCTTGAAAGTTTTTTATCAAATTACGAAATTCCAAAGTTCTAAGTGGTGTTAAGTGGCTAAGTGGACTTTAAAAAATTGTGCACCCCAACCCAATGACGTTCTACTTGTTCTGTGTTTTAGTTTGGTCCCAAACCTATCGAAAGTAAGTATATAGTTACATTTCTATATACCAGTTTGTGGAACATGTATAGCAGTTTGTGAAACTACTATATAAGTAACCAAAATATTTAACTTTTAGTGTCTCGCAACGCATCTCCTTCGTTAGATCAGCTGGAAAAGCTAGTCACCTTTTTTGTATTCTCACATAATATTTTTTGGTAACTCCCATTAGCTAAAAATGCGAGAGTGCATAAAATCTAGAATGTGATAAGTTTTAGACATTTTTCACTATAAGTATAGTGATATAATAGTTGTAATAATAATAATATAAATTTAATTAATTTAGTTATACTTTAGTTTGTTTGCAAATTCCTCCTTTACGTTTCGTCTTTGCTAAAAATGGTGAAATATCTTCTTCCAATTGTTTAATTGACTCTTCAGTCAACCTGAATACCTTAATAAATTCTGTATCAGTAGTAAGAAGATCCATGTTACGTATCACATGTGCCTGACTTCTTTTTTCTACATTATCTCGACGCTTAGCTTCTTCCAACAAAAAAATCATACAGGAAAGACGAACTGCCATTTAAAACATTAATAATAGGCATTAAAGTTTCACGAATTAAAATACGGTAAACAAAACAATACTAAGCATTTATAATTTAAAAAATAACTTGTTTTACTTACGTTTTAATGTCTACAACCAAGGAAACATCTTCAATTTACAAGCTTTACGCTTTGACAGGTAAAATCTAAGGCGAAGGCGCCGTTGTCGTTGAAGGCGAGGATGTTTTGTGTTTCTGAATACCGTTTTTCATACATTCGGAACCATATTTTAGTTCTATGTCGCGCCGTCGACATCGTTGTGGCGCTACGACCGCGCAGTTTTAACTAAAGAATACCGATAAGTTTTCATCAGATGTTTCAACGATGATTTCTCGGTTGTAAAGATGTTTTGCCTTAGTGAATCGCACTCCTGCTTCCTACCTTCTGTTTACCTGTCTAGTCTGAATTTGATACAATTATCATAATCGAAGCATCCACATTTGTTCACACATCGTTAAACTCCTTATAATCCATAATTAATTTGACACAATTCATGTTAGATAAATGGGACATAATGTTACGATCAGGTGAATTGACTTCAGTCGATATCTTGAATCCGTCGGAAGAACTTTCTCCGTGGTTCCCGATAGCAGTTGTTTTATTTGTGGTAAGTGACAAAAAGTGTAATTCCTATAAAGTCGCATATTTCGGTATATAAGTAGGTTACCTATGTTGTTTGTTTTATGTTGTGTTAGCTATTTTCCCAAAATAGGCCTTTTTACAAATTAACTTAGATAGATAATGTTTGAGCATCATCAGCCTAAGGCGTCAAGCCGAACAAAAGGCTCTTGCCACACGAAGAAGGTTTAAGCATTAAATTATCATGCTTGCATAAGGCTGATTGGTGATATCAAACTTTTAATTTCAAATTATAGGTACCTACTTTAGTCCCGATTTCCTAATTTTGTTTTTCCTTCACTGTTTTTGTCTGTGGGGTCTAAATAAACTTGGAATGTACATATACATAGATAACTAGGAAAACGTCACATAATCACTTACCTATCTGGATGCGAACCCTGAGGCTATTGTGAACAAGAATCTAACGCCTTCATCCTTCGGACCATGTTATAAGTCGATAGATAGACCAATATACATATACCTAGTATTGAAAACAGAAAATGCATAGGGTCATGCCAACCCTCTATGAGTCGATGCGCTGGTCATTGAAAATCCTTCAATTTACAATACTTTCTTAATAATTACATTGATCTGAGCAGTTGCTTTGGCAACCTTTTAGCCAATATATAAGTACATCTGTGCAGACAGCATGTGCAGCCAGGCTAATTCTAAATACCAAGTAAACTTATTTTAAGAACATTTAAGATAAAGTCAAGTCATTTATTTCAATTAGACCCCAACAATTTTGCAATTTTGAACGTCAACAAAGCTCAAAGATAGAAATTGTCAGTCTGTCGGTAATTCCTCTTAGTGAACCTTATCGCTCGTAACAAAGTATAGATTCAACAATGGGAAGAACGAGCAAGAAACTCCACGATTCAGGGCTGATTTTTCAATAGTTTGTTAAAAGTTACCTGGGGAATAATGAATTATGATGCTGTCGCGTCCGCATGTTTGTATAAGACAGTGACAGCAACAATTTTATTCCTCAGATAACATTTATCAGACTAGGTATTGAAAAATCATCCCTTAAATCAGTAACAAATATACCCAAACCTATTCATAAGCTGATGTTCATTCAGAAACTTGATTTTAATTAATTCATTTCGGACATACAATTGTTCTCAGCGGTCAATAAACCTTATCTACCAACTTGAAATAAAACTTATACCTACACAACTTTTTATTAAATAGGTAGCGTAACTTCAACAAAATTATGACGCATTATGAACTTCAATACGGAAACGAAGTTCTTAAAACGTCGATAAATAACCAAATGAATTTAGCATTTAAGTGCTAAAATAAACAATCAATAAGTACCTACAGCGTCATACCTAGTCGACTTCCAAAAACATTGAAATGTCAATATTATTGGTCAAAGAATTTAGTCCATCAAAATAATAGGCATCTAATAGAAAAAAATGTTTAGTGGATGAAAGGACTGTAGGTAAGTATAAAGTTTTCAAAATCACATACAAATCTATAATTACAAATATATAGTAGGTATAAAAATATACCTAAGCTGAAGAGTTCGTTTGATTGAACGCGCTAATCACCGGAACTACTACTAAATTCGAATTGAATTATTACTTTTGTGTTGGATAATCTATTTATTAAAGGCGCTATGACCAATAGGTGCCGAGCAACGGGTGAATCCGCGCGTGCGCGTTATTAATATCATAATTAAGTATAAAATGGACTATGAGTTTCCAGATATTTCCTACTAAGTACATTCAATAATTAGTAGATTTTTTTTGTAAGGAGAAAATCATCCAATGACTACTCCCACTCAGGGCCGGGCGGGAGGGAGAGTCAGACTCTCTAAAAACGCCCCTGTTCCTTCTCCTGTTCTGGGCCACATATTTTTGTTGTGTGGGCCGAGGTCGCGGTGCCTCATTGCGTTTACCCCGCAACCCCGGCAATAAATTTTAAATGGATGTTTCTTACTCTTTCACCTAAAAACTACTGAAAAGATTTTGATGACAATTGGTTCAAAGATATTGTACTTAGATTAGTTTTTAATAACACTTAGGCTACCTACTTTTCGTTTAGTTTATTCGAATAAATTAGAATAACAATCACGAGTCTCACGCATGTTGAAAAATATCTGACTAGTTAATTTGGTATTTTCTTTTTATTTTGTAGTTTAGCGTAGGTAATAGGAATATTTCTTATGAGAACAGAAATTACTGTCGAGTTCTAATTCGTTAGACCATTATTCGATCTTTGTTACAATGAGAAACTAAGTTGGGAATGGTCAAATATATTATACATATATGTAATACTATTATTATATTATTTATTTGTCTATTGTCAACTTCAGGACCTAAAAGCAAATTGTAAAATATTTTTTCGTTAGTCATTCTCTTAATAATATGATTTGTATGTGGTGGATGGTAATTGGATTACGGAAACCAAACAGATCTATCTACATTTAAATGGACAAAAATATATTTTTGGAGAATGTACCTATTCCTTCAGGAATATTTAGAAAAGTACGACGATTCTTTTATCCCCAATAGAAAAAGTCGTATTTTTTTTTGTGTGCGGGAAATTAGATATGTCCTTACATTATTATAATTAGTACTTACCTACACATTAAATTGAACATTACAGTACCTACAACTAAATATGCAAGCCAAGGAGAAAGTATCAGCGCTGTATCAGAAGCTGGATGATAAGTTTGCTCAACAATTTGGATTTAAAATAAAAGACGTCACATTCAACAGAATAGTTGAGTACATGTATGCTCCAAAGGATTCTTCAAGTTTAGCTGTCACCAGGATTTTGTTTGGTAAGTAGGTACCTATGGAAACTATGTTTTACGTGGAGACTTTTTTATGTCATACATAGGTCGGCAAACGAGCACACGGATAACCTGGTGGTAAGCCATCAGCGCAGCCCATAGACAATCGTAATACCAAAGGAGTTCATACTGATTTAATTTAAGCCTAATGGAGCTATTCAGAAAAACGTACGTACATAGCCAAGTAAACTTACCCCCGGTTTCCGAAAGGCCGATCAATGTTAAAATCAATTTAATCTCTTGTCGAGTCATCTGATTGGTTGACTGAATAATCAACAACCAATCAGATGACTTGACAAGAGATTTAACAGGAGATTAGCTAATTTTAGCGTTGACAAGCTTTTCAGAAACCGGGTGTAAGTCCTTAGCTACGCTTAAGGGTTCCGGGATTGTGGGTGCAAGTGCAATTATCTAGCGCAGCCTTGGGCCGGAGCAGGAGAAGAACGACGGTCAGTAACTGTCTGATATTCCCTTTTTACAAGGGCGGCAGTAGTTATTTGATGAATTACTCCCCCTCATAAAAGCTTACTTATTAGTTATAGTATGTTATTAGTTATGTAGTTTGATAAATTATTATCAAACTACAAAGAATCCGACACTAATTATCACGAATTAAAAATGTCCTCCTGCTTATCCAGGACTGGCGATGCTGTTTGACATCCCGGACGAGCGCGGCGGTGCCTCCATGGTGAAGCGCTGGGGCGACCCTAACACCTGCCATTTTCCATTACTGCCGTTTATAACATCAGTCGGCATGCCTTACATGGCCCTTGTTTATGCAGCACTATGGATTGGTAAGCCTCCTCGACTGCGAAATTTAAATTATGTTTGGTATTCAATAATAGAGTACCAGTAATCATCCAGTTCGCTAGATATCTGATAACTAACAGCCCGCCCCTAATTTGTAGGGGTAACCAAACTTTCTTCTTCTTTTCGATAACACTCCTGACAATTACAAAAAAAACACAAAAAGAATTGTCATAAGTATCTGGTTTAGGCATTGTTGAGATATGCGCTTACTAACCAAATTTGCTATTCATTTTTATAATAAAGATTATTTTTAAATAATATATAGCCTCCTATCTTTAGTTGTAAAAACATAGTCATTTGGAAAGCCCCATAATCCTATTATGCTTCTATGTGACAATAAAAATAATTTGGCAAAACCATTTCCATTATCGTCTGTTTTAATCTACATGTTAAACTAGCTTCCGCCACCGGCTTAGCACGCGTATAAAGGTAACATATCCCAGGATATTAATAATGGCAGCGTTTACCTAAATCAATAGCTCGACTAAAATACGCAAATATTTTTTTTAATTTATAGCACTCAACTTCTCAAATCCGACCGACTCCAAAGAAATTCCCCTTACATACTTCAAACTTATAATATTAGTACCTATAGATTGATTTTTAGGTCAATACTTAAAACCACGGAGTAAGAACAAAGCTTGGAACTTACGTCATTAATAAAACAATAATTCATTCTACGTAAATCACTAAATAAACTCAATTTAAGAGATTTAAAAATTAAACAATGTAAATACTTCAGTCGGCGAAGCGAGTTTCAAGAAAAATGTTGAGTACTTCTTAAAAGCAATCGATAAGCATTTTCATAGATTTTATTTTTCAGTTCTATTGTAGCTGCCTCTTTTGATAAGATGACGTGGGCAAGCCATCCATAGAGCTAGAAATCCTACTAATATTATGTGTGTTTTGTGAATGTATGTTTCTTATTTCTTACACAAAAACGGCAACGACCGATTTGGTTGAAATTTGATATGTGTTTGATACCCTTTCTTTGAGAGGGGAAAGTCGTCTAATGACTTCTCTCGCTCAGGGTGGGGCTGGAGGGAGTGTCAGGCTCTTAGTGACTAAAAACCCCTCCGTTCCTTCTCCTACTCTAGGATTGTGCGCGTGCCCCGCAACCCCAGTTGAACACCAGCCTTAAAGCGCCCCGTAAGCAAAAAAAAATTAACATATAAGCTGCTTTTTATCAACATTACACCGGGCGAAGCCGCGGGCTTCAGATACTAACAGTACTTATAAAACAAAAACGTTCCTTGCAAACCCTGCACTATTCGAAGGGGCCCAAAGCCCAGATACGGACTAATAATGATGATGAATGCTTTAGCCAAATTTGTGATCTCTTCCCCAGGCGCGCTCTGCATCATGCTAGGCTACAGGTTCCGTGTAGCAGCACCCGTGTTCACCGCGTGCTACTGGTACCTGTTCCTGATAGAGAAGAGCTTCTGGAACAACCACAGCTACCTCTTCGGGCTGGTCGCCATGTTGCTCAGCTGTACGGAGGCTAATTGCTATTGGTACGGATTTTTTCCCGTTTAACTCAATAGGTATTACTTGAAAGCGTTTTAAGCGGATATCATCAGTGGATACTTCTTTCGCCTTAGCGAAAGGTCAGCAAACGAGCAGGATTACTTGATGGCAAGCATTCGGCGCTGCCCATGGACCCGCAACACCAGAGGAGTTTCTCGTGCTTTGCTGACGTTTTGGGGATTAGGGATTTGGAGATTTAAGGATTGGGGGTTTGATTAGTTCCGAAACCAAATAGGCACCAGCTACTCTTATTCTCTTAATAATACCTTAACTGCGACAGATTATAGGTACTAAACGATTTCTACCAATTGAACTGTTTGGTATGAGTGGTGATGATGGTATTTGTATGTTATTATAACTTATATTTACAGGTCCCTTGACGCTTATTTAGACCCTACAACAAAAAAGGCAACAGTGCCATACTGGAATTATTTTATCCTGAAGTACCAATTTTTCATACTGTATTTCATGGCTGGGATGAAGAAAGGTACAGCGGAGTGGCTAACTGGGTATTCTGTGCAGAATCTCAGTGAACATTGGGTGTTTGACCCTTTCAAGTGAGTAGTCCTCCGTAAAACCATAGCGAAAAGGTATTTGTCGCGTAAACTTACTCCAATATGGACAAGCGAGTTATTATTGGAGATCAATTGACATATAGGTCAATAATTTACATTTACAAACAATCAATTGACTGAATGCCTATTGTTTGCAAATGGATAAGTATTTGCTTTGTAGGAATTCGAAAACAGTAGTCACAGTTTTTGATTTCATTTTTGTAACAATATTTTACTATTATTTTGCTACTTCGATCAGCAAGATCTAAGATGTCAATTTCTTATCCTTTCTCTCTACCTAAAAATAGGCACCTGTGGCCTATATTTAGTTAAGCGGCTAGTTACTAGTTATCATGAATAGATGAATTTGTAGGTAAAACCAATAAAAACTATACATTGTTCGGTACCAGCAAAGGTGCTACTCTAACTAAGAAAACTTCCTTGCAAGTGCAACGTTTCGACAGCTACATTATCATCACTTACTTCCATTTTTCTCTTGAATTTAGAGTTTCTTAAGATAATCTTCTAAATTCCGTCTAGAATCCTCCTAGAAAAGATGAAGTTCTCTTTTATTTGCAGATTCTTCTTAACAGTGCCCCAGACGGATTACCTGGTGGTGCACTGGTTTGTGTTTATGTTCGACCTGACGGTGGCCATCTGGATGATGTACGCCAGCACAAGGCACGTTGCTATGGTCTTCTGTGCTCTGTTCCATTTGATGAACAGTAGACTCTTTCGGATTGGTAAGTTCTTTGCCGTTGGGACTTCATTGGTAAACCAATATTACATGAACTTGTCTCGAAAAAAAAACTGTTAAATGTATCTACAAATTTTAAAGATTCTCCTTCATTGTAACTGCAGGGGCGATGCAAAGTTTGTTGCAACGGGAAATAATAAAGTTAAATGCCCAACTTCAACTTGAAACAGATGTTTTATATTCTAAATTTTCAGGCATGTTCCCTTGGGTGTGTTTGGCTACAATGCCATTATTTTACCCGTTTGATTGGCCCAAAAAACTAGCACCGTACTCAAAATGTTTATACCGAAAGGCGCAACAGACTGTCTGTTCTAAAATTAAACAAATGCGGAAGGAAGCAAAGTGTGACTGTCTTCCGAAAGATTCAATGGATCAATTCGATTCTGAGGAAAAAAATATGGAACTTAAAGAACACGAAGAAATAGTTACTAATAAAACAAATAGAAATGGAACAGATGAAATTAATAAAGTTGAAACCAAACCTGATATTTGTAAGGAATTGGCAAACATTGAAGAAAATAGTGTCAACGATCAAAATAAATATGTTCATAAAGAAGAGAAACCATCAAATGAAGTAGCAACTATTGGCAATGATTTGCACAAAGATAACAAAAGAAGAAAAACTACAGTGTATTTGATTATGGCATACGTTTTTATTCAAGCATTTCTACCTTATTCACACTTTATAACAAAGGTAAATTGAATAACAAGCACTTTAACGCTATAAATTGGCTCAATTCCGTTATTTTTTCAATTATTTTTATTTAGTTTTGTTTGATTATTTGTTGTTTTTGTATTTTTAAAGTAGGTATTTATTATAAAAAAATATGGTTTGTAGTTTCTTTCAGGTCACCACTCTCAATACCCGATTGGTATCCAAATGCGATTGACCATTCTTAGCTATAAGTCATATAAAAGGTCAGGAAAGCATTTAAAAACTAGCGCAGTTTTAAATGGCTACGTAATCTCTAACTTCTTTAAGCACACATTTCTTTCTTGAATTTGCTCATTGAATACTTCCACTAATGAAAACGTCGAGGCATGAATTTTAAATTAAATTCACAGAAACTTATCTTAAGCTTGAAAAGCCATCAAAGAACTTTGCAGCTGCAGAGTGGGCGGCGATAGGCGAACGTGGGCGTTTGCACGATGCTCACTTGAAAAATTAAACAGGCTTTTCAAGTTTGACCTAGAATCGTGATTATTAACACTTTTTTTCATAAAATATCGTATGTATATATGCAATTGCAATAGTAATAGAGTGGTAAGCCCACTCTTTTACTTATTAGGAGTGCAAATTAAATATTTTGTCGAAAGTCCCCCCAAACCACAAATAAACTTAAACCAATTGACCGAAAAATTTTTTCGTTTTATTGTTTTTAATGGGAGCCTTAAGAAACTCATAATTATCGACCTCTTCTTGTTATTGTCTTCATCATCAATATCACCCTTCTTCTTTACTTCGAGCGATGAGACCTGCTCGTGTGCAAAATATAGTAAATTAGTATACTCCGTTTCAGGGTTATAACAACTGGACAAACGGTCTCTACGGTTACTCCTGGGACATGATGGTCCACACATGGGACGTTAGCACTGTCATCGTCAAAGTTGTGGACAACGAAAGCAACGAAATGATGTACATTGACCCTCAAATGTACACTCTTAACGACAGATGGTCTCGACATGGAGACATGGTCTACCAATACGCGCATTGTTTAAAAAACAATCTAGAAAAAGTGAGAGAAATAAATTGGCGTTATCCATCGAAGGTTTTGTCTAGAAACATTTCAATCTACGTTGATATTTGGTGTTCAATGAATGGCCGATTCGTCCAAAGAATGTTTGATCCGAAGGTGGATTTGCTCAAAGCGTCGTGGTCTCCGTTTTGCAAGGTACCGTTCTTGATGCCTTTACTGGACGAGGCGATACATTGGAGGAAGGGCATGGATAATATTAGGAGCGATGTTCATTCCTGGAGCGAGTACAGTGATGTGGTTTTCTTTGCTGATTTTCCAGGTTGGTATTAGCGTTTACTTTTATTTTCCAAGGATCCTGTCATAACCTGGTTTATTTATAATTATTTGACATTCCAATCCGGATCCCCAGCTACCTCAATAGTTCTACTAAAGTTAAGAGCTGTTAAAAAAAAGGAAATGTTATAGCTAAATCGATACTTTTTTGCCAGTGGTAATCTTTCTATAGAAAAGATAGATTAATGTTTAATCACGACCTTACCAGCATACTACACTTAGGCCAATTTTTTCGTAATCGATTTTTTGCCTTATCAGTTTATTATATGGTTGAAAATCTTGTGAAAATGGGAGTAGATTGATGTGTCGGTACATATTTTAAGGAAATATAATTAGTTAGTTTCTTGAGTCACACCCTTAGGTCCTTTTTATACGGGACTAATGTTGACAAATACTGTTAGGCACTGACTAACAGAGTTACTAATAAAATATAAATACTAAACATGGCTTTCCAAGGTGACAATATAATACTTAAGTCATAATAACTAAAAAAGAAGAAACATCCGATAATTGGCAAATTATAATGATTTGATTATTTTTATACCTAGGTAATATTATTATTTAATTTTCGACTTTAAATTTTTTGATTATTTACATAGGTGTACATTCTATGCTTGTTGTAAGTAAGTACATAAAGTACGTTTACAAAAATAAATAGTATACCTATGAAATCTTTATTTACAAAAAATAACAAAAAAAAAATCTCATGAAATATTTTAAGGACGTTTCACACTGTGATATTATTATTGTCTGTACCTATGTACTATGTACTGTCAAAATGGAAGGTCATTCTTTCGATTAAAGTAGATAGTTATCTACTGATTTGTAAAAACTGGAAATCAGGTTTTTATAATTCCACCTACCAACTTAATTAAGCTGTATTACCTCGAATATTCCTTATTATTAAGTTTAACGAGTAAAGTACTCGCTCAACTGTTCGTCGACGCACCTTGACTAGTTTCTAGCTACTTACGGGATCCATAATCTTGAAAACCACTGTACTGAATGATTTATATACTTATAACTTTCTTCAATAAATTTTATTATTTATTAAAAAAAAAAAATAACTTCCAATTTTCCGCAGGTTACGATCAAGAAAAATACATTCCAGAAGAGTTGCAAAATGTTACTCTAACTATTCTAGAAGGTGATGTCGTCTTCGAACCCGAGGTGACCCAACAACGGATAGGACAGTCCTTCAAATTAACTAAAGGAAATCGCATCCAGATAATACCAGGAACATTCCATAAAGTCATAAACATTGGAAAAGAACCTGCTTTCTATATGTATACCTTTTTCAACCACACCCAAGAAGAACCACATATATTAACGACATCTAATGTTAAACTACCAATTTTCAAAGAATTGTACCGCAGATTTTTTAACATGTTAATTTTCGCTGATCTAGTTATTAAAAATATATTTCAATTGTTTAAATTTTCACAATGCAATTCCTAAATTGTTAGTAGATATTATTATTCAGTATATCAACAAAAACGCTTTTCATCATCATCAGCCTAGAAGTACCCACTGCTGATTAAAGGCACAGTATAAATATGGAATCCCTATTTATTTATACTGTGTCAAAGGCCTCATCTCACACGAAGAAGATATGAGCATTTTAACACTAAGTTTAGGTTTCATCATAATGTTTTTAGCATCGTACGTCAGTTGTTTCTAAATATGTAAGGGTTTACCATTGACATAGGAAATATATGGACTTGAAATACCTACGAAGAAAAGGTGCATACCTACAATCCAAAATGTCGCATAAGATGGCTGCCGTTGCTAGGGTTGTGCCGACTAAGTATTTAACGAGTATCGATACAATTTGAGTATAAGTTCTACGTAGGTATAGTTTTAGGGATTAGCCAGCTGATTAACGGTATGTTTTATGGGAAATCATCTAATGTCATCTCCGGCCCTTTTCGTGACAGACCGTTACTGACTAAAATCAACTCCTGTTCCTACTTTACCGTCGGCCTAGCTAGAGCCCGGAACCCGGGGTTACCTTGGTCTCTTGATTGGCTAATGATTTTCTCAAGTCGAATTTGTATTCATATAACTCTACGTAAAGCGTCTTTAAAAAAAAAGGACTGTGTTTATGAACAGCGTTTAATGGAATGGTGAAATAGAAAAAAGATAGTGTTTGTTAAATGTTTATCTTTATATATGTGAAAAACCTGTAGGAATTTGTGAAGTGCTCGCGCACAATTTCGGTGGGTCTGATTAAGCGATGATATCTTCGAAACTACGTTAGCACAAAAAAGATAAGTAGTGAAGTCAATCTTACTGTATGTATCTCACTTATTAAGCTTGGTGGTCCCACTGGGATCGCCGCCAACGCCGCTCTGTCAATCGCGCCCGGATAATTATAAAACATGATAATTTGAACTTCTACTTATGTAACTAAAACCAATACCAAAATATTGACGTCTTACTTTAGCCTTACACAAAACTGAGGAAACATCCATTGCTAAAATAGATTATTTAGGATAATGTATCTTGAATTTTAAATGGGAGATTATATCGATACTTTTGTGGAATGGTACGTAACTATGCCATTTTGACATATTATTGTAAACAACATTTTTTTACTAAAACTGTCTCACAGACAGAAATAGAAGTAGATATATATACTTTGGCAATAGATTCAAGTATCCGTAACATTTTTTTCTATCTATGTGGATTATTCTAAGTAATATTTGATGAAAACTGTTTACTAACCTATACAAAGACAATTGAGGTTGATTTTCGTTCTTTTTTGCACCACACTGCACAATACAACACACAGGCATATTGTATTTTTGTTTCACTATATATGTTAGAAGTTTAAAAAAATGGTTCTTTGTAATTTACTGGAAAACCGCAATAATTTAAAACATAAACAACCGTTTGACAGCATAACTACCATGAAACTCAGGTACTCTGAGCGCTTAAGATGGCGGACATGGCACTTACCTACAACTTTGCTAATGTCAAAATGATTTGTTGCCATAATAAGCAACAACTTAAATATTGTTGTCCCTTTTGTCTAATACAATTATTGCCTAAGAAAGAGTGAGAAAAAACTATATTTCATAGTTTGTTTCATATTTCACTCATATTTGTATAAGCATGTATACTTCTATAATAACAGGGCGCCTCTATATATTTTCTATCTCAATGGGGTTTACCCGCTGCTCGGCTCGGCGCCCATTTAATCGTAGCGTAATGTTTTATGGACTATAGCACTCAGGAATATTGTAGCTATCTATCAGTAAAAGAATTTTGGAAATCCGACCAGCGGTTCCAACGATTACCCCCTACATACAAACTTGCAAATTTTACCTCTTTATAATATTAGTATAAGTATAGAAGATGTAACTCGGAAAACGTCACTTTGGTAGTATTGCCAGGTTAGACCCACATTAAAAATAAATGTCGTGTGACGTTAAAAATGCTATTTGCGTTGCAAAACTTGTATCTATTGCATTAGCACTAAGTCTATTGTTGTACATTTACAATGTAAGTACTTACCTGTCTATTTAATTATAGATGTTTTTGTTATAATACTATCATTATAAATTCAATATTTTATATTCAAAAAGAAAGATTATTTTTGTCAGCTCCGAAATTTACCTACTTAAAAATTATTATATAAAAATATTATAAAGTTAAAAATTATTTTTTTTTCAACTGAATTTGTAGTCATTGTCTAATAAATATTTTAAAATAATTTAAAAACAGTTTTCTTTTACGTACGTAAACGATGTAATTCGATTTTTTGTTCACTCAAGCACTTAAATAGCTTTGCAGCATGACTTAAAACGTACTTATAGTTATTTAACTAAGTTATTTGTGTGATTGCCATATTAATTTACTGGATATGTAAATAAATGTACCAACTTAATAAGGTATGGTTCAAGAAATGCAACAATAAAAATATATACTGTGGCATTTTCTTAGGTTTTTGATTGTATAAGTTTACTACAAAGTACCTAGTATATGTATGTATAGGTGTTATTTTTCAACAACTAGCTCTAACTCGCGGCGTCGCTCCCGTCATTTGACTAGCAACCCTACTCTACCTACCCTACTCTATCTACCGTACTCTATCTACTCTACCTACCTACTCTACCTGACCTACACTACTACTACATTCTCCAATTCTATGTCCTTCTCCCAGTTCATAGCTAGGTACCTACCTCCCTACGAATTTTCAGCCAAATTGGTTCAGACGTTTTTGAGTTATAAATAGTGTAACTAACACGACTTTCATTTATATGTGTAGATGAGTTTATTTTAAAATAATTAAATAGAATAAACAACATAAACTGATTTTTCTTATCTCATCTAACATACGATATGCTTAAATAATATCGCCATGCCTACCTCCCTTTGCAGCAGTCACATAAAGCGATCCCATCTTTGCGGGTCCTATTAAAATCTTGCATTAGTTAGTGAATTTGACCTTACAATAAACCTTGAAACATTAGTATAGGTTGATATCCCCAAAAACGGCGACGCTAAAGATGTCAAATCTTTTAAAAAGCGCGGTTTGATATGTGTTGCCATGTTTTATTTTTGAATTCTGTCACGAATTCAATATGTCTAATACCATCTTTTAAATAAATAGCGGCGAGAAGTTTGCTGTATGCACAAATTATATATTTATTTAACTTAAATAAACATATAGTTTTAGGTTATTGATCTATAATTTCCATTATTATTTTACTTCAAAGTCAGATAAAATGAACGCAGCAGAATACAATGTTACCAAGTAATCAAAAACATCCAAGTTTGTACTTTTTTTGACTGGATTTATAGGAGAGGATAACTGCACATAAATTATGTGAGATATCAGGTGCTTTCATTTTGTAAAACCGTCATCATAATGTGATTTTATGTAGAAAAGCTTTAATCACATTTAACATTTCATAGGAGATTTTAAGATTTTTTTATTATAAGCAGTCCAGCTTATTTATTCAAAAGCATTATTAGAAGTTTTTATTTTAACCTTTTTGATGATGATGATTTTCTAAAAACAAAATATCATCCCAAAATATTTTATACTAAATTTCTTATAAGAAAATAACAAATTGACACATTTTAAGTATTTTGAACTTGGTAACACTGTATGGCGCGACGGGCGGATTCGTCTGTCAAATATAAAATGAAGGCGACAGCGACACACGGCGTGGCGTGAAACGAGTTCATTCATCTTTTCCTCTTGCCGCTGTGACGAGTCTTATAAGTTCGGGCTCGAGCCGACGCCTCGTCACTGCGAATAAATAGTAAAACCGAGGACTTTCCGTGATCATTATCGAAATTAGTATCAGAAAGGCAGCACGCCTTACCGCCCCTTCGAAATATTGACATTTTTAGTCATCTGTGATATAACGATACAGCGGTATCCTGTTATTCAATTTTAGGTTAAAAGTCTCATGTGATGATCAGTGCAACATTTTAAAAGTTTAAATATTGTGCGCGCTTGTGTCTCGTGACCGGTATTTGGACTGAACTTATAGAAAAATGGAGTCTCCGGTGATGGCTTATGCTTACGATATAACGCCGAATTACTCTTACATTTTCGAATTCGAGAACGAATTTATCCATACCGACTATCGGAAATGGATGACGGAAAATTGGACTGTGGCGTTCTATTACGTAGGGGTGTACATGGCGTTCATTTTCGGCGGTCAATACTACATGCAGAACCGACCCAGGTATGTAACGATGTCTTCCGTACCAAGTTCAGTGTGCCAGTGGCCCACTCATGCTAATTAACTGACATAATACAGGAAATAATGTAATCTCTTACTAGAACTCAACTTGTTCTGATTGCATGCTTACACACTAGCTGTTTCATATCAGTAGTTAGTCATTTTTATATTTAGAATATTAGGCATCCTGTGAAATATTAGTATGAGCCATATGTAAATTTTAATGAGCATGAATATCTTGGTTGTGTAAAAAATTCCATTCAAATTGGTCCAATTAAAATAATTCAGCTGTTACTAAGTAAATGTTAGGAATTTTATCTAATCAACTATTAATTTACTTACACAAAGTTTAAATATTTAGTAAATTAAATATACAAACTGTTAGATCATTACATTTTCTTAATAAGGTGCTATAAAATTATTATTCTTACTGTATTCATAAGGTTACTGACACTCCAGTAATTAGATCATAAATATAATAAAATAATTTGTAACACTTTATGATTTAAGAAAGTTGTTTATCTTTATGTAGTAAAAACTATTAGAAAGATACTTTTTACTAAGAATAAAGAATACTTGGAACAAGTATTACAAAATTATTAGATTACATATTTAAAAATATGCCAATGACAATTCGATGATGGTGTTGACCATATCGAAAAATTGTATTATTCCTATTAACCTGCTGATTCACTCTTATTGGTTGTGGCTTGATATTTTATGGCCTTTCCTTCGTATCTAGTTCTATTATTCAACACAAACCTGTATAATAATTATAAAATTCAGACCAGTAGTTCCAGAGATTAGCATGGTCAAACAAACAATCAAACAAACTACAGGTTAAGTAAATATCATGTAATTGCCAAATTTAGTTGAAAAATAAATAAATACTTTTTTTATTGAACTCTTCAGCTGTTAACAAGATAATAAATTATTTTGTAAGTATTTAAGTACCTAGTAAAGTTTAAACATAAAATTAACATTTTAACCTCCATAAAATGCAAAAACAATGTTCACTGTTAGCAATTTATCGTGTTGACATGTGAATTTTAAGTAATTTAAATAATTCTAATTCATTATGTTGTATCAGTAACACTCTTTTTTCACTAAATAAAATTCAAGTTTGTTACCTGACTTCTCACTTTGAGACTTTTATCTTAAAAAACAGGTTTATTTGTCTATCTATCCAAACACAACTCAGGAACAACTGAACCAATTGTAATGTAAACAATTACCTAGGTAGGTACACTTACTGTGAAATTTTTAAAAAGCAAAGTCATAGGGAAATTTTGTAAATGTATTCATTAAATAAGTTGCTAGTCATGGATACATTGACATTGAATTATTTTCATATGAACCAATGCTTCGGTCATAATAAATACTCCCAGTTTATAAATAAACCATTATGTGTTTTGTTAACTTAAAATTGCAAACAAGTTTAATCAAATTATAAATACTCTTTTTAATAACATGCTGTATTATTTTATATTATACAGATGTTGTAACATGATTAAGTAAAATTTTTATTTTTTTTTAAGAAAAATCTTCATTTGTTTTAGATATGGTATATACTAGTGTACCGGTGATAGGATTAGCAATCATTGCAATTCAAAAATTTCAGGGTTTACTCTACTACTGTGTCCCTCTGTATTTTATAAGACCTGCCAACCCTAATACAGATTAAATGATATAATGAATGAACATAGCATTAAATGATGTCAAAAGAAATGGTTTAAGTCTTTCTGGACTAGTCTTGTTCTTGAAATCTATTTAATTACCTAGATACCTGCCTAAAAATTTTCTCTGAAGATAAATAAAATGGAATCTAGTATAGATATCAATATTATAATGTCTGTCAAATGCATTTTGATGTTCCATTACATGACACATGTTGCCATAAATATCATGTAAGCTAATCTCGCGCGGTTTCTCCCGCTACTCAGCTCATAGGGCGATGTTTCAAAGCCTGCCTTTACCTATGTTTGTGGTATGCAACACAAATATGTTTTTCAAACCGAACCATTAGTTCCTGAGATTAGCGCGTGTTAAGTGTAAATAATACAAACAATATTATTATTATTATTACTTTAAGTATCCAATAGGGATTATGACTGAACCTATAAAAATAAAAAAATCAAATTAGTTTGTCAGCTAAATATCGAGAAAATAGAAATTGTCTTCTAAGCAAAGAAAACTGATAGAACGAATTTAAATTTGGAAGTAGGTGGTCGTTACGTCACCGCTCAGTTTAAAATGTACGGAGTTGTGATGCTCCACGATATTTCAAATATAATATATAAAATTCTCGTGTCACAATTTTAGTTACCTTACTTCTCCGAAACGGCTTTACTAATTTTTACCAAATGTTATATGCATATTCATTTGGTCTGAGAATCGGCCACCGCGCTATTTGGCGTACTCTTAAGTGATAAGGGCTGTTAAGCTTTAAATATTTTTATTTTTTCGGAATGATTTATATGGCAAAACAAAGTTTGCCGGGTCAGTTCATTTCAAATAAAATTGTCGCAAGTATAAACACAACCCATAAAAAAAAAACGAAAATATCTACGTGTCTAATGTTTTGAATAAATCTAAAAGACGGATATTAAATTAAGAATTAGTCATTCCTATTGTCTAGTAAATAAAAAATACGAGTTTCTCAATAATAGAAAACGTGAATACAATACAACATTAGATACCAAGTTCAGTAATTTTCCAATCAACATCATTCATCTTAACAATACAATTTACATAGATAATTGTGATATTGAAATGCTTACAGGAAATCTAATTTAAGTACATATACAACCTTCTTGAATACAGTTATAACTTCAGTACAAAATTTATTTATAGGTAGGTACATATAAAAAACAGAAATAGCGAGTCGGTACAATACCTATTTTTCAATAAAATAAAAATTGCATGATAATGAAACAGCATAAAAGATTTATTATAAAAAAATGTCTCTCTGCACAGACTTATCTCCGGAACCACTGCGCGGATTATAAAAGAACTCTTTTTCGTAGTGTACCAAACATTGGAAACGTCAATGGGGTTTAATTTATGAACATTCAGGAGAAAAACTCAATTTGGCTAAAGACACTAATTTACGTATGCACGGAAGTGAGTCTTAATTATAAAGAATTACAGAATTGTTCGACGTGGCCACAAGAGCTTCAAATCTCGTATCGAATTTCAGATTGTGGCATAGTACCTATAGTCCGTTCGAGTCTTTGTTTGGGGTTGATATGGATGGTAGAGGTAGGGAATGCAGTCAAGCACTTAATTTATATGATTAAAAAACTCATGTATTTAAATAAATCAGCCACATATTTTGTGTAAACTTCATAATTCTCTATGCGTGCATATATTAGCTTTGTTTCTATGCAGCTCTAAATAGTGTATTTACGATACGATATGATATGAATTTAAATAATAATAAAAAAATAACCTCCTGTGTACCGATCTTGATAATTAAAGGTTTTATTATTTCTTAACTAACGTCTGTTATTAGCATAATAGCCATATAAATACTAGCGAAACAAGAATAAAACTAAAACAAGTCTATAAAATAAAATCACTCGAGAATACAGTGAATTATTCACAAAACGACACGTGCGATGATATCAGTGAAGAGTCGCGCACGTGATTTTTACACCAAACAAGAACATCTGACGAAAATCTTACATCTGGTATCTGTCAGTGATAATGCAGACATTCAAAATGGCGTAATATTGTTGCATTATTATGTTTATCATTTAGAAATAGTATAATCCTTAACAATGTCGCAACGGTGCACGCAGGATAAAGTACTTAATCTAAGGTCGTGACTGAATCACGCTTTTCTCAAAAAGTAGTTGTTGGGTATACCGAAAAAAGTTCTCATGACTCATGACATAGCAAGAAAATGTTCTGCATCTGATTGTAATGCCATGCAGTTCACATGTGCTTACACGCACATAAACAAGCGTGTTTATTTTCCATCACGCGATCACTATCAGGTAAATTTACCGGTCAAGTAATTAGCTGAAATAATAATAATTATCTACAGGTTAACCCGTACGACCCGTCTTATCCCGTACTAAGGGTTAATACCTATGCAATATATTATCACGTTATTTATTATTTGTGTCGACCTCTTGACATTGTGTCATGGCCAGATAAGGAAGAAAAAATTAGGAAGATAACGTGTTTTGATAAATGTATCTTAAGATATACAATGTGAGTCGTCTTTCTGGCAATTATTAATGTCTTTGTTTCATTAATTTAGCTATGAACTGTAATATTTATATGTTAGTGTTTCTGTCTCGATCTGGATATCGGCAGATCATAACAATATAAACTTACTTCTTAAAGAAATGAAACAATCCCAACCGCGTCTTGCTTCACAGTATTACCATATTATTACGCCAACAATATGTCAGGAAATAAGCCTCAGCTACCTATGACCTCAAAGTCATGGAAATTAAATCACATCGTAATTATCTCAGGCAGGCAACACCTCAAGTTTCTTCGAGTCTTTTCGGAGACTTGCGTCAATAGACGGCAACGAGGGATCTGACCTTTGTTCCAAGTCGGCTTGGACAACTTAATTGGCGCGTTTGCTAACCTTCGTAATTAATAAGGCAAAGTCATGGGGCTTACTTGTGAGTACACAAGAATTAATTATGTTCTACAAATATTACACAATTCTAAATGTTCGGGATTCAAAGGTTTGTTTGCGCAGGAGATGCTCACATCACGTTACTCGCCATTCCAGCATTTGTTTATATTAAATGTTAAGTAGCGAAAATCTTTAGAACGTCATTAGTTGCTAGAATTGATTGACGTTCGAACGTATTCGATTTATATCGTACTTACATTATTTTAACTTTCACCGAAAAACGATTGCTCAATAGTGTTGCGCGTCGTTCAAATATACTATGAATGCTGCATATGAATTAATCATTTCCTAGATTTCAATGTATATATTATTGTTAATTAAAGTTCAGTCTTCTGTGTTTTAGGTTAAATGCACACTTGTGTGGCGTGGCTTGTCGTGTCGTGATAGAACGCACTAGTTTCATACATTTGACAGCACGCGACACGACATGCAAGTTTGTCTCTAACTATAGTGAATGCAAGACACCACTATAGGCTTCTGACGCGGCAGTAATATATATTTCCGCCTTCATAGTTTAAGCCTGTATTTAAACTGGTCATATATCATGATAACCGCAAGTCGTGTACTACGTAACAATATAAAAATAAGCACTTGTACTTGTGAATAATGTCTCAGGTAATGGAGGCACCACTATCCTTACAACAGACTGATTACCAACCGGTCTGTCGAGCCTCGTAATTATGGGGGAAATCCATATTTAGCAGTGGAAAACTACGAGCGTATGAAAATGCGCAAAAGTGGAACCTGCTCCTTTTAAATTTAAAAACATCTAAATTTAGAAACTCCATTATATCTGCGGCTGCAACCACAAAGACCAGAATGATTAGATGGAAATTAAAACCGTACCCAAAATCTATATTTATAATAAAGCTCGTAAATTGCTTTGAATTGGATTTTGAACCGTGCTACGAGGATTACGTAAAACAAAAATTGTTTTCGTAATAAGTAAATTTGATTATCTAATTCCATATATGTTTACAAACGCGATATTATGCTGAGAGTGGGTGAGTGGGACGCGCTCCTTCAGCCGGAGGGTGGGGTGGCCCGGCGGGGGCGAATCTCATGAATGAAACTCCGCATCTGATCTGCAACGTTACGTAACTCAGTTTGGCACGCTTTCATGAATAAAGCTCGTTTTCACAGCCACATTGCATTCTCGATTCATTCATATTGCCCATTTTCATGATTTTCCACCACACTGTATTCATTTCAATTCGCCCTTTTTCGAGTATCGCTTTTGTTTGTTTCATTTATCTTGCCGCGATTCAGTGAAAGTTTGATGCGGTAGGTACATTCTTGGTCCCCGTTACGGGCTTATGTATGACATCACATGCAGTCCGAGACTGATGTATGTCGGTTATATGAATAACAAGTAATATTTCGTTATACACCACTTAGTCGTTTTCTTGGACTTAACGAGCTCTTAAATCGATGAAGCAAAACAGATGAAAGTTTTAGAATGCTGTATTTAGATTGAAATGACACAAACAGCTGCACTTGCAATAGCTTATTCAGTATGATCACATCGATTACAGATGGTATTAATACTATTGAACAATGCAACATGTCGGTCAAGGTGTAAGTCGTCTATTTTCAGTATAATCCGTAGGCTTAGGTGGCATAACTCGGTGCGTTCAATGTTGAATTACGCCGATTACTCTTTACGAGACACTCTGACTTGATGGTGGTGATGTAATTTGATGAAAGTGAGCCTCATTTGGTTTAAATTGGATAATTTGCCTTAGTTAAGATAATTGCTTCAGCATGATATCTTTGAAACTGCGAGTTTAATGTTATGTTGACATTGACACTAGTTTTCCTGTGCTACACATTACCATTAGTTTACCCGCCAGTCCGCCACCCACTCAACCATAAACACTAAACAGTTGTAAAATGTAAACACCATTTTTTTCTCCTTTCAACGCCAGTACACATTTACCCTCGGTTAAATATCGCTTCAAATACAGAAGCACTTCTCAAAGTCTTTGTTTATAAAATGCTGAAGAATGGATTTTAGAAGTAAACAATGATAATAGATTCTCGTCCTCAAGAGTTCAGCTGAGTCGAGTGGGACTGCCATGTTGATCGTTAAGCAACACAAAAAAGGCGCGTTTTTTGCTGTCAAATATACGTCATTAGGTTTTTCTTCTTTTTTTTTTAATTTTGTAGAGTAGTCGGCCTTTGATCATTATTTTTCAAATGTAATTACTATTTTGTGGTTTTAATGGAATAAGCGTTATATAAGTTGTTATTTAAAGTTTATATAAATTCTATAATTGTGTAGAATTCATTAATCAAGGATGTAGCTTGTTCGTTCGTGTGCAGTTTGAGTCGAGGGTCGCACAATCAGGCTTTCATTCATATTCGGTTTTAGTTTCGTAAAAATAGTAAACATTCTGTTTAAACCAAGTTCGTGTTCAATGTTGAAATGATGACATTTCTATTTACGATTTGCTAAACGTTTATGAATTATTTGGCCTAGGCACTTATAGTTTTTCCGCTTTAATAAAAGCCAACCCAAGATGAAAAAAAATAAACTATTCCTTTTATTGCGTGCTCTGCAGATAGTATTGATGATATAACAGAACAATGGGTGAGAAATCGCGGATTTAACATTTTTTATTATTCGCCATTTTATTTTATTAACTTGTAGGTTTATACTATATTTTATAAAGACACTAATTGACTCAAATAAAAACTCGGAATTGACTTGTAAGTGATTTTTAAAAACTTCAAATGTTTTATTCATGTCGTTAACAGAGATTTGGAAAACTGCCCATTATTGTAATAGGCAAGGAAATTCAGCAGTCATTTGCATTTACATTTTTACGTACTCGCAAATTGGTTAGTTTTTTCAGTATATTTAATTCTGGAAAACGTAAAATTACTTATGTTCAAAGTATCATTAGTTCATTACAGATAGGTTTTGGTTCGCTCCGAAACTTGAAAACCCTTACGTGTCTTCTTCCGTTAACCTTTGACCGGATTGGCAGTTAAAGAGTTAAAGAAAGTTTATAAAATAATTACCAAAGCCCCATATTATTCTCCCATTTCTATCTATTTACGATCGGCTTTGTATCTTGTAGTCATAATCAAATCTGGTTTCTATTTGTCGTTGTTAGTTTAATGTTGAACTGTTGTCAAGTTAATGCTTGATGCAGTAATAACCGTAGTAATCCTAAACGGATTTGCGGGCTGTCATCAGGCTCTTTAATCCAGGCTAAATATTTGCTAAAGGGTTACCTTGACTATCTAGTCTAGCTTGTTCATTTCTGTACCTAATTAGGCTATGGCGCCAATATAATTTTCATAACTAAATTAAAATTTAAGCTTTTATAAAAATCTCGTTTACTAAATGTCTTACATGATCCACGTGTAACAGCTTAGACCTGATTAAATAGTAGATGGCTACCTTTTCTCTCGATAACTCTCCGATTTGCCATTACATGGTAATAAGTAATTTATTATTCAAATAAGGAAACAAACCTCTTTGGACTGATATTAAAGCTGCTTTTCCGCTAGCATTATCTGCCTATAGCCAGACAACCGTATACAGAAGTCTTATTGAATTTTACCTAAACAAAACATTTGATCCATCAATCGGCTTAGAATTTAATACCCGGATTACTGACTCTTGAGTTCAGTAACCCCTTCAAGGTAACTTTGTTCAGACGATATTGACATTCACAACCTTTCTGTTAACGACCACTACATCAATTAGTCGTAATAAAGCACCTATAACTAACTTCGTCCTGCTCTATCCTACGCAGTAGAAAGAGTACCAAGATTAATGAATCTTGATGCTTCTTGACCCATATTTGTTCTTCATTCAGGGACACGAATAAATGTGGTAATGACTTAATAAGCATAGTCAATATTGGAACAATGTTTGTAAACTATCGTGTTCTAGAGAATACCTCATATTTAATATTTGTATTCATCTACGTATCTAAATAAAAAGGATAACTGAACAATGTCAGTTCCATTCTTTTGACTTTACATATTTGAATACGAAAATGTTCCATATCTTTATATTATTATTCTTTTAGATAAAATATTTTATCTTGCTCCACTGGTTACATAAAATTTTGTATTTGCTTCGCTTAAAATTCTTACGTAAGATCTTCATGTGAAGTACCACATCTTAATTCGTGTTTATAAAGGCTTTGCCAGATTTTGACTTAAATCCGATTTTGGGACGAGTTTATCTGATACCTAAAATATTTTTTTGTGTATATATAAACAAGCTTACTGTGTTCGAATAAACTCCAGAAACTGGCAACGTGGAAATAAACCTCGTCAAGGTCGAGGGTAGAACCGCAACCATTTTCTAACAACCCGCTTCTGTGGTATTTACTTCGAATGGAGGATCGTTGAACAGCATCCAAAACTTTATTGTTGAGCTGAAACTGCGAATAACGCTTACTTGAAAGTGTTTTGCTTTTGTTCTCTCATTGATTTTTCTAGTTTGAGATGCGGTATTGCTGCCGTTGGCACGCTGTTTTTATTCGTTTGATGACGGGGTTTTTTTTCAAGATAATTCCAGAAAATACTTCAAGAATATTTTAGCTTTCATATTTGATAAGAATTTGAATTAAAATAATGGCTTTCTTAAAGTTTTTTGACTGTTCGTGTAAAAACTGTTTTGCTACCAACTTGTAGCCATAGCGTGTCAGACTTGAACAATCCTTTTTAAACGGTCATCTTCGAGCCTTGGTCATGGCCTTACTACTTGTATGCCATGGTACTTTTTTCGAGAACATCAATTTCGGCCATTGACCTCTAGCCTCGAAGGCAGAAGTCCGTTAAAGCAAGGCAAGTCGGTAATATAATTTGCGTACCTACCTATTAGTACTTTTGTTGACGGTAATTGTCAATTTTTCGAATGTTTTATATAGCTTTCTCTGTCTCACAAGCTTTTTGGGTAATCGCCCTCTAGGGGTTATATGTGAAATATTTGATAAAGGTAAGGGATGATCTCCGTCGGGAGTGAACACTGAAACATGAGTGATTTATGTGACGCAGGTTACCGTTTATGAAATGGGTTGTTGTCCACGATTACAGAGTTAGACACGATGATATTTAATTTATATACTGTTGCTATCTTAACTGTACCGTTGGAGAATTATCGCAGTGTATAATAATAATACGAAATCCAGGATGATATAATGTGCCGTTAGTTCAATGCCGTTAAAATAATAATGCCTACCCAGATAACAGACCACGTATACACTTTTTTCAAGTTATAATACAAATAGTTTTAATTCTTCATTTTAGAGAACGTCTATGTACAGATTTTGTAGGTCAAAATAGTCCTATGTTTCTTTTAGATATTTTTCGCTTTATTGCTTTGTAATAGAGATGAAAATTGTTTGAGTGGCTTTCTGTGTATCGTTTTACCTAGTATGGCAGTGACCATTACAATCAAGTAATGGGGAATAACCAAAGACTATTGTTATATAGCTATATGTATTGTAAATACATGGAATAGGAACATTGCTTATGTCATCGGAAGTAAATAATTGTATTAAAGCCAATTTGTTAGGTAAGTGTGAGATGCAATTATATGTAGGTATAATTCTAGCCTGAAGACAAAGATAGATTGTCTGTTGTGTTTATAGTTTCCATAGGGATAGGTATTCTAATAAGAATAAGTAATATTAATTAAGTAATATAGAATATTCTCATGAACTTTGATGCTAACACTCTTATCTATACTTCTATACTTCTAGCCTAATATTATAAAGAGGTTTGTAAGTTTGTATGTAGGGGGTAATCTTTGGAACCGCTGGTCGGATTGCCAAAATTCTTTCACTGATAGATAGCTACAATGTTCCTGAGTGCTATAGGCTATAAAAAATCACGCTACGATCAAATGGAGCCTTGCAGCGGGTGTAAGTAGCTAGTTTAAAAATATTATATCAAAGAAATCTTTCCTAAAATCTCGCTGTTCATTCGATTTTTTTTACTTCTGGACAAGAGTTGACTAAAGCTCGGATTAAAGTGTAAATAGCCAATGTACAAATTAAAGAAATTTTTGATGTTAAAGCAAACTCGGTGTCTGAATCTCCATGTCATCTAATTGAAACATGCCTTTATCCAACTGTTTACGAATGAGTATTTATTTGCAATTAATATGTAACAAAACAATCACGCGACCTTATGCAACCTCTTAGAAATAAACATTGTATTAGTAATGCTACTTTATCTATTTGCAATGACCTAATGACTAGTGCCTGTGAACATGCCACATCGTGTGATGCTGTTTGTAAACAAATGTCAACCCTATCGTTATCATAATACAAGTCATATTTAATCACGCCAGTGATACATGCAGGAAAGTGAAAGTAGAGAGTGATCTAGACTTTTAATACTGTTAAGAAAAAGTTTCGTGTAACAAGTTTAGTTGTTTTTTTTTATTTTATCTGTGACGGTGCTCGATGATTAGCTTTCAGAATTAGAAAGAATTGTTTCTCAGCTTTTTTGTTTGTCATAAATCATGCACGTGTAACGGGTGATTCAGTTTCAATGTGACATTATACAGGATGTTTCAAAATGTCATTTTAGTTTTATGGTTTTTCTTTACTAATGGCTATTCTTAGAATGTTATTTCTCAATAATACATAGTTTGTGTGAGTCAATGCACATTATCGATTTTATGGTAGCAATGCTTAGGTATGACAATATGAAATGTATTTGCTATCAAAGTCAACGGTACCTCTAAAAGCGAAGTTTAATTATATTTGCCTTTTTAGAGTAAATATTAGATATTTGATTAATGCATTAAAAGCAAACTAAAACTCGGCTTAGTCGGCTTGCTTGAGGTGAAAAAAATATTAAGTAGTAGCTACTCTCGCGTGGTTTTACCCGCTGCTCGGCTCCATTTAGTCGTAGCGTGATGTTTTATAGAACTTATTTTTATTTGAACGCTGATTCTGTGAAAATATATTAAATTAAATTCTTTAAATCATATTATTTTCTCCTTTCGTCTCATTGTAGAGAAACATTTAATTTAATTTCTGGTTAGGCTTATCAGAAGCAATATGATAAGATTGCAAGTGATAGGAATGCAATTGTATAGGTACATTATGGTTGTGATTGGTAAACTTTATTATACATATATCTTTCAGGGTATAAATGAACCTATAAAACGATTCTTTTACAAAATCTGTTTGTGACTTATCAATTAAGTGAAATCAACCCCGAAATCAGTTGCTACGGGCAAATCTCTGAAACAGCTGTACCAATTTAGATGATATATTTTTTGACAACATAAGGTTTAATAGAATTTTAGTTATTTTATATGTATTAATTGATAACCTATTTTAATAAACATAGCAACAATTTATAAACAACACGTATGCGGATCTTCCTATCATGATAAATTCGGTATTAAATACTTACGGTAAATCAATAAAATTGAATTAAAAGCAGATAAAAAAAGGTTTTATTGCAATTACGTCTGGTTTGTATGGCACGTTGCTATTTATCAGTATCGTACGTTTTCGCATCATACGTTGATAGCGTTGATAAGGCGTATCTACTTGATAAGGGGAGGTCGACGGTGTTCACACGTGTGATGTAACGGTCTGGTTAGAAAATAACATAATGACTGTGGAATGAGTAGCTGTCCGCCCTCGCTTTGCACGGGTCTAACTATCTCGCTAACAACGAAAGGAACTCTTTTTTCCTATTTTCCCCTCTATTTTCATATATTTTTTCTTTGACAAGAACCTTCTCCTGACAAAAATAAATACAAAACAAAAGAATTTGGAAAATTGGTCCATCCGTTTTTGAGTTATGCGCTTACCAACACATTTTGCGATTCATTTTTATATTATAGATGGTGTCAATCGAGCTGGCAGACCACTTAATGGTAAGGAAAAAGGTAGTTTCCAATTAGTCAAATTCAATACTTTTATCCAAATGTTAAAAACAATACTTTTCTTTGAAATGTGTATGAAATACTGAGTTATGACGTCATAGTATTTTTGCGTTAAATAGCTTACTTATTTCTTAAAAATATCTATAATTTAGTAGGTATATCGATCGATTGATGAATAAAAGTATAGTTATTTTTCAATATTTTATTGTATTGAAACGTCAAATTAATATATTTTTGACCTAGGAAACTACCCAATGAGCAACGATAAACACCGGGAATATCACAATATTTGGAGTGCGTTACCGACTTCTTGGCAGTTAGGGGTTTGACGATCGGGGACCGAACACTTGAGTCTTAATTTTGGACGAGATCTCACACTGCAGTTCCATTCTTCATTGAAGACTCTGATGACTTATTTACTTACACAAAAATATTTTTAGTAAAAATATTCTCTACTGACGCAGTCCAGTCAGTTTTAAATCATTTTCCACGATTAAATCTATTTATGTGATCCATCAAACCATTCTTTATTTGCGTCATTTCCAATCGTTTATCATAAGAAGGTATATGACTCAACTTGAGATTGAAAACTTATCGATCATACACGAGTTCAAAGTATTTTTCAGCATTATTAGAATTTAACCTACCTATTATAAAATTATGCAGGTGTTTGTATCGTCAACGGCTGTATCGCACGTGTTGTTATTTATCAAGCTTAAATAGTTTCCATTGTAAGTTTTATGTGTATAAAATTCTATATAGATGTTATTGTAGGTATCTACCTGAGTCAGCCAGGTTGCAGTGCAAGTGCAATTAGTTATCGTAGCCTCGGCCTGGAGCTGGAGAAGAAAGGAGTGGTTTTTGGTCAGTAAGAATCTGACTTCGCCCTTTTCCTTTCGTCTCAGCCTGAGCGAGAAAAGGCATTTAATTGATATAATTTTCCCCATTAAATAAATTTCAAAATCGATTCAGCTATTAAGGCGTGGCCGCGTAATAAATAACTCCCGTTGTTTTGGAAAATAGTTTATATCCCGTTGTTATTCATTTTGATGCTTATTTTATAACAAAATTACGATGAAAACACCTATTTACTCAAGGTTTTCAGGTAATATAATACGTTAAACAGGTCCAATTAATCAGTATTTATGTAAACACACTATAATAATGTCACTATTTAAAAATATGCATAAGAAACATGCATGACTTGCTTTACATTGTCATCATATTAAAATATGAGTTACATGCGTATATTTTACTAGAAGTTTCCTTAAATTACATAAAGTATTAATTGAACCCAGTTTTCCTTCGAGAAAACCTTGTTGTTAAGATTTCAGGAAGTAGTGTCTGCTTGCAACTTGTTTAAAGGCAACAGACCTTTGAACTTTATCCTTGTTAAGTTTACATTGCCGAAAAGAAGAACCTACGTGTCAATGACCTATCGTGAAGTGAATAGAATTATTGGTTCGATGAACTCTTGTGTGCACTTTTTTTAATCATATTTGCTCATGTAGGTACGTACTCGCGTATTCTTTTTAAATAAATTTTATTTATAATGATGTGCACTGTAGACTATTTACATAGACATATTATTGTTTATGTAAAATTAAAATTCTATTTATAAACGTACAGTAAATTGCAAAACAAATACAGAAATAGAGGTTCATAGGTTCTGAATATTCCTGGTTGAAAACTCTTCCTATAATGCTTCTGTAGGAGAAATTTGAACTTAATGTAAGCGACATAAGACCTTATTGGTTTTCTTCACTACATAATATTAAACAAAGTCGTTTTTTTCTGTAACTATAATATCCCTATGTAAGCTTAAATCTTTTAAACTACGCAACGTATTTTGATGCGGTTTTTTTTCATACATAGAATGATCGAAGAGGAATGATTATAAGTATAATAACACCCATTAAATAGTGGAGAAATTTAGGTAGTACCACGATTGCACCCGTGCGAAGCCTAGGCGAGTCGCTAGTTAGACAATAATATAATATACTAGCTACTCTCGCGCGGTTTCACCCGCTGCTCGGCTCCATTTAATCGTAGCGTGATGTTTAATAACCTATAGCACTCAGGAACATAGTAGCTATCTATCAGTGAAAGAATTTTGGCAATCCAACCAGCGGTTCCAAGGATTACCCCCTACATACAAACTTAAAAATTTTACCTCTATAATATTAGTATAAATTGGATTATACTAATAGTTTAGAATTGGAAAGGGATTTGCGTATAATATTGATTCCTGACACCTGCTATACTATTGTATGTGTCATCGTTTATTATTTATCAGAATAGGAAATGCTTATCTTCAATGGCGTCGCTTTGTCCTTGATGATATTAATTGTTACAAGTTCATGAATAATAGTGTTGATGACCTATTCTCTCGTCTCTTTTAATTAGCTAACGATGTTGATGACATTGTTGGATGAGTAAAATCCATACGTCTGTTATTTATGTTTCTATACACATAGTACTTAATACATAATAGTGTCTACATTAGGTCGACGTGGTAGCCTAAAGGCGCCCGCTTCTCTTGCATAAGGAAAGTTTAACACCTGGCAAGAGCCTATGTGACCTTTTCCGCTACTTTCTAAGAAGTTGAAGAATGGACTTTCTTGCTCGTTCTTCTCCATTCGAAACTACAATTTGGAACGAGCACCTAGCTTGACTGACGAACAGACTGACAGACTACTATTCTATTTTGACGTTTCAAAAGTACCTATTTATGGTTTAGTCGGAATAAATGATTTTGATTTGATTTGATTTGAAGTTTGTGTAGACATTATTTACAGACGATGAAGGAAGACGTCGTAACCTTCCCATCAGTTATCTATTGGTTGGTGATGATGATAATAATTATGGTGGCATGTAGTACAAAATATAATCTGCAATTTTTTATACGCCAATCCAGTGTATCGCCTATCTACACATCAAACTTCAAACAAATAAGTCCAGCCGTTTTTGCGTGAAAGAATAATAAACATACAGATATTCTCACAAGGTTTCACATTTATAATTTTAATAGTGTTAGTAGGATGGATTAAAATGTATTTGTTATCATTTCTTTGGTGGTAATTCCTTACTTGAATTTTCCGCAATATCCTATTGATTGTGCTATCATAATTATTTTGTAGTGATTAAAAGAAACCGATGGCATTATGTGTAATAAGCTCTTGCATAAATAATTTTAAATAAAAAAACAGTATTTATCTTAATCTGTATAAATAATTCAGATTAGATTACAATAGTCCAGGCGCCAGTTTGTACAATCGACAAAATTTAATCATGATCAATTTTGACTGTGTTGAAATCAATTTTTTCATTGGTCGATTGTATATCCTTTTGACAAAATTTAAACATCATATTCTATTTATTTATTGCAAAATAATATATTCTTAATGATGGAAAATACCAATATAAAAAGTCTAGTAGGTAGTACATTAATTCATGTCGCCGAAAAGTCCAGATAATTATACCATTTTAACTATCGAAAGTTCATGGCTGACTCACGCCTAAAAAGCAAAGACCATGGACATTGGAATTAATGAAATTGTAACCGTCAACATGTCCGTGTTACAAAAAAGTAGTTAGGTATGTTTACTTTACATGTGATGTATGTACCTATATATAAGTAGAAGCAAATATATATAATGTAAATAAAAATACGGACCGTACTAAAGTGACACATGTTAACATGACGTTGTCAATTCTTCGCAGTGATCTTTGACAAAGTAATGTATGATGAATTAATGATTATTGTATTTGGTCACATATATTATGTAAATTTAATAACATTTTGCTGAGGTTACCGCTCCTGCTTTGTTATTTACTAAAATCGTCATATCATGATCCAGTGTTTTGTTTTTTTTTTGATCGATGTCTTAAAAAACAAACTTGCTTCTGTAACAAAACTTTTTATAAATTTCATCCAATAATTTCTCACTTCATACATCTCTTTATGAAAAGTTCTGTTCTACGTAGAAAAATATTTTTCTTACATTTTCAAATAACACCGCAGTTCTGTAACTGAAATGTGAAAGTCGTGTCATTGCTATTTCAATAGTTAGTTAGTTAGTCAATTTTATTGTAAATGATCGTGCGAATTTAACGAAAGTAGAATGACGTTTTTAAAAATAGAACACTTTCATATAACTAATCGAATCAATTTAGAGGCGCTGTATTGTTTATAAGAAAATGCTTTAAAAAAGGAATACTATAAATATAATATGTTTTTTTTATTTCGTTGAGCCGAGTTATAATGTTTGATTATGTAGGTAGTATGTAAATGATATTATTAAAATATCATTGAGCGTTAAAAAAAATCGTCGTTTAACATATTCATTTGTTTTTTATTGTACTAGTATTGCAAAATGTAATCCAAGTTGGCGAGGAAATTGTTCGCAGTAACACTTTGTACAAACTACAATAAAATTGCAGATTTCCATATTTCTATTTACTATTTCCTATAAGAAAAAAATAATGTACAAAAACTCAAATTAACATTTTCTCATGTAAAAACACCTACGTAGAGATGATTCTATGACTATTTTTGCATATGAATTCGAACGGAATGAGAATTTGAAAACTTGCCAAATTTCAAATCGAAAATCGAAGCATCAATCATAAAAATTTCATTGAGACGTCGATCTTATACTTTTTAAGATTATTTTATCTTATAATCATCAGCTTGAGGAAGGTTAGTGTACATAAATGGCCAGTCTTAACGCTTGGCAGGCAGCGATTTATCATAGAGCGCTTCTGCCCGGTCTTAGTCAAATATAAGTAGGTAAAGCGTAGTAGTAACTTTTTTTAAAGTGGGAAATATCATTAATTTACTTCTCCTGCCCTTGGTGGCCCGAAAGGGATCTTCAGGCTGATTGAAAGCGCCTCGTTAATTCTCCTGCTATGCAGCCAGCCAGGTACCCGCAACCCTGTCTGGACATCAGCCGTAGTGGGCCACATCTGTGGTAGTCTTATGGGTCTTGGTGTGTGACCAAATGTATTGTTTTTTTTCAACCACTCGGTTGCTTCTCTATGCTACAAAATAATATAATGGTTATAAAATGTGGCATCCAAAACAATTTGTTTGAAAAGGTTTTAATTAAACATTCCTACTTTGTAAATGGCTACCGAATTAATATTCCCAGAGGTAGGTACGCACACAATAAATTGTTTGTTACTCAAATGAAAACGAATACATCAAGTTTCCGCATTCCATTTGAATGATTTGGTGTTATTTTAATAAAATACTTTCGAAATAAAATTATCGGGATCGGAAAACTTAAAATAAATAATAGCATTAAAAAAGTAACTTAATCTATTTAGTTAATTATTTTAAAGAGTAATTTTTTTTCGGTATTTCAGTGTCAATGTCTGTTAGTCAATGTCAAATGTCAAAAACCTTGTACAGCACATACATACTAATTTAATTCAGCTCACACCTTTATTTCCTTTCCCTAAAGTCTATTCTTGGCTGACATTTTCACGTAATATTCTATCGACATCATCATAATTCGATGACCCGTACCTCGTCATCGAGTTTATCAATCATTGAACGGTAGCCAATACTAATCATTGTAAATGTATAATTAATTTTAATTATGTGTACTTGATAAACAAACAAGGGAATTAGGCGCTATCGTGGCCGATAGACGTCAATATGTCAAACAGATTTTGACATATTGACTTTAGATTGTATTTAATTACTTGGAAGCTAGTTGGTTGACACCAGTTTTCATAGTTTATAGAGATAAGATTGTCGATAATAGGTATTTACTAGGTATGTACATATATCGTACTAAACGCGAACGTTTGTAAGTATAAACGTTTGTTACTCTATAACTTGAAAACTACTGAATTGATCTGTATGTAATTTTGCGCAGATATAGATTATAGTCTGGATAAACACCATTTCCTAATGTTACTGAGGTCGAAGCGGCTGGTACAAACTAGTACAGACTTACGTATGTATGTTTTATATTCAGTATTGAAAAATTAGTTTTATGTATTCATCTTTTTAATACCTTTTCGTTAGGTCTTCCTGTAACGAACTATAAAATAAAATCCAAGTATCTTAATATCACACATATCTAATATTAGATAGGCATGAAAAATAACATCAGTTGATCATGGAATATTGTGGTGCAATTGAGCTGGTCTGAGGAGGAATTGAAAGGAAACTGCTGGAACCTTGACCAGCCTACTGTCTATCAAGTTTGGGTGCATAAAATAAACCCATTTCTCTTAATGATGAAACCGTATAATTAAAAGCGTATTTTAATTTCTTCGTGTTTCTCTTACTTTTATTTAATCTTTATGTGTCAATCTTCTAAGCTATGCCCCACAATACTGTGGCAAAGATTTAATGATGGAGTCGATGAATCTTTAGACATCATAGTTAGAATATAGTATTATATAGGTACTGTAACATGCACTTATATAAAACTTAAAACTTGGCTAAATTATATTATTATACTAGCCTCTGTTGTCGCTCGGCTCTTACAAAGCCTTCCTCGATTAATTTACTAACAAACACAAAAAGGATTACCTATTTGATTCAAACCAGTAGAACTGAAGATTAGCGCGTTCAAACAAACAAACAAACTCACCAAATTTATAATATTAAATATAATTATAAATAAGTACATAATATTTTATTATAAGCTCCTTGTCAGCACAATATCTTCTTTTACCACCCTAAAATGTCTTCACACAATATGTAAATTTTTCCTTTAATATTTTTACCCAATTTTGTTTAGACCACGCCAACCCTAACTTTGTCTTAGTTGAGAAGTGACCATGAACAATAAGTAGTTATTTAATAACATATTATAGCTTTAGAATTAATTAAACTTGTTTTAAAATGATCAAAACCAAGAAACTAGTATAAAACCGGTATAATTTTTTCACATGAATTTATTCATTTACGTTAATCTTAACTGACAAATTTCGAGATTTGAACCGCCTATAAGAACACGTTTATTTTTTTAGTGTTTACGTATTTCAGAAATAATTAATCATGTTTTTATTTCTTTAAACAATTCATTATTTTCTTCTTTAACTCAATCATTACCATTAATATCTATTTTCTGTTAAAGCAAAAGAAAAATCAATTTAACATTTCGGTCGCTAATGTGTTTTTTATGACAATAATTTTGCTTCGGGTCCCGAAGACCCGACACATAAAATTTTTGAAGAACAGTACATCAACCTTATCTATCACTTCCATATTCACCTTTATTATTATGATACAATAGAGTTTTGTTAAAATTAAATTTGTTAAAACACATATACGGACGATTTGGATTTTTTTATATACTAATACATATAATGGGAAACGCGACACGTTAGCGGCACAGCCGTCGTCAGAAGTCGTTCTGGTAGAAGATTCATGGCGTACACTTTTTGAACGACAACTATACGCCACTTTTTATTGTTAGTAGTTAGGTAATTAATTTGTTATAGGTTTAGGTATAGAACCACTGATTATAATTTAAGCTGAGTTAACCAGCGGTCCCGTTTAGGGTGGTCAGAACTTAGAAGAGTTAATTCCCTTGTGCCTACCACTACGTCGGTTTTGTTAAGGTATTTTTGAACTGTTTGCTATTTACTTGTAACAGAGCTAGAGATTCTGAAAACCCGCTTATTGATCGATTTATAACAGATATACTATCAAGTTTTATCGGCCGACACATTTATGGTACCACTGCATGTTTAATCTTAACGCTTAGCTATTTATCACCCTAATGGTCTCTTTAAGCCCCTTATTTATCATTATTGTATTTAATAAATATAGGAATGACGTTCATAGAATAAATTAATTATTGACAAAAATATTTTGAAAACTAGTCCTCTGATGTATATGATACTGAATTTCACTATAATTTGATAAATGTTAAGCTACATAAAAACTCCTCAACAATCAATCTTCCTTGATATTATTTCTAAGATTTACGCATACCTAGGAATATAGGGCCAGAAAGCGACTTTCTTTTATACTATAGTGATAGGGATTGTTTGTCCTAATATCTGGTCACTCCACACTGTACTTTTTTTGAGAAACATAAATAAATCCTCCTTTTTGAAATTGCTTGTTTCATTGCAACGATGTGCACAAGCGTTTAAAATATTAAAATCAATGAATATAATCTGTATCTACGTTTTATTAGGTAGCTGTGGTCTCTGAAATTAAGAAATTTTATATTTAATATCACATCTTTAGGTCTATCATCAGTGTTGTTCTAAGGATTATATAATGATACACAATTATTAGGGTCACTCATTTATTATAATAATTAGTTCGTGAAACAGTAAAATAGTCATAATTACATAGATAATATTGTGTCGTAATAATACCTACTTCTTGTTCGCCTTAACCTTTAATTAACGTCGATTTAAAAAAACCTGCCCTTGCTCAAGGTCCTCTACGAGATTTCCCTGAGATAAATCAAACAAGATAGCATGTTTAATTTTTATATTTTTTCATGTAATTGCTTTCTGTAAAAATGTACCTACAATTAATTATGAGAATGACATTGAAAAGTATGGCTAAGAGATTGACTTTTTCACTAAGTAGTATTTTTTATTTACTTGTGTTAATATTCTACATTTCTACCCCTTTGCTTTAAAAGGGTTACTTTTTGTGTATGATTTTTAATAAGATGGCTCCCTGGTTAATGTAACTACGCAATTTTTTTTGTAGCTAGAATGAGAAATTCTCTTTGAGTTTTATATTCTCCCGGCCACGTACTTAGCTAATTAATCTTTGAACACAAATTTATATACATTATTTCTTTTCGTCCACAGATTCGAGTTACGGCGGACGTTAATGATATGGAATTGTTCATTAGCAGCATTTAGCATCATGGGCGCCTGTCGGACGCTGCCAGAATTCATTCACGTATTACGGAACTATGGAATCTATCACTCTATTTGTGTGCCAAGGTAAGTCTTTGAACTAAATTCTAATGTAGTTTTTTTAATCATCAAAGTGATGAATGTCTCACTCTTACTGACTAAAGAACAACCCTGTTCTGCTTCTCTGAGCTCATAGTCGCAACCCTGACTCTTGTATGTGCTGGGAAAAAGGTTCAGTGTCCCAGATTTTAGGCTGAACTAATAATGCTTCCGATACCGATGTATGCTCTCTGTAATGACGTCAGCGTTAATACGTTTTGAAACAGGTGTAACCATGATCTGATCCAACAGACAAACTGTGTACACAGTTTTGTTGGACATTTTATACTTTTTATAATGTAAAATGTACCTTCTAAGCAATAATAATAAAAAAAATTGGAAATTTATACATTTTAGGGATGTCTCAATGACAAACTAAACTCCTGTTAGCTTAATTGAAATAAAAACCTCACTAGTTGAGACGGTTTTTTGACGACTGTATTAAACATTAGCTACTCTCGCGCGGTTTCAACCGCTGCTGGGCTCCTTTGATTGTAGCGTGATGTTTATTATAGGCTATAGCACTCAGGAACATTGTAGCTATCTATCAATGAAAGAATTTTGGCAATCCTACCAGCGGTTCCAAAGATTACCCCCTACATACAAACTTACAAATTTTACCTATTTATAATATTAGTAAAGGTTACTTCGTCACTAGAACCTGACGGAATGACATCTCAATATTTACTTGTCATGTATTTTTCTTGCAATCCTAATTATTCTTAGCATTTCTATTAACGCAGATTGTTTTTGTTTTCTCGCATCGTTGATGAGTCATCAATCATCAATGATGACTGTTGACAGACAGCCATATTTAAATGTCAATTTGACCTAACTAGATGATGCTGTTAACAGTAAGATGACAATGTCAACACTAAAATGAAAAGACGGTCTCATACAAGCTGTAGGCTAAATAAAAAAAATCTCTCAGATAAAATTATAATTTCATTACTATTTATATGGATATGAAGACATTTTAATATAGATGATATTATTAGGGTACCTGCTATGCTAATATAAAACAAGTATAATAGGTAATGTTTTAAACATAAAAAATAAAAAGGCCTAGAACTAGAAATAGACCTGACACATTTCCTTAAAGTCTGTTTATTGAATAATCTTATGAGGTAATTTATTAATAATGTATACAAGGTATCATCATCAAAATTATAACACCTTATTAGCAAGTAAAAAATGTTGAATAATACTGCTGCAGCAGCTGATCTTGATCTCTTATTTTTTATTTTTACGTAATGGATTTGCGTTTGGCTACTATTTTGCCTGGTGGTAGGCGATGATGGGACCTACGATGGAGCTCGCCTACCCAATTAGCAACCTATTCACTCGGACTTTGATGACACCCAGGAAAAAGATAATTCTTGTAAAGATTTATGCCTTCGAGTTTCAAACAAAAGAGTTCCTAATTGAGTTTCATTTTATCCCGAAGTACGGTAATGAGGTTTATTCTCCATTCGCACGCAGAACAAAGGTCGTGGGACCTTAACCAGTAACAATGCCAACCATAAACTTTTACGTCACACTCACATTTCACGAATAAGGTCTAGCCTGTCTAGACAGCCTGTGTGACTGCGTGTAACTGTTTCTAAAAACTAGACTAGACTGACTAGACATTTTGATGGACGATGGAAATGTCAGCTTTGTACGTGTTAATGTCAAATCTCAAATGTCCTTACACCTAATATGACAGATGACAGTCAAGTAGACACAAAATGGTGACATTCATCTGACTTACTGACATCACTGTACTGACCTCGACCCTGTTAGGAAAAGGCGGAATATAGAGAATGTGTTTGAATCCTCATCAGAACAGTTAAAAATATTTACGTTATTAGATTTTGTCATCAAAAATCACATAAAATCAGTTCATTATTAGCTTTTACATTTTTTGCAGTTTTCACAGCATTTTTAATTTACATTATTTAGTTTATTGTATATTAGCAATTATGTTTTCTTTTTATGTGATATTACAGTGCTGTGCTTAGTAAGTCTCGATAGCAAAAGACATTTTTTTTTTGAAACGTGTTTAGTGTAACTTTTTTGTCATTTGTAAATCCAAAAAAGTATGGATGGCTGGATTTAGGGACTTTGTAAAAAAAATGCGTAAAAAAGAAGCAACGGCTCCGAATGAACTTTAGAACAGAGACATAGGGTCTAAAATCACATGGGCTACTTTTTACCCTGATACCACGGGTAAAGTTGCTTGTAATTTTTTAAGTATTTTTTCAGAGTAAATCTATATTAATATTATAAAGAGGTAAAATTTGTATGTAGGGGGTATTATATTGGGGAGTTTGTATAAATACTAGCAAATCAAAGAATTTGAGGTTCTCTTGCAAGTGCATAACTGAATATATTTTACGCTCTCTAGCTCAAGACAACAGCAAATATATTTGACAGGAACCTACAAGTATATGCGTGTATGTGGCTTTCTCTTATATTGTTTACTTAGTATTATTTAACCAGCGTAATGTTTAACTTATTCAGGTTGTAATGTTAAAATAATGTTTAATAAACTTTGCACAATTAAACAACAAGAAACAGAAGTGAACAATAGATTTCACGCTTGAAAAATAATACATATCCTACGGTTCATAAGCGCCGAATATTATTTCAGTAAATTCGGGCACACAAAAAATATGTCTGCCATATGTCTTGAAGAGTAAATCTAAGTTGCCGAAGTTTATAAGCGTAGGGACTTAATTCTAAGTTAGTGTAAGTAAAACACCGACAAATAACTTGGTAATATTCCAACTTTACCGTCGAGTTACAACTTCAGTGTTCCAACAGTTTATGTAGGTAAATGTAAGTAAAAAAGGACTTTGTGTAACTTGGTTCTCCCTCTATACTACGGGACTACGGGCTACGCGGCTACGAAAGTGCGTAGCATTTAATTTTATTAAGGTTGACTACAACTGAATAAGTAAAATAAGTTTTATAAAGTACAACCTTATGTTATTATATTTAAATGTGTTTTTATTGTACATTACATTGTCGATAAAACTAAAAAAGCGTTTTGTTGGTAACACATGACATTGAATGTACATAGAAAAGTATCGATTCTTATTTATATGACATTGTTAACATAACTCTTAGGTATAACTAGTGTACGTAAGCATTATCGTTTCGTTCTATCGATATGCTACGTCAGCGAAAACCGTCACGTTCGATAACAATACGTTTTAAATAAGAATCACGTACCTATGTATTCTAATCGCGTAGTAGCGCATCTCTAATGTTATTCCGACGATGTCCGAAGCGAAAGTTCACGCGTTCGCCACCCAGTTTCGTCAATAGTCGAACGCGGTTGTGCCAATGATTACGAACGCCGAGAATGTGCTAATTAAATAAATAAAAAAAAACTATTTTATATTGAAAGAAAGAGAAAACGTGTTTTGAGTATGTCCTAATCTAAATAATAGGAGTTATTAGGTACTAATCGTAAAACCACTTAATTAGGTACTAATAAACGTAACTGCCATATAATTTATGTACAAATTACGTTCTTTATTCTAATTTATATATGTATTGCTTATCCAGACAAAGCCAAACTGGTTATTTGACTTTTTTAAATTTATGACGTAGACCGTACTGATGTAATTTTAGAAATAAATTGCACAATAATGTCAAGTATACATATTATATGACTAATAATTAAAAATTATAAATCCTTAAAACTAGACTACCTATATAATATATACTTAGTCGGGTCATAAGTTCTGTCAAAACCTTATATTTTTAATTTTCGATTACTGGCCAGAAATTCTTCGACTTATTTTAAAAATAGAACTTTCGCGCTTGTAGAAAATAAAAAAGAAATTATTTTTTATTCATTTTTAAATATGGAGTGGTCGAATAAAGAAGACAGAATCGCGGTTATCGCGTTGCACCGCTGTGGTTACGCGCCAAAAGACATTTTCAATATTCTTCAAAATTTGAAAATAACGTTACGGTTTGTTTATCGTACTATCAAACGATACACCGAAGAGTCAAGCTTCGAAGATCGTAAGAGAAGCGGCCGACCTCGCACAGTTCGGACACATAAGGTCATCAAAGCAGTGAAGGCGCGAATCGAACGAAATCCCGTACGTAAACAAAAAATCCTAGCTCTGCAGATGGGGCTAAGCAGAACCACTGTTAAAAGAGTACTAAATGAAGACCTGGGACTACGAGCTTATCGTAAAAAGACAGGACATTTTTTGAACGAGCGTTTAAAAAAAATTAGGCTAGACAGATCCCGCGCTTTGCTACGACGGTACGCGGGAAAAAAATACCGCGAAATTCTTTTTTCGGATGAAAAAATTTTTACTATTGAAGAAAGTTTTAACAAACAAAATGATAAGGTGTATGCCCACAGCAGTGAAGAAGCAAGCGCGCGTATTGCGAGGGTCCAGCGTGGGCATTACCCTTCCTCATTCATGGTTTGGCTTGGAGTCTCATATTCAGGCGTAACTGAGGTGTTTTTCTGTGAAAAAGGTGTGAGAACTAGTGCCGAAGTTTATCAAAATACTGTCCTAACAAACATAGTGGAACCTCTTTCTCAGACAATGTTCAGGAACAGGCATTGGATATTCCAACAGGACTCTGCACCGGCTCATAAGGCACGAAGTACGCAAGACTGGTTGATCGCTCGTGGAATTGACTTCATCCGGCATGAAGACTGGCCCTCTTCTAGTCCAGATTTAAACCCACTGGACTACAAGATATGGCAATATTTGGAGGAAAAAGTCTGTGCTAAACCTCACCCGAATTTGGAGTCTCTCCGAGCATCTCTGGTTAAAGCAGCGGCAGACATAGATATGAATGTGGTGCGTGCAGCGATCGATGACTGGCCGCGTAGATTAAGGGCATGTGTTCAAAATGGGGGAGGGCATTTCGAATAATGTAAATAAAATTATATTGTACATTTAATGACCTTTCATTTCATATATAATTTTTAAATAATTGTCAAAAGGCGTATAAGTTATTACATCAAAAGTTTGTGACAGAACTTATGACCCGACTAAGTAATTGTTATTTTATATTTATTGATTTCGTCTTGATACACGACAAATATAAATAAAGAAATAAAAAGTGTGTATTGCGTTTGTGTTTATGAACTAGATTCTGCCAGCGGTTTTGCCCGTGTACCTCGGACGAAAAGTGTAGCTATATATTATTCCAGACTATTTTCTATCTTTGTGCCAAGTTTCATTGAAATACTGTTAGTCGTTTTAGAGTTGAAATTTTTTTAAAGATTTATTCTACTCAGAAAGGTCACGTGCTTAAATTTTGTTTGTAAATAAAAGTAACTTGAATATTATAATGTTATCTAAGTGTTATGTCAGTCTATTTAACGCAATCTTTTAATATTGTATTTGACCTATAGCGTTATTGCTATAACTTATGAAATCAAAATAACACGACATAGTTTATCTTCCGCTCGACCAAGTATGATGCACTAAGTATAATCAGTTTATATGTTACGCGGCCAGCGAGTTTAATAAGCCATTCAGTCAGCCTAGCTTGTTTTGCTGGGCAAGCGCAATGAGGCACCGCGGCCACGGCCTAAAGCAGGAGAAGAAACAGGGGGGAGGGGTTAGTCAGTAAGAGTCTGACACTCACTCGCCTTACCCTGAAAGTCATTTCATGATTTTCTCCTCACAAAATAAAGCCCAGCTTGTTTGTTTTTATTAGGACACGCCCGCCACATGTTCCCAAAAGCCGACAGCAAATAAATTGAAAGATCTTATTTTAGGAAAAGGAAAGCGAAATAGTTACCACTTCAGTGAATGTGTCATGTGTCCAAATTGCAACTTAATAAGCTATCACGGTTCAAAACATACTACAGACTCGTGACATATTGCCAGATAGACAACTTAGACAGCGGAGTCTTAATAATAGGGTTCACATACATTTGAGGACGGAATTTAAAAAAAAACACAAGATACATCTGACCTTCATAATCCATAACTAGAAGAGACGGCCAAGAGTATAAATTTGATTTCATTTACATAAATTAAAATTTGTTTTAAGGTCTACACCAATCTAATATTTTTTTTATGGATGTGTGTCTTGTAAATTCAGTATGTAAAGTATGTACGAAAGACGTTTCCTGTAAGTCGTTAATCGGTAATAGAGGTCGCCCAGTCGGTCAGATTCGGACGCGTTTCTCATATATGTAGACTTCTTTAAAAAATATGCTTTATTTAGCTGTGAAAACTGCAAGGTTCACCACACCTAAATAAAACGAGGTGAAACACAGAATTTTCCCTTCACATTGTTGTTTTACGGAATCAAAGTTATAGTTTAATCCATAATCTATTTAAAGCAAATATTATGATTTTATTGCAAATTGCTATCAATATTATTAACACTAACACGTGCCGGTTTCATGTGAATAAACGTACGATAAATAGCAGAACTCTTGTTGTTATTAACATAACTTTAGCTATATTTACATTTTGTTGCAAACTTGCATCATCAATTAATCTCTAGAATGTACAAGACATTGTATTCGAATAGCATATTATTATAGTCCATACGACTCGTATACATAGGTTTAGAAAAAACCCTTGAATGAAGTAAGAAAAAAGAATTTTAATGGAAACAGATAATGGATCTGGTTAAGTGGTCTATAAGATTAAAACACGTTTTCTATTATAGAGATAACAACACGGTGTAACACTATATAGTCCATAACAATATTACTTAATAGAAATTGTAATCATGGTGACAAAATTTATATTCAATTCCCACTTGATGGTTGAAACTTTAGCAAATGAATTCAGATGTAGCCGTTACAATTTCCAGAAACGCCAATCGACTAAGCTTCTTCTTAAATTAGTAAAATCTTTTAACATTTCATAATTTCGAATTAAGGCTTTGGGTCTCTAAAGAATAAAGACTTCAAATTACACTCAAAGTCTGTGATTGCTCTAGAAATAAGAAAATTGACATCAAGGTTCTTACTAAAGAGGCTTGTGGAAATGTTCACCGCTTTTCTGTTGCGTCTTATTTCGCGTAGATATGTAGGCAAAACTCAAAGGTGGCTCCGACGATTCAAGGGTACTTGAGTGCGCTTTGCAGAAAGCGAACACAGAATCACATTCTATTGTTATATAAAATCTTTTCAAAGCCTTCCTCGGGTCCGTTGCCAGATTTTGCTCTTCCCAACTATTTTCTTACCCTCAACCTGTATTTTGCAGTTTCAGCATTCATTTTGGCATTCATCCAATACGTTGTTAGGCCTTCAATTTGATCTTGGGTCTTGATATCAATCTCAAAGTCTACTACGATATTAAATTTTAGATAGGAAAATGGAATTTGTCTGTAAAATTTCCCAATATCATAACAATGACACCAGCGTACTAACCAGACAGGCGGCCGTCTCAACTATCGGTGTTCGAAGATATTGCCAGCTGATAACCCTGACAGAGATTAAACAAGTTTGTCTTGTTAATATATCAATTACCATTTCATTATACAATGGGTTCTTCATTGATAATTTTACCGCTTACATAATGAGCCCTCATCTAAGGAACGTTTCAGTCTACTGGTTAATACAAACAAGCAGTTAATCCTTATCATATCATAGTATTGTTGCCATCGTTTATTGCAAAGGTCGGTACAAATTCCACGTTGATTTAATGCTACCATTGAGGCTATAATTCCTTTGAGATCAAAGGGTCTCGAGTGTTACAGTTCGGCGAATATCATAATCCTTCAGTGGGCTTAACAAACATTGAACAAATTGATATTGACTCCACGCACCGTTGGTCTGACTAATATTTGTGCCGGTGAAGGACCCTTTGAGTGAATCCGGTCATTAGAAAAGTAACCACACTCCATAAACATGACCTGCTTTCTTCAATAAACTTGCCACATTATACCCTAAGAGGAGAGAGGCAAGATTATTTTATTTTTCTCCAATATTGTTTACCACTACAAGTTCTTTGACAAATTGTTTTTTTAAGTAGGTCGGAACTTTATAGTGAATAATTTATGTTTGTGACGTCTTAGTTGATTGGATTTTTTGTAGTTGAAAAACAAGTATTTAAGTTATGATTTTGTTTTTTTTCGTCTAAGTATATTGCCTAACATGAAACTTATTAAAGCAATTGGATTGGACAGATAAAACAAAAACATCGCTCTACTCGTAATAATAGCAATTGGTTCTGTAAATTGCAATGTAATTGTATTAAACAGGTTGACTTATTATTTTCAAACGTAGCTTCTGATTGCTCCTCCATAAAAACATTGTGAGTATCTGCATCAATAACACCCGTGATGTTAATATTTGATCGCTAATTTCACAGAACGATGCAAATTTAATCGTACGTTATAAAAGTTATGGTTCATTATAGTTTGTATGGGAAACGTATACGAAATTAGCTCGTAAACACATTCTAATTGAAGGAGAATTCTATACAAATTGATCGATTAGAAACCTTATGTCAGCCACATCATTCAATCGTTCAATTAATTATGCTTGACCTTTTCTCTTTAAGACGAAGAATGTATTTTCAATTTATACGTTTAATGTAAGTACAAGTATTCAATTGTATAGGAATATTATCGAATAAATCGATTCCGAATCGATAACTTTGAATTGTATAAGTATATGGAAAATAGTCAATGGTTTGACTAATTGCTTCTAATTACTTACATTCAACTAATAAGCATGCTTGGTCGGAAAGTAGTTGGCATTCATGTACTCGTATGTAGATTATATCGAGGGAAAAAATTATGACGAACGTTATGACTTTAATTTATAATTGTCAATAAATAAATAATCTGTGCCTCGTCATCAGTCAAATCCGGTCGCATTTATAAGCGTACTTTACATATATACTTTTTTATATGGTTTTGTGTACTACCTGTACTCCTTGAAGTCGCTTCAATGTAACATTAATAGTTTGTTGTTGTGTTTACATGTCTGTTTAAGTTTTTAACAGCTTTGTGTATTTTCTATGAATTTTGAAATGACGCCTTAAGGTTTTTTGCATTGTAGCTATTAGCACATTACATTATGTTATTAGTTGATTTACGGGGTTGTATTTGTCATCGCAAAGAGTTCTGTTTGTGTATTTTTGGACGACCTTTAGAAGGTCGTGGCGGCCCGGAGGTAAAGGCTGCTTCTCATACTTAAGTGGTTCGAAACTTGGCAAGTATTAATGCGACTTTTCCGAGTTGTGTACCAACATACATTTATTTAGACCTTACTGACGAACGGTGCAGGATAATTATCGCTAGGAAACCTGGATTATTATTTTCTAATTGTCATAAGTTTCAAATTGACAATTCGCCTTGAGCAAGCGTGGTGATTAATGCTCAAATCTTCTCCGTGTAAAAAAGAGGCCGTTGTTCAGCAGTAGTCACTTAGGCTGGTGATTATGATGACCTTATGACCTTTGGACGTAATATAGAACTTGGCTTAATATATATATATGTATAATTAATATTGATGAAACACGATTGTATTTTAATAATATTTCATTAATATACATATATACATTTAAGCATCCGCCTAACGACAACTACCACACACAAAAAAGTGTTGTTTTCGAGTTTTGTCTTTTGGAATACACAAAAAAACATTCAATGTTAGATTCCCATAAAATGTACAGTAAAAACAAATTGTTTTTCTCATAGATATTTGTTCTTTTATGAGTATATTCTATTTTTGTTGCGTAATGTTTTAACTTTGGATAGGTCAATGGGTCTGGTACATTTTGCGATTGTAATGTCTAGACAAAGCTTTTCTGCCTTGACTGTACTTCTACATACAAATGTACTTAGTTCAAGGTCTGTTTAAATATCTTTTATAGAACGTAAAAAGTTAAAAAAATATAAAGACTTTATGGTTTGTTACACTGGTCTTAAAATTAAGTTCTTTAAGTTAAAATGTGAAGATTTATTGAAAAGAAAAAAGAATCCATAATCGGATAACGTCTTATAAGGGAGAAAAAGAAAACGCATTGCGTCGTCCTCAAAAACTTGGGAAAAGGTTAGGAAGAAAATGTCTGGCTTTGTGTAGAAATCATGAATGGTCTTCATATCACCTATGGTATTTACGGATGTGGACATTGGTATAAAATTTTATCGGGTTTTGGTGATATAGATAATATTATTTTGGATTAAGTATCAGTTAGTTTCGGTTAGAGATATTACATTTAATTGAAAGAAACAAAACTAACTAATTACGAAAGAGGCGATGATGCTATGACGAGTAATTTGTGATGTCGCATGCTAATTTTTTTTATATAAAAACATTTCCCCTCTAAGTGTTTTCTCCTATGTAGTGGGTGCCTTTACAAAGATACACATCACACTCAAACTCGAGAAAACAATTTGTGGATCGCACAAAGAGTTTTTCCGTGTCAATCCAAGATTGTCTGGTGAGCCTTTAACTCAGCCTATTGCGTGTTTATTTCATCCTAGACTGGATTTTTCCACTGAATAATTTCAAGTTCATACTCAAGTTGTAAGGTACAATTAACTTGTAAAACCTGTTTCGATTAGTGATCCACGTGTGTTTATTAATTGATTTATTTAAATTAAAATATGTAATTGCATAATATAACCGACTACCTCCATTACGTGCTTCATTGTCAATGAACTGATTTAATGTGAAGATTATGAAAATTTAACATACTTTTCGTTTAATGTATTGGTTTTAAATAAGGACATGTCTTTATTGTCTATCATAAAGATTTAATTAGGTTACGGTTAACACTAAAGGATTTGTATTCATTGACTTGAAAACGTAGGAGTTAAATAAATAAATCATATTAGAACTTACTTGTTTAATGAGAACTGAGACTCAATGGAATGTATCTAAGGTTTTCCTAGTCATTTTATTTTTAAGATATTTGCAAACATTCATACTTAAGGTGAAACTTGAATATAAATGTATTGTGTAAGTCACACAATTCGTCATTGTTCTTAGCCTTACTCAGCCAAAAGCCTTATGCATTTATAAAAAAAAAACATTTAGGAAACCCACGAACAAGGCTGACTAGTAAAAACATTCATTTAATTCATCTAAAATGGAGTTTAACTTGTACAGGTTTACCTCCGAATGGTCCTTGGTACTAAACTACAAGATATTTGCAATAGCTGGAAATTTGTTGCGCTTGACCGCGATCGCTTATAAGGACACTTGGTTGTTCCGCGGCCATTTATCGGTTGCAGCTTTGGCTAATATGGGAAACCATTGACTATTTCGTCACTCGATTATCTCATTGACCCTCGTAGACAGAATTTTGGCACATTCTGTGTCAAATAGATCAATGTAACGACATATATAGATTACAAATGTTATCATTATCACTACCGTGATACATAAATGTGAGACATTAAAAATAAAATTCAATTTAACCATAAAGTTCTATAATAGATGTCTAGTAGATTAAGGTTCACATCCTTGAAATATAGGTACTTCTAGTTAGGTTTTGATCATATATTTTGGGTTCCTTCTAATTATTTTTAACTCGATATAAATGCTCGATAATCAATAAACTGGTTGAATGTTTGTCTACACATAAGTGTAAAATTAACCGAGCCTATGATAATTTTGTTTAGTTTTTTTTATATTTTTTCCACTAAAACTGTTTATTTCTATTGCAAACACGGAACTATAGCCATGGCGAATCTTCAATCAATGCCTACGAGATTGTAGGGTGACGCAGCTGTCTTATAAAATGCCATGATAATTAACTTAGCGGTTTTTTCTTATGGGCCTTAGGTAAACGACAACACCATTCACAATTATACATGGAACATTCCAGAATCTGCTTCCTATTATTAGCAATCTATTTCTGAACTGAATTATGTGTTTTTATTTTCATTTTTGTGGTCAAAAATAAATTATGGGTGCCTTACCAGTTTATTCTCTGATGTGGTTATACCCAAGAGTGGGTGGGTAATTCTGACCATTTCGAAGACCGGTCTTAGAACACGTTGACGTCAATGAATACCAATTGACGTCAGCTTGTAAGTGCAACAGTTTCAATCTATATTCTGATATGCAATTAATTGTTATGGTACCTTCCTAATAGTGGGTGAATAAAGAGCTTTGATACTGTTGCGCTAAATGCCTAGAAATCATTGACATTCATCATTGCAACGTAACGTACCACGTATCACCTTAAGAGCGAGACAAACACAAAAAAAATGTAAATCATTTAAGTACTTCAAGTAAAAAAAGAAACGTAAAAGAAGACTAATTACTATACAAGAATTATTGAAAAAGTAATTTTTCTACTCACCTGTAAGTAACGAACTTATCAAAGGGATGTCCTTCAAGAAAATTGTGATTCGTGATAGCAATAAGAATGTGCCATGGCTAATTATCTCATTCATGTAATATAACTACAAATTATAATTTATCTTACTTACAATAGTTAAGGGCTTTCAAGTAAATATGTCGAATTTACATATATGTATAGAAAATAATATTTAATTTTGTATTTTTTAAATTCTATTCTTTGTATATAAAGACTTGAGGACGCACTCGTAAAGAACTTCGTAGTTATTCTGAACCTTAACATAAAATACGAATAAGGCTCGATTATGATCATCATTGATTGGTTGATTGATTGATTTCAATAATTAAGGCTTTTTTAACAGTTCAGTAATATGAACGTTAATACTGCAGATGGCTTTGTAATATCTTGCCAAACAACTGATAAGTTCAAAGTTTGCGATGTTTTCCACTTATTGTGTTTGGGAAATTTCCTATCGATATCCGAAATCAAATACACAGCCTCTTGGAATTTCCCTACAATTTTAATCAGACTGGATCTCGCTATAAAACCGATCATAAAAAATTTCCCAGCTATATTTAAAATTAAAATTGAAATCAATGTTATTTGGTCTTATTTATTGATTGTGTTATATTTTTTTTGTTTCTGTGAAGCAAACATTAAATAAGCCTATATAAAACACATATCTTACCGCAAATTATAAGAACTAAAAGTTTAATGCCCAGATAAATCACTACATTGTATAAAACAAAGTCACTTTCTCTGTCGCTATATCCCTATGTATCTATGTATGCAATTATTGCTAATATTAAATCTTTAAAATTACGCAATGGATTTTGATTCGGTTGTTTTTATTGATAGTGTTTGAGGAGGAGTGTTTATATGTATAATAGCATCTCTTAAATAGTGGAGAAATTAAATATCAGCTTTGCACCAGTGGGAAGCCAGGCCGGGTCGCTAATACTTGTATAAAATTGACGTGTACTAATTTTCAGGCTCTAGTAACAAGCTATATCGATCTTTGCAATCATAGTTAGGCACTTACTTTAATATTCTTCATCAAAAATAACGATGTCGAACTATTGTATTGTATCTCCTGGGAGTTTAAAGCTTTCTACATTCTATCTAGGTTAGGTATTGTTATAGCATTCACTTTTGACATTATGAGATCTGTGCCAGATAGCTCCGGTCTACTAAATTGTTTCAACTCAGATTTTGTTCGAAGGGTAACCTTCGTCTAAAATGTTTCATGATTGATGAGCTTGGAAAGTTAGACCCTTTTTGCGTTTGTTACTGGAATTTGAGCTAAACTACTATATTTTTAAAGTGTAATTTCAAAAGTTTAAATTGGTTGGTGTTTTTAGTGAACCGCCCCAGGTCTCTTGGTGATATTTAAACTAAAAGGGACGATTGTTTTAACTAAAGTCATCAACTTGTGTTGCTAGGACATTATTGTTGTCAATGTTTGTTCTCAAACGTTCATTTAAAAGGAAAAAATGTATTTAGCTGTTTGATACGTTTTTTATGGTTCAATTTATCGTTACCGTAGCGTTGACAGCCTGATTAATGAATCTTAAATGCTGGTCTAGATAGAACAGTGATCGAAAGCCAATTTCAACAGTTACGTGATTGATACATCCATTAGAGACCAAAAACAGTGTCTAGACACAACAAAAACTTTTTCATTTCAAAAACGAGGTCGGATAACACATATGAAATTTAGTTTTCAACGTAAATCGTAAGGGTCTATTGTAAACAGCAATAAACAGTTATTGGCAATTCACGGACAGTGGGCAAATAGGTAGCCGTCCTTTTCATTTAATATACAGTCGATACAATACAAATAAGCACTGGAATGAGTATTTCAATATACACCAGACTTTGTATCGCTTTATTATCTGTAGCCTTGATAATTTCAATTCGTATCAGCTTAGAACGAAGAATAAATTCATCAGAATGATGGTCTTTTGTCTTTTTAATCCTGGATTTTATATTAATATTTTGAAATTTATAATTTGTTCAATAAATCAAGATTGTAGAACTTTTCAAGTCAGTTTCAGATGGCATCCACAATTTCTGTGTACTTATTTTACTGCTGAGCAGCTCCAATATTGTTACAAATAATCCTATTGTATCGTGTATTCTATTATTGATATTCGTCCGCGTATATCGGCTTTGTACGGCTGGATTCATCTGGTCAGCACATTTTGGGATTACAGGTTTCAGACACATACGTTTGATGGGTGACTGGGCTTACTTTTTAGCAAATGTATGTAGTGATCTGTACGATGCCGATTTTAGGTCAGCTGTTAGCATGTACTAAGAACTTTTTATTGTTTTGGAGAAAAAAGAGGTTAGATGACATCAGCACCTGTGCCAATACGATAAGTACTTATATACAGTAAGCTTTTTTTTATTTCCATTGACATTTACAACGACGCAATAAGTAAACATCAACATAAGGATGTTCCTACCCCAATCGATTTTAGATATTGCTATCAAAGACTTATCTAGTTGACATATTTGGCTGGATGCCATATACATTAGCCCCTTCATACTCCATAAATAGTTTTAATGTATATACAGCCTTAAAATTAAGCTGTGTACGTCATTGGAGATTGGATCATAAATATTATAATAACATTGACATTGCGCATACGACGCCAACGTGATGTAAATGAAAACGTAGTACATATATAGTAAATACAGTCTCGTGTTCACTGGAAATACATTATTACGTATGTAAGCACATAAGAGCAAGAGTAAATAAAGTTGGTTAGACTTTTAGTTTAGTGTAGTGATTAGCAAATATTTGGAAAGGTATAGTGATGTTACGAGAGGTCACGTGCGTCATTTATCCTGTTCGCTCTGAAGCGGATACATTTGTTTAAACGCTACTTACTGTAAAAAGGATATTATGCAAGTTTGTTTGAAGAAGTTGCGGTTACAAGAGAAATATAAAATGAAAAGAAATGTCATATGATATATGTATAAGTTTTATTTCAATAATTTGCGGATTTAAGGTATAAGCACGCTTTTTAAGAAAAGAAAATCTTGTTGTGTGGCATTTCGCTCTTCCACGTAATAACAAAATCATAGTCACATGTAGAACACAAGGAAAAAATAGAGATTGCCGCTCTCATTTAAAGCTAAACTCCATAAATTCGAAAGAGTTTCGATATCGACCAAATAAATTTAATAAATAAAGATTGCCCAAAAACTGGACCCATCCAATTTAACTTCGTTCAACTTAGAAAGATGTTGACTCGGATCCAAGTATGGGATAACAAGCAGTTTTTATTCGCAATCCATACAGCCCAAGGAGTTTGAGTTCCAGAACTTTCCATATTGAATTCTGAATGTTTATGCGTACATTTTATTGCTCAAAACATTATATTTCTAGAATAATGACATCTAAAAAACTATTATTGTTGTTCATCAGACCGGAGCAAAAATGCGACTTATTTATTCCAATTATAGCGTATAAACTCGTTTGAATGGTTTTGAACTGTCAGTATGTTAACTTACTAAAACTTCTTAGGTTACAAGAAGCATTAAACATGCTTCTTGTAACCTAAGAAGTTTAATTGGTTTTTTAGTTTGTTTTTGACAAATCTTTAAAGAACAAATCATAAATTAGTCTCGATCAGAGGATTTTCTATATTGTTAAATTGGTCTCAATTACAGGATTTTTATTATCGGCTGCAAATAAAAACACACTTTTACATATGAGAATGATAGAGTTTGCATCAGGATGTCTGATAAAAATTACTCGAAGAGCTGATTTTTCAATGGTTAGATAATAGTTATCTGGGAAATAATTATGATGCTGTCGCATCAGCATGTTTGTATAAGACGGTGACAACAACAATTTTATTCCTCAGATAACATTTATCTGACTATTGAAAAATCAGCCCTCAATCAAGTATTTCTTTTTTGCGATAACCTACATACAGATCTCCTATTTGATTCAACCCACATTTATTACTTACATTTCCCCATTTTTATGAGAGTAAAAACCTAGGTTTCAGGGATTAAAGACATTGCTTTCTACCCTAGAAAATCTTGTTTAGAAAAAAGAAAATGTAGCTGATTCGAAACGTGCCCTATTACGTAGAGTGTTGGGTTAAATAAGATTGGAGTTTGAACGTGAAAGAGGTACATAGGTCGGTGTCTGAATCTTAAATCAAATGGGTAAACTATTGTAATTGTAATTTAATGGTAATTTTATTGTTATTTAATACTGTTATTTTTACTTCATTAGGATATTAGTATTTAATCTAAGAATTAATTCTCACAAAGTTTTTTTACCTTTAAGGTTTTTCTTTCTTTTTTTAAAGCAACAATTCACTTTATATCACTGAACAGTTTTTATTTAATGTATATAACGTAAACCACATGTTGGAGTATTTCAATAAAACAGAAAGACCTTTTTAGTTCGACCAGAAAAATAGGGCTGTCAGAAAAATCTGAAAATTTTAAGTCTGAAATGGTTCGTTTAATTTTAGAATAGTGAATACACATTTGCGTTTATCGTAGATGCTATGTTGGTACTACTGATCTTTAGTCTAATAACGCTGCAGCGGTACATTCGTCAATGCGTCTGGCATTGACGCTATTTTACGAGAAACGTGAGCGAAGTGAACATTATTCCTATCTCGTGCGCGCAATTTGTTAACCAATTGGCACATGTTTGTCATCATTTTATCAATTTCTCAGTACTAACAGATACATAAATGGTTTTAAATTTATTAAATGACCGGCTATAATAATAAATTATCAAAAAGGATCTTATCAATAGGTTCTTCTTATCTCACAAAACAATGCAAAATTCAAACAAAACAACCTAACCCGATTTAACCTTAATTTAAATTGACTTTACGGAGTGGCCTTTAAGTAAAACTCCGCAATGTTTGACAACCCTATCCAAATATCGATTTAGGCCATTTGCAGAGGTGTCACGGTCAATGTCGATCCCGACTGTGCCCCGGTCGTATCGCAAGGGCGGGTCATTAACGAGAATTTCAATTTAATCATATTTAATTATTATAGCAGGTAGATGTACTGTAAATATCAAATAGCAGATCCTCACGTAAGCCCAAGGACGGAGAAAAAAGGTTTTATTTATAGATTTTAATAAATTTTATAAGTAATGAAACACGTACGTACATGAAAAAAGTTCGGCTTATCCAGTTTCAGTAGCAGATGGATCTAGATCTAGACTGATGATGAACAACAGATTTTACATGTTATAAGACAATTCTTTATTTTATTTTTTTAATTATTAGTAGTGCCTCGCTGTTTCGTTCGTTTAGTTTATAGCGAGGATAGCGTAGCTTCAAAGCAGTGGAATATGTTTTCAAATCCGTCAATTGTTTCAGAGCTCGCAAATTCAAACAAAAACTAATCTTTCCTCTTTATAATAAATTTTAGATAGAGACTATCTCGGTATTATCAACACATTTCCATCCATAACAGTACTGGACCTCTTTATTTCGTCACTCAATTTAATCTTCAGCTTTTCGCAAAATACATCGAAAATTCCCTGAAATGAATGTCTTAGTTTTTTTTTACGTATATACTTTATGGATTTTTAACCATTCTGTCCTTGCATAGTTTCCTTAAATACTTTCATGTACGATAAGCGAAAAATTCATTCCTAAAATGGTTTCGGCTCACGCATTGAATTTCAAGTTGATTACTTTCGCCTGAGTAGGAATTGTATGGATCTATTCTTTGTATTTGTTCCGTGGATCTTACAACAATAAATTATATCGGAGAATTTTCCTGTTTATTTTAATTGTTTGTGTAGTGTTTCACTTGATTGAATATTTTAAAAATGTTTCATCTCTTGTTGAAATCTTAGCCACATAGGTTTATCCAATTTTGTTGTTTACTTCATTTGTGTATGTTGTAAGTAAAATCAACGTTTTTTTACGAAAACTCTTAATTGTGCATG